>CM053607.1:86521205-86558211 GCA_028646535.1 Procyon lotor
TTTTTTTTTAACTGAGATATAAAATACAAAAAAAAAGTTAAATGTATATAGTAAATGAATATTGTGTATAGATTCATCAATTTTTACATACATATACACACACATAGACATCGATGTAATCAAAGTCCAGATCTAGATAGAAAATATTCCTGCCACCTGAAAAAGCTCCCAGGCAATTCCCACCAACCTCCACCAGAAGTAAAGACTATTCTTACTTCAAATTCCATTAATTTTGCCTATCCTTGACAAATGATAGAAAGGATATCAGGCAATATATACTCTTGGCTCTGGCTTTTTCACTCAGCATAATGTCTGTAAGATTCATCCACATGATTTTATATATCATTAGTTTGTTGTTTTATATTATGGTTTCATATTACTGGTATGACTCTACTAATTTATTTAGCTCTTCTCCTGTTGACGGACACACATGGTGTTTCCAGCTTGGGGCTATTGTGAGAAAAGCTGCTTTGGACTTTTTATATCAGTTTTTGTTGTTACTGGATAAAGGCACTCATTTCTCCCCCCATCTATCCCTAAGAGTGTAATGTCGGGTGATGGGGTAGGTCTATGTCTAGCTTCACCTGATACTTTTGGTGGACACTGTAACAACTCCCTCAGATTCTACTTTAAGATGTCCCTCCTACCTGCTGGGACTGATGCCAGCTGTCAGCCCTCTTTGGGCTTCTGCTATGTGGTTTTCCTTTAGCTCACACCTGTGGCCACCTGGGGGATCCCTGGTGACCAGATGACAGAAGAGGAAAAAGAGGAAAAACCTTAAGTTCAGTTCATAGACGGGTTGGTTTGGATGTGAGTATAAGCCAAAACCTGAGGAGAGTTCATACTCAAGGGGGAACCTGAGGATGTGAGGAGGGATCCTCTCAATGAGCAGAGCTCTGGATGTGAATCTGCTTATCCACCTTGTGTGTCAAAAGAAGTGGTCAGGGTTTAAAATACACATAGATCCATGGACAGTAGTAGCAAATGGCTTAGGCAGCTCATCAAAAGTTTGGAAGGAGACAGGGAGGTCAGAGACAAAGTCTGGGGTAGAAATATGTAGATGGACATTAGGAATGAGTTTGCCCTGTGGAGACCTTAGTATTTCGTGTTATATCCTACCTATCCTACCCTGGAAGAACCATTAAAAATCCAGAGACACATCATTAAAAATCCAGTTGACATCAGCCAACCCCTATCACTGGCTGTGCCAGTGCTGGCCCAGGACATATGAATGGAATAATCATGGTGGGGATGGAGACTCGCTATGATCCTGGCAGCATGACTCCCACTTACAGAGGGGGATCTTGCCCATGCAAGATCCTTGTTCCATGTCCAACCTTCTAGCAAAAGTGATTAAGGATAAGTCACTGATGCAGCACCATGCCTCACCAATTACTTGGTGGCTGGTTGATGACTTTAGACCTCTGCCATCCCAGAGAGAGAGTGCTTCCTTTGACAATAGTAGAGACATATTTGGATATGGTTTTCTCTCTCCTGCCCACAGAAATTAAGCCAGCTCTACTATCTGAGGCTTACAGGGTAAGCCACCACTTTCCAGGAAAATAGCTCTGTGATTGGGCATGTGACTATGGGATTCACTAGTTATATCAAATGCCACATAACCCAGAAGCAGCTAGGCTATCAGAAATGATATGAGTAAGGGACTGTCCTGTGGAAGGAACAGTTAATGTGCCAATTTGGAGGTGGTACCTTGCAGGATAGGGTGCCGTTGTCCAGGACATAATGTACATTCTAAATAAGTAACTTTCATATGGTGCTGTGTCCCCAGTAGACTGAATACTTTGGTCCAAGAACCAAGCAATAGAAGGAAGAAAGGCTTCACAATAACATGACTTCCAATAACTGATTTTGTGCATCTCATCTCTGGAAGTCTGGGTTCTGTGGGGTTAGAGGTTCTGGTGTCCAGAAGAGGAACCCTTCCTCTAGGGGACATAGCAAGAGTACCACCGAAATATCCCTGCTGCCTGGGCATTTTGTGCTCTTTCTGCCAAGAGACTTAATGGCAAGAACAGGAACCACTATTCTGGCAGAAATAATTGACCCAGATCATCAGGAGGAGGGGAGGAAGGAATGTAATTGACATCTAGGTGACCCATTTGGGTGCTTCTTGATACTCTTGTGCCAAAATTTGGTGGTAAAAGGACCCTGGCCTGAGAGGAGCACTGTAACCCAGGACTCGGCTCTCAGGAATGACTGTCTGGTTCATACCATCAGGTAAGTGTCTGAGACCAAAAGGGCTGGTAACTGAGGGTGAAGGAAATTCAGCCTGGGTCATGGTAGATGGGGAAAGTGAATAACAGTCCCAGTTGAGATGGTAGAGACTCCAGTTTATCCACAAAAAGCCCATCAGAATGTTTAGAGGAGCTACTCTCAAAACTTTATGAGGAGGTGAATCTGAGTAGTACAAGGGGTGGATTGGGATGGGGCTCCACTGTTCCCCTCCAATCCCGTCAGGACTGACAGGCACTTCCTGCTTCTGAGAGTAGGACTGCAGGCCAGCCTAGGGACTCATCAGTCCAGCCCCCTTGCCCCAGCCCAGAACTACTCTGAGTGGCCATCCCAGCTTTACAGCTCCTCACCATCTCTCTCCTGAGACCACCTTGGAGCCCCGCTTTGCCTTCCGCCCAAACCTCCTTTCCCTGCACTTCCTTTCCTTTCCCAGGCGCCGGTCCCGACAGTACTCCCTAATTAACTTCCAACATGCTAATCCTCATCACAGAGTTTGAATCTCCAGAGTCTTCCATAGCGGCTGATCCAATTTACGTTCCCATCTGCACTATATGCAGATTCGAATTGTTCCATATCCTCATCAAGCTCAGTGTCATCGCTCCTTTAAATTTTTGCCATCCTAGTGAGTGTATGCAGTAGTATCTCATTGTGGCTTCAATCTATCTATTCCTGATGAATAACGATGTTGAACACCTTTTTAAATGGTCATCAGATGTTCAGTTATCTCCTTCTGCCCATTTTTATTGAGTTCTTTGTCCTTATTGACTTACAGAAATGCAT
The DNA here is from genome assembly GCA_028646535.1 of Procyon lotor. NCBI lineage: Eukaryota > Metazoa > Chordata > Mammalia > Carnivora > Procyonidae > Procyon > Procyon lotor. Next base: position 86,524,236 of record CM053607.1, read on the forward strand.
TACAAATTTGGACTCAAGCCCTCTGTCACATAAGTGTATTGCAAAAGAATTTTCTCCATCTATGGTCTTTTCACTTTCTTAATCACAGTATGCTGCTTTTATAAAAATAAAAAAAAAAACAAAACTCTTTTTACTTAGGAATGATTATAGATACATGGATTCACAGAGTATTGCAAAGACAGCAAAGAGAAGTCACTCAGTTTCCCTCCATGGTTACACCTTACATAGGTGTAGTCCAGTAAAACCAGGAATTTGACATTGGCCAATGTGTGTATAGTTCAACACCATCTCATCATAGGCTTTGGGCTGTGGAACGGCCACTGCCATCAAGACACAGAGCTCCTCATCATCCCTAAAGATGTCTTTCATGCTACTCCCTTGTATTCCCCCTCTTGTGAATGGGGGTGATGAGGAGCTCTCATCAGAGGTGATGAGAGGTGATGAGAGAGAGTTCCTCATCACCTCTGATGAGAGCTCCTCAGACCTCTGTCAAGCACAGCTCTGTTCCCCTCTGTCTGTTAGTCATTTCAGAAATACTGTACAAATGAAACGATGCAGTAAACAATGTATATGACCTTACGAGACTGGCTTTTTTTCATTCAGCATAATACCCTTGAAATCTAGCCAAGCCCTTTTTTCTATTTAGAAAATTATGTTACTTTGGGGCTCCTGGGTGGCTCAGTGGGTTAAGCCTCTGCCTTCGGCTCAGGTCATGATCTCAGGGTCCTGGGATCGAGCCCCACATCAGGCTCTCTGCTCAGCAGGGAGCCTGCTTCTCCCCCTCTCTCTGCCTCTCTGCCCATTTGTGATCTCTCTCTGTCAAATAAACAAAATCTTTGAAACAAAAAATTATGTTACTTTGCCTTATTTGAGCAAACTCTTTATGTTTGATAAGGGATCCATTTTTTGTTATAATAAAGAGATTCTCGTCTTACTTAGATAAAACAAAGGAGTGGTCATTCCCTGGGTTTTAAATGTCCAGGCCACATGGAGAGTCCCCATCTATTGCCCACATCCGGTGGAGCAGGGGGAGATCGCCACAGACTCCCGTCCTCCAAGTCGTGATTATGGCCTCTGTCACTGGCTACAGTCCACAAGGCCCCCTGACTTCATGTCAGGTGTAGAGGATAAGCACATATAATGGAACCACTTGAAACGTCTCCTTGTACCGTTCAGAGATAGAAAGACAAATGACTCGTTTCGCTTTTAAGAATGATGAAATGGTTTTTCAAAATGGGGCATATTAATAACCTCATTTGTTCTCATCACTGTCAGGAGAAATTAGACATCCTCTCTAAATGAGAAAATGTTGGTGATATTCGTTTTACCGCACGAATATTTCCCTGAGTCTCATGTCCCTTTCCGCCCCCTATGCCTCTGCATCTTCGTCTTCAGGCCACTAGGTCCTCCCACCTCCTGTATGATGTCTGCCACGAGCACCAAATCTTGAGCTCGCTCCTGTGGTTGTGCGTGCCAGTCAACAGCCCGCAAATCACCTCTGCCCTTCACTTTAAAAGGGACACACTCGGCGTTTGATTTCAATTGATTCTCTTTACATTTCAACAGTATGTTCAATATCACAGAAGGTCATCAAAACAATACAAGAAGGAGCTGCTGCCTTTCCTCTCTCAGAGCCATGAGACTGGGGGAGGGACATGGGAGACATGAAGGGGAGGAAGAACCAAGGGCTTTTCTAGGGTGGATGGTAAGTGTGCAAAGAACAGAGTATTTCTAGGTTAGTTTGGGGCTCGGCTGGAGATGGCCTCCTGAGCCGTCATGGAGAGAATGCCTCAGGAACTTGCAACAAGAAGTGCCGGGGGCCAAGCTTCACCAACAGTGGAGCGGGACGGCAATTCCGGACCCAAGAGAGCACGATCTGCACTTTACTGCTAAGTCAGGCCCCAAGGAGTCTGTGCCTCTCCTGTGTTTCTACCCAGTTTTTCTCTGCATCTCTACTTACACAGCCTTCTAAGTTTCTGTGTCTCCTAATTCAGATTGTAGAGGGATTCGATTGGCTGAGCTCATCACTTTTTTCAAGCCAGCCTGTGAGTCAGCTGCTCTGAGGTCACCCTGGCTCTAGTCCAATCAGATGTCACTGGGAGAGGCTGGGTCACATCTATGGGGCTGCAGGTGGCTGTCTAAGTCTGCAGCCTCACCAGAGGCTGCCAAGCTTTTTCTCCTAAATGGTGCTACATGACGGTCATCATGGATAACATGTCTAACATAAACGAGAGAGAGAGAGAGAGAGAGAGAGAGAGAGAGAGAGAGAGGTGGAAGAGGTGGATAAGTAGCTGGCTTTCTCTTCTTCAAAGATTAGTTCCAAAGTAGAGTTCCCAGGGGACAGACAGTGGCTATTAGGTGGAACTGCTGTGAACAGGTCTGTTCCTAACTCACAGAGAGACACTGCCTTCCAATTTATTACTATAAGATGGCAACCAAATTCTCAAACTACACTGTGGATTTTCGATCTATGTCTCCCACGTAGGTTAATCAACTATTCTGTAACAATGCTGTGTAGCAACTCTGACAACCTGAATGACTGAAACAACAAATACTCATTTCTCTCTCATGGATCTGAGTTGCAGTTATATTGAGCTCAGCTGAATTCGACCGGAGTCAGCTGGGCACGACCCTAGGCTGCTGGTCAGAGTCCCGTTTGCTCCCTGTGTTTCCCATGCTGGGACCCAGGCTAAAGGAGCTTTGGGGACGTGTTCCTCTCCTGGAGGACAGAGGGACTACCGGAGACCAAGCCACACTCCACAAGCACAATCCAAGCCTTTCCTCCTATTGTATCTGCCCCTATAGTTAATGGCCATGCCCAACACGGAAAGGGAAGTATACTTGTCCCATGGGTTGGAGAAACTGTCAAACAAGTCAATTGATGGCACACTGGCTGACCCCGCAACCTCCTCAAAAGAAGAAACCACGTCTCAACGTCTTCTGTGCCCAATTTCTAAGTACCTAACCCTATGTATCACTCTCAGAAGGTGCTCAATAAAACTCCCTTTAATTGGTCAAATTATCAGAGTTCTGGACTAGGTCAGCATCAATCAACATGTGACTATGGTCAAGCCCATCACTATGTCCTCTGCTTGAAGGGCTGGGTATGAAGAAGAATGGCAAAATGTAGTTAAGAACCTTGGTTCTATTCCGAACTCACAACTTCCTAGCTGTATGACCTTTGGCAAGTTGCTCAGCCTCTCCATTTCAATTTCCTCATCTACAAAGTGAGGGTAATAATGGAGACTGTGTGACGGGGTTGTTCTGAGGATTATGTGGTATATTCGCAGGAAAGCCCATCAAGGAGGGCCTGAACCATTAGTTGTCATCATTTACTGTTGCAAGCAAGCATTAAAAAAAAAAAAAGCAACATCTGCCTTTTAAGAGAAGTAGAATGATAAAGTGGAAAGAGCTGGGATTTGGAGTAAAAAAAAAAAAAACAAAAAAAACCTTGTGTTGAGTCCCAACTCCTCTACTCACACCACCTATGACCTTGACCAAGTCCCTGTTTTCTCGCTTATGAAATAATGGCTCCCTCCCCTGCTGGCGTGAGGATCAGGTGACATGTGTGAAGGCACTTTTGCAAAGTGAAAACCACCAGAAAAATGTGAGCTGCTTTTATCAAATTATTCCATTTTTGCCCTGCTTCTCTGATGACAACTAATGGATGGTGAAGGAATTCTCTGCTGGACATTTCTATTTCATCTTTAGAGATGTGCCAATAACATACGCGCTTCTCTGAAGCTCTCATCATTTCTAACGTGGCAGACACCCAGCAAGCTGGTCCTCACAGAAGACCATAGAAGGAAGTGTGTCCCTCGTACCGGAGGGAATACTTGGGCTTTTCATAATTCCACACACTGACCCTGAATGTCTTGAGATTACTGTCTAATATTGACTTTGTGCTACTGTGTGGCCGATACCTGTTGTCTCCGCGTTCTCCCTTCCCAGGCCCTAGTCAGTCCCCCGCACTTCCAATATTCCACAGCAGCTACTCTTGTCAAGGTCACTGATGAGTTCAGCATTACCAAATCCAATGGTCATGGCTCAGCAGATCTTACTGAACCTATCAGCAGTTTTCTTTTAGTAGTTGATTACTGCCTCCCTCTTGAAAGCCTTTCTTCATCGGACCTTTAGGACACCAGCCTCTTGGTCCTCCCCCTCCCCACCCAGCGGCTCCTTCTCCAGCTCCTCTGTCATCCTCTCAGTGTTAGAAGCTCAGTCCCCACATCTCATCTCTATGTACACACACTCTCTGGGTGATCTCATTCAGCCCAGTGGCCTCAGATACCATCTCCATGTTGACAGCTCCCAAATTTAACTCTGGAGCCCAGACATCACCCCTGAACTCCGGAGTTACAAACCCCCTGCCCACTTAGCACCTCCACTTGCATGTCTTATGACATCTCAGAGGTGGTGTATCCAAAGCCAAGCTCCTATTGCTCTGACTTTAATCTGCCGCTCTTCAGTAAATGACAACTCCGTTCTTGTACTTGACACAAAAATATAGGGACCATCCTGACTCCTTTCTTATACTCTTTATGCAATTTGTCACCAATCCTATGGGCTCCATTTGCAAATTACATCCAGAATCCAACCTTTGTTTGTTCCTCTGCTTAACCCCTCTACCACCTGCATCTTTGTCTGAGCCTGCGTTCTCTCTTGCCTGAATTGCTGGCGTGGCTTCCTGTTTCTGTCTTTGTGCAACCCTCCTCTCCTCTCCCAAGAAGATAGATGCTTCTAGAAGATGATCCATATTATACCCTTCAATGGCTTCTTACCTCATTCAGAATAAAACCCCAAATCCTTACTCTAACCTACAAGGGCCTGTAAGTTCCAGCCCCCATTTATCTCTCTGATCACCTCTCCTAACATCTCACTCTTGCTGTTGGTTTACTCTATTCCAGCCAGACTAGCCTCCTTGCTCCTCCTTGGACACACCAGCTTACTCTTACCATAGGGCCTTTGCACTCTCAGCAAGCACTGTCCCTCTTTCAAAACACTGTAGGTGTAAACTCATCAGACAAAAGAAGATGTTACCAGCGTGTGTCTTCAGTGCATCTTTAAAAGCTATTATTTTCTCCCTTACACTTTTAAAATTTTTTCTAAATATTTTCAAAAAATGCTATGTATCTCTTTTATAATCAGAAAATAAGTATGATTTAAATTGAAGTCAAGATCACAAAGGACGCTTCTGTTGCTTAAATACATTGTAAAAAAGCTGCCTTGTTCCCCGTTCCCCGTGCAGGCTCCTCATGCAGCCCAGAGCGGGGATCCATAGCCAGGCCTACACAACGCCCATGGGCCCCCTGTCTGCCTGGTCCTCCCCATTGACTTTGCCTCTTCCACATTTCCCCTACTTAATGAGCTTCTCTCACCAGGACGATGATAACTGACCTCTGGGTGAAGATTCTGACTCACCAGATTACACTGCAATGAAATGCTTTTTAATAAGTAATCGAGAATGAGAAGTAAATTGTTATTTTCCCCTCGTGAGCGGCATTACCTGTCATTCTAAAAATTAATCTTATTTAAAAGACGCCTAAGATACGGAGCAACATCACAGTTCTTCAGACCAAGCCGTTAATGAGTAATTCAATTCATGTGAGTTCTACATCTTGATTCTTTCAACTCTATTTTCCTTCAGATCTATCAGTCACTCTCATCTCTCAGCTGCTACTGAGATTTACATTCTGATTTCACAGAGCTCTCGGTATAAAGAGGAGAAAATGCTATTGGCCTACTTAAGAGGAATAACAAAACACTGTCTAGGTAGAGCAAATGATAAAGGTCGGGTAGCCTGGTTGAGGGATCTCCCTAAGGTTTGCCTAGTGTCAGGATAATACAGAAGAGATGCCTCCTTCTTGGTTTGGAAGAAAGACGACTGAGCGCACCAAGCATCAGAGCATCGCTGGCAGTCCTAGTTCCAACGCCATTTTTAAATCTCAGATGTTCCCTGGAAGGTCAGCGGACAAAGAACTGCGGCGTGAGAGGAGAGATGGAATGGCAGATTCATCGGGGACTTTTATTATGTGCTTCAAACATTTCGTGTACGCCTCTGAGGCCCTTGAGGAATAGTAAATTGAAATCTGACTTTACATATCAATCATCTTTCTCCTGCTCTGCAGTTTCTTCTGTTCCTTGGAGATGTCTGTGGAGTGGAACAGACTTCCTAGTCTTTGTTCAGCTCCTGGCTCTGGCCTGTGTGGGAGGGAGGGGAGGCTTGTTTTTTTGTCTTTTGGTTTTTTTTTAAATTTATTTATTTGAAAGACAGAGCACATGAGTGAGGGGAGGGGCAGAGGAGGAAGGAGAAGCAGACTCCCTGCTAAGCAGAGAGCCCGATGGGGGGCTCAATCCCAGGACCCTGAGATCATGACCTGAGTGAAGGCAGATGCTTAATTGACTGAGCTGCCCAGGCGCCCCTGCCATATTTATAAGATACTCTCAGCCAACCTGGGCTACTCTTACCGGAATACCATAAAATCAAAGTCACACTCCATGCCCTTCCTTAAGACGCCTCTCCAGTGTCATGACACCTCTCCAATAAAGATTTTGCTGCAACAGAAGCAGCCAGGTTCCCTGGCTGATATTTCGGGTGCCGAGTGTACGTCATCACACCAAAGACTAGGACTGGTTTATTTAGAAGGATCGTTACCCCTGAACTGCCTACTTATTCTCAGCTCTAAAGATAAATATTTGCCCAATAAGACAGCAGGTTTATGAGCTGCATTTAATGCCATAATGAAAAAGTCTCTTAGTGTGTGTGTGTGTGTGTGTGTGTGTGTGTGTGTGTGTGTGTGTGTGTGAGAGAGAGAGAGAGAGAGAGAGAAAAGAGTTAGGGTTGCCATGGGAGCCCTTGGCACTTCTGAACCTCTATGATTATGAGCAATAATTAGATGTAATGCTTTACGGTCTTGAAGTACCTCGTGGGCTCCTGATAATTGTAAGTGTTTGGCAATTAACTCACCCTCCCTGAGACTCAGGTTGGCGTAATTAACCCCACGAGGAGAAGCAGCCTTAAAGCGAGGAGTCATGTGGAGGAGAGCCACCCTGTTTTCCAGCAGCGTAGACAAAGGGAGGCCTCCCCAGTCCCTGCCCTGCATCACCTCCATCACAAATCTCCACCAGAGACCGCCTGGATGGCCTGAGGCACTTCGCTCAGGTGGCTGGGTTCATGGGAGTGCCGGCCTGCACCGCGGAGAGGGTGTGGGAGCAGAGCCCGGGGGTCAGGCCCGCCACAGTCCCTGTCATCGGGCGAGGATACACCGCCCGGCACAGCTGGAACAAGGGGCATGCAGACCGCCACCTGGGGAAAGGGCAGTGGGAGACACACCACTTGGCTCTAATTGGCTGAAACTTCATGAGATCAATATCTCTGTGCTCTTCCCCAAGCAACTGCTGTTTGGGGTGGATCCTTGGTCTGCCACCTTTTCTATTTATTGTCCCATGACACATGCTCTTAAGCACCTATAGATAGCCAAGGAGAGGGTGGATATTTTTAAAGCCAAGTGTCAATGACATTTTATACACACATGTGTATATATACATAGATACACACTCATTATGCAGCGGGCTCCTATATGTATTAAAGATATGACGGATATGTGTCAGCCCATGTAGAGACATAGGTCATCATATCTTATGTGTATTATATAGAATTAGAGTATAAATGTCTCTATATATTGGAAGTAAATGCCTGAAATAAGTGGGTCATATGCTTTGATCCTGTCAGGTCGATGTTGTTTTCCCCAATGGAAAACAAAATATAACTCGAAAATTTCAGTCAACACCCCCTTTTGTTTCGACCTAAATTTCCAGGGACTACTTTAGGCGTTTCATTTTCCTGGCTGATGGCTAATGCGTGTGTATCGCCGACAGACCCCAGCGTGGGAATGTGGCGAATTTCTGCGGTTGACCAACTCGACCCCACTTCTCTCAGACTCGTGCCCGAAGGGCCAGCTCTGGGCGGGTCTGGGAACGAAGGATGGCAGCACCGACCCCAGACAGGAGGGGAGACAGAGAAACGTAACAGCCGTGCCTCCTGCTTCACTACGGGGGAGAGGGTCTGAACAGCACAAGGCCTTTAGCACATTTTGAAAGAACACTTTGTACCAGAAAAGCTAATTTTCTGTGATTACATCCATTACATCTGTAACACTGTCACTCTATATTTATTTGGAAGGCAGGTTAGAGTCCCTTCTGGTGATTTTCCTCTATGTGCCGAGGGGCCTCTCCAAAATTTCTAGCAGAAAATCGATCCGAACGCAACCGTGAATCCCTCCTGGGTCCTAGGAGATAGAAATGCTCACGTGCCTTGAGAGGAAGAGAGTCCTGAGTCATCCGCAGGTCACCCTGACCAGAATTCAGAGGGCGGGGGGGAACTGGAGGACCCCAGAGAAAGCAGGTATAGGCCCGAGGGCTGGGGGAAAGGTCAAGTGGGGTCATCCGCTTTCTACGTCACACGCTTCTGTGCTGTTCAAAACTCTTCTAAGTTTCATGTTGTTGGTGATGAGAAATGTTGGCTGTGTGTGGCCCCCACAGCTTGGGAGTGGCTCTGGGGAGGGGGGAGGATACTGTTGAGCTAGTGATGAGAGAGGACACAAGCTGAAGGAACAAGGCCTGAGCCAAATGCCCCAATCACGAGAGAGAGGGGTCATCCGGGAGTGTTAGACACGGGACTCAGGGGAGGATGACCACTTTGTGCAAAAGGACCGGAGGGAGGCAGAGCCTGTGGCCAAACACTGACAAGTAAGACTTGGCAAAAGCAAGACCCTAATGGAGGTTTCTCTCCCTCTCTTCTTCCCTCCCCTCTGTCTCTCTCTATGAAAGTCTGTGTGCTATGCAATGCGGACCCTCTCTGGCCCTTTATAAACCATTAGTTAGGTCTCCATTTCCACTAATCCCTTGTGGAGTGAGTTTCCTTTTCAAGAGATACAAGAACACATCCAGTCTTGCCTTGGGGTGTCACAGCTACGTGCGTGCAGGCTCGAGTCCTATATTCACGAACGGTGGTTGGTGTGACGGGATGGGGGTGGCTCCAGAGTCTGGAGCCCTGACACCACATTCCCCTGCCCCACTTAGCTGCCCCGGCCTCTGCTCCGAACCCACCTCCCCTCTCCCAAGGGAAGGCCACCCACACGGTCATTCTCAGGGGCAGTGCCCAGGAACGGGGGGCAAAGCCAGGCCCCCCACGTGAACCCAGGCCGCCACGGAGCCAGATGCCGTCAGTCCGGCCCCGCCACTGCTGGTCGGTGACTCAGAGAGGGCCGGTGAGGCCTGCCCTTTCCAATTCTGCACAGACTCTGTAGGCCTGGGCTCAGGTGGGAGCAGGAAGTCGGAAAGCTGTTCTGAGTGGAAGGAACAGTCATGCAGGCCATCTGGGAGCTGGGAACGGAGGACGATGTGTATAGAGGCAGGTGTCCAAGGAGGCAGCCCCTCCTGCATATTCTTAACAGAGTCTTTGCAAGACTCGAGACCTTGCACATCTACTCACAGTGCAGATCAAGAGAGCTTTTCTGAGAGATTAGAAAAAAAAAGAAAAGCCAAGCGTTCATGCATGCAGTCTTCCTAATTAACACTGCAGACCCAGAGTGAGAGAGAAAGCACATGGGATTTTTTTTTTTTTTTTTAAGTAGCTGTTCTCCCAACAGCAGGCTTTTCTCGGGGACACTATGGGCTAATAATCTCAGATTCTGTGAATTCAGAGAAGGGCCTCTGACGGCTTCAGATGGAGGGCTGGCTGCCATGTGGGGCCAAGTAATCATTTACACCTCAAGCCACATCGTCAGCTGGAATCGCGTAACCTGGAATTCACATGGGCCAAGCGTCACACAGTCTGCAATGACTACATGTGCCAGGCCCCATGCTAAATTCATTTCCCACATTCCCTCGTTTCGTCCTTCCAATGACTCACTGCGCTCATTAACCCCCCCTTACCAGTGAGGAAATGTTACCGCCGAGGTCACCTTCAGAAGACATGGTGGAGACAAAGTTCAAAGACAGGTGTGTCTGAACCGAAGCCCATTGACTTGCACCTATTTATTCAATCCACCTTTCCTGTAACACTGTGGGTAACCTGGGGTGGGGGAAGGAGGGTTCCCAGCACAGTGTCTGATACACAGTCAATGTTTAGCGAATGAATGAACGAATGACCTGAAACATTTCCTGAGTAAATTACATAACAAAGTAAGAGTGGAGCAGCTTTATGCAATGGAGAGAGCACCAGATGAAGAACTGGGAGACCCGCCCTCAAGCCTGGCTCCCTTACCTGCTAGCTTTGTGCCTTTCTCACGTCACTTAGCCTTTCTTGGCTTCTGTTGTCTTGTCTATAAAGTGGAGCAGTTGGACTTGAGTTCCTCAAGATCGTGTCCAAATGCTGACACTATCTGAGTTCGTGTTCCTTCATGAAGCAACCTGCTTAGGTAAGATGCTTCATGTTCGGCGCGAGGAAAAGCCCATCCTCAGACCCAGAGTTCAAGGACATTTCCTGAGCTAGGCAGCCCCCCAGCTCTATGTCACTACTGCCCTGCTCCCCAGTGGCCGGGCTACATCTCTGCCCAGGTACCAACACGTCTACCACACCCGTTAGGTTTGATCCTTATTTCAGGCTCTTTCTAATTCAACTTCCTCCTTCACTACTCACTCGTCTCTCCCTACAGACCCGGTCCTCAAGGCCACACTCCCTCTATCGGTCCACCCGGTGTGTAGGACCCACTCGGAAACCTCGACACCTCTATTGACAATGTCAGTCGCCATCCTAAAATGAATCCCCAGACCTGAAGCAGGTCAGGAGATATTCATGAAGAATTTGCATCTAATTTGCCACATGAGGTATTATTAATGTATTTGAGCCAACAGATTGGAGGACATGCTGCAATACTCGTCTTACTAATTAACGCCGTTCTAGCACACACACTATTAATTGGGCACTTCCCATCAAGTAGCCTTGGCAAGAGAGTGTAAGGGCAGTCTGTGGACTAGATCAGAAGGTCACTCAGTTACTGCTCAGGCAGACAGGCAGGCAGCTGGAAAGGCAGGTGCGGAGTGCCTCAGACAGGAAAAAATGCTCTTTCTGCTTCACATTCCGTGTCAATCTCTTTAGTCCAGAAGCAGGTGAAGGCAAGGATAGCAGCGTAACCAGCAACAAGAGAATTCTGGTTTCTGAATCTGACATACATGGAGGAAATTATTTAAATTTGTCTTTAAAATGGGGGAGGAAAAGCCACCCTGAGGCTCATTTGCCAAAAGCTCTCTGTTGCAGGAATAAGAGGAAACCACAGGAACTGAGGAGGCAGAACCTGAAAAAGAAAAGGCCTAGGCAGGGGATGCCAGGCCTCCCCCTGTGTGGGGGGCGGCCTGAGGACAAGGGACCTGTCTGTGGCCCCAGAGGGCAGAGCAGAGCAGGGGGTAATGTTTGAGCTCTGTGTGAGGAGAGCTCAATCCAATCCTTTAGTGATTGGAGCTCCGGGGCCGTGAGCTTCCTGTCCCTGTCAGTTTCAAGTTGAGTCTGGACGGCCAAATAGCAGGACTGTCACAAAGGGGCTTCAGTCATGTGTCTGGGCTCCGATCAGGTAACCTTGAAGCTTTGACCCTGCTGTCTGACCAGATTTGCTCAGCCTCCTAATTGTAAGAGGGCAGTGCGGAGCCAAGAGGCAGCTGGCACCCTAGAGTCTATATCTTGGGCCTGGACGTCTTTGTTTTTAAAATTCTTCCCATATCTTTATTGTTTGTGGCCAGTATTTTGGTTCCCAACCCCCCTTCCTCTTTGCCATCTTCCCTTATAGAGGTTGCAAGAATTCAGTCCTTGCTTTCCCGGTCTCCCTCTGCAGTTGGAGGTGACCATGTAACTCAGCCCTGGCCCGTGAACGTAAATGGAAGTTCCGAGGGAGGGAGGAAGCTTATGAGGCCTGTGGGACTTAGGTCCTATCAGGAAATGGAGGGCACACTCAAATTAGGCTAACTCGAGGAGGGTTTCACAAAGGAACGACTTACAAAGGTGTGGCGGGAGTAGGGAGCCCAAAGAGGCAGTGCAGTGGCCAAGCCTGGTACCCAGAGAACTGAGGAGAAGGAGCACTTAGCCGACCCAGAAGGAAAGAGCTGCAGGCAGTGGGTTGCCCAGAGAGGAGCCCGCCCCAGGCAACTCCACGACCCTGACAGCAAGGACGTTTCAGGGACTGGACAGAGTTCTCTCCCTGGCCTGGTGCTCTCGCTGCTTCCTGGACAGCTCCATGGGGACCCGAAGGCAGAGGACCCAGCCCTTCCAGGGAGAGAATCCCGCTGGGTCTGTAGCAACGCACGGCTGTCTGCCCACCACTCATCGTTTGGGTCCTTCATTCACAGAGGGTGTACTGTGTCCTTGACCCCTTTCCTCCCAATCACTGTACAGCAACACCATGTGAGGGAAACCATCTTGCCCTCGAGTGGCTTACAGTCTGAGCGCATAAACGAGCACACGTGCAGAGAAGCATCTAAGGATGTTCAAACATTAAGCTTTATGGCAACAGCCTTAAGTTCCATAGAAATTACGTCAGTAAGGGACAGTCAGACCAGAGTCAAAATTCCCTTCCCACTGCTTATTAGCTGAGTGACTTAATCTTTCTAAGTCCTGCTTTCCTTATATATAAAATGGGAAGAAGGACATTCCCCTTCATGGACTGTCTTAGAGATTACAGATACTATACATAAATTACTATATAGTGATAACAGTCTTACAATATTTATCATGTACCAGGTACTGTTACATAGATTAGCTCTATGAGGTAGGTACTATTATCATCCTCATTATGTATGCAGGAAACTGAGTCACTAAGGTGTAAATGACTTGCCCAAGGTCAGTAGCTAACAGACCCAGAAGTGGGACCCAGATGGACTGCGAGAAGCCATCTTACCCACTGACCATCCTGGCTGACCCAGGAGGTGCTTAACCATCTACCACTGTTCCTATTAGAACCAGGGTCTTCCCCACGACCACCAGGACCCTCATCACCAGCTGGGGCTAGACTATGTGGCAAAGTTTCCATCAAGAGTTGCATCTCGGCCTTAAGGCCAGAGTAAGGTAGTTAAGTGTGAAGAAGAGAAGACATCATAGGGGAAGCAACCACACAAGGAAAGGCAAACGTGGCCCGAGCCCCAGGAGGGACAGGCAGCCCTGCCTGGGGGGAAGCATGGCATGGCCTGGGGAGCAAGAAAAAAATGTCCAGATCGGTGGGGCTGGGGCCAGACCTCAGAAGCACCTGAGGGCCGTGCAGAGAGTCTCAGCCCGACGATGGCCGTGGGAGACCAGGCCGGCGCTGGGCCAGGCCATGGGACATGTTAGAAGAGAAGTCCTGTTCTAGAAAATTCACTAGAGAGCAGAGAAACCAGCCTTGCAGGAAGGCGAGCAACAGCACTGTTGGTAATTATGAGGTCTAAAGGGACGGAACCACGGAAGTGGAGAAGTGGGGCAGATGTGTCCCTGCGAGGGTGCCAATTTGGTGAAGGACACAAAGGCGTCACGGAAAGGGAATGACAAAGGAAAAACTAAATGCTGCCTCCTAGCTTTCCCAGGGGTACCCCTGAGAGGACATATAGCCAGCCGCATTCCTCAACTTGCCCTTCCTCGGCTGGTTCCCCTCGGCTGGGCACGGGGCCGCTCGCCAGTCCCACACCAGAGGGCCACCCGCGCCACGTGGCCTCGAGGCCCCGTGATGCCAGATTCTTTCCCCCTCCTGGAAAGCTGGCAGAAGCAGCACACGCTGCCAAGGACTCGCTGAAGCCCTTCCAAGAGCTGAACTGAGTATCTGCTGCAACACAGAAAACAGAGACTCTCTGAAAATCCCTTGTTCACGGTCCTTTTGTTGAGAAATCATGAGAGCTTGCTCCTCTGCTACGACCCACACCCCCACACGTCTTTTAAATGAAAAATGAGGGGACACCATGTCCGTGCACATCCAAATAAGGTGAAAGATGACGGAGAGATGTCACCGTGGCTCTTGATTTCTGCCCTGGGTGAAACAAAAACTGGGTCAGAACATTCCCTACCCTCAGAACCCGATTGCAGGGTCAATTGTTGCAAACTCACAGCTCATCAGCAGACCGTGTCGTTGCAAAGCCTCCTGCGGTCTGTCCCTGCCACCAAGCGAAACGCCAGCTTGGGGGCTCTGAGACAGTTCTGAAGGACTGAATGATCCTACCTTGAAGGAGGGGGCTGACATGATGTGGGGGATGCCTGCCATTAAATAAAAGCGAATAAAGAGCAACCGCAACCCTTTGATCGGACCCAAATTCTTGACACCTTCTATCCTGATCCATATCCCCCTTGGACAGAACTCCCCTCCTGCGATGGCAGAGGCTGGACAGGCTCCATCCAACCTGGCAGCAGATGCCAGAGACATGCAGCCAGAGACGACAAGGGGTCTCCATCAGCCGAGAGGCCCTGCCCAGCACCGCAGAGACCCCACTCAGCAGTCTGCTTCCTCCTGACCAACCAAGCCCAGCTCCCGAGGTGGGCAGAAATTAGAGGAGTCTGACAAGATTTGCACTGTCAGAAAGCAAGTTTTATTTTTACACTCGAGCCTGAGATCTCCTAGGTGTCTGCACACTGAGGAATTATTTTTACCCAGATTTAGAAATTAAGTTATTCCACTTTGCCTTCCTGCCTGCCCTTCCCACATGGTGCTGGCTCCGGTGGTGGGAGCCGGCTGACCTCTGTAGTGTCTGAACTGAGCTGGAATCTTCTTGCGTGTGCCACTTTCAAACCACGCCAGTCTGCTGGGTGAGGTGTTTTTTTTTTGTGTGTGTGTGTGTGTGTGTGTGTGTGTGTGTGTGTGTGTGTGTGTGTTTTGGTTTGGTTTTTTTTTTATCCTTTCTGGCTTCCATTCTCTTATCTGTAAAATACAGCGTTAGCCTAGGTGGTTTCTATGGCATGAAAGAAAAAAAAAAAAGATAAAGGTTTTCAAACACATCTATTTTAATGCAATCCATTTTGTCTTTTCTCCTCCCTGTTTATGAAAAGGGCAACATCTATTTCTGTGGATCAAGAACATTTGCCCCATTTTGGAAATGTGTGGTCTTTACCAAATGGAGGGAATGAGTAATGGAGGGGAAAAATAAATAGAGAGTTCAAGAAATGAAACAGTTTGGTTTTCAGAGACTGGAACATCCGGGCTTTCGCTCCAAGGACCCAGCTTTGCAGACTCCTGGCTTGGCTCCCTCACTTACACCTGGCCGGTGTACCTCTCAGCCACGGGCCTCTGTGGGAAGCACATCTAAAGGCCTCTCCCTCTGGCTCTGCCTTCCCCGTGACTTGACACCATCAGGGCTATGAGCGGAGGCATCCTGCAGAGCAGAAGGTCCTATGAGATGATCTTGCTGGGCTTTCCGAGGGACCAGGGGACGGCAGGGCAAGAACTCTGCCCTCCTGACCAGCACACATCAATCAAGTAAGTACTGACTTGTGGGATAATCACCAGCTCTCTAGCAGCTCCGAGAAGGGAGGTCAGGAGAACAGGCAGAGGCAGAGGGAACACGAGTCATCCCTAACACTCCGGGAGCCGAGAAAGAAGGAGAACGTTACCTCCAGCAACCCAATTAATGGTCTCATTGCTCACTCCTGCCTTTCTTCTAATAAGACTCTCCAATGAGAGCTACTATGCTCCAGAAGGGAAGATAGGAAGATGAATAAAACAGGACCCTGCCCTCCCAGGCATTCCTCCCGATAGAGAGGATGACAATTTAATAGATGACTGAAGCTCAAGTACTTTCCCTAAGTCTACGGAGATGTGCCATCACCACCATCCAGGTTTACAACAGTTTCATCATCTCCACAAAATCCCTCCCCCTCGTGGGTGGTTCATCGCCTTCCACCCCCAGCCAATCGCGTGTCTACTTTGTATCCCCACATCCGCCTTGACTAGACGTTCCCTATAATGCAGTCATACGAGACACAGTTGTGTCTGGCCTCTTCGTGTCGCATAAAGACTCTGAGGTTCAACCACATGGTAGCCTGTTTCAGTCCTTCCCCTCTTGTTGTAACTGAATATTCCACTGTATGGCTACAGAAGGTTCTCTTTATCTCCTCACCAGCTGATGGACATAGGGATTATTTCCAGCCTTTGGCCACACAGATAATGCTGCTACGAACCTATGTGTCCATCTCTTTGTGTGGATGCAGGTTTCTATTTCTCCTGGGGAGAGAGCTGGTAGTAGAATTGCTACGCAGTATGGTGAACTTATGTTTAACTTTTCAGGAAGGTGTCCAACTGGGTTTTCGAATTGGCCAGACCATGCTGCAAGTACATAGCAAAGTAGCAAGGCTCCCGTGTCCCCCCATCTTAGCCAGAGTTTGTTACCAGCGGTCTTCTGATTATAGCCATCCTAATGAGGGTGAAGTGGCATCTTCTGGTGCTCTGAACTAGCATTTCCCTCATGACTCCTGACATCCTTAGTGACAATTCATATATCTTCTTTCCCCCACTGAATTGCCTTACACCTTTAGCAAAATCAACTGACTTTAAGGATAAGGATTTACTAATGGACTCCCAGTTCAGTTCTAAATGAGTTATATGCTTATCCATATGCCAGTATTACACTGTCTTAATAATTATAGCTTTACAGTACATTTTGAAATTGGGAAGTGAAAATCTTCCAACTTTTCCTTATTTTTTTTTCCACAAAATTGGTTGTTCAAAGTTTTGGCTTTCCATATAAATTTTAGGAATAGCCTGCTACTTTCTATATTTAAAAAAAAGGGGCTGGAATTTTTGTAGGAATTATCAGAGTTGGAGAAAACTACCATTTTAACAATATCGCTTCTTCCAATCCATAAACATGAAATATGTTTCCATTTATTTAGATCTCTAATTCTCTCGCAGAAGCATTTTGTAATTTTCAGCGTATAGTCTCACACTTTTGCTAAATTTATCCCTAATTTTTTTTATTAAGATTTTGTTTACTTATTTGACAGAGAGAGTACAAGCAGGCAGAGGGAGACGGAGAAGCAGGCTTCCTGCTGAGCAGGGAACCCAATGTAGGGCTCGATCCCAAGACCCCAGGATCATGACTTGAGCCAGAGGCTGATGTCTAATTGACTGAGCCACTCAGGCACCCCAGATTGTTCCTAATCTTTTTAATGATAATGTGAATGGAACTATTTTATTTTTCTATTGTTTGTTGTTTATATATAAAAATACAATTGATTTTTGTCTCCTCTGACTTTGCTGAACTCCTTTATTAATTCTAATGTGTATGTGTACATTCCTTAGGATAAACTAATCATTTTTATGACATATAACCTAACAGTAAATAAGACAGAAGAGAAAGAGTGTGTGTGTGGGTGGGGGGAGGGGAGACAAGCACTCCAAAGGCCCAGTAGTCCAGGACCATTCAGGGTTAGGGGTGAGCAGCACCACACATCTCAAAATACAATGACCACGGTACGAGCAGCCTGTGATACTTAGCCTCCCAAATAAGAAAAAATAAATTAGGTTCAATGGCTACTATTCAAGAAGACTAAAGATATGTGTCTATCTGTCCCCTCAAAAATACCAACTGTGATTCACAGACATGTACCCTGGGGCAAATAATACATTATATGTTAATAAAAAAAAGAATGAATCAAAATATCCCAACTTTGATGAAGAACATTAAGCCATACATCCAAGAAGTTCAACAAACTCCAGGTAGGATAAACTCAAAGAGATCCATTTTAGAAACATAATGAAATGGTCAAAAGCCAAAGATAATGAGGGAATCTTGAAAGCAGCAAGAGAGAAGCAAAATCCGCATAAAATGGATCCTTAATAAAATTAACAGATGACCAATGGTTAGAAACCGTGGAGGCCAGAAGGCAATATGATGACATATTCAAAGTGCTGAAAGAAAAAGACTGCCAACCAACAATTCCATATACAGCACAAACAACCTTCAAAAACAAAGGAGAAATTAAGTCAATCCCAAATGAACAGAGAATTCACTGATAGCACACTGCTCATCAAAAAGTACTGAAAGGGGTCCTTCAGGCTGACATGAAAGGACCCTACACAGTACTTGAATCTACATGAAGAAATAAAGCACACTGATAAAAGTAAATATATGCCAATATACACATATTTTTGTTTTTAACTACTCTTCTATCTGATTGAAAAGACAACTGTAGTCGGGCGAGCCTGGTGGTGGGTATTGAGGAGGACGCGTATTGCATGGAGCACTGGGTGTGGTGCACGAACACTGAATCTCAGAACACTGATAAAATAAAATAAAATGTAAAAAAAAGAAAAAAATACCATCTGTGGTGTTTTCAAGGTTTACCACTTGCTGGAATACATCTGTCTCTTCTAGAAGGTTCACTACGAGATGCTTTCTGAGGTATTGCTTTTTTTTTTTCTCTCTCTCTCTCCTGAATCCGGGATCACGTTGGCTGCCACCAGGGCCAGCAGACAATTTCCCAGTGGTTCCTACATTCCCCTACTTCTTGGAAACTTCTAAAATTAATTCACCTTAGGAAATCCTCTCCTGCCAGCATGAAGGAGTTTGCTAAATCCGAGTGGAAGTATGACGCTCCCTGCCTGTGTTCTCAGGACAAGGGCCTATGAACCAGACGCAGGGAGAAACTACAAAGGAAATTAATGCTACGGAATGACCTCTTAACGGAGGGGAGAAGGAAGCCAGTCTGGAGCCATTAAAATGAGTTAAGTACTCAGACACACAGCACCACCCCTGCCCCTGGGCAGCCTTTCTCTGTCTGCTGGCCCTCCATCAGCTGGACAAAACAGATGGGCCGGCCCGAGGGACCAGGAGGCCTGGGGTGTGGCAGAAGCAGAAGCAGACCTGTCCCATGCGGGGCTCCTAAGAGACGGCCCAGGCAACAGCCCGTGGGGGGAAGGGGGGCACGGAGAAGGCCAGCTGTGCCACGTGGTCCAGGGACCTATCAGCTCCACGCCTTAGAGGGACAGGTAGTGGTCCAAGGAGTCCCTCCGGTTTCCGCTGGTGACTTTCAGGGTATGAAGAGGGTGCTGCTCTCAGCCTGTCTTGCAGTCCTCTGAGAGCGAGAAATGAGACGGGTGTGTGTGCATAGAGGTGAGAACAAAGATGCCGGGTCACTGCTGCCGCTCTGGGCAGAACTCTCAGCTCCTGCTGGCCCTGAGGTCCTGGGAAGAAGCTCATGCCTCCTCCCATCTCCCAGTCCAGTCTGACCCCGCTCTCCCTAGGCCCATTCTTACTCTCCGTTCCCCCGCTGCCTCCCTGGAAAATCGGCTTTGGCTTCTCACAGGCATCCCTCTAGCAAACAGCCAAAGTAAATACCAGGGCGCAGTTCAGAGCAGCCCACATGAATCTGAGCCGCCGGCCCACAAGGAGCCGCTGCGCCCGCCTGGCTCCCTGCCAGCCGTCGAGCCAGGTCCAGACAGTTCAGACAAGAGCGAACCCGGGGCTCCGGGCTCTGGCGCCCAACCCAGGCACCGGGGAACCTCAGGCCACTTGGCCTCTTGGCAGGGAGAAGACAGTCCAGCAAGAGGGGAAAACCATCGTCCGGGCCCCGGAAGCCCCAGCTGCGGGCTTCCCCAGCCAGCCAAGCCCCCACACCCACCCCTCACCCCCTCCAGTCATCCCCGGGTGTTGGCTGCACATCTGCTCATCGACAGCCTGCCCTCCTAACCCAAGAGCAAGGTAAGGAGGGAGGTGGGAGGAACAGGCAGGGCCCAGGAGAGGAATTCACAACAACCACAGTCTAGATGCCTCCCCAGAAGGCCTTAGAGAGAGCCGGAAGCTACCAACAGTTAGGCTTGCAAATAAGAAACCAAGCTGACAGGCAGACAAGCTCCCGGGGCCGTGCAATGACGACCTCGACCCCTGGGTTCACGGAGCCCTGAAGGAGCAGGCTGGTGGACGCACAAAATACTTGTTCTCACGTGTTTGAGAGCCACTGGTGAAGTGGCACTGAGGTGGTGGGACCGGGCCCGCTGGGGGCAGGGCAGATAAAGTACCAGCCTCGGGCATCCGCGGGAGAGCTAAATATGGGCGCTCCAAACCCGAGCACAGCTTGTCCCCTGCCAGGCAACCGATCAGAGCTCTCGGAACAGCAGCCGTTTCAGTGACAGTGTAGGAACCTTTCCCACTTCCAGCACCGCCAAGGACCGGGGTGTTCCACAGGAGTGGATCTCCTCTCAAATGGCCAAACGTGATTTTAATAACTTTAAATACTCCTCCTCTGATCAACACCTGTGGCTCTTGCCATTAAGAGAGAGAGAGAGGGGGGCACCTGGGTGGCTCAGTCGTTAAGCGTCTGCCTTCGGCCCACGTCATGATCCCAGGGTTCTGGGATCGAGCCCCGCATCGGGCTCTCTGCTCAGCAGGAAGCCTGCTTCTCCCGCTACCATTCCCTCTGCTTGTGTTCCCTCTCTCGCTGTGTTTCTGTCAAATAAATAAAATCTTTAAAAAAAAAAAAAAAGAGAGAGAGAGAGAGAGAGAAGCATGAAGCCTGTGATCCCAACAACTCATTTATACAAACAATGAACACGGACCATGTCCCTATTATGTGCTAGGCACCAGAGTGGTTATATAAATTCCTCAGGCATGAAGTGCGCTCTGTAAAAGCTTGTGAGGTGGTAGAGGATATAAGCCATGTACAGGAGCAGCCATAAAACAAGGGAGATGATGGCACATCACAGGAGGCTGCTTTTAGGAGCGATCTGAACGAAAGGCTATGAGGCTACATTGATGAGTATGCGTCTGTCGATTTACCCACTCTGTCTGCTGGGAGAGCCCAGAAACTGACAGCCGCAAGCAGCCCAATGCCCAGATCCTGGTTTCTAAGTAGGATCCATCAACAAATAGTAAAATCAATGGGACAAACTTTAAGGGAAAACCTGCCTTCAAAATGTTTATCTACAAATTTTCTAATTGTTATGATGGTTTTAACATATGATCACAAATTCTTTCATACGTAGCCCTCCAGGGAGTGGTGCTCCATCCCCTTTGGTAGAGGCCAGAGGTACAGACTTAGTTCTAACGAGTTATGTGTGTCAGGAGAAAAACAGTAACATTACTGTGGAAAAACCTGGAAAATATCAAGGTTAACAAAATGATCAAGGTTAACATCACCAGTGATAAATCATGTTGACATCACGTGCCCACTGATAGCAGGAGATGGCAAGAGTACTTCCCCGCTCTGTGATATTTTCCCAAAAATCCATAACCTCGGCCCATTAGTGAAAACACACCAGATAAACCTAAACTGAGGGCCATTTTATCAAGTATCTGACCACCACTCTTCAAAAGGATCAAAGTCATGAAAGCCAAAGAAAGATTGAGGAGCTGCTGAGGTTTGGGGGAGACTAAGAAGACAGGATGAGCAAATGCAGTGTGGTTCCCTGGATTGGGTCCTGAATCAGAAAAAAAGACAAATGGAAAAACTGGGAAATTGGACTACAGTCTACAGTTTAGTTATTAGTATTTTATCAACATCAATTTCTTAGTTCCGTTTAATGTACCCTGGTTGTCTAAGATGCTAGCATAGACGGAAGCTAGGTAAGGAAGGGTATACATTTCTGTGAGGTTCTGTAAGCCAACACAAATCCTGAGCTCACGGCCAAGTGTGCATGTCGGAACACATCCCAAGAAGTACAGCAAAGCCTTGAAAATTGTACGGGCAATGGAACCTCATTCTCAGAACTTGCAGTCTAAACATAACTGGCATGGCTGCCTGCTGAAACAAAATGCTCTCCACATTCTTTGGAGGATTTTAACATGACCCAGAGTCTTACTACTTAATGTACAAACTGTCTCGGATATCATCCCAAATTACCCAACATATCAACAACCAGGAAAATCCAACCAACTCTCAAAGGAGGAGACAAGAAACATACGCCAACTCTAAAATGACCCAGACATTGGAATGAGCGAGGACCTTAAAGCATCTATTATCATCACTCTCCATGAGGCAAAAGTGAATGCTCTTGAAAGGAATGACAAGTTTCCAACAAACAGAAACCATAACAAAAGAACTAAATGGAATTTTAGATGAGAAATTCATTATCCGAAATAAAACTTTCACCAGAGAGACAAATAATTGAGGTCTGTCTTCAAAAAAGTAAAAAGAACCAAAAAAAGCATTTCTTAACTTAAGGATACATAAACAGAAATTCTCTGATCTAAAGAACAGACAGAAATGCTACCAATTTCTGGGTATTAATTTGGTATCCTACAACTTTACTGAACACATTTGTTCGTAATTCTAGTAGGTTTTGGTGGAGTCTTTAGGATTTTCTAGGTATAGTATTATGTCATTTGCAAACAGAGTTTAACTTCTTTTTTACCAATATGGATACCTCATTTCTTTTTCTTGTCTGATTGTTGTGGCTAGAACTGACAGTACTCTGTCAAATAAAAGTAGTGAGAGTGGACATCTTATTCCCGATCTTAGAGGAAAAACTCTATTTTTCACCAATGAGTATGATATAAGGTATGGGTTTTATTACACTGAGGTATGTTCCCTCTAAACCTACTTTATGAGAGTTTTCATTATGAATGGATGTTGAATTTTGTCATATGTTTTTTGTGCATATTTATATTATCATATGATTTTTGTCCTTCTTTTCATTGATTTGTTGTATCATGTCGATTGATTTGTGAACAATGAAGCATCCTTTCATCCCTGAAATAAATACTCTTAGCCTTGGTGAGTGATCCTTTTAATGTAATGTTAAATGCACTTGGCTAATATTTTGTTCAGAATTTCTACATCTATATTCCTCAGGGATATTGGCCTAGAGTTTTCTTGTTCTTTCTTTTTTTCCTTTTTTTTTTTTTTTTTTTAATATTTGGTAGAATTTACCTGTGGATCCTACCATGAGGTACTGAACTTTTACTTTTTGGTAATTTTTTTTTTATTACTGATTCAATTTCATTACTAGTAATTGGTCTGTTCAGATTTTCTATTTCTTCCTGATTCAGTTTTGGAAGATTTTAGTTTCTAGGAATCTATTCATTTCTTCTAGGTTGTCCAATTTGTTAGCATATAAAATTTCAAAATAGTCTCTTATAATCCCTTGTATTTCTGTGTTGTCAGTTGCTACTGCTCCTTTTTCATTTCTGATTTTATTTATTTGGGTCCTTCCTCTTTTTCCACCTAAGTTTTATCTATCTTTTCAAATAACCAGCTCATGATTTCACTAATTTTTCTACTGTTATTGTAGACTCTATGTCATTTACTTCTGCTGTGATCTGTATTATTTTCTTTGTGCTTTGTTCTTTTTCCTCGTTCCTCTAGGTAGAAGGTTAGATTCTTTGAGTTTTTTCTTGTTTCTTGAAGTAGCCTGTATTGCTATATATTTTCCTCATATGTATATGATGGAGTATCATGCAGCCATTAAAAAGTGATTATGGTTTGTGCAACAACATGGATGGACCTAGAGAATCTAGACGGTATTATGCTGAGTGAAATAATCAGACTGAGAAAGACAAATACTATACAATTTAACTTATTTGTGGAATTTTAAAAACAAAGCCAGTGAATAAACAAAAAGCAGAATGATACCTATAAATACAGAGAACAAATGGATGGTTACCAGGGATAGGGGGTGGGGGAAGGATGGGCAAAATGGATGATGGGTAGGGAGAGATACAGGCTTCCAATTATGAAATGAATAACAGAAATAAAAGGAAGAGCACAGAGAATATAGGCAATGATGTAAGAGCAATGTATGACAGATGGTAACTACACTTGTGGTGAGCATAGTATAACATATAGAGAAGTTGAATGACTTCTCTATATAAAGATACAGCTTTCTACCCTGAAATTAATATAACATTATGCCTCAAGTGTACTCAAAGAAAATAAAAATTGAAAAATAAAGGGGCGCCTGGGTGGCTCAGTTGGTTAAGTGTCCAATCTTTATTTTGGCTCAGGTCATGATCTCAGGATCATGAGACTGGGTCACACATGGGGCTCCATGCTGGGTGTGGAACCTACTTAGAATTCTCTCTCTCTCTCTCTCACCCCCCACCCCCCCACCCCTGGCCCACTCCACTTGCACGTCTGCATATGCATACTCTCTCTCCAAAAAAATTTTTTTTAAATTAAAAAATAAAAAGGACAGAAAATAGGTTGAAAAATTAACAGAGCCTCAGGACCTGTGGAACAATATAAAAAAAGTGTAATGTCCATGTGCTCAGAGCCCCTAAGGAGAAGAAAAAGATACTGGTATGGAAAGAAGCTTTTGAAGAAATAATGACAATAAATTTCCCAAATTCGGTGAAAGACATAAATTTACAGATTCAAGAAGCTCAGGTAACATCAAGCAGGACAAATCCAAATGAAACCATCATACTCAAACTGTAAAAACCAAAGGAATAAGGAACTCTACAGAGAAAAACGATTTGTTACAAGTAGGAGAATAAAAATGTCACTGCAGAATTCTGACAGCAAACATGCAGACCAGAGGAAGAACTGTCAACTCAGAATTCTACATCCCACGAAAATATCCTTCGGGAACAAAATAAAGACATTCTCAGATAAAGGAAGACTAAAAGCTTTCGTTGCCAACAAACCTGCTCTAAAATAAATGTTAAAGGAAGTTCTTCGGAAGGAAGGAAATGATCCCAGAGGGAAAATTAGAACTTCAGAGAAGAAAGAGCAACAGAAATGGTAAACAGCTGAATAAACATAATAAACTGCCTTTTTTCCTCTTAGGTTTTCAAAATGTGTATGACTAGTAAAAGCCAAAGTTGGACCATCGCTGGGTAGTGGGGGGCTCTTAATGTCTGCAGATGAAACATTTACGACATATATAACATAAAGGAGGAAGGGTAAAGGAACATATATAGTTATGAGCTTTCTGCATTCTACCTGAAATGGTCCAATATTAAATTTAAATATAATGTGAAAAGTTAGGCGTGTGTATTGTAACCCCTAGGGCAACCGCCAGGAATAAATATGAAGAGATCTAGTCATGAGCAGATCTAGCCATGACCCCTGAGCAGGTCTGACCTAGACGGTCCTCCTGCCTGAGGCTACGGGGAGTGACTGTCCCCATGGCTCCCCCAAACCATCACTCTGGGCTCAACGAGAAGCTCCGCTCACTGCCTCCTTTTCTAATTTCCCCCATAACCGTGCAACAGAGGTTGTTCCTAATTCAATCCACGTCCCAATGTTGTGAGGCACGGAAGAACGGGAGTAAATTCAGGTGCCTCCATTCCTGCCCTCTGATCTCGCAAATGAAGAGACCGAGGGCCGACCAGGAAAGTTACTACTTGCTCCACAGTCCACAGCAAGCCACTGTTAGAACCAGGCCGGGAGCCAGATCTCCGAACACCAGACACACCACTGAGAAACCAGAGCTCTGGGGCTCCTTCCCCAGACACTTGAAAGCAAGTTTTTGTGTCTGGCTGGTAATAATGAACAAATACACAGACTTTCTACACAAGAGGCACTATTCTAAATCTGCCTGCCTATCTATCCACCTCCTATCTATTTAACTATCCACACTAAATCCTCACATTGCCTCACTTGAGGTAGACACTGTTATTCTCCCAGTTTTATAGAAAGAGAAACTAGAACCTTGAGGAATGAAGAAATGTGCCCAAGGTCACGCATCTCACAGAGGCTGGCCCTGGATCTGAACGCAGTGTGAGCTGACCTATCACTGTCCTCCCCTCAGGAAGACCGAGCCAGAGCGGAACTCTCGGAGATGTTCCATGATCCACAAGAAAATGTACCGTGGCTTCCCCCAACCCACATCCCACAGCCCCAGGAGCATTGTTAGCCAAGGTCAAATCTGCTTCAAAGGTATGTGGAGGGCAGCTCTGAAGGGAAAAAATCAGAAGTAGGAGCTTCCAAGAGGCACCAGCAGCCAGAAAGGCGGGTGAAGAGAGTTGCCGGCGCTGGTGCCTCCCATCCTCTCAGGACTGCAGAGGTTCCCCCCCAGGCTCCTCTGCTCTTTCCTAACAACATCTGATGACACCAGCTCCTTCTTCCTTCCAGCTGAGTCACTGCTGTAACCAGTCACGTGGTGAGGGCGGCCTGGAGCTGACCCAAGATCCCACTAGGGGCCAGTTGAGGAGCCTTCGGTCCTGCTGGAGTCTAACCTCACTTCCCGGTAAAGTCCGGTCCCTGATGACCACCAGGGAAGGGGGGGGTGCACCCAAGAAGGGCGTTGGCCAAGCATCAGCAAACCATTGCACGGCTCAAGCTCGGTCTAACTAGGGAGCAGTGAGTGACAGACAGCTTGCGGGTGGGGTGAGGAGGGTTCTCCTCGTCCTGTTTCCCCTCTGGCTTTCCTCAGAGGTATTTGCTTCGCTAGCAGCTCTGCCCAGGGATCAACAAAGTGGTGTTGCTGGTGGGGCCTCACGAATCTGTCCCTCACGCTCCCTAGGAAGCCTAAAAGGAAGCAGATGACTCACACTGCTCTCTGTACTCCTTGTCTGATTTAACTAATTCTTTGGAGGTGAAAGGCTATTTTCACAGCCAAGTATGAAAAGCCAAAGAAAATGAGATCATCATGACCCAGCAAAGAGGGGCAGACACTACTTCCTCCCCCAGGAAAGCCACTGAACACCACTGAGCGCTCTGAGTACTTTCTCCGCCAAGGAGCCCACTTGTGTTGGTGTGACTCATGGTCCCGTCTCCCTGCACTGGATTCTCTTAGCACCATCTTCCTCCCCCAGAGACATGTCGGAGAGGCCACTCCTTCCCACCACACTGCCCCATTCAGCTCGCAAACCATTCAGCCACCTTTAAAAATATCAAATCGTACCACTTTCAGTGAACAGCCTCGCTGGATACCTTGTAGAGGCTAGATTCCCAACTTCCATAACCCATGTATCACTCCCTAGAAATCACTCCCTCTTAAGTTAATATCGTCAGGCAACATGCCAAATTTTTTTTTTAAGCAGGAAGAACTGAGTAGGGAAGACAAGGAAAACACTCCTACCTTAGGTGCATCTTCATTCTAACTCGCCCAGATACCACTTGGTAAAGGTGTTAGGATGAGTCTTCATACCAACAGGGCCTGGAAAGGCAATGAGAAGCCCACAGTTGTTTCTTGTTGCAAATAAAAGCACGTTCAGCCACACTCTAATATTTTCTCCCAGCCCTTTCCAAAGTACGACCCCAATGCCAGGGTCACTGGGAAATACCAAGGGGGCCTCAAATCTACTCCCCACTAATTTTTTTGAGGACGTCCTAGAGTGGAATCCAAAGCTCTTCTGAGGGTCCTCCAAGAAAGGAGGAGACATGTAGGTGGCGGAGGCAGAGGACAAGGTGCATGAGCCTTTCAGAACTGTAACGTTCTTCCACTTGACACTGAATGAGGTTGTATTTACAACATATTGTCGATTTTCCAGAAGCCAACAAAGAACTGTCTGCCCTTCCACCAACCTGGGATCCCAGATCTGGCCACCTGCACCAAGAAAGCTGGGTTCATTTTCGCTAGTGCCTCAGTGGAGCTTGCCCAGGGAGTGAGTAGACAGCTCACTGTTACTCCATCCTTCTGGGAAAACACAAAAAGGGCTAGTTTGTCTTGGTGAATAAAGCACAGAGTTGTCACTTGGCCCTCACCCTTCAAGCAGCTATCTCTCTGGGCCTAGCAGTCCTGAGGCTCTGAGGGGTCATGCTGGGTAACTTTCCACTGGGGTAAAAGGAGACTCCCAACAACTCCTGTGGTGAGGAAAAAAAGCGAGAAAATTCCTCAACTTCTAATTTCAGTAATACTGCCCCCGGCCTTTCCATCTTACACAGGTACACATGCACAAACCATAGTTGGTATAAAAAATTGGTTTGCTTTCCCAAGAAAGACAAAGATCTTCCCTTCATCCTTAGACCTTATCCTCTGTCCTCATTTCACATCCTTCAAAACCACAAGTGAGGCATGGAGGACTGAATAAACTCAAATGGATGAAAGGGTCATTCCTGACTCCCACGCCCATAGAAGAAACCAAAGGAGAAGGAAGGAAAGAATAATATAAGTATGTGCTCTTAGGAACGCTTGTCTACAGGCTGTCAGATGACAATCGGGCCCTGGAATTAATCTGTTCCCAAAAGAGGTTAGTGGTCCCCATATAAACTCTCCGGTTCCTCACTCTCTATCACAGTCACAATGGTGGTACCATGTGATCATCTCCAGATAACCAGAAGGAACACCGATCTGGGGAGAAGGAGCAACGTTTCCTACTACATCTACTTTTCTTCTTGGTGTTGATGTTGAGACTGAGAAGGTCAAGTGGGCAGAAGGAAAATTTCTTTTTAAATTAATAAAAATAATATTGTTCCAGTTACTCTTGCTGAATAAGAAACTGTCCCCCAAATTCAATGGTTTCAAATGGCACTGATCAGTGATTTTGCTCATGAATCTTTCATTTGGACAGGGTTCAGTGAAGCCAGCTCCTTTCTCTCCATTCAGTATCAACCAGGCGGCTTCAATAGAATGGGAGGTTCCACTCCTACAATGACACATTCAGATGTCTGGCAAGGTTCACACAGTGTGTCAGGTCCTCCTCAAGTGGCCCTTTCCCTGGGGTGACTTGGGCTTCCTGACAGCATGGAGGCTGGGTGATTTCAGTGGGAGCAGCCCAAGAGAAGCAAGGTGAAGCTGTATCGCTTTCTTATGGCCTAGACTCAGAAGTCACAAAGTATCACTCCCCCTCAGAGCCATCAGTCCACTCACTCCTGGAAAAAAAAAAAAAAAACAAAACCAGACCCAGCTCTGGTGGAAAGGGAATTACTATTGCATCAGAAGAAGGGCACATTCAATGAGAGAGACTATGACCGCCATTTTGGGGAAAGACAACCTGCCATAAAAATTAACTACAACTAATATACGATGATTCCTCACTATATTCTACACTCTGGAGTTAAGTGTTTGGTATGAATTCACATTTTAAATCTCACGACAATCCTATAAAGCGGTTATTAGCCTTGTCCCATTTTATAGATGAGAAAACTGAGACTTAGAGGGAGAGAAAGTAATTTCTCAGCCTGAAGGTGGCAGGGTTGCACTCTGAATCCAGGCCCACTTGGGTCACACCCCAGAACTCACAATCACTGCCCTGCCAGCCTCTCAGCACTGACGCCTCGCTTTGGTTGGGACTCATTAAAGTGATACAATGGAAAGAGAACAGACTTTGGGGGTGGAAGCCAAGATTTTGCCTCTAGCTCATCAGAGGTGCCATCTATTGTATGCATGTGCTATGTGAAGCACTTTACACACATTATCTCTCATATTCCTCAAAATGATACCATAAGGGAGTTATTATGTGATGCCCACTTAACAAGTTAAAAAAAAAAAAAAAGACTCTAAGAGGTAAAGTAACTTGCCCAAGATACTTGCACAGATACTAACTTACGAACTGGGATTTAAAGCTATTCTGTATTACTCCAAGGCTCTTACTCATCTCAATCCAAGACCAGAATCCCTGGACAAGTCTCTTTACTCCCTGAGTCTCGAATGCCTGGCTCATCAGAGCAGAAAGCTTTGAAAATCTTTTGGCCCCAGTGGGTGGCCCTCAGCATGGAGGCCTCCAGTGTTAAGTCCCACTTAGTCCCAACCCCAGCACCGCTGATATTGGGGACTGGACAATTTTTTGTTATGGGGCCATCTTGTACAATATAGGGATTTTAGCAGCATCCCTGGCCTCTGCCCACTGGATGCCAAGCAGGCTCTCCTTCCGATGTGACGACTAGCAAGGTCTCCGGACGTTGCCAAATATCCCAGAGGGGATGATCTTGCTCTACCTGCCCCCCCACCAAGAGCCTCCATATTAAGGTAATACTATCATGAAATAAAGTAAACATATTTGGGGGAAAAAAAAACCTGAAACAAACAAACAAAAAAGGTAATACTATCATGGCCCTGAAGCAAATTTTTACAGAGGTCCTGGTGGTCAGCATCTCCTTCCCCAGAGGTCCCTCTCCTCTTACTGGTAACATTGCGAGCTGGGAAGATCAAGGAGGGATCTGGATGGTATAACAAACTCACTTTTTCCTTTTGTTGGACCATTCTTTCACTTTAGACTCTTACCAACTCAGAAACTGGTGGCACTCAGATGCCAGCAGGTGCCGAATGCCAGAGGAAAGCACGAGGGGTGGCCTTTTCTCACTCCCTCCTTTTACCTTCCATCCCTTCTCCCTGACTCTCATTCTTTCTCCTATCCTCCCCCACACACCCCACCTCTTCTTCATCAGATGCTTGGCCGAGCAGGAGAGATGCCGTTGCCAGGAAACCGTTTGCACTCTTGGGCACGCTGCTTCCTAGCAGGCACTTCCTCTGCGTGGAGCCTGAGACGAGCCAACGACCCGTCCCCCAGCTCCAGGCTGGCGGGCGCCAAGGATCCAGGGTCTAGGCACTGCCTTCAAGAGGTCCTTGAGGCTGCAGACAGACTCGTTTCCCTTCCCCACACCCTCAGGCTCTGCCCGCAGAAGCTCTCCTGATGTCAACACTGAGCAAGCCCCAGTAAGAAAGTACCAGGAGCGATTCGTTCCTCCAAAGCAGAGAGCACTGTGAGCGGGGACACACAAGAAGGACAATGCCTCACCGGCAGCCCACGACCTCGGCCCAAGTTCTCAGCAGCTCACAGGGTATCTGGGACACAACCACAGGTCAGAGGTGTTGGTCCTGAGAGCCAGACAGCTTCTACCCATGGGTCCCACATCTACCCCTGTGAGAGTGAGACCAATGGTCCTTTTGTAGGAGAGCCCAGGAGAGCATTTGATGCATGATCACACCGCTCAGTTCTTTGCTTCCAGAGGCTAAATAGCTAAATATCACACAGACCGAGTATCAATCTTGGGCTATGACTTGCAAACACAGCACTAGCCCGGACGTGTCCTTTGGCAGTGTCCCCTCAAAAGAAAAATGATCAGAATAAAATCCACACATTATTTTTTTTAACCATTCCTCTATTGCAATTCCAGCAACCTATGTGATCAAAAGCCTAGAAGAGTATTTATTTTTTTGCCAGCTTCAGCTCATTCTATGACATAACTACCCTTATATAATTAACTTCAGGTTTGCGTCATCATTGGGACATTAGGATTTGTCACCTAGTCATTCACCGGTGGGATAATTTCTCTTAATGCCGAGTCTATATTTTTATTAACACAGATGATAAAGAAAGACATCAGCTTCCTGGTAGGCACATCCTAGCAGGGACCCAGAGTGAGCTTAAAGTTAACGGAAGTGTTAAGGGAATTTTCACATTGACTCCTGTTAATGTGGTCAATGGACACAAGACCAGGCATGAGCAGTTGATTTTTTTTTTTTTTTAACCTTAGGACAAGACTTTACATTTGTGTACATTTGAGTGTTACCTTCTTTGCTATCCGTATTTTTGAATCTCATTTTCCCCTTCCAATATATTCTCACCCAAGATCTATATGATCCGTATACATGAAAATCCAACCTCCTGCGCCTTCACCCATAACTAATACTTTATTAATGTTTTAATAAAAATACTGACTAGGGGGGGCGCCTGGGTGGCTGGGTGGGTTGAGGCCTCTGCCTTCGGCTCAGGTCATGATCCCAGGATCCTGGGATCGAGCCCCGCATCGGGCTCTCTGCTCAGCAGGGAGCCTGCTTCCTCTCCCCTCTCTGCCTACTTGTGATCTCTCTGTCAAATAAATAAATAAAATCTTTAAAAAAAAAATACTGACTAGGATGGCAGTCCATTTTTAATTATCTACCAGAGATATCAGTCCCTAAGAGAGTAGTCTTGGGCGTGATCATTCAGGCAGCTATGCATTCTTAGCAGCTTTGGGCCAGTGAGGCATCATTTAAATCTCTGATACAGGGTAACTTGAGAAAATTTGTGCGGAGCTTATTTCTTGGAGCATGAGGTGGGATCCAGAAGTTACTACGGTAAGAACTGAGCTGGGAAATGTGGCTGAGACACCAGAATATGGACTGCTTAGGCAGCGGCAGGCTCTTTGAGAAGATGGAGTCAAATGGGAGACTGGTGAGACACGGAGCTGAATGCCCAAGGCAAACCAAGGAGACAGGACAGATCTCAGCACCAGGATCTGAAGCCAGATGGAAACTTGTCCCCATGGCAACTTCTATGGAATACATAAGGAATGATGTCAATGCACATGATGTAAGAGGCGTGGAGAGCAAGAGAAACCACCTGCATCCAGAGGCTAAGCTAAGAGGTTGGGTTTCTGAAAAGGCCTCTTTCCAAGGGTGGGGTCCTCTTTCCTTACCTCCCTGAGCAGATGCTAAGGATAAAGAGTCTGACGTCCATAATGGATTTCTACAGAGCCTGTGCTGGACCCTGGTGACCACCACTCTTATCTCTAGGTTCTGCTGTACGGTCTGATTTGTTATCTCT
Source organism: Procyon lotor (assembly GCA_028646535.1). Taxonomy (NCBI): domain Eukaryota; kingdom Metazoa; phylum Chordata; class Mammalia; order Carnivora; family Procyonidae; genus Procyon; species Procyon lotor. The sequence goes on from CM053607.1 coordinate 86,556,528, forward strand.
TCTAGGATTTTGCAGGGGGTTAATGTCCATTGTTTCTAGACACAAATTTCAGGACATTTTCTTGCCTATAGTCATTTGGCACCTCTTTCTCTTTAAAGAGAACCAAGAACAGGTTTGTGCCTCCAGTACCAAGTTTTGGTAGCCCACAATGACTCATCTGGTCTTAAAAGTTGCACTCACTTTGTGCCAGTAGGGTCCTCTTTCCCACCCCCGCTCCTTTCTGGATGATGTTTCTCTAAGTCATGTTTATTCTGCGAATTTTAGCTTGGAGATCCCTGTCCCTGCTGGAGTAGGGAAGAAAAACAGGAAAGAAGCTGCGCCGCTTGCCCTGTCATCAGTCAACATTACATCATCTGCTCCTGGCCTTTATTTCTTCATTGTTTTTGATCCCTGAGTAGCTTCCAAAAAGCCCTTGCTTTGCCCTTAGTATTTTCCACGAGCCTTGGCTTGCTCTGGGATCTCACCTCTCTGGGACGGATTCCTTCCGGTCTGTGTCACTCCTTTGAGTTTGTCTTTGACTATATGCCCATTTTATCTTCAACAGAATAATATGTTACCGCTAATATTTTATTTAGCAGCCTCTTCTGTCTCTGAGGCATTTTCCATCTTACAGTGTCTGGCTATGAGACCTTAAGCTCTTTTTCTGGCTTTAATGCTGAGCCTGCATAAGCCCAGGCCATATAATTGGAGCAGAGCAGTTCTCGAAGGGCAGAGAACCAGAGAGCATGACTTATCAAATAAAGCCCAACCCCAAAGGGTTGTGAGATTTCAAAACACAAACAGAAAAAGAAAATCAGAGTAACTAGGAAAATGAGGGTACTTAAAAACTCAAATTGCCCTGACTATCTGAAATGCTTGTGAAAAATGCAGACTCTTGGCCTCACCGTGGACCCTCTTAATCCCTATGGTGGAAGCCAAGGCATCTTTTTTTTTTTCTTCTCTCTCTCTCTCCCTCCCTCCCTCCCTCACTCTTTTTTAAGAGGGACAGAGGAGGTAGAGGTGCAGAAGGAGAGGGAGAGAGAAAATATCTTAAGTGGGCTCCATGCCCAGTACGGTGCCTGATGCAGGCACGCAGATCTCACAACTCTGAGATCACGACCTGAGCCAAAATCAAGTGTCTGACACTTAACACCTGAGCCACCCAGGCGCCCCACCAAGGCACTCATTTTATAACAATTCTTTCAGATGTTTCTTATATACATCACAGTCAGATAACCACTTCAGTGGAGGCTAAAGAAGAAGAGAGTTAGCTTTGACGGTTGACACGTATTGGAAAATCAAAGCCTATCTGTTTCTCCGCACACCCACATCACTACGAATTGAAACTCTACTCATTTCAAAGGGATGTTTCAGCCTGGGTCAGCAGGAGTCGAACACTGGAAGAAACAAGACCTTTACTTAAGTTTTAAAGTTGTGGGGAGTTGAGAAAGTTGTAGGGACCAATTATAGAACTAGAATTTCATGCCAACATTAGTCACATAGTTACTAGTTCCTCCATTAGTGGTCTTCTTTAATCATCCCCATTCAGCTGGACAAGAAACTCTGTGTGATTCCTGACTTCAAACTCTATTACAAAGCGATAATCATCAAGACAATGTGGTACTGGCACAAAAACAGACACATAGATCAATGGAACAGAATAGAGAGCCCAGATATGGACCCCCAACTCTACGGTCAACTGATC
>CM053607.1:86558711-86579318 GCA_028646535.1 Procyon lotor
CCACCACCACCACCACCACTCCCACCCCCACCCCCCAGCACCAACCTTACTGCTGGTCTCCAGCCACTACCACCACTGACTATGAATGATCATCACGTCCTCCCTCTGACCTTGGCTGCTAAACTATGCTAGAGGTTAGACATTGATTTATTACTTATTTGCTGTGAAAACTGGCCTTTCTAAAAAGGAAAGCAATTTTAACAGTGCCTTGCTGCGAGAGTTTTTATCCCTTCTAATCCCTTCCCTTGAACACAGGAACCCTAAAATTAAGGCAGCAGTGTCCTTTCCTCCCCACAGAGCTAAACTGCCCCGTGCCCCATCCACAGTGCCACCTGTCAGAGGCGGTAAAGCAGAGTGGATGGGAGCATGCACTTTGGCATCAGTGGAACAAGGTTTCCTGGCTCTGTCTTTTACTAGCTTCACCTCCCTTGGGCAAGATCCTTAACCATCCTAGGCCTCTGCTTTCTCATCTGCTACCACAGCACCAGGCACAGTATTCAAGAAACAGGAGCTATTATCATTGTTATTTATAACTTTCCTCTCTGAAGTGTGATCGGTCCAGGCACATACTCACAAACTCAGTTACAGTTCACTCGGATTGGAAAATTATTACCTCTATCCCCATCTATTCCCTCAAAGAGAAAGTCAATCCCAAGACCGTGGCTTTACTCCTTCTTAATTATCCACCCATGTATTTCTATGCATAAAAGTCAAAATCCCCATTTTTCTTAACAAGTACCAATTGCATATATAAAGCACAGTACCTGGTGATAGGGTAGAAAAAAAACACATAACTCTTGTGTACTTAGAAGTGGATTCTTGGGGCGCCTGGGTGGCTCAGTGGGTTAAAGCCTCTGCCTTCAGCTCAGGTCATGATCTCAGGGTCCTGGGATCAAGCCCCACATCGGGCTCTCTGCTCAGCGGGGAGCCTGCTTCCCCCTCTCTCTCTGCCTGCCTCTCTGCCTACTTGTGATCTCTCTCTCTCTCTCAAATAAAAAAAATAAATAAATCTAAAGAAGTGGAGTCTTCTCCCTTCAAGCTTTCAGATGAGACCTCAGCTCCGATGACATATTAATTACAGTCTCATGAGAAATCTTGAAGCAGAGCCCCAAATTAAATCATGCCTGGATTCTTAACCCATAGAAACTGTCAAATAACAAATATGTGTTTTTAAGCAACTAAGTTTGCCATACTATTGTTACTAGGGGCACCCACCTTAGTATCTTATATTCTAGTTGGAGAAATGCAACATGCCTCCTACATGTTAGCCAAGAATAGGCAGTAGCATTTGACTAATGGTATAAAAACATGTTTAATACCCAAAATGATCTATGATAAATCTTCATGTAGAACTCTCACTCTTTAATGATAATTAATAAACCTTAAAATACAGCATTGAGGGCTTGATTGTGTCTAAATTGAGATAGTGATTGTTAAAATTTTTTTTTAACTTTATAGCAGGGAGGTGCTATTTTTAGGTAGGCATTGTGCTTATCTTTATCCGTGAAACATACAAAAGAAATAGATGCATAAGTTAAGACTTAAAAATCTGTACCTGTGCAAAATTTATTATCATACTTTAGCTTTGGCTACCCACATTCTAGGGACAAGTGCAGTTTTCATTGTTTTGACTCACCAACCAGTTTTTAGACTGAGTACATGGCTGAGTGGAGTCTGAGCCATGGCATTCTGGTTTCCACACTGAGGAATGACGAGGGAAGAATCCTTCTGATTCTAAGCAGCTCTAAAGGTTTTTCTGGCCTCCCGTAATACCCCGCTAACTGTATTATGGAAATGGTCATAATTACCTCAAAGTCCCCGGGGATTCCTCTGTCTCTGGTGCCACTCACTGTCAGCTCACCTCGGCCAAGCAGCTGTCTCATGGACTTGCCCTTTTGCACCAAACCCTGAATGAAACTGGCGTTTGTGTCAATAAACTTTAAGCCCATCTTGCCGAGATGATTATCTGGGTCACTCGGATTTCAGCTACTTCAAATAATTATAGCCTTTTAGTCTTGAATATGAAGTGATGATTAAAGGAGAAGGAATCGGGGTCCCCACGCCTAAGTCAATTAGATGGAAATGCTGGCGGGTCTCGGCTCAGGCCTCTGATGTGAACGTGCATAGAGTAAGTCACTCATAGAATATACATTTGTTTGGCTGAACCATGATCTCAAATGTGGACACAACAATTTTACACACTTCGACACCTTAGCTGTGGAGAGGGAAAGCTAGCTCGTGGACACATCATAGAGACCTCTGTGTGCAGCAGGGATGCTAAGCGGAACGTGACTCCATTTTCCTTATTATAGCAAAACCCACCCTATAGATTTCAAGGCTGTCCACATCCAGGGGCGAGAGGCCAGTTTGACCAAATCACGGGATTTCTTTTCTTTGGCTTGGTAAAACTCAAAGGACCCACTTTTCGTCCTTTCATGTTCGTCCCTATATTCTTAATGAGACAAAACTCACTAATTACAGAAAGACTCATGTTCTCATCTTGGTCAAAAGCTTGAAATGTTCTAGAAAAAAATTATCTCTGGAGGCTGGGAAATCCTAACTCTTAAATCCCTTTCCTTCTGTGGGACTAGAAAGACAAAGCCTTTTATGAATCACAACCCCCACCCCACCCCCACTTTCATTTCCACCTGTCAACGTTCAAAACTGAAGACAAATGGCAGACAGGCTTCTCCTAGAGATAGTAATTGCCTTTCCAACAGAGAAGCTATCTCCAAAGCAACCAAGATATGAGCTATGAATTCAAGCCGCGACTCTCTATGTAAATTGCTGGCACTGAAATTGAAATTTCCCCAAAGAAGGCTGCACTGATTCAGTCTGTTAAATGCATTCCCACCTAGACGCAGGGATGTACTCTAGCAGCTGGAAAATTACCCACACCTCGTACACTGTACACAGAGATAAGACCCAGGCGCTTTATAACCCGATCTTAAATTTTAAAAAGAAATCCTGTCGTAATTGATAATATAATTCAATAATTGCTATTCATTATTGGAAGCAGTCCAACTGTCCCCAGCTGTTCACATTAGCTCCCAAAAGAAATCATGAGGTTTCATACACCCCCATCTCACATTAGCTTGTTTTTCCCACATTGGCTTTGTCATGATTTTGTGCAATGTATTTTTGGTCTTTGGCATCTCTTGACTACTCGGTATTAAATGTTCCCATAAATTTTCCTGTTATGCTTGGTTTGATTTTAATTTTTTGCCATAAACTCCAGATAATGTTCTATTGTACTAAGCAATATTATTATTGATCAGTTAATAAACAATGTGGCTAAACAGCCTTGCCTAGGGGCTGAGATAGGTGAACCCTCATGGGCACAAAATTTGGTGAGCGCTTGACATGGACTTCCAGACCAATGAACCATCGTACTTGACTCGGCCCATGTCCACCTCCGTCCGCCATAACCAACCAGGCCCTCCCTCTCTGGAGTGCATCCTACTTCCTCCACCCTGCACTCCCTACACACTCGATACCTGCAGGCTCCCTCAAAATCTGCTTATGAAAATCAAAGAAGAGGGGAAAATAAATGTGAGAAATTCACTCTGTGGCAGAATGTCCCCCAATATTCACTGTCCCCATCTCCTATTACAGTACAATCCTTGATTTTTAACTGGGCACATGGCTGCCTGAAATATACTTAGGAACGATCTAGGACTAGTTCAAGCAAGCCACGGCATGTAAACAGAGGTTTCTTTTTGGCAATGTTTGGGAAAAGCCATCAAAACGGAGCAGGCTGGGGCCGTTTGCCCCCTTTCTTCTTTGTCTTTTTCTCCACCAGCTGTCTGGGAGATAGAGCTAGCACTCTAGCCACCATCTTAGAACAAGAAGTCTAAAGCCATGGTACAGCGAACTCTATGGAATAGAGCCACCACACTGGCCCTGAATGGTCTCCCTCCAGACCTCACAGTGAGACAGAAACATACTCCCAGCATGTGTAAGCCATGATTACTTGAGATGCCTGCTACGTCCAACGGAATCTGGTCTTAACTATAGGCACTCTGCTTCTCATTAGCAACAAAGGCTCGTTTTGTTTGTCTGCATTCAAATCATGAATTTTGAAGCACCTGTAAGATCATATGCTTGAAAGATGTTTGACAAACTAGTTAAAAGACTAAGCCCATTATTTTTAAAAAAAGTTCATTTTATTCACTAATTTAATGCCAAAAAATATCCAAGTTTTAACAAACAAAAACAAAAAAGCAAGTCTTATTTTTTATAAGCCCCTGTTAAAGAACTCTACAATCTAGGTTCAGAGGACTGCTCAGCGACTACACCAACTATGAGATTTCACTTTCTGGGACTCACTTGGCTCACTGCTTCGCCTCTTAACTTGGGGGGGGGGTGGCAGGGGGGATGAGAAGGGCAAGAGGAGAGCCGAGTGGGTATTCCTATAGCCGGGCTTCAGCCTAAGCTCTTCTACCTTCAGAATCCCCCCGAAGATTTTGTTTTAAAGACTTTCACTAAGGAAATGAGATCTTTAAAAAATCACTGGAGCAGATACTATGTAAGTTCCCTTCTAGTTCTGACATTTTAGGACAAGAAAGGCTCCCACGTGGCCAGAATTAGACAGGTGCTGCAAACTGCGTCAAATTGGGAGCACCATTGTCCTGGGCGTGGTGCCAAAGGTAAAGCCTGAGTCATAGAAGGCAGAAGCCGCACAGGAAGGGGTCAGACCCAGTGGGGAAGCAACAGTCCAGGGCTGGTTTTTCCTGTTTGCGTCCAGTTATGCACTCAATATAAGGACAAGTACGCGTAGAGAATAGACATTTCCTTAACAGACGCATAGTAAAAGCCACATATTGATGAATACTTATGCACGTTATAAATGATCCGAGCACATGCTGCCTGGATCAGCTCGGCTCATTTATTCAGGAGCTGTTTAACCAGAGAAAAGCAGCAAGGCGAGGGGTGGAGAGCCCCCGCCCCCCACACACATACACACACACACAGGGTCTAACATGTTAAATGTATGCGGAGGGCAGGGGCTGCTTCTTCCCCACTGGAGAGGTGTCCGAGAGAGGAAACTGCCCCACTGGGACACTTCTGGGATCTTTACCACCTTGATTCACACTACGTCTGTGAAAGTGGGGCCCTAAATGGTTAGTAACAGCCAAGGTCAACTCCATCCTTCCTGGTTGGCACAGGGGGCCAGCGCCTAAGCTCCGCTGCCACTCTCGGTGCTGGCCCTGCGGGGGACCGTGCATCCATCCAGTGCTGCCTGGGACACAGTAAGTGCTCCTCTCTCAGGACCCCAGCACCAGAGGGTCCTCTTGGTTACGTTCCTAACCATACGTCCTTAAACCTGGCCTGGGTGTGGCTCCATTTCATAGCCGAGTGTGGGGGTGGGCATCAGCCATCAGCCCACACCAGAAAGGGGTGCCCCTGTCCCTCTGACTCTTTTATAAAACAACTTTGGGGAAGATGCACCGTGATCTCCATTTCATAGAGGAAGAGACTGAGACTCAGAGTTTAATTCACTTGCCCCCGTCTCATGGTTGGGCAACACTGTCTACCTCACGGGGTTCGTGTAAGAATTGTGGGAGCTCTTTGTGAATGTGCCTTTTCAGGCCACGTCTTCGAGGCCCAGTTGTGTAAGGAGAAAGGAGACCACGGGATGCAGCCTGTCTGGGGAGCAGCCCCCATCAGCCGCCTGATGGATGAAGGGAAAAAACCTGTCTCCAAGGACCTTTTATCTCCTCATGTGTCTCTGGCTCCTGAGCCCCTAGCGGAGCAGAGAAGTGGGGCCGTCGGGTTCCCAAGGAAACCACCTCTCTCAGTCGAAGCCTGAGGCCAAGAGGAGACAGACAGTTCTTGGAGGCCCAAGTTTCTCTCAGGAGGTCCAGCTCACCTGGGAGCCTCAGGATGGCCTCCAGCCCGCCCGGCACAAGAGAGAAATTTCCACCAGGCAAAGCCGTCTGCCACAGTTAGAATGAACCATCTGCATGCTCCAGCAGCCCCCGATTTAAATGTTACCTCCTTCAGAGGTGTCTTCAAGTGCCTGGACCAGCAGTTCTCAACCCCGAGGGCCCACAGAACCCCCTAGGAGAACTTTAAAAAAAAGAAAAAATGCCGGGAGCTCCATCCCTTTCGTGGGGAATCAGTATTTGTGGCCTTGGCCCAAGAGGCCAGGGTTGGAGACTACCGTTCTACAGAGCTCAGCCCTTACCGCCCCCAGGCCCACATCCCACCCTGATGCAGTTTCACAAAAATCCCCGCCATCTCGGTCACTTGGATGGCTGCACTGTCTGCTGGCTTGTGGCCTCCCTGACAGCACGGAGGGCGTGGTCCTCTCCTCCCCGGCACGTGGCATGCTTCCTGACGTGCAGCAGCAAGTCAAATACCATTTGGTGAATAAAATCAAATAGTTGTCACTTAGAATTCAGGACTGTTTTTTAAAAAAGCTCAACATAAAAAAGTAGAAAATAAAAAATAAATAAAACTCAACCTATTATCCATGTTGTCAATCAAATAAGTATATATATGTGTGCGTGGACATGTGTCTCATAGGCACACGGGTGAAAACACATTTACAAACAGCCATTCAATTACTGACACAAATCTCAGGAAGTAGAGAGCATCACCTAGCTCTGAGGTCTTGGGCAAGTTAAACTCTGAGCCTCAACCGCTTCATCCTTAAAATGGGGAGAATGGTGCCTCCATCACAAGACCACTGAGAGGATCCAACAAGATAACCCTAGCACTTGGCACACTTCCGGGCTCACAGTGAAGAGTTCAAGGAGGCGAGCTTTCTTGTTATTGTCGCTCTCATCTCCTCATGTTACAGAGGGTAAACTGAGGCTCAAATAGGGACAGTGACTCGCCCAAGATCCCACAGGGTTAAGTCTAAAACCAAGATCTGCTGGCTCCCGATCTTACAATTTTTCATGTATTGTGTTGAGAACCTTTCTTTGACGCAGGACAAAGAATGCAGTATCACCCTAGTTTCCAGACAGGAACACTCAGAACCAAGAGAGCCGACTTGCCTTGAAGCCATAAAACCAATGGATCAGTAACAAGCAGAGGGAAGAGCACAGGATCATGAGTCGGGGTCCCTCTCTCTGCTCCCACACAGGCCACCCGTGGACTTGCAGCAGGCCTCAGTTTCTCCCTGTGCCTCGGTTTCTGCCCCTAGACCAGGGGACGGACAAGTGGCCGCTGGGTCTCCTGCAGCCTCCTGGGCAGCTCCGCGTGTGAGCACTCGGTCCAGCCTGGTCAGGGCAGCCTCCTGTCCCCCTAGCAGCCAGGGGGAGCCCATACAGAGCAGACAGTAACATGAGCCCACCCTCCCCACCATGCCTGGCTCTCCACGGAGCTGTGGAAAGATGAGGCCGCCCTTGGGACCTTCCCCTCCTTGGCCCAGGCTGCCCTCACTCATTATACACATCCTGAGCTAGGAAGCTCTGGGGAGCCTGTTCCAGGAGATGATGGTCTCAAGTTCTCTGGAGCATTCTGCAAGGTGGTAAATAGCCACTAACGAGTCTCTGGCTTGTTTGTGGCTGGCCCCTGTGTCTCAGTCACTGGTTCTGCCAGTCACAGAGCTGCATTCTCCCAGAAAGAGTGGCTCTGGCTGTCCTCTAAGAACAAAGGAAACTAGCCAGAGCGCTTATAAAAAACCAAGCAGGAAAAAATAGACCCTGAAACCACATCAAAATATTTCTAGTAATTATTTCCGAGTGATTTTTTTTTCTAAAGATTTTTTTTTTATTTCTTTGACAGAGAGAGAGAGAGACCACAAGCCAGTGGAGCAGCAGGCAGAGGGAGAAGCAGGCTTCCTGATGAGCAGGGAACCCAATGCGGAACCCGATCCCAGGACCCTGGGATCATGACCCAAGTCGAAGGCAGATGCTTAACCCACTGAGCCACCCAGGCATCCTGCCCAGGATTTTTTTCTAGTTGCAAATAGGTACTCGTTTTCCATAGAGAAAGAGTCTATGACAGTTTTTTAGGTTTATCCAGGCAGGAACTCGTGAAGAGGTGAACTGCCTCAGCTTCTAGCTTTTGTCTTTGTGGCAGCCAGGCGAATCTAAGCTGCGGGCAAGGAAGGGGAGCCAGAGACACCCAGCACCCATGGACACACAGGGCAGAGCCTAAGAAGCTGGATGGAGCCACGGACCACTCAGATGAAGTAAGTGGGAGAGCCTGTCCCCCGACCCGCGGTCACCTGTAGATCAATTCATTCCTTCTCACCTCCCTGCTCCCTGGACAGGACTCTCTGGGGTCTGCCTCTGGCCAGGTCTGAGCTGCTCTCCAGGGCACCCCACACTTAGCCATTCACACTTGTCTAGAGTGTCAAGATAGGACATCCACCCTATGGCTTACTGCCAGCCAGAGCCTTGAGCATTTTGCTTGTTAACTCATAATCACATCCTCGAAAATCTAGGCAAAGATCTGCCCTGGTCCCCAGGCAGTGCTGAAGAATGCCCACCGATTAGGGAGCATTCCCAATATCCCAGAACCTTCACGTACCTTCGGTCATTTGTGCATTCAGCAAATATCTGCTGACCTCCTGCTACAGACCAGGCATGAGGCTAAGCTTGGTGCTGAGGATACAATGTAGAGTGATATAGACAAAACTGGGACTAGGTGTGGAATTTTAGACTTTGTTTCCAATCCTTTCAAGGAAACTGCACAGTTGATACTATTTCTATTTTACTGGAGAAAACTGAGACTTAGAGGAATTAAACAAGTAGCTCAAGGTCACACAGCCCAGAAGGAACAGAGCCAAGATTTGAACCCAGATCCATTGGAACTCCAAAGTGCACTTTCTACCACCTGCATCATTTCTTAGCAGAGGGAGACTAGCTCCCTCGACTCTGCACTTCTGAGGCTTCACCAAATACCCTGTCCACACTGGAAAGGATGCTTTACATTTCTCTGTACTTGCATGATGGCTAGCATAGCATCTGTTACCTAAGAGATGCCCAATGAATGGGGGAACGAATTAATTTGATGAATTATCTCACTTTCAGCCCCTGGACTCACCTACCCTTTGTCTTCTCCCTAGTCACCTCTCTCTCCACCGCCAAATTTTTTTCTAGCTTTATTGACATACGATTGACATATAATATTGTGTAAGTTTAAGGAATATAATGATTTGACACATATATATGTTGCAAAATTATTAACAACAGTAAGGTTAATATCACCTGACATAATGACCACTTTTTTTTGGTAGTAAGAACATTTAAGATCTACTCTTCTAGCAACTTTCAAGTAGTCTGTAATACAGTATTGTTAACTATGGGTACCACATGTGCATTACAATCCCAGAACTTATGCATCTTACAGCAATTAGCACGCTTTTTTTTTAACTTGCATAGAGTTGACACACAGTGTTATGTTAGTTTCAAGTGTACAACTTAATGAATTGATAGGTTTATACATGATGCTATGCTCACAAGTAGAGCTACCCTCTGTCCCATTACATCACTATTACAATATCAGTGACTGTATTCCTTATGTTCCGCTTTTGATCCCTGTGACTTAGTCATTCCCTAACTGGAGGCCTGTATCTCCTTCTCCCCTTCACCTGTTTTGCCCCAACCCCACCTTCTGCCTCTCTGGCAACCATCAGTTTATTCTCTGTATTTATAGTTCTCATTCTGCTGCTTATTTCTTCATTTTTCTATTCCATTTATGAGTGAAATCATATGGTATTTGTCTTTCTTAGTCTGACTTATTTCACTTAGTATGATACCCTCTAAGTCTATCCATGTTGTCTCAAATGGCATGATCTTCCTTTTTATGGCTGTATAATATTCCTTTGCATATAGAGATCTCATTTTTCTTTTTCTTTTTTTAATAATTTTTTATTTATTTCAGAGAGAGAGAGAGCGAGCATGAGAGGGGAGAGGTCAGAGGGAGAAGCAGGCTCCCTGCAGAGCAAGGGGCCTGATGTGGGACTCGATCCTGGGAACTCCAGGATCATGACCTGAGCCAAAGGCAGTTGCTTAAACAACTGAGCCACCCAAGCACCCTAGATCTCATTTTTCTTATCTTTTCATTTACTGATGGACACTTGGGTTGCTTCCTTATCTTAGCTCTTAAAAATAATGCTGCAATAAACCTAATAGTGCAAATATCTTTGTGAGCTCGTCTTTTCATTTCCCCTGGGTAAATATCCACTAGTGGAATCATTGCATCCTATGGTATTTCTCTTCTTAATCTTTGAGGACCCTTCACACTGTTTTCCATAACGGCTGTGCCAATTTACATTCCAACCAAAAGAGCACCAAGTTTCCTTTTTCTCCACATCCTTACCAACACTTGTTTCTTTTTCACAGCTAAAATTTTAAAGAATAACCTACTCGGTCTCCGTCAGCTTCCTCACATGCCATTCACTCTTCATTCACCCCCTACCAAAAATGCTCTCTGCAAGCCAGCCCATAATGCTGCCATCAAACTCATGCCCATGTCACTTGTCCCTTCAGCAGCGTGTGACTCCTTGAAATGGCATTGCCTTCGCTGCTGGGACTCCAGTTTTCCTCCTTCTTCTCTGGCTTTTCTTCCATGGGTCCTTTGTAATTACTCCCCTAGGACTCTTCAGTAAATGTGGGCATCTCCCGGTTTCCAGCACAGCTCCACACTCACACTCCCTCTCCTGCCCAGAGATTTCACCCGAGATTTAGCCAGTGGCTCTCTCCTCACATTGTTGGAACCTGCCTGGGATGCTCCCTCCCACAAAGCTCTCCCTCTGCCTGCGCTATGTGCAAGAATGAACGGCGTCCCTTTCATCCTGACTCTGAAACCTCCTCCTTCTCCCTCAGCCCCGGTTGGCACCAAACTCTGTTGACTCTACTCTCCGTAATGTCTTTAATTATCTCCTTCAGTCTCCCAGGGCCACTACCTACTTTCAGGGCCTCACTGCCGTCACTTCAACAGCTAGCCACTGGCTTCATTTTCCTCAGTGGGTCTTGCCTCCTTCAGTACATCCTCCACCTTGAGCTGGAGGAGCTTTCCAGAAATTTCAAATCTGCTCATGACTGCCCTGCTCGATATTGTTTTACTGGATTCCTCCTTGACTCAAACTCATTATCATGGCCTATGGCTTGAGGATGACCTTTCAAGCATCATCAGGCACTCTCCACTCCCACCGATGCTCTAACTATATTAAAATCGGTAGAGTTCTGGTACCATGCCAAGTTGTCCAACCCAGTGTAAACCTCTGTGCTTGCTGGTCCTGCTACTTGGAAAGTCCTCCTTTACTCCTTTTATCATTCATTCGGGTGTAATCCCTTCTAGGAAGACTTCCCTCAATCTCAAGTCTTGGGTTACAAGTTGTCCTCTGGGCTCCCATCCTTTCCATATGTTACTTTCTCACATCTAGCACACTGCTCTCTAATATTGCATGTGTTATCTCCCCTATTAGACTTGAAGGTCCTTTTTTTTTTTTTTTTAAGATTTATTTATTTATTTGACAGAGAGAGAGAGAGAGAGAGAGAGAAATCACAAGTAGGCAGAGAGGCAGGCAGAGAGAGAGAGAGAGGAGGAGGAAGCAGGCTCCCCGCTGAGCAGAGAGCCCATGCGGGGCTCGGTCCCAGGATCCTGAGATCATGACCTGAGCCAAAGGCAGAGGCTTTAACCCACTGAACCACCCAGGCGCCCCTAGACTTGAAGGTCCTTAAGAGGATGCCCCGTCTCATCTTTGACTTTGCAGTGCCTCATACCACTATGTAAGTCAGCATACAGAAGATGTTCAGTGGAAGGATGAGTGGAAATGTGGACAGATGCCAATGAATAGGTAGATGATGGAGACCCAGATGAGACTGGGGTTGAAGGAGTTCTCTGTCCACACCCATCTCTTGACTCTTCATCCTCCAGGAATGGAAAGAGTAGGCCTGCAAAATGGCTCCAAAGCCTGTGCTAAGCCAGGTTCTGAAAGCTATCTAGGAAAAGCATATGGCACACACAAAGAAACAGAGTTTGCTCAGCTGCCACATTTTTAAAAATGTGCTATGTCCATTTTGTTTTGTTGACTGTTTCCTTCACTGTACAGTGTGGAGATTCCTCAAGAAATTAAAAATAGAGCTACCCTAGGACGCTGCCATCGCACTACTGGGTATTCACCCCAAAGAAGCAGATGCATTACAAGGAAGGGCCACATGTACCCCAATGTTCATAGCAGCAATGGCCACAATCGCCAAACCATGGAAAGAACCAAAATGCCCTTCAATAGATGAATGAATAAAGAAGATATGGTCCATATATACAATGGAATATTATGCCTCCATCAGAAAGGATGAATATCCAACTTTTGTATCAACATGGATGGGACTAGAAGAGATTATGCGGAGTGAAATAAGTCAAGCAGAGAGAGTCAGTTATCTTATGGTCTCACTCACGTGTGGAGCATAAGGAAAAACATGGAGGGCATTGTGAGAAGGAAAAGAAGGATGAATGGGGAGAAGTCAGAGGGGGAGATGAACTATGAGAGACTGTGGACTCTGACCAACAAACAGACTTTTGGAGGGAATGAGTTAGGAGGTTGGGTGAGGCTGGTGGTGGGTATTGAGCAGGGCATGTATTGCACAGAGCACTGGGTATGGTGCATGAACAACTAATCTTGTAACACTGGAAAAATAAAAGTATTTGGGGGGAAAAATGTGCTATGTCCAGGCATGAAAAATTCAGAAAATGCTATTAGGTAAAATTATAACTACCTATACCTTCTAAAGGAGTGCAAAGAACAAAATTTTCACCCAACAAATAGTCTAAATGTTCTACCGGGTACAACTCATACCACCCCACACCAAGCCCCAGGGATCTTTAACGAAGAAGAATCTCCTAAAAATATCTAAGCACCTACTTTGACAAGAAAAAAAAAAAACCCTACAGTTAATTAGTATTTTGGAAAAGAAAGACTTTTCAACATCATAATTGAGATCTTTCGTCAAGGCCTGGAAATTGATAAAACCAACCAGACTGTTATGCTAACAGTCTCGATAGTGATAGTGATTCTTTCCCGAGTATGGGCCGCTGGGCCTCCCTCTCCCGCAGCTCCACACGTCACACCACAGCTTTCCTCTCATCCTCAGGACAGCCCCGGGGAGGGGAGGGCAAGACCAGTATTTTTTTTTTTAATTAATTTTTATTAACATATAATGTATTATTTGCCCCAGGGTACATGTCTGTGAATCGTCGGGCTTACACATTTCACAGCACTTACCATAGCACATACCCTCCCCAATGTCCACAACCCAGCCACCCTATCCCTACCCCCAACCTCCCAGCCACCCTTAGTTTGTTTCGTGAGTCTAGGAGTCTCTTATGGTTTGTCTCCCTCCCCATCCCTTCCTGTTTCATTTCTCTCCCCCACCCCCCCAAATTCTCGCCTTGCCTCTCAAATTCTTCATATCAGAGAGATCATGTATTTTTATCCTGAGAAAACAGGTAAGAAAAATGAATGGGAAGAAAGGAGAGGACTCTAAGCTTGGGGAAAGCCGACGCCAAATTCTCTTTCTTGTCTGTAGTGTGAAGCACTGTGAAAGGAAATTTGCCCCCCGCAAAGACTACGTGGTGGAAACAAAGACCACTCTTGTCCTTCTCTGACAAAGCTGTCCCCCCAGCTACACTTGGCAGCGGTCCTCCGCCCATCTTCTTCATTCTCCTCTTACATCCACGCTTTCCCTCACCCGTGACATTCCAGCTCTCCCTCGGCTACTCTTTTCTATCATTCAGCCAAATAAGGCAAAAAGGAGAAGGACACACCTTTTTGGTCAATGAATGAATCCTATGTGACTCCTTCTGCTAGCGTCCATCTCCAACAGGAGCAGTTAGGTGGGGGATACGGTCATGGTTCTCCAGAACCAAAAGGAGATATATTTAAAGAGATAGACAGACAGACAGATTATCCACTGAGGGTCTGAAAACAACAAAAAGGTGGAGGGAGGGCAAATTTCCTCTCTGCCTGAACTGAGACATTGACCTTCTCCTGCCCTCGGACAATAAAACTCCTTGCTCAGGCCTTTGGACCTGCACTGGGACCTACACCGTCGGCTCAGAATTCGATTTCCGCCATCTTGGTTTAGACCCACCACACCCCAGCGGCCCCCTCACATCTCCCCCTTACATGTAGAAGACAGAGTCTTCTAAAAATCACTCTGATGGAGTGATTTAGGAGGCTTAAGAAACACTTCTGTTCCCCAATGTCCTCCCCCTGTGCCTGAAGTCCGCTGTAATGATTCCTTCCAAACGGGCTTCCGTTATTGCTCTCTGCCCACCTCACCTCCATGTAAATACTCCTGAGGATCTGAACACTTGACAACACAACTGCTCTTAAACTTCAGTGTGATTCTGCAAGTCTCGGCGTGGTGCCTGGGAATCAGCTTGCCTACCCAGCACCCAGAAGAGGTTTGTGGGGTGGACTCTGAGCCACCGTACAGTGTCTTTCCTAATGCTTTCCTCCTGGCATGGCTGAGAACACGGACTGCCGGCTGGCCTGGTTTCTCAGGCACATGCTGCAGAGCCAGATCCTGGAACACTGAGCAAGAGGGGTTCTGCATGCCCACGTGCATATGTGTACATTCACGTGCGTGTGCACACGCAGCTGCTGAACACAGTCCCCACCCCCACCCCCACCCCGCAGTACCTCGCCTGAACCCAGACCGCCAGCCAGCCTGCCTCCAGGGCCCGAAATCCAAAATGCGGAGCCAGGCACAGCCCTCCTCCTCCCACAAACAAAAACACAGTAGAGAAGCAGGCAGCACATTCCTGCCAGAGGATACGTATCTCCGGGCTGATTAAATAAACACAGCTTAATTAAATTAAAGATCAGAACCTGCCTGAACTCCACGGGCCACGCAGGAAGAGTCCCTCATGAATCTTTCATTTTCATAAATGAATATTTGTCTGCTTTGGGGCTCGCCCTGAAGGAGGGGGTGCCTCTGGGTAGAAACGGCTCCCTTTGGTCAGAGGAGAAACAGTGATGGAGGATGTTTGTTTAGGAGACCAGGAGGCTTTTGTGTGCCTTTTGGTGGGGAGTAAGCCTCAAGCCCTGTTACTGGGGACAGAATGAGTGTGACCGAGGCTGTTTTCCTAAAGCCAGAGAACTGTTAAGAGCTCTGGAACAGTCAACCAAGAGTATGGTGGAGAGGGAGGGGGAGAGAGAGAGAGACACTGAGCACTGGTAAAGCTACAAACTCATGAGCAGACGAGGCTATTACAAACATACTTAGCAAGGAGGGAGAAAAAAAAAAAAGCACTTGTTCTAGAAAATGTTCTCCAAAGAGATAAACGCCAGGGTGCAAACCTTACGGAGCAGATAGAATTCCTCTGCTCAGCAGGGCAAAGCCCACGGTTGCCTTTGAGAGGCCCTCCCGGGGGGCCCAGGGGGGCACGGAGGCGAGCGATGCCCAGGAAGCCCGCAGCCCAGCGTGGGCCAGCTTGGCGGTTGCCCCGGGAGTCCCCCGAGCTGGAGAAGAGCTGAGAGGGAGGGCACAGACCCCACAGCCCTAGGGGACCTTGCAAACAAGGGACCCAAGGTGAGGGCCCCACCTTTGCCCCATCTAGAAATCGGACCGGGAGCGGCACGGTGCACCACAGCCTGGTCTCCGGCAGCGCCTCCAAGACTTGCCTCTTCAGTCTCATTAGTCTCTCCCAGCATGCTGGGAAGGGAAGGACAGAGGGAAAATGCACATTTTGCAAGTTCCGGTGGAAAGCCTTTGGGGAAGGAAGCTGAAACTAATGGGCAAGCTGTGGCTTTCATTCAGCTATGCTTCTGTCGCTTCCATTAGCCTGGAAATGTGAGAGGGGGAACTGTGCAATCTATCGCTGTCCTTCCTGTGTGCCGGTGACGCTGCTGACGGTGTTATTTTCTGGCTCCAAACTTACCGTCATCAGCAGAACTTCGGCTCGAATTTCTTAGAGAACGGATGGCCCACATCGCCTTACAGACTCTTTAAGCTGCACCATTGGCTTCCTGCTCCGAGAGTCGCCCATCTCCTCCTCCTACCGACTTATACCCAACAACAACTGAGCAGACACAGCTGTGCCTACAGTGCCACTCCCCTGTTTCCAATTCCAAGCCCTAACCTGAGACTCGTCCCAGCCCGGAATCCTCCTCCATCAGCTTTCTGACCAGGAGTACAGGCTTCTTCTTGTCCTTCTGACCAAGGGCTCCTTACCTAGTGAAGCCTTCCAGACAATTTCTCCAGTTCCCTTCACTCCAGTCCCTCCAGTGATCCCAGAGGTGTGAGGATCAAACGAGAAAGAGCACTATAAACCCTGGGGCATTCCACTGACACACTGCCCTGGGCCGTGGCCGACCCTAACCTTTGAGCACGTTAAAAACACTTAAAATCCAAAGGAGGGCCACCTGGGTGGCTCAGTCGTTAAGCATCTGTCTGCCTTTGTCTGCCTTCAGCTGGAGTCATGATCTCTGGGTCCCAGGATCGAGACCTGCATCGGGCTCTCTGCTCAGCAGGGAGCCTGCTTCTCCCTCTCCCACTCCCCCTACTTGTGTTCCCTCTCTCACTGTGTGTGTGTGTGTCTCTCTGTCAAATAAATGAATAAAATCTTTAAAAAAAAAGAAAAAGGGACCCAGGTGCCCAGGTGGCTCAGTCAGTGAAGCCTCTGCCTTCAGCTCAGGTCATGGTCTCTGGGGTCCTGGGATCGAGCCCCACATCTCCCTCTACCTGCTGCTCCCCCTGCCTGTGCACTTGTGTGTGCTCTCTCAATCAAATAATGAATAAAATAAATAATAAATAAATGTCAAATAAATACTAAAAATAATAAATAAAATCTGCGAATCAATCAATCCCAAAGGACACAGGACTTCTAGCTCAAAGTGACAGGCTCAACCAATAGGTTTATATCCTCTCTCAACAAAGAAGCTAAGAGAGAACCATCGGAAGATTTAAGGTTTCAAAATGTTTCTGTGACATGTAAAGCATGGGGGAGCATCAAGTAGGCCGAGCACAGAGCTTGCCGAGAAGATACAGAGAATGGAGGGCAGGAGTGAGAAATGAGGGTAGAAACTGACTGAAAGTCTGCGTGGAGACTAACACCCTGACATGTCTCTCTGCCGTCCCTGCTTACAAAACATATGCTAGCCAGGCATCTACATAAAAGCCCAGAAGAAAAGATGCCTAAAATTAGAGCTGAAATTTTGTCTCTACAAGGAATGTGAATGAGCATTCTGGGAAGAAGTAGGGCACCAAGTGTGGGATTACCCTGTGTGCAGTAAACCCTCTCGTGCTGACATTTAGGGACCCTTCAGAGGAGCAAGTGGCTACCTTCCTGCTGACTAAAGGGGAGCCCATCACAGTCAGTGAGTCTCAGCCATGAGCCCAGGGCTCCCGGGCAGCCCTGCCACTGTCTCATTCTTTTTATTTTTTTAATATTTTATTTATTTATTTGACAGACAGAGAGAGATCACAAGTAGGCAGAGAGGCAGGCAGAGAGAGAGGGGGAAGCAGGCTCCCTGCTGAGCAGAGAGCCCGATATGGGGCTTGATCCCAGGACCCTGAGATCATGACCTGAGCCGAAGGCAGAGGCTTTAACCCACTGAGCCACCCAGGCGCCCCCCCACTGTCTCATTCTTAAGCAGCCGTCATCACCACATTGATGCGAAAAGCCCAAAATGTGAAATAGAAAGACCAAGACAAACAAAAGACGAAAGGATCCTGGAAGAAAAATAAAGAAGAGAATTGAAGTGGAAGAAAACTCAAATATTTCCAGAGACAGATGAGAAGATGCTGAATTTATCAAATATAAAGGCAGAAAAGAGACCAGAGAAGAATTCTCAGAAAACACAATTACGATTGCTAAAATTCTTTAAAGTTAGTAAGAATTGAAAGATAAATTCTTGAAAATATCCCAGAATGTTAAACGTGAAATAAGAGGCAAAAGAGAGAGAAGGAGAGAAAGAAGGTAGCTAGGAGCGAGTCAACTAATAGGATTCCCAGAAGGAGAAAGGAGAGGTCGTGTAAGGATGGAGATAACCAGTGCAATGACCGGAAGGCAGTTTCCTAAAGCTGAACAACGATACAAGCATTTATGCTGAAAGGTCTCTTTTAAGGTTCAGAACAGGCCGTTTTAAAAAGTCCTCTATTCAATCACATCGCTGTGACATTTTGGAACCCAAAGGATGAGACTAAAATCCTAAATGCATCCAGAGGAAAAGACAAGAGGTTCTTGGCTGTGAGAGCAACAGTACAAGTGATCGAAACGCTAACTTACCCAGAAGAGAAGAGCGCGGGCAGAATGTTGAGCGCCTATCTAGTGATGGAAGAGCTGTGGAAAGAGGCTCGGAAAATAGGCAGAAACAAAGACAGGCCAAAAACCACAGAAAACAGATTCAAGGTCCTGCTACAGAAACAGCCTGGTTGTAGAGCGGCCACCCTTGCTGGGCCCTGCATGCCAATTCCAAGGTTACCACCACTGCCACTGAACTCTGAACACTCCCCCCACCAGCAAAATAAATTTTTACACCGTTCCGTCCAGATTCAAAGTCCCATAGGGAGCATCTGATGCGCTGAGCTTGGGCACGTGTCAGTACCCTGGTTTTTAGAGGTCAGAGAGGACAACTACCCGGCCTCCTGCAAGAAACCTGGAGCCCTGCACCCCACCGAGACTCACGCAGAGTAGGTTCCTGAAGCTTCAGAGAGGTTCAGAGGTCAAGCAGTTAACAACACCCGAACTGTAAATGTGCGCCCGAGCTCATCCCTCTGGCTTCACCGTCTTTCTATATGCCTCTCTCCATACTCGGCTCCAAGAGCCAACTTAACAACAACAACAAAAAAATGTATACAGCAGGTGCCTACTTCTGCTGTAAATCTTTTAGAGAGTCTATGGTTCAGGAATGGGAAACACTGCATGCCTACCACATGCAATTATCTTCACATTCACTCCCTTTGGAAAACCAAAGTCTCATAAGTTGGTGCACCTGCTCATGACCCCACACTTGTTACACGACGGCCGTCTTCCTTCTAGCTCTATCATAATCCCTAACGATCTGTACAACTTTTGGACTAACATACCCGGCATAGGACAGCGAGACAAAGGGAGGTGGGGAAAAACAATTTAAATAAATAAATAAACACATGCCCCTATGTGAAGCTTGGGTCAATATTACAGTCTCCGTTGCTACAACTCATCACAAGGCCATGTGAACCTGATCCCTCCTCAGCTGCTAGTGATAGCAGGGTACATTGTACGTAGAAGAAAATAAGCCTAAACTTCACTCGGAGAAGGCCAATGTGCATAACTCTTCACCAAACCCTCTGCCCTCCCGCCCTCCCGTGTTGCTCCTTTTGGAACCGAACCAGGGGCCAAAACTCCATGCCCTAGCCGAGGAGCAGTGTATGTTTTTCCCTGGGCCACTCTCCTGCTGTGCAAAACGACAATGAGATGTACTACTTACTATTCAGAACTTTGCCCACGAGGAGGATTTCTCTCCCACAATGTCCTTCAAGCGACCCCAAGAGAAGCTGCGGCTGCGGCCTACTTCTGTCGGACACGGGAGCACTGAGCTATCCCGTTAGGGCTCGGTTCTCCACACTTGCTAAACACCTTCCCCTCCCTCCTGCAGCCACAGAGAACCTGGAGGGTAACTTCCATCATTTTTCAGTCTCAGGTCCAGTTCCCGAGCACTAGGGAAAAGATCCCCCTTGATGGAGATAAATATATTTGTAGAGACTCGGAAAAAGACCTTGGAATTCCTCTGACCATTCCTTCCTTCCTGACTACGGACAGCCCTGAGCTGAGTTACTTACGTAGCGGGCACCTATGAGGTTGCAGACCGGCCGACCTGAAAAGGTGGGTATTTAGGGCCCCGGAATTTGGAGGGCCCAGAGGTCCACCAGTGTTAATTACACTGGGTAGAAATAAATATATTAGAGCAGGCTGGGTGCCCAGGAAGCAGATTCTGAGATGGGTATTGGTGGGCAGAAGATTAATTAAGAAAACTCTTAGAATGGGCACTTCCGGAAGGGAAGTGGGAGGCGGGATGAGGCTGAAGGTACACGTGGACTGTGACCCAGTAAAGGCTTCAGTGACCCCAGAGGGAAACTGAGCTGCGGAAAGGACCTTTCAGAGTTGTTCTTGGCTGAAGCACACTGGGCCCGGCCTTCTAACAGTAAATTTTCATTGGAAATGATCAATCCATATTCTGATTTTATAAAACGTAACAATTTACAAAGTAGATTCATATACCACACTATCCCAAACATACTTAAAAGTTTTCCAACAACTAAATTGCATGTCAGTTTTCAAACTTACAATGAGTCTATAAAACTTGAAATTCAGTTCCTTGAAGGCCCTACCCCCACTTCAGGCGCTCGGTCACCACATGGGGTGAGTGGCTACCATATTGGACAGCACAACCCCATACTACAAAAGTCATGTTCATGGGCTCCTTGTACTAAAAAAGATACAATTTTAGTCCCTGAGTGCCTCAGTTTCCTCATGTTCGTTTTGGGGCCACTAACATAGAGCATGTATATGGGTCATTACCAATGCACCCCAAGAGCCAACTCAACAACCAAAAAAAGGGTATACAACAGGTGCCTACTTCTGCTGTAAAGCTTTTAGAGAGTCTACGGTTCAGCAATGGGAAAAAGATAGGCAGAAGAATGAGGCCAGGGG
>CM053607.1:86579818-86598068 GCA_028646535.1 Procyon lotor
AGGGATAGGGTAAAAAAAAAAGACTTGGTGCTTCGGAGTGCCTGGGTTGGTTAAATGTCTGCCTTCAGCTCAGGTCATGACCCCAGGGCTCTGGGATGGAGTCCCATATCCATCAGGGTCCCTGCTCAGCAGGGAGTCTTCTTCTCCCTCTCTCTCTCTGCCCTTCTCCCATCACCCCTCCTTCCTGCTTGTGCTCTGCCTCTCACTGGCTCTCTCTCTCTCAAATAAGTAAAATGTTTTTTAAAAATTAAAAAAATAATGAAGACTCAGTGTTTTACCCAAAGGGCAATAGGAAATCACTAAAGGATTTCAGGCTCTATCTCTCAGAATAAGGTAGATTCTGCTGCAGTAACAAAAATCTCAGGGACTTAACCCATCTAAAGTTTCTTTCTCACACACAGAAATTATTCTGTGAGGGTCTGTCAGCTCTCTAAGGCAGCTTCTTTCCAAGGAACAACTTGGGGCCCAAGGCTGATAAGGGCCCCACTGTTTTGTGGCTGCATCATCTGGAACATGAAACTCCCAGAATAAAAATGGTAGAGACAGAGAAGCTGGAGAATCATAGAGGAGTTTTCCACTGTCTCGACCAGGAAGTGAGATGGCAGTTAATCAGCAGAGGTATTCACAAGGACCCTTCAAAGTTCAAGGGGGCTGAGAAGCATGATTTCCCATGTGTCCAGAAGGAGGCACATGGAAGTGGATTGGAAGAACATACAGCTTTTTCTCTGCCATAGTTGACAAACAGCAAAAACTACCAGATGGAAAGAAGTGTTTCTGGTTATCAGACCCCCAATTTGAGTTTTGAGTTGAACAGTCCTCAAACATGGTAGAGCTGGAGCTGAGGGTGCCACTCACACTCCCCCCACCTCTGGAGATCTGGCAGATGAACTGCCTACACAAAGATGAGTAGATAAATAAAAATGGAGTGTCCAGTTATCAATGACTGGGCAACACCTCAGCACAAAACTCAGTCAGAGCCAGAAAATATCTTGGGCTGGAGGTTGCAATGGGTTTCAGTCTTCCTGGTCCTCCTTCCCTGAACCTAAATCTTGGGAGACAGTGAATGTGAACCAGCCCCACCAGCAGCTTCGACAATAGCAGCAGGCATGGCTCACCCAACTGGATGAAGTCCCAACAGAAAGAACTGGGAGGATGGCCAGGGGCTACAGATGGCGGGTGTGCTAAATTCATGTCCTCAGGAATGGAGTAGAGTTTAAAGAAAAGAAGAGAAAATTTGGGATCTGAACTATGCTTTTAAGGCACAGGTATTTATGGTCAGTTGACCGTCCTGGGCACTGACCAATCAGACTGGCAGCAAAGGAAGGTCATGAAAGGAAGGGATGGAAGTTGACCCCAGAAGTTGTCTCTCCCCTTCTTTGAGGGAAGATATGGGGCAGAAGTTTATTCCTCCGTGGATGGAGGACAAAATATAAGGGGAGGGAGGAAGAGGGAGAATGAGAACAGCTTCCCTCCTAACAAAAAGTGAGTGATTTTTAAACACCAGTTTGTGATGCCCTTGATAGGTTAAATTCCTTCTCCTACTGGAACTCAACAAGGCCACTGTACCCATGGCTGCTCTCTTTCCCTATCAGTGCAGCAGCCTTGCCCATGGAAGGCTGACCATCTGGAAATTTCTGGTACTGGCTCTATCAAGAATCCAAGGGCTCTACATTTAGATGTCCAAAGGAAGCGAAATGAGATTGGGTCTTGGGTCTTCTCACGTCTGTGTTTCCAGGACCTAGCCCATGGGGTGTGTATTAGATCATCCATAAAGCATGAGCCGAACGAATGAAGGACCCCTGGAAGAGAATTATGTCTGTCTCAGCATAGGAAGGTTATGTGCTCTCGAGTCTCATGTAGTATTTTCCTGGTGGAAGAACTCCCTTCTGTGCATCTTCCTGGGACCCCTCAGGCCTGCCTCTGACCCAGCTTGCAAGACCAAGGTATTCATGGGCCGGGAATGGCAGCAAGAGTAGAATCACAACCCTAAACCCCATCCTGCCCCTAGTTCAAACCCTCCTCCTCTGACTACTCCAGGGCTCAGGGAACTTTGAACTCCTACTAATTTTCATCTGCTCTGTCCATGTAGGCTTTTTTTTTTATTTATTTAAGATATTTTATTTTTTAATTTAAATTCAATTCGTTAACATATAATGTATTAATGATTTCAGAGGTAGAGGTCAGTGATTCATCAGTCTCATAAAATACTCAGTGCTCATTACATCATGTGCCCTCCTTAGTGTCCATCACCCCGTTATCTCATTCCTCCACACCCCCTGTCCATGTAGTTCTAATTATATTTTACCTATGACCTGTTGGTATTGGTAAGTTGTACCTATGGGTTTTTTTCTTTTTCATGTTTCCGTATTTTCTGTCTACAACTACAGTTATACTTCTTGGCATCTACCAAAACGCACGAGACATGACAGACATTTAATAAATATTGGTTGAATAATGAGAATAATATGAACTTTATGGACTGTTTATTATACATGGGCATAAGAAAAAATGCATTTATTCTATTATTTATTCTCAAGATGAGGTAATTGCTACTATCCTCATTTTGGGTGAGAAAATGGAGTTTAAACAAGTAATTGGTCTAAGTTCATACAATCAGTGTGAAGCTAAGCTTTGAGCCCACATCTTCCAACTCCAAAGCTTACAGTCCTAACCACTCTGCAAATGGGTGGCTAGAAGCGAAGATTTCCTGCTCGAGATAATCTTACAGGGTTTACTCTAAGTCCAGGCAGAAATCAGTTCTTCCCGTTTCATTAGTCCAAGGGCGATGCCCACATATCCGTGATGGGAAGCTCCCAGTATGGCAAACACTGGTACAGTCACTGGGCTCAATTTACCATAAACCTCATCCAGCATCAGGACCGCTGAAAAGTTGGCCTGAGCCACAACAACCCACATTTCCCAATCTAACGCTCAAGGAAAACTTTTTTTAAAGTCCCAAATCTTTATCATCTACTGAACTAGTATCTAACAGAGACTATATATCACTTCGCAGCCTTTTTGGCTAAGATCCAGGGTCATATCTAATAGAAACCATAAAGCCAAACATTGTTGGAAAAATAAATAAAACCACGTATCTTGTGCTATTACCCTGGGTTAACGAGCGCTTCTGTGTTTAAAAGAGCCACGATTCTATCTCCCTCCACAGCGGAGGGTCAACCTGTTTCCTGCCCTCTGATTCACGCGGCCCAGAGCTGCCAGAATTCACTGGCTGGATGGCCGGAGACCCAAGTGGCTGCTGCCCACGTCTCTGCTGCCAGGGCGAGAGTGTGCTCATAGGCCCGGGGCCATCCCTCCAGGGGGCGGGGAAGGCCCGCTGCCCTGCAGGAGGGTAGCATCCAGGTGGGGTCTGACGGTTTCCAGCCCAGGGAGCTGTCTGGCCTGCGCGGTCCCTCCACGGCAGCAGCTGGGATGAAACAGCCGGCATCCCCACCGTCCACCTCAGTGGGCCTCGTTGGCCCAGTACGCACAGCAAGGTGAGGCTCCGATGAGGGGACTTGGCCTCTTTTCCATGCTGCAGGCTCCTTCTTTGTGAAACGCAGACCTATCTCTAGACCCAAAGAAACCTTCGCACCTAGCCTCATTTTCACTTCTTCGCTTGGTCCCAAATCAAGGGAGCCCTCCACTCTGCAGGACACTCTGCCTTCTCAGGAGAAGCTCCCTGAGGGCCCCGGGCCAGCCCTCCCACAGGCCTTCTGAGCAGATCCTTGGCACAATCCGGTCAGCCCTGCATATACCCCACCTATGGCTAGAAACAGCTGTTCAGATAAATCTCAGCCTAAAAGGAAATGGAGTCTTTTCAAGCAAGGCAATAGGGGCAAACTGTCTCCGGTTTCCTGACAATAATCTTTCAAAGAGCGCAGTCTTCATCTGTGTGCTAGAACACAATGGACGTCACCAGAGTGGGCGATGACTCATCCTGCCCGGTCAGAAGGGAGACCAGCCGATGGAGCTCGCAGTGCTACTTCAGAGGAATTAAATTCTGATGTACAGAAAAATTCCATTGTGATTTCATCACAAAGCAAAACATAATTAGAGGACTTTCATTATCTATTCGCATGCCCGAAGGCGAGGAGAGTGCCAAGTGAATATTGTTTTTCCGCCTTTGGAGGTAGCCTGAGGCAGCGTTTCTGCCATCACACCACCTTTCATTTTAGAACTCAAAATGGTGGCTCCATTTGTCACTAATTATGGGACAGCTGCTATCAATCATGGAAGGGAGGCAGTATCAGAACCTTTGTTTTTCAAATTAAAAAAAACCTAAAACACAATTTTTCACCTAAATAGCCTAAGAAAAAATAAAATAAGGTTCAATGGCACAGCTCAGGTCATATACAAAGATTTGCTCTCCAGAAACACTGGGTCTTTCAGTGTCTCAGACTCTGTTATATCTAGAATGCTCTCTGTCCCCGCCCACTGTGTCTCCCACTGCTGGGGGGTGGGGGTGGGGGGTGGAGACGTGCTAGTCATTCTTCAGATCTCCATCTCAACATCTCTTTCCTTAGTATATGCTTTCCTACAACTGTGCACCCCTTTTTCATAACACCAAAACCTAAAACAATATATTTGTTTTTGTGTTTATTCAACCGACCTCTCTCTCCCCCACTGACTATAAGCTTTCTGAGGGTCAGGGTCCCCCTCCCTCAATTAACACCTGCCGGTGGCTTGCCACTCTGTCACCACGGCCATGATAAAGCCCTGTGTTAATGAGAAGAGAGGGTCTTCCCCAGACATGAACACATGACATCTATACACATAGACTAACACTATACTATCAAATCGCAGAAATTAATTGGCTAAGTTTTCAGTTCTGCAGTGATATCTGCGACCACAATCCTTAGCCCCAGAATAGCGGAGCCACACCAAGATAAAACAGAATCACCCACGTGATTTCTCAAATGAGGGAGCATCTCTGACATTGCATTGTGCCTCAAGAATATTAAGTGGGTCCTTACCTATAGCTCTTAATTCCTGCAATATCCAAAGACCTCTGGTAACAAGAGTCAGCTAAGTAAGCAAGGTCACTGTAGAAAATCCCCAGGCAGGATCTGTAAGAGAGGCATCTGAGTGAAAACCTGTAGGAGCTTCTGCCTTCCTCCTTTGATGCAGACTTTCCTGGGCCAGACACTGGGTAGGCTTCATCTCTGACAACACTGAGAAGTAGGTAAAATGTGAGTACCACCATCCCACCTCCTTCCAGCAACCCTTCCCTCTCACCTTTTCACAGTCTCTGTTCAGTTTTACAATCTCTCTTCCTCTCTGAGTTCAGTGCTTGGTGCCCCCAACCCCCGGGGCAGAATGTCTGCCCCTGCCTCTAACTGATGTCCCCAGGCCACTAACTAAAGCTTTCTCTCCATCACTGCCCAGGTGCTGGGCCTCATCCTCTTCTAACCTCTCCGGTAACACCCAGCTGGTTCCTAGGAAACGAAGCCTTGACCGAATGTCACTAATTAACAGCAGGCTAAATGGCTTTTGAGTAACAAGCAATATCACCCCCAAAGGGTAACTTGGCTAATTGTGTGATATCAGGCATCAGTTTTGAGTTAGTAATGTACCCCCAAATTAGATTAAACTCAGACCTAATTTTACCACACATAAAACAGCTTCACCAATCCCAGAGAAAATGTCCTCTGGTGCAACAAATTCCAAGAGGCTGCAACTAATCATTGTTTCACTTCTGAATTTCCAAGACTCTTTTGCAGCTGTAGGATACCCTGGGAAGATCTACCAATGAAAAACAAAAACAAAAGGCCTGCCTGTGTGCTCAGTCACTCCCTCCGTTCCTCTGCCCCTGGGATTTATCAGCTCAAACTGTTTAAGAGCACAATGGGGGCTTCTCATTTTTGTCACCGTAATATACTTCTGAACTGAAAGGGTACAACAGAGCAAAAAAAAAAAAAAGAGAGAGAGAGAGAGAGAGAATTGGCAATCAGCATTGTGACTTCTGGAAAAACAGAAGTCACTGCTGCTCTTTTGATTGGGTGTGGTTCTTTAATCTGCTTCAGACAACTGAGAACAAGGTTCATGCGAGGTCAGATGGATGGCTCCTCTCTGAGCCCGCCAGGAGTGTCTAGACATTCAGTGCTCACTGTCTCAGTGAGAGGGGCATCAGGGAACACACTGTCCTTCTCCCTCTCCCTGTCTGCTCCCCGTCCAGACTCTCATCTGCAGCAACATCCAGACCGATGTCCTGCCACCGGGCTGGGACCTCTCCCATCAGTCCTACTCACTCATGGCCAGCATGATCTGTCTGAAGAGAGCAAAGGGCCAGCACATTAGAGGGTCTGAGTAGATGTCTACTTGTTGACAATAAATGTGAATGGATAAAGTCTTGCACCAAACCTTGAGCGCTTTCTTAATCTGGGAGCCTCCAACAGCTCAACAGAGATGGTAGAAGAAGGAGCCGCCATTTTGACCCAGACATTAATAAAAATAGCACCATGTTTTTAGTCACCAAAATAGTACGCAAAACAGATATCCCTCCAGGATACAATGAGGTTCAGAGAAGTATGCAGCTGGAGTAGTGTTAGGCATGAAATAGGGGATCTGAGATGGGGTGACGATATCTGTTTTATATATTACACGGAAATTTTTTTTATTTAAAAAGGCCACACATTCTTATGGTTCAACTATTCTTCAAAAAATGAAAAAGTTAAAAAAATGAAAAAATTGAAAAGTTGTCTCACCACACTCGTCTTTAATCCACCTGTTTTCTACCATCCAGGTAACTACTGTTATTGTTTTTTTGTGAATTCCTAGAGTTTCTTTCTGCATATGACAAGAACATTAGCCCCACCACAACCTTCTTAAGCACAAAGTAGCAAACTTTTTTAATATACTCCTCTGCATATCCATTTTGATAGTTGCACAGGATTTTGTTGGATGGATATACTCTGATTTACCGGTCCTCTATTGATGAACAGCTGTGTCACTTCCAATCTTTCATTATCACAAATGGTGCTGCAATGAATAAGCCTGTACAAAATTCGTTTGACATCTGTGCAAGTATACCTGCGGGGTGAATTCACAAAGCACAATTGCTGTGTCCTTTTTTTAAGCTACAAGGTTATCCATTTGCTTCATGGGCATTAAAACGTCCCTGGGTCAAGATGACGGCATCAAAAGAAACACAATGATGTTGATATAAGATAGGAAAACCATTTTAATGGCATTGGCCAAGGCTGGAAAAGATGTTGATCAATTTTCAGCTACTCCCAATCACTTTCTTAAACATTATAGATCTCTATTGGTTTTGGTCCACTGAGAATCAAAATCCTTAAAAATGGCCTGAGTACCAAACTTTAATTGTCCATCTTCTGTTTATATTTCCCAGAAATCGATATGACCTCAGGCAAAAATTCTACATTGAACTACAGCAAGTGCTTCATGATTCCTACTGGTAGTTAGAGATTTGGCAGGAGCAAGACAGGAGAAGTGGTGAAAAGGAAGGATGTTTGGAGGAAAAGTATACAGGTAAACACTTCAGGAGTAGACCCAGAGTGTGAGACTAGTGATGTTATCTATTCTCTCCCTGACCCACTCTCTTCCGGGCACAAGGGACTTCTGCATAGGCCCTTGCCTCTGCCTAAAACATCCTACTCATTGATGTCCCAAAGACCTACTCCCTCACCTCCTTCAATCTCTGCTCCGCTGTCATTTCTCAAAAAGACCTATCCCAACCACCCTTGCAAATTAGAAAGCTGCCCAAATTCCCTTGCCTCCTTTCCCTATCCTCTGTTTTCCTATAGCACTCATCACCTTCCAACACCCCAGCTGGGGACACCGCTCAGTTGTTATGCTGACTACCTGTCTCCCCTAATGGAGTATAAGCCCCCCCGAGGGCAGCTCATTTTGCTGTATCCCCAAGTGCCTAAATCATGTCCGCCATATAGCAGATACTGGAAAAATATTTGTAGAACAAATGGAAGAATGTCTTCTTTGTAAATTTCTTCAAATTAGCATGTACCATTTTAACAATTAAAATGTTAGGGCAAATGTAGGATTCTGTATTTTTCTCACCAATCAGCTCATTTCAAAGACTGACTGATCCAAGGGTTCTCTCCTTGAACTTAAATAGAATTAACTCCATGCATCTCCCAACTTGATGTTACCACCCTTAAAGTTTATCTGCCACTCCAGGTTCACCAACTATCCCAACATTAAAAACTGTGTAACAGATTTCTTTTTTTCAGCCTTCGGTGACTCCTCTCCAACACTAGCCATTAATATTCTTTTCACTCTGCTAAAACTATTAGAACAATGACAAAGACAGCCTTAATTAGTCTTTGGAATCCTCCTGAACAAGGCCCCTGTGTGGTCCCCTCGAAATCCCTTATATGTTTGTTCTACTTGGTGACAAACACAGATTCCTTGCCAACTAGCTTTTACCTCTTGAGTAGACAGCATCTTCCTACCAGCTAAATTCTAGGCAGTAGAATTTGGTCATTTAGTGCTTTGCTTTGCTTTCATCACCAATAGCTCCAGTTCCCCAGACCAGTTTCAGACCAAATACCAGCTGCTAAAACCCCCTCAGTCAAGTGGTTTGGGTGGAGGAACTACCCCAGACCCATAATCTCCATCAGGCACCCAAACAACGATATAATCTAAGTAATAGGCAATATGACTGCAAAAGAAAGGCAGGGCGGTATAATGTCAGGCACACAGAATTTAGAGTAAGACTACACCGACTTGAGTCCTTTCTTTGCCACTTGCCTATGACCTTGGGCAAAACCAGGGCTTCCAGTGGGAATCAGAACAATTTTATTGATTCTGACTAACAATAAAATACCTGCCATTGGATTGTTGTCAGGATTAAATGAATCATGCCTGCATGAAGTAAATTTCTAATAAACGAATGACACTGTCAATTATCACGCAAGTTCTGCTGCAGGACAAGCTCCCTAACTATCCCCCTTTGAGCCGGATTGGTCCCCCGAATCCCCCTCCCTATAAAATGTTTGGGAGAACCCCTGATTTAGGCAGGAGTTGCCAAGCATTTCCTGGCTCTCCCCGGTCACCACACTACACCACACCACACACAGCTCTAAAAAGGAGATGTCTGTTTGCCCATGTTGTAAAATTACCCACACAGACACCCTCTACCTCAGCTCAGAGAGAACCAAATAAGCAGAAGAACAGACCATGTTCCACTGAAGGAATTCCATTCTCCACTCTATGAGCAACAAGAAAGTGAGCATTTTCAGATGGAATCTGGAAGTGAAACGAAATCAGGCATCCTAGAGTCTAAATTTCCATGACCACCTCAACCCCACATTGTTGTAACCCCAAATTTTATTTTCATCACTGTTGATACTTGATAAGACTCACCAGTCAGAGCACGTGAATGCAATTAAGACTTGAGGCATCTCCCATTTTCCATCTTAGTCAATGATATCAATGCCAAGCAACTTCTTGAAAAGTCAGTTTCCAGTATTCTGGGCCCAAATTTCAGACCAAGAGCTGGGAATTGAGGGAAACCCCATGCAATCCTAACCCCACACAATCTACTTGGGTTTCTAACATCTAACCCGTTGATCTCACCTGGACGGAAGAAAATTTTATTTGTTGCCAAAGTGAATTATGTTCTAAACGATTAAGAGAGAATTTGTTTTCTCTGCCATTCTTGCCCTCCAGGAATGCATCTCATTAAGGGAAAGTAGATTACAAGGCTGATGTTCTGAGGGCTCTGCCAAAATCCGAGAGGCTAGGAGGGGACCTACAGGCACAAAGAAGCAATTCGACTTAGAAATGTCACACTGCAGGTTGCCAATTAAAAACCTTCGTCGAGATGCAGTCAGGCATGGAAGATGTCATGTGTCGTGAGAAGATTTAGAGGCACCTGTGCCCCATGGGTGGATTTCTCCCATCAGCTTGGCCATGGGGTGGTGTCCAGGCACTTGCTGTGAGGTGAGGGAGGCCGTTCCTGCCAGTAACTCCGAGACTCAAAGAGAGAGTGTGGAGAGAATGCAAAACACTAGGCTGAAACTCAGATTATCATCCTGCTATTAATTCTATTATGAATCTCTCAGTTCTCTGGGCCTCAGTTTATCTTCTTCATAGTAAGGATTTGAGCTGGAGGATCTCCCAGGCCGGTAACTCCAGCCACAGGAAACGAAGGCTGCTCCCTTCCACAAAGGCTCTTTGTTGTGCAATTTCTAGACCCCATGCAAACACACTCTTTAGAAATTAGCGCTTTATTGATTTTGACATGTGCTGTCATTGACACTTCTGTTTTATGTGTTTTAATTAAATGTTATTATTTGCCACTGTGTCCTGAGGCCATGTGTTGGGAGTGGGTGAGATTTCATAAATCAGACCTGGAGTTCTGTGTGGGGAGTTCATTGATTCTTCCCATGATGTCACTGCAATTATTTCCCTTCGATCAATAGAGGAGCTTTGATGTCCTCTTTATAGCTGAGAGAAGGCTTCTTTCCATTTGTCTCCTGCCTTGTTGAAAATGCACAAAGCCCTTCTCCAAAAGTCACCCACCCTCTGATATAGAAATGAACATTCTGTTTTGTTGTCAACGTGCTGCTATTATTAGATGCTACCATCTCACTCGGAACCACCTCCACTGGGGGCCTGTGAGCCTGTTTCACTCTGCGGCAGGTGGTTTTCTGCGTGTTCCTCTCTCTGCGCCATTTGCGTTCCCCCCTTGGTTCCTACGCACCTGTGCTACAAGCACTGGACCACCATTCACTTGAAACTCTTCTAGATGCTTACGTCATCAGGGATATCATTGTTTATCACCTCTCTACACCCCGCATGTCTGCCTTGCACAAAGCTAGTGCTCGAGGGGCGCCTGGGTGGCTCAGTCGTTGGGCGTCTGCCTTCGGCTCGGGTCATGATCCCACGGTCCTGGGATCGAGCCCCACATTGGGCTCTCTGCTCTGCGGGAAGCCTGCTTCTCCTGCTGCCATTCCCTCTGCTTGTGTTCCCTCTCTCGCTGTGTTTCTCGCTGTCAAATAAATAAAATCTTAAAAAAAAAAAAAAAAAAAAAGCTAGTGCTCGATGCATGCTGCTTGAATTTAATCAAGGGAAAAGAGTAGGGAATCTGCCTCTCTCCCAAGTAGAAGCATCCCAGAGCCAGGTGAGACTCATTTCAGAGCCTGTGCCCCAACCAGGACCTTGGCTAGAGGAGAAGAGGCTATGGGTTTGTCGGTTTTTTAATAAGAGAATCATTGTATGTGTTAAATCCAACCGATATGAATGTTCTAAAAAAAAATCCCATTATGTATAGTGTATTCCTAGAATACTTTGGTGGGTGGAGGATGGAGGGATGAGAGAGATTGTCAACCATTCTCCTCGTGCTCCAAAACCCTTTCTTGAATATACATCTACATGGAAACCAGGGACCAGAGCAAACGCCAACATTCTCTCCTACTCCTGTCTCCTTCAATCTAAACCCAATCAAACCCAAGCCATGCTCCTCCAAGAAACAGGGCCCCTCCCAACACTAAGGTTTTTGTTTTTCAAGGTTTCTAAAGTCACGGATTTTTGCTGGATTACACTTCTATCTATGTGACGACTACGTATAGCGCACCGTGCGTCAGGCTGCATCCCAAGCTCCCCACAGACATTCCCCCATTTATCCTCAACACAGTCACACAAGGTGGGCATTATTATTATTACTCCTCAACCCACTGATGAGGAAACTGAGGCACAAAAGAGCCAAATCACTGGGTACCAGTGTCGGGATGGAAACCCAGGCAATTAAGCCCCAGAGTCTATTTATTTTTTAACCCCTGTTTTAACCATGGCCGCCCCCACCTTTGCTGTGGCTTCATTATCATTTGTTTCATGCCAGCCTGGCCTCTCCAGTTGTGCCAGGAGCTTTCTAATCGGTGGGACCACGACTCCCACTGCTTTTATCGCCTCCTCCCACCATGTTCATCTAATGAATACTTATGAGGCACCTCCTCTGTGTTGGGATGTTCTAGGTTCTAAGAATATGGCAATGAACCAGACTGTCAGGATCCCTATCTCATAAAGCTTACATTCTAATAAGAGGGGAAACATAATACCCAGGTAAACAAACCAGCTAACCAACTGAGAAGATGGGAGATCATCACAAGGGCAATGAAGAAGATGAAAGAGTGATGAGACAAGAAAGGCCTGAGGCAGAAGAGCTGTATTAGTTCACATGGCAAGAAAGGGCACAATAGCCAAACTATGGAAAGACCCTAGATGCCCATCAACAGATGAATGGATAAAGAAGATGTGGTGTATATATATATATATATATATATATATATATATATATATACACAATGGAATACCATGCAGCCATCAAGAGAAACAAAATCTGGCCATTTGCAACGACATGGATGGAACTGGAGGGTATTATGCTAAGCGAAATAAGTCAGTCAGAGAAAGACAATTATCACATGATCTCTCTGATATGAAGAATTTGAGAGGCAGGGTGGGGGGTCATGGGGGCATGGGGGAGAGAAATGAAACAAGATGGGATGGGGAAGGAGACAAACCATAAGAGACTCCCAAAATCACGAAATGAACTAAGGGTGGCTGGGAGGCAGGGGGGTAGGGATAGGGTGGCTGGGTTGTGGACATTGGGGAGGGTATGTGCTATGGTAAGTGCTGTGAAACATATAAGCCTGATGATTCACAGACATGTACCCTGGGACAAATAATATACTATATGTTAATAAATAAATAAATAAATAAATAAATAAATAAATAAATAAAAAAGAAAGGGCTCTTTAAGGATGTCATATCTACACTACACTATCCTAAGAAAAAAACAGCCAGCCCTGTGAGGATTTGAGGGAAAAGAACTCCAGGTAGGAGGTCAGCAGGTGCAAAGGTCCTGAGGCAGAAATGGGCTTAGCAAATCACAGAAAAAGAAAGGTGCCTAAAGAGTAGGAATCAAGGAGAGGTGCCTGGGTGGCTCAGTCATTAAGTGCCTGCCTTTGGCTCAGGTCATGATCCCAGCGTCCTGAGATCGAGCCCCTGCTCGGCCGGGAGACTTGCTTTTCCCTCTCCAGCTCCCCCTGCTTGTGTTCCCTCTCTCACTATTTCTGTCATAAATAAATTAAAATCTTAAATTAATTAATTAATTAAATAAAAGTAGCGATCAAGGGGGAGAGGGGAAGCAGAGTTCAGATGGTGCAGGTCTCTGAAGTCTGAATCCTGTGCACCAGGGTGCAAGAAACCACATGATGTGGCTCAGTGCTGAGTCCCACAGCTGTACCCCTGTGCGCCCTCAGCACACTGAGCTACCTGGAGGCACGGAACTCTGCAGAAGAGCTTCAATCCCCCACAGTCTCTGCTTCACTGGGCACAGTGGTCCAACATGCGGACCTGGACTCCTATTTTAGGGCTTCTACCTCTGCTCTCCTGCTCACTAGTTGAGTGACTTCAGGCGAACTTAAGCTTCAATTTTCTGGCCCAAAGACTGGAATCATAAAATATGCATTCCAGAAGATATGTGAGGATTAAATGACGTGGTAAGTGTCATGTGTTCACCACCAGTAGTGGCACGCCCATAAAGCAAGCAAGCCCATAAAGCAATTTTTATGTTGTGGTGGTTATTTTTACTAATCTTGGTAGCAAATCAGCCCTGAAGTGTGAACACTGTCTGGTAGAAAGTACTGGAATCTCTTGCATCAGCTCTCTTGGTTTCTGGGCTAACAACAGCAGGTTTAGTGAAAAGGATCTAAAAAGGAAAAAAAAAAAAAGTAGTATAATCCGAGACATCTACTATTTCCAAAGGACATGACCTCTACTATTTTTTTTTCCTACAACCACAATCTGGAAAGTTCTAACCGTATTCATTTAAAATCCTTTTCCAAGCTTGATCCTGTTTTATGGTAGCGTGTGTACCGAGACAACACCAGAAGCAGCAAGACCCAATGCTGGAGAATCTCTAACTGAAAACATAGGGCACCATGACAAGAAATTCGGTTCTTCACCAGATGATAAGAGACGAGCATTTAACCCAAAGAATGCCAGGGCCAGGATTTCTGTTCAGGTTTCCCAAGAAAGAAAGGTTTTGTCAAAAGACAGACCACGCTAAGCATTTTCTTTTCTTTGGTATGCCCAGGATTCGCGAAGAACCAAGCCCTGGCGCCATCTGCTGGCCATCCCCAAAACTGAAAAACAGACGCTTTCCGCAAAGGGCCCCTCCCCCTCCCCCACAGAAATTAAGTTCAGGAGAAAAACTGGTGATTTCACAGTAACTTCAGTGTATTCAACCTCCTGTTAAATATTTGAATCGAGATGAGCATATTGGTAACAGTCTCACCCACTTACGGTCTCCACAAGGGACAGTCTCTTTCAGGCCACCACTTCCTTTGTTTCTGTAAGAGCCTGTCACCCACCAAGGCACCCAGAGATCAGAGGCAGCATATTCATTTCCAGTGGGCCAGTGTTCGGACCCCTCCCACCAGTGTACCTAATCTTACAAGACAATAGTCTTCCGCCAAATCTATACCTTCAATACGTCCACTCAGGGCGGACACACTACACAAAGAAATCATGAATGGCATGCACCCTCAAAAGGTCGGGCTCCCAGCTCCCTTCAGAACTGCAAGTCAAAGTTCCCTTCAGTACCCACAAACTCGTGGTAAGGCTCAGTTAGGGGTCTCGCTCTCCCTAGAGAAAGAAAAGATGGCCACCCTTGTCATCATGGCTACTTGCACTTCCCAAGGATTTGGTGAGGGCAGGCGGCTTCCCCGGCCCCGGGAGCCTCAGCAGTTTGCACCTAGCTCTATATTCCCCTCCAGCAAGCTAACTTGGCATCAGTGGGCACAGAGCCTGAAAGGGCTAGGAAAAATAATTCTGCAGGGTTGCTGTCTGAGGAGTAAACCAATATCCCAAAGAGATCTGGCTCATTTCTCCAAGGGAATGGGGTTGGGGGTGAGGGGGTTGGAGGATATGCAGGATAGTTTAGGGGGACAGGAAAGTTACTGGCTGGAACGGTTCCTCCCTTCCTCACTCAAGCTTATGTATTTACTGGTTTAAAGTGCTTTAAGGTCTTCTGTTGGTCAGATAATGTGATAAACATGTCACCTCCAGCTCCTCATTTAGCTCAACGACGGCACATGCAATTGGTACCATTTTGATTTCCATTTAACAGAGAAGAAAACACACTTAGAGAGAGCTTCAATAACTAACTAACTAGTCTTAGAGCGAGTAAGTGATAGAGGCAGGATTCAAACTCACACACCCTCATTCATCGTAACCACTATGATAAAGTATCTTCCAGAGACTCAAGACTTAGGATTTTCTCAGGCACTGCCGAAAACCTGGCTGTTCCCCATATTTGCAGGATGAATGGAGAGGGCTAATTCTCCATAGATAAAGAAGGGGCTCCTGAGAGCCCGCCAGAGTGAATGCATGTGTGGTGAGGAGGAGAAGGACATCAGCATCAGGCACACCGGTTCGTACTCCTTCTTGGACAGCACACGCCCAGGATAAACGCTTTCCCTCAGTCTTCAAGCACTTGATGCAGTTACTGACCCGTCGTCCTCATCCCCGGCCAGTTTTGGAGGACACTGGTGGTTATTTTCTCACACCGTCCATGCCTGACAATTGGTTTCTCACGGTTATTTGCAAAAGCACAACTAGAGATGCTATTAACTGGTAATAAAACCAGCCAGCCGTTACTAAAACCCAGGGCTGGCAACTGCTCCAAGATCCTCGGGGACCCTTAGTTTACCAGATCCTGTAAAGTAAATATTTCTCTTTGGTGCTAAAATGCCATGGGAGGAACCTTACCTTTGGCTCTTCCCAAAATTTATAGAATGATCAAGGTCATAAACAGACAGTCTTTTAAGCATCATAGAAAACTTTCAGGATTCCTGATTCTATCCCAACAGCCTCAATATATACATTTCATACTTTTTTCAGATAACATTACTTCCAAAAAGAAAAAAATAAAGTAGGACTTTCATAAGCATTCATTAACCATCTTTTGGGTTCCTGACATAGCGCTACATAATGTGAATTCCAAAGAAAGGCCACTCTGCCTGCCTTCCAGGGGCTTAGAATCTAGTTATGGAGACGTGACCCATCCACGAAGCAACTCAAGAACAAGACAAAGCAAGACACAGTCAGTTGTGACATGGAGAGGTACGGACAGTGGGGACTATCATGCTCAGAAATAGAAATGGTCAGCCCAGTGGGAGCCGTTCTCCCACTCCTCAGCCCCTGACCTTTTGCACCTCAGTGGACTCAGTAGTGGGATCTGTAAAATGGCAGAGCTCAGCCACTCATACAAAAAATTCGTTCTGAGCGCTGACTATACGCCAGACAGGATCTGTGTTTCTGGTGACACAGCGTTGACCAGGATAATGGCTCCCCTCCCCCTCAGCGGGTTGTCTGGTTCAGGGGAGGGAAAGTGGAAGGCAGAGAGGTGACTGGATAAATTTATGACATGCAGGCAATGATAAGGGCTCAGAAGAAAGGTAAATCAAGGTAGACTGATAGAGAGGGGGAGGGGGAGGGTCAAGATAGGTGATCGGGGGGTGTCACCCATCAAGTAACACTGGAGTACAGGTGTAGAAGGTGAGAGGAAGCAACCCCCACTGTTATCTATGGGAAAAGCATTCCTGGAAGAAGGAACAGTAAGGCAAGGCCCTGAGATTCGAAAGACTCAAAATATTTGAAGACCAGCACAGGCGCTGGTGTGGCTGGATCACTACAGGTAGCTGGAGAATGCGAAATGAAGGCCAGTCAGGAGACAGACCATGAAATCCTCGTGGACCAAGGTAAGGCATTCAGGTGGGAAGCCCTGCAAGGCTGAAGAACGTGGACCGGAGCATCCAAATCATTTCCGACATGAGGGGGTTAGTAAGTCGGTCCTGACTGAGGAGGCTCTTGAGTGAAGGCCTCCAGATGCTAAGTCCTCACATTAAGATAGTCTGGGCTCCGTCGCAGTTGGGGAATGGTTTAATTAAGAAAGTGACCAAACGAGGGCGCCTGGGTGGCTCAGTGGGTAAAGCCTCTGCCTTTGGCTCAGGTCATGATCTCAGGGTCCTGGGATCGAGCCCCATATCAGGCTCTCTGCTCAGCGGGGAGTCTGCTTCCCCCTCTCTCTCTGCCTGCCTCTCTGCCTACTTGTGATCTCTCTCCTCCCTGTCAAATAAACAAATAAAGTCTTAAAAAAAAAAAAAAGTGACCAAATGAAGGCAAAAAAATTATCAGGGGAAGAAGTCTAGACACCAAGAAGAGTCTCAGGCAAACTTTCATGAGGAAACTGTAAAATACAGGGTGCTTGTGACCATCGTTGGTCAGCCAGTGTCCTGGTGTCATCCCTCTTCTGTCCAAAGAACCCCAGTGTGGTGCCCAATTAGGGCCTCGAAAGGCCTCATACCCCTTAATACCAACCGGCCATTCAAAATGCCCTAGTCCTATGTTTCATGGCCACTATCTCTACTATAGGTAACAAGTGGGAGCTAATGTAGAGTAAATCTGTGCTAATTGGTTAGCACTTCTCAAATTTCCTTTTTTCTATGTATTATTACTTCCTAAGGCAGGAGAGAGAAAAATACATGGCCCCAGAACATCCAGAAGATGTAAGGTGAAGCAGCCCACTGCAAGCAAAACACTCCATTGAAGATTTGCAGTTTATCTTAAAATTCACGTGAACAACAACAACAACAAAAAATTCACGTGAACATTGCATTCTATTCCAGATCTACTTGTAAGAACTCCACGGCCATGTTTTATATTATCTAAGGAACCAATACGACATTCGGAGAAGAGAGGCCCCATTTGTGCTGTGCTTTACCAAAGGCCTAGCGCGCCATACCCTGTCCCTAGGGCTAGGCCAACTCAACTCGAAAAGTTGAGTTTTTCATCAGCTAAACCCAATGAAAACACTCTCCTCTCCTAGAAGGACCCCAAGTATTTGCCACTCTCTGGGTTTTCTCAAGGACCATAACTCAAAATGAAGGGCGAGGTATGAGGCAGAGGCCTCCTGGGGCAGATCTGGACATCTTCTTGAATGAAGTCCCTAAGGCCAGCCTCGTTCTCCAGTCATGTATCTTAGGAAAGCTCATTAAGACAAGTTGGAAACAGGGGCGCCTGGGTGGCTCAGTCCTTAAGCGTCTGCCTTCGGCTCCCGTCATGATCTCAGAGTCCTGGGATCCAGCCCTGCATCGGGCTCTCTGCTCGGCGGGAAGCCTGCTTCTCCCACTACCATTCCTTCTGCTTGTGTTCCCTTTCTCGCTGTGTTTCTCTCTGTCAAATAAATACAATCTTAAAAAAA
>CM053607.1:86598568-86614281 GCA_028646535.1 Procyon lotor
GACTGAGCCACCCAGGGGCCCCTGTGTTTCCTTATTTTATCAAAGAAACACCACACGTGGTTTAAAAAATGAAATTAAATGATAAGCAATAGTATCCTACCCTTTATGTCTTTTTCAACTATCTTTGGCTTTGATGATTCCAGTAATTACTCCCCTATCTCTAAATAATATGCTTGTCTCATAATTTCTTGATTTATTAATGTGGTTCACTAACCTTGATTCACCATCATGAAAAATGAGTATTTCACTATCTCACATTACCTCTTCTCCATCCCTCTCCTCCCAATTTTTCATACTTCAGTTTAATTCTTCTACTGACAATCTTTATACCTTTAAATAATAAATTTAACCCTCCAGGCCTCATTTCACACACTCTGGATGTATCTCTTGACACCCTACCAGGTAAAGTAAAAATATTAGCAGTACTATCCTTCCCTCCTCCTCTACCATTTCACCCTCTACCTTTTGCCAGCCATGTATTTTTCTTTTAATGGTCAATTATATCCAAAATTCATACAATTTTTGATTGTGCAATTATATTTAAGGATAGGAGACGAGGTAACCACCAAAAATTTTGCCTACTGTTCTAAATGTAGTTCTGACCCCTATTAGGTTTCTCCCACCTAGAGGACAGCTGGCCAGAAACTGTATGTATCAGTGGAGCCTGACCACTAGTTGACTTTCGCGGGGACAGTTAAGGTACTAGTCACGGGATTGTCCAGGTGCCAGTTGGGATTTAGATTGTAAATACTTCAGTCACTATACTAATAAAACCCATGTGGATATACAAGGTATCATGATGTCAGACCAGCAGCATTGATACCCCACTTCCCAATGTCCTATCAAATATGCAGCAAAAAGGGGCACCTGAGTGGCTCAGTGGGTTAAGGGTCTGCCTTCAACTCAGGTCATGATCTCAGGGTCCTGGGATCAAGCCCCGCATCAGGGCTCCCTGCTCAGTGGGGAGTCTTCTTCTCCCTCTCCTCCCCACTTGTGCTCTCTCGCTATCTCTGTCACTATCTGTCTCTCTCTCTCAAATAAATAAAATCTCAAAAAAACAAAAAAGAAAGAAAAGGACTACATTGGTAGTAATACTATAACTAATCCTAAGAATAAAACATTCACAAAAGGATAGCTGCATCATCAATAGAGGTGAACTAAGAAATAAAATGCTGGGCTTCAGCAGAGCGACACGATCTCACAGAAAGAAGCAGAAAGAGGCTCTGGTTTGCTCCACCGTGAGGCACAGAAAGACTCCACTGACCACAAAAGAACAGACATCCCACTGCTACACACAAACTCTTTTTGAACTGGTGGGTACTAGGTCCTGCCACTCTCCCTTCAGCCGTGTACACTATTATATTGTTGATCAATTGTAGCCACTACAAGATTAAGGAAGGTAACACCTATACCTACACTAAGCCAGGCCAGGTGGCCAACATCACTAGTCCATGTCACCAAAACACATCCTAGAACCCACATGCATTCAGATGATCCTGAAACACCATCCCGTACACATGGTCAGGGATGAAGCGACGGACAGAGAGATCCAGGGGTTGCCGGCATGATACTTATTCAAGAGTCTTTTAAAGATTTTTTTTTTTTTATTCGTTTGAGAGAGAGAATGAGAGAAAGAGTGCACAAGCAGCAGGGAGGGTGAGAGGGGGAAACAGACTCCCTGCTGGGCAGGGAGCCCGATGCAAGACTTGATCCCGTGACTCCAGGATCATGACCTGAGCCAAAGGCAGTCCCTTAACTAACAGAGCTACCCAGGTGCCCCCTATTCAAGAACCTTTAATGAAGCTACAGTTTTAGTCCGTTCAGTCTGTTATGACAAATTACCTAGACTACAGATTACATCAAACAGAAATTTAGGTTTCTCACAGTTCTGGAAGCTGCAAGTCTGAGATGAGGGTACCAGCCATTTTCCAGGGAGCGGGCCACTGCTGCCCAGTCGTATCCCCACGTGGCAGAAGGGACAAGAGAGCTCTCGGTGGGGGCCTCTTTTATAAAGGCCCCCCTCCTCCCATTCATGGGGGCTCCACCCCATGACCTAATTACCTCCCAGAGGCCCCCCCTTCCTAGTATCGTCATATGGGATTACAGTACCAAAAGATAAATTTTGAGGGGACACATTCAGTCCACTGCAGTAATCATGCATTACATACGAAAGAAATAGAATGGTAGAACTGGAAAAAGCAAAGACATTTATCATAACAAAAATTACCAGCTGAAACATCTGTATGAGAAGTTAAAAGGCCTTCGGGAAAGCCCTCCTCAGAACCGAAGTTGCCTCAAAAAGACAACGTGCAGTGTCCTCTTTCTGCTGCAGAGGGCAGGGGAGGACCGGTCTCTTCAGGGCCAGCTACAGGCTTGAAGAGAAGAGGACTGTTCAAACCACATCGCTGTTTCTGGGCCAAGGTCCAAAGTGACGACTCTGTCACAGCGGGCTGATGGCGAGGTTAAAAATGTCTATGACCCCGAAGACTGGGCCTGTTTCCATATGCTTCCTATATGAGTCAGACTTTAATGAGCAAGAACTGGTGAAATAAACATAATCAAGGCCTGCCAAACTCTGTAATTCTGGAATCACAGTGGTAAATCTGAAGGCTTTTGAGGGAGGAGGACTTTTCGGGAAAGACAGAGAGGGTAGTTTACCTGCTTCCGGGCTGTGACACAAACTTTGTCCCATCTGAGAGTGATAACTTTATTCCCTTCTACACACATAAGATTTTAGCCTGCATCTTGTTCCTAAGAACATCTCTGAAGGGGTTCCGAGCATGCCACCCCAAAATACGCCACGCCAGAAGAAAGATGTTGATCTTGAAGGCAACTGAGGAGAAAGAGACACAAGAAAAACTCTGCACTCTCCCCATACCTACCAGAAAAGGGCAGGATGATTCTTAATCATCAGAGACAACTCTAGACTCTCATCAATCCAGAGATGGCAGCAAAGCAATCTACTAACAAACCTTACTAAAAACATTCATCTTCCGTTAGTTTCCCCTACATATTTACCTTTCCACAATTTGCCTTCCCTGGAAGATCAAAGTCCCTTTGAGCTTGTTGCTTTGTCTTGTCACTTCTCTGCAAATTCATCACCTTTTGCTAAGATGCTCTATAAGCCCAAGTTCTTACCATCCCTTTGAGGTATTCATCAGTGAGCTCTCCCATGTGTATGCTCAGATATGTGCATTAATAAACCTCTGACTCCTTTTCTCCTTTAATCTCTCTTTTGTCAGTCTCATTTGTAGAACCCCGGTCAATGAACCTGAGATGGATAGAGGAAATTTTTTCCCTACACCTCCCTCCCATCTTTTGTGTCCCTCCTGCTAAACACAATTGATCATTAGCATTGTCTCACTAACTTTCCAGCCCAGAACTGGCAGCCCTGTGTCTAGGGCAGGCCCGTGATGCCTGAAGAGCCCTGCATGGTGTCAGTGACACGGTTCTGGGGCATGCGGGTCATCTGTTTGAGGCTGTCTCCACATGTGGAATCCAGAATAGAGCCCACAGTACTGGTGATTTCTTAATGTTGGATTTTTAAAATCCATCTCTTTCACATTTTATTTGCTTTTCTTTTAAAAATTGTTATTTACTTTTAATTATACACATGAGCACAAATACATTCCCACAGTAAATATATTAAATCTTGGGTTGGGGAGATAGGAGGGAAAATATATATATATATATAATGTTACACAGTCAGCTCTTTCCCAAAACCACCAATCCCAGTCCCTCTATAGCAGAAACCAGCATTACCAGTTTTACCAGTTTGTCTTGGACCCTTCTGGCCACATTTCCATACACAGATATTCATACAGTCCAACTTATCAAAATACATAGTTTCCTTTTGTTGTTGTTACTTTACAGAAATGACATCAAATAACATTTAAGGACCTGTGAGTTTCCTTTTGTTCACTCAACAGTAGGTTTCAGATACTGCTCATGCAACTTTATAGACCTATAGATCTACCTTATACTCTGCACCTACTGCATAACATTATTGTATGTTCCCATTATCTATGAAAGCATCCCCCTATTGAAGGCTATTGAAGTTATTTCCAATTTTTTATTATTATAAATAATGGAACAGAATAGCTATATATTGGTAAGTATTTTGCTACAATAAATTCTAAGAATTAAAATTTCAGAGCAAAAGATACACACATTTGGAAGTTTAATATGGTTTTAAACCCCTCTCAGCCTGGCTTTGCAAGTGATGAGCAGGAGCTGTGAAATGGACATGGGTCTAAGAAGCCCAGCTGTGACAGGTCTAAGACAACTCAGACTGCCAAGGCAGGCAGTACCTGCTCCCTTGAGGGTATCCGT
Organism: Procyon lotor; assembly: GCA_028646535.1. NCBI lineage: Eukaryota > Metazoa > Chordata > Mammalia > Carnivora > Procyonidae > Procyon > Procyon lotor. Next base: position 86,602,901 of record CM053607.1, read on the forward strand.
GATGGGCCACTCAATGGATTTTTGAAAACCCTCAGTGGACAAAGGCTACTCAAAGCTGATCCGACAGAGTTAGACATGGCCATGGAAGTCAACAGTAAAGATGCTGCTAGTCACTGGCAGCAACAAACTCATCTTCACTCTAGGATCCCTTCTGATGCTGCAACAATGATAAAGGCAATCCTGGGCAAGTAGATGTGGATACCACCTAAGTCCTACAGGGGAGGAAATGAGGATTTTCTCAGTCTTTCACTCAAGAAAAAACTGATTCATGCGATGATCTGAGTGCAGTGAGGATAAGCCACTAAGGTCCTTGAGGCACTAGATGAAAGTACATAGACCCCATGCACACAGCCTGATGCAGCTCAGCCGATTAATGTCCAGGGTTTGGCTGAACTCCTATGGGCAATGAGATCTGCCATTGTAAAACCAGTTAAACTATTAAAATGATGCATAAGCCATTAGCTGCACGCTCAATGGAATGGTATTTAGTCCCTGATTACGACTTGAATGTGCACATTTTTAGCCAGGATGGGAAGGGCTCCTCACCGGTAACTATTTTTCCCAAATGCACGCCCTCCACACCTACTGCTATGTTCCACTCATGGAAGTATAATAAGCACAAACCAGCCAGTGAACCAATTGTGGAATGGCATCCTATTCACATAAAGGTGCATGATTTGGACAAAAGACAAGTTTTCATGTAAGCTCAACAGTAGCTTTTGTCCAAGATCAACGAGGTGGTGGATGTGGAAGGTTAACCATAACCGTGACTCCACAGTTCAACTACAGAACATCCGGGGCCATCATCTCCACCTCTGATGTTAGCTGGTCACATGATAAAGCTTACAGATTGGGCTCAAGAATGTCCTCCCACTCACCAGCATGAACAGAATACACAACAGCTTCTTGGCTCTTCTTTACCTACTTGGCATATAATCATATTGTTTTTGAATGACTGCACGTGAAGTGAGAAAAGATTCTAGCTGCACAGATTGAACACATACCCATCCAGGAATTTAACACTTGCCCCGTGAAGATCTCCCATTCCTTCCTTTAGCTGCATCATCTGAAAGATTGCTCCAAGTTTAGATAGTTCTTTCTTGTTTGTTTAAAGTTCAGATAGCCCTGAAGAAGACCATGGCTTGGAATTCCTCCAGTAAAACCCTAAAGCTTGCATTCCACCAGTCCTTGTAATAGCTTATGAATCGATGGCAGTGACAGCCCCTCAGGACCCTGGCTGTGGTCTGCACAGCGCCTTGTAAACATAGACCCTTGGAATCAGTATTAGAGCGTGGTACCCGCACTAGCCAGAATCATCAGCTTGCTCCATTGGTTGCCATAGGAAAACAATCTGGAGGAAGTCTGTTCCAACCATGTCTGGTATTTTACCATCTAGAACCATAACCACATCCACGATTTTCACCGTAAGCATTTTTGCCACAAGGACATTCGCTGCAAGACTAATTGGTCATAAGGTAATTTGGTCATCAAGGTTAAGTGGTAGACAGTTGGGTTTCATTTCTCCATTAACAAGTCAATTGCCCTTTGGCAGGGTTAATGTGCTGAAGCTAGTTGTCAGTTTGGTTTCATTTCTCCACTGACAGAGTTCCGATTTTTATATTGTATAAACCTCAGCTAGCCTTCGTAACTGTCTACCTAGAGACAAGCAGATGTGGCCATCTTAAAATAGTGATAACAACTACGTATATATGGACTTGGTAGAAAACATGGTATTAAAATGTACCGGAAGTGTGGAAAAAGAGAGTCTAAAGCCAGAGCACCTACCAGATTAGGAAATTACATGCCAGTGGCAATGATAACCCTGCTCAGTTACAAATGAATGACAGCATTAGCACTGGCCTATTTCCCATGGAACTTTGGAGTGTCTAACCACAGACATGCAATAATAAGTCCAGAATGAACAAGTACACAAAGGCTTTCATGATGCAGTTCAAAGCCCAGGTACAAATAAGCATGCCAGTGGTTGGAAAACTGATACCCCTCTTAACGAAGGAAGAAGTTAATAATAAAATGTATCAATTTTTTTTTATGTTTCATTATGTCCTCTTTAAGGTCCCACTCTTATTTTTCATTATTTTACCTTCTATGGCAAAACTGCCTCACAGCCCATCAGTTAGGCACTGAAAATGTGTCCAGCAAAGATGTGTATGGAAAAGAGTTTTACAGCAAAACAACCTAGAATCTATATAACAACCCAAATATGCCATTTATCTGGTTGAGCAAACTCTGAACCTGCTCAGACTACTGAAATGAAGGGAGAATCACTCTTTTGACTCTTCCTTCACACTGAAATAAGGATCCGGCAGCAGGAAACTACAGTTTTTTGAGTGATGTCTAAGGATATAGCACCTCCCAGGTGAATTAACTAGCTTTTTCGCTTCAGAACCGAACCAGTGGCTTAAAATGAGACCAGTGGTGTTGGACATAACTGGCTACTTTCAGGTACTTACGGCTATGGATACCGTGGGTATGGACCCACAGTGGAACACGAGCCCATAATTACTATCCTGATGTTGATAAGCTGGCTATTTGGCTGCCAGATTCGGGACATGCAGAGGACCTTATGGATGGGCGGGTCCAGATGACCCCTATCAGCTGTCTTGGCTTGATACTGACTTATGAAAATCCATAGGAATGACGATACAAATAGATTTGGGGACTGACTGCAGGAGGAGGAAATGCATAAGAATGGATCATAAGAAGGGATTTTTAAAACCCTAGCCTTTAACAAAATAATAATTTTTAAATATTTACAATGGAAGTGACTTTGCTTGCTTTGAAGTGCCTCTTGAATTTTCGTTTGGCATGACAGTTAATTTTAAGTTACAGTGACTTGGAACAGTTATTGCATTTTAAGTAGCTTAAAAAAGGGCTGGAGCGGGGCGCCTGGGTGGCTCAGTCGTTGAGCGTCTGCCTTCGGCCCAGGTCAGATCCCAGGGCCCTGGGATGGAGCCCCGCATCGGGCTCCTTGCTCAGCGGGAAGCCTGCTTCTCCTGCTCCCATTCCCTCTGCTTGTGTTCCCTCTCTCACTGTGTTTCTCTCTGTCAAATAAATAAAATCTTTAAAAAAAAAAAAAAAAGGGCTGGAGCAATTTCTAATTTTTAAGACACAAGTAATGATTTGGCACAGAGTTCGGCAAACTGAGGCCTGCAGGCCAAATCTAGCCCGCTGCCTGTTTGTTTTTTGTTTTTTATTATTATTGTTATTTTAGAAGGGGAGGAGGGGCAGAGGGGGAGGGAGAGAGAGAATCTCAAGCAGGCTCCTCGCTGAGCACAGAGCCCAATGCAGGGCTCAATCTCATGACCGTGAGATCACGACCTGAGCTGAAGTCGTGGGTCAGACACTTCACCAACTGAGCCATCCACGTGCTCCAGCCATCACCTGTTTTTGTGTGAAACGCGTGAAAATTTTGTGAAATTCAATTTTTGGTGTCCATAAATGAAGTTCTACCAGAATACCACCTCACTCATTAGCCAATGAGTCATCCATGCTGCTCTCAGGCTACGGTCGCGGAATTTAGTGGTGGCGACAGGGACTGTACATCCCACAAAGGGTATTAAAGCCAAAAAAAAACCAACTCAGAGGGGCCCCTGGGTGGCTCAGTCAGCTAAGTGTCTGCCTTCAGGCCAGGTCATGATCTCAGGGTTCTGGGATCGAGCCCCGCATCGGGCTCTCTGTGCATCAAGGAGTCTGCTTCTCCCTCTCCCTCGGTACTCTCCCCCTCTGTCTTTCAAACAGATAAATAATATCCTTAAAAAAATAGTAAGTAAATAAATCAGAGAAATACAAATATCATATGATTTCACTCATATGTGGAACCGAAGAAACAAAACAGAGGCTCACAGAGGAAGGGAAGGAAAAATAAAATAAGATGATGAAAACAGAGAGGGAGATAAACCATACAAGGCTCTGAACTCCAGGAAACAAGCTGAGGGTTGACGGTGGGGGGATGGGATAAGTAGGTGGTGGGCATTAAGGAGGACACTTGATGTAATGAGCCTGGGGTGTTGTATTCAACTGATGAATCACTAAACTCTACCTCTGAAACTGATTTAAAAAATGTTATTTTTTAATTAATATAAAATGAAGTATTTATTATCTGGCCTTTTAGAGGAAAGTTTGTAGATTCTATTGCAGAACATTAATTCTTAATTATTCTAATTTTATTTGTTTAAGTCTAACACTATGTGGACCCTTCATATAAAACAAACCAAGATATTCCAACTAGTTTCCCTTTTTTTTTTTAAGATTTTATTTATTTATTTGACAGAGAGAGAGATCACAAGTAGGCAGAGAGGTAGGCAGAGAGAGGGGATGAAGCAAGCTCCCTGCTGAGCGGAGAGCCCAATGCGGGGCTCGATCCCAGGACCCTGAGATCATGACCTGAGCCGAAGGCAGAAGCTTCAACCCACTGAGCCACCCAGGTGCCTCCCAACTACCTTCCTTTTTTAATGTGCTTAAAATAACCAAGCAGCTCTATTTCATGGTTTTGGCCAAAGACTGTCTAGAGTACGTCCAAGTAAGGGTTAATAAGAGATGTTACTTAGAATCTTGCATTGGACAACTTACCAGTTGCCTCTGTTCTAGCGTGCTCTGATAAGATGCTTCAGGACACAATGAAGTTATAAAAATAGTTTTGGGGCCACCTGGGTGGCTCCATCCATTAAACATCTGCCTTCAGCCCAGATCCTGATCTCAGGGTCCTGGGATCGAGCCCCACATCAGGCTCTCTGCTCAGCGGGGAGCCTGCTTCCCCCTCTCTCTCTGCCTGCCTCTCTGCCTACTGGTGATCTCTCTCTTTCCCAAATAAATAAAATTTCTAAAAATAATAGCTTTGAAACAAAGTAAACTTTTAAATTGACAAAGATTTTTAACATATACTGATAAAACTTTTAAAATAAATTGAGAAGTGGTCCTCCAGGATACGGTACAATTTACACCTATCGGCAGCATAGGATATAGATGTCCCTGTATCTACCCACCTCCCCATGCACCCGCGGCATAGCAACCTTTACCAGCATGATTAGTGAAAAACAGTATCTTTAAGTTTATAGTTTCTGTGCTTCCTGTGACAAGGAGCATCTTTCCATGTTGACTGGTCATGTTCATTTCTTATTCTGTTGATTATCCATTAATATCTTCAGCTTGTTGAAAAAATAGATCTCATTATCTTTTAATTTGATTTGTTCTTATTTAATTTTAATTTGTAGTTCTTTGATCAGTAGAGAAGTTCAGTATTTCTTAATGCTTATGGGTCATTTTTTATATCAGTATTTCATATTACCTCTTTATATCTTTTGCCAGTTGCTCTGCTGTGTTGGGTGGCTTGTTCTTTTTTGGGGAGGGGGCAGGTGTCTTATTCTTATTAATATTGAATTCTTAAGATTTACTATCATTTAGAGGTCTCAGAGTGCAGTCAGTTTTCAGAAAGCAAACAGAATCTGATGCAAAAATCTAAATTAAAGTCGTGTCCAGGCCAGTCGTGGGGTTAGCGCATTGCCCCTCGTCTGTGTTGCACACCTACCATAAAGCACAGAAAACGGCCAGATGATAAATGAGTGATCTTCTCCAGCAAATGCCACATGCCTCTTCTTTCCTCTTCTAAATAAGCTGTCCAAAGAAAGAAGGAAATTGATTATTAAAAATAGCTGCCAGTTTTATCAGCAGGGCTCGATAGTCAAAATCAGTTTTGGGCTCAGACAGCATCGGCACATATCGAACATCCTCTGTGTGCACAGTAATGCTGGTGACTCCTTAGCGATACGGAAAAGGGCTTCCTAGACCCTCCTGAGAGTAGTGGGGGCAAGTCCAGATAAGCCTGCCAAGGAAAAGATCCTGGAAGGGGTCCAAGTGGAAGCCTTCAGAGGCTGCTGGGGTCAGTCCGGGAAATGGGACACGGCTGACAGTCCAAAGAGTGGGAACGGGGTCAAAGGTAGGAGACAAGCTAAGGATTAGGGCATGGATGGACCTGGAAAGAACAGACAGGAGGGACTGAAGCAAGATAAGGGCCAGAAGCTTGCTGTTCCAGAAAGGAAGGTCTCCAACCAGCTCTCACAGCCAAGAGACTCCTTCCAGGAGTCTTCAAACAGAGTAGCTTACAGCAGTTAAGCTTTATTTTTTTTTTAATCTTTATTTTTTCAGTGTTCCAAGATTCATTGTTCATGTACGTGCCTTCCTCAATACCCACCACCAGGCTCGCCCAACTCCCCACCCCCTCCCCTCCAAAACCCTCAGTTTGTTGCTCAGAGTCCACAGTCTCTCATGGTTCATCTCCCCCTCTGATTTCCCCCAATTCACCCTTCCCCTCCTTCTCCCAATGTCCTCCATGTTTTTCCTTATGCTCCACAGGTAAGTGAGACCATATGATAATTGACTCTCTCCGCTTGACTGATTTCACTCCGTATAATCTCTTCCAGTCCCATCCAAGTTGATACAAAAGTTGGGTATTTATCCTTTCTGATGGAGGCATAAGTTTTAACTCGGGGAAGCCTGGGCCCCTCCCCTGGGGACAGATTCATTGGCCCAGGGTAGATCTCAGGCATTAGTATTCTTAAAACCTCTCAGCTAGAGCTAGGTTTGAGAACCACAGGCTTAAAGAATCAAACCACTAAAGTCAGAGGAAGTGAGGTAGCCTGGTCTTTTATATGTTATTAACTGCTGTGCTCAGAAGCCCAGTCTGGGTGGAGAGCAGTCCTGGGCCCCTCTGAGGACAAGCCTGAGAAGGGTATCAAATACAAATACCACAAGGGAAGAGTCTTATGCCTAAAAGAACTATGGTGCCATTAATTAATCTGGAAAATGTAGCCCAAGTGGCTGGTTTGAGCAGAGATAATATGTTCTGTGTGAGTCCCCATGAGTTTGTAGGTTAAACACATGCCAATTTATTTGACTTAGAAATACAGACGAATCGCTCAAGAGAGAACACTAGGATAAGGATGTACATTAGAAAATCACCAAGAGGGGCACCTGAGGGACTCAGTTCGTTAAGCATCTGACTTTTTGATTTCAGCTCAGGTCACGATCTCAGGGTTGTGAGATGGAGCCCCTGATTGGGCACCGCTGTGGATGGGAAACCTGCTTAAGATTCTCTCTCAAAGAGGAACCCTCCTACACTGTTGGTAGGAATACAAGCTGGTGCAACCACTGTGGAAAACAGTATGGAGGTTCCTCAAAAAGTTGAAAATAGAGCTACACTATGACCCAGCAATTGCACTACTGGGTATTTACCCTAAAGATACAAATGTCGTGATCTGAAGGAGCACGTGCACCCGAATGTTTATAGCAACAATGTCCACAATAGCCAAACTATGGAAAGAACCTAGATGTCCATCAACAGATGAATAGAAGACATGGTGTATATATATACAATGGAATACTATGCAGCCATCAAGAGAAATGAAATCTTGCCCTTTGCAACAACGTGGATGGAACTAGAGGGTTTTATGCTGAGTGAAATAAGTCAATCAGAGAAAGATTATTATCATATGATCTCTCTGATATGAGGAATTTGAGAGGCAGGGCGGGGGTCGTGGTGGTTAGGGAAGAAAAAATGAAACAAGATGGGCTCAGGAGAGTCAAACCATAAGAGACTCTTAATCTCACGAAACAAACTAAGGGTTGCTAGGGGGTTGGGGGGAGAGATGGGGGAAGGAATAGGGTGGCTGAATGATGGACGTTGGGGAGGGTATGTGCTACGGTGAGTGCTGTGAAGTGTGTGTAAGCCTGATGATTCACAGACCTATACCCCTGGGGCAAATAATACATAATATGTTAATTTTTTTTAAATTATCTCTCCCTTTTCCTCTGCCCCTTCCCCCACCTTCCCAAAAGGAAATCACCAAGAGCTGCTATGAAGTAAATTGTGTCCCCGCTAAAGTTCCTATTTCGAAGCCCTAACTCACAATGTGATTGTATTTGAAGATGGGGCATTTGGGAGATAATGAGGTTGACATGGAGTAACAGACGTGAGGCACTCATGATGGTATTAGCCTTCTTTTAAGAAGAGACATGACCGTGTGCTCGCACACCCCCATGTGAGGTCACAGCAGGAAGGCATCTGTCTATAAGCAAGGAAGGAAATCCTCACAAGAAACCAACCATGCTGGCTCCTTGATCTTGGATTTATAGGCTCCACAAGTGGGAGAATATACATTTCTACTGTTCAACCAATTAGTTTTGTCATGGTGTTTTGTTACAGTGGCCAGCACTGACAGGAGGCAGGGGAATGAACCAGATTACACAAAGAGAGGTCAGAGAATGAGAGAGAAATTCTTCTGCAGTAGAACCTCCGGGAATCCTCCGGTGAAGGAAGGGCAAAGTATAGAGATCCAGAGAAGAGGCAAACAAGTCAGCCGAGAAACAGAAAGAAAACTAGGAAGGTGCCAAGAGAGAAGAGATTTGAAGAAGACAAAGGGCACTGTGCAGAATAACTGGAGAGAATCCCTCAGATCTTCTGCAGTGAAGTCCCTGAGACCTCAGAGAGACCATTTCAGGCCAGGGAGAGGAGCAGACAGCAGAGTGCAGGAGAGACTTCCTTTTTTCTTCTCATAGTGCTCTCTGCGTAAGCCTGATCGGCCAAGCTAGGGCCCTCAGCCTTTGGGCTGGAAGGTACATTAGAAGCTCCATCTACACCAGTAGGTCTATCAAAACGGTCTGATGTTTGCGTCTGGAGTCCACAGAAGCAGCAAAGAGTGCTTACCTCCACCCCAAAATGTGTTATCGGACTAACTGGTGGATCTTCACTCATGCCCTGCCTTACTAGATGGAACCCCACTGACGCTGGAGGCCACCTTCCTGCTCCCTCCCAATGAAAGGGGGACCCGGACTCCTTCAACTATGTCCTGCTCCCTTTCTTGGAGCTCGTTCTTACTTCCTTCCCTATATAAGCTTAGGTAAACCTCTGGTTTATGCCTCAGACATTGAGATACAACCAAGATCCACAGCTGTCTCTTAGAACCCCTGATTTCATGCCATCTTGGCCTGACAGGAAGATCAGAAATGTCAATATGCCCCCACACCCTGGGGATGTGGGGCCGCCATCCCACGGGTCCTCATCAGTCCCTTCCCGCCCCCACCAACGCCCCATGCCAGGTGACTCATGCCCCTGCTCCCCCTCCTTCTATCATCGGCGCACTGATAACCTGGGCACCCCCTTTGCTCTGGGGTGCTGGCCTACCGGGCCTAAGGGCCTTGAGGCTTCTGCCGAGGTAAGAGTACTTTCATCACTTTTTTTTTTAATAATCTGAACAGACCTACCAACCCATTTGGCTCAATCACAAGCCAACAGAAAAAATTCAAACACTTCACAGAATAAATGGGAACAGTCTCCAAGCGGCAATAATCTTCTGGCTGGAACACAGACATAACAAACCTCTCACCTCCCTCCCACCACATCCTCCCACAGAGCTGATCGCCTGTCACTCCTGGACCCTGATGATCCCACCAATGAATAAACAATTAGGTTTGAAGCCAGCTTCCGGACCAAACTGAGCCCACGCCGCCTGTGGCCTGATCTGTGATGAATGATCAGGGAGTTTAGCAAATGCTATGCATCATAAATCACCCAGGGAACAATTTTTTGGTGTCAACTTTTTTTAAAAGTGATTTCCAAAAGGGCTTAAAAAAAAAAGCCCACAAGTCATTGCCACACTCCTTCCATTTTATAGCATCCTTTGATGTGCTCAGATGAAAGAAACAGTCCTGTGTAATTAATTGAAGACTGTGGACCATCCCCTGGGGTCAGATGGGTGTTGGACCAAGCCTGGTGGATGCAGGGGAGGATCGGAGGGCATCCCGACCCTTTGGGCGGCCAACCCCAAGGAGAGTTAGATGAGCCCTGTGTCTCTTGTCACCTCTCCTCCACAAACAGGGCAGAAATGAAATCCCAACCAGGGCCTCCCCAGTTACCTGAATAGAAAGAAAGGGTATGATCATCTCTGGCTCCAGCATAACTACTAACCAGCCTCAGTTTCTCCTCCGGGATTAAGGATGGATGCAACTTGGGGCAGAGGCAGGGTGTTTCTCTACTGACACTAGTCTGTGCAGGTGTATTTCTACCATCCTTAGATACAACAATATTATACACAAATATAGAGAACGCAGCCCAGGTGGTCTGCCTAACTAGACCATACTAAACTAGACACACAAACACGGGTCCTTACCATCTCAGTAAGTTTAGCTTCGGGGCCAAAGACATGCCAATTCCCTTCTGAATTGCTTGGGCCAGAGGCTCATTAGTGGAAAGAGTAACATGAATGATGGCCAAGAACACGCCGCGCACTGCCCACAGGTAAGTGCTGCCAAGTGTCAGAAGAGGCTGGGGAAAAGCAGTGGGGACAGTGAGTCCTGTTCTGATTTTGTCCCAGGTTTGCTTTAAGACTCTATTCTCTCTCTAAGCCTCCTTCCTCCTCTGTTGAATGAGAACTCCAGCTGTGGCTCGGGGAGAGACAGATTTTGGAGACCGTAATGAGGGACGTGGAAACGGTTAACAGCCGTCCTGTGTGGAACAGCACGTCCCCGGTAGCCCTCGTCACCCGCCTCCCCTCAGAGAGATCAGCAGGCAGCACTGAGCGCACAGACACCCGCAGAACCCGCTCTGTCTGAGAGGCCACCTGGGTGGTCCGGAGGCCACGCGCTGTATTGTCACAATAGAATGCGTGAGCTTCTATTTCCTCTCATGCTAACTAATTTACTTAGGATGCTTAATAAAAGCCAGGCTTCGATCGTTCCCGTTCCCTCGTTACTTGCTCGCCAAACACAGTGACGGTTCACTCCATTCATAGTGCTAAGTTTTTGTGGGGAGTCTGGTTTTCATTCAGGGGACTAGAGAGAGAGGTTTAAGGCCAAGGGAAGTGAGTGGAGTGAGTGGTCTGCAAAAACTTTTGCCTCCCCCAGTGGTGGGAAAATTTCCGGTTTAGACCAGTCTTTTAACTTACATCTCTACGCTAATCATATTGCTTTGAGTCACTCAAAAGAAATTATCTTGCATGGCTGAAACTCGACCTGTTTTCATTCCCAAAGCAATATTCTTGGACTTCATCTTTAGAATCTGCATCAAGCATCCAGGAATGGACTGTGTCCTGAGCCCTGAACCTCGCCCACGATAGCTCACCATCTCTCTCCTCTTCCTCTTCCCTGGTCCTTCTTCAAAAATATCATGGCAGGGGCACCTGGGTGGCTCAGTCGTTAAGCGTCTGCCTTCGGCCCAGGTCAGATCTCAGGGACCTGGGATCGAGCCCCGCATCGGGCTCTCTGCTCTGCGGAAGCCTGCTTCTCCCGCTACCATTCCCTCTGCTTGTGTTCCCTCTCTGGCTGTGTTTCTCTCTGTCAAATAAATAAAATCTTTAAAAAAAAAAAATATA
>CM053607.1:86614781-86656952 GCA_028646535.1 Procyon lotor
AAAACAGAACAGAACCAAACATCATCAATACACTCACATATGTCTAATGTGAGTCTGAAGAAAAGGGGTAGAGAAGATTGAGGTCACCTGGGTGGCTCAGCTGGTTAAGTGTCTGACTCTTTTTTTTTTTTTTTAATTTTTAAAGATTTTATTTATTTGACAGAGAGAAATACAGCAAGAGAGGGAACACAAGCAGAGGGAATGGTAGCAGGAGAAGCAGGCTCCCCGCCGAGCAGGGAGCCCCATGTGGGGCTCGATCCCACAGATCCCAGGACTCCGGGATCACGACCTGAGCTGAAGGCAGACGCTCAAAGACTGAGCCACCCAGGCGCCCCTAAGTGTCTAACACTTGATTCGGGTTGTGATCTCAGAGTGATGAGACCAGGCCCCCACTGGGCTCCATACTTAGGAGAGCCTGCTTATCTCCCTCTCCCTCTGCCACTCCCCACACGATCTCTCTCTCTCTCTCAAATAAATAAATAGATCTTAAAAAAAATAAGAATAGAGAGATTGAAAAGAAATAGTATTTGAAGAGATGACTGAAAATTTTCCCAAACTCGTGATAATCATGAATCCACAAATCCAGACAACACAACATACCCCAAAAAGAACAAAGAAAAAATATCCATACCTAAATATGTTGTGGTGAAAAAGAAACAAAAAGACAGAACAAGGGGCGCCTGGGTGGCTCAGTGGGTTAAAGCCTCTGCCTTCGGCTTAGGTCATGATCTCAGGGTCCTGGGATCGAGCCCCGCATCGGGCTCTCTGCTCATCAGGGAGCCTGCTTCCCCCTCTCTCTCTGCCTTCCTCTCTGCCTACTTGTGATCTCTCTCTCTCTCTGTCAAATAAATAAATAAAATCTAGAAAGAAAGAAAGAAAGAAAGAAAGAAAGAAAGAAAGAAAGAAAGAAAGAAAGAAAGAAAAGAAAAGAAAAGAAAAGAAAAGAAAAGAAAAGAAAAGAAAAGAAAAGAAAAGAAAAGAAAAGAAAAGAAAAGAAAAGAAAAGAAAAGAAAAGAAAAAGACAAGAAAAGTAGCCAGAGAACTGATAAATTACTTTCAAAGTAATGGCAGTCTGAGAGCAAATTTCTCAATAATGACAATGAGTAGTTAGAGGAGAAAGAAAAGTAACTATCAATTAGAGCTGTACTCTCAACAAAACCATCCTTCCAGAATGAGAGTGGGGTGAAGGTTCTACACAAGATGGAATAAACACTCTTGACCTGGTCTCTCTCATCAAAAGCAACAATCAGCCACATAAGAACACATGAGGCAGCTATCTGAGGCATCTAAGAAGTAGTTATTAACTAACAGGAACACTGGGGAAGGAGGTCAAAACTTTAAGGACTGAGCGGTAGTGAGTTTCCCATTTTTCTCCTTTCCAACAGCACCTGACCAGGACTCAGCAGCAGCCCCAAGCTGGTTGAGGGGAGAGAAAGCACCAAGGGAAGCCCTCTCTTTCTAGTCTGAGGAGTGGGAAAGGGGAATTCTACAAGTCAGACAGAGTAGGGGAACCATGTTCTTTTTGTCTTTTCTCTATTCTTTCTCATCCCAGCCCTCAGAAGTAGTGTGGACACATATGACCCGATCCTCGCCATTTCACTCCATGGAGATCTGGACTTGAGGAGCCAGCACCATATAAGCTAAGCATTTAACATTAAAAAAAGCAGGAAAGAACAGCAAAACAAATTCAAAAAGAATGAAGGACATAATATATTTCACTTAATTTAAGATGCTACTTATGTATGCAAACCAGTTAGAAGGAAAAAAGTATCTCTAGACTTACTTAGACATAGGTTTTCCCATATATCGTTCAATTATTTTCTAACTCCCTGTTGTCAAGGTCTGTGATTTTCCCACATGGTATTGTTTTCCATGATATCAAGACTATGAGCGATGCAGCATTTCCTAAGAGAGGGTGCCACTATTTCCTTAGGGATACTGTTCAATCCTACAAGTCTCGATACACATGCAGAGGAGTGACAAGTATGTCGTAACGGCTACCTGTCCGACAAGTAGAAGCCACATGCACGTTTCAGTTACGCTAAAATAAGAAAAACTGTATATCTCAGAATCAATAAAACATGGAAGTAAAGAGAAGGTCAGAGATTTGCGAACTGGAAAAGGAAAGGGGCACCTGGGTGGCTCTGTCAGTTAAGTGTCTGACTCCTGATTTCAGCTCAGGTCATGATATCGGGGTCATGAGATCAAGCCCAGGGTCGGGGCTCTGCACTCAGCAGGGAATCTGCTTGGGATTCTCTCCCTCCCCCCCTGCCCCTCCCCCTGCTCTTTCTCCCTTTCTCTCTCAAATAAATATATAAATCTTTAAAAAAAAAGAAAAAGAAGAGGAAATATATGAGACATCACAAACAAAACCAAAAATGAATTCTTTGTTTTTGTTGTTCTTGTTTTCAAAAATGAATTCTTTGAAAAGACTGGTTAACAAACCTCTGAAAAGACAGATCTAAAATAAAATTGAAGCTATTAGTAATGAGAAAGTGAACATAGCTGCAGATGTAGCAGAGATTAAAGAGATAACACTATGAATAACTTTATGGTAAGATGTTTCAAATTTTAGAGGAAGCAGACAACACATAAAACGAAAACTACTAACACTGAATCAACAAGAAATTTAAACCCTGAATATTTCCATAAATGCTAAAGCTTTTAAATCAGTAATTAAAAGTCTTCCCACAAAGAAATTCCCAAACCTAGGTCATTTATAGGAAAATCCTATCAAATCTCCAAGAAATAGATCATTACAATATTGTAAACTCTTCCAGATCATAGAAAAAAAGAGAACACTCCTTGATTTAAATTGTCAGGCATAGTTATAATATCAAAAGCAGGTAAGAATGGTACAAGAAAGAAAAATTATAAACCAATCACCTTCATGAACATAGGTACAAAAATGCCACACAAGGAGCACCTGGGTGGCTCAGTCATTAAGCCTCTGCCTTCGGCTCAGGTCATGATCCCAGCGTCCTGGGATCGAGCCCTGCATCAGGCTCCTTGCTTGGCAGGAAGCCTGCTTCTCCCACTACCATTCCCTCTGCTTGTGTTCCCTCTCTTGCTGTGTTTCTCTCTGTCAAATAAATAAAATCTTTAAAAAAAAAAAATGCCAAACAAAATGTTAGCAAAGGAAATCTACAATTTAAAGAGATAAAGCATCAAACCTAAGTTGGACATATGCCAGGAATGCAAGAGTGTATTGATGCTAAAAAGATCTAAAAATATAATTGATTTTTATGAGATTTTTTTTCCAGGATAATTAATATACAATGTTATATTACTTTCAGGCATACAATAAAATCATCCAACAATTTTTTATTTAAATTCAATTAATTAATATATAGTGTATGATCTGTTTCGAGGGTACAGGTCTGTGACTCCTCAGTTTTATATAATGCCCAGTGCTCATTACAACACACGCCTTCGCCCATGTCCATCATCCAGTTACCCCATTCATCCAACAATTCTATATATTACCCAGGGCTCATCATAATAAAAGTATTCATAATCCCCTTCATTTAGTTCACCCAAGCTCCACCTACCTCCCCTCTGGCAACCAACAGTTTGTTTTTTATAGCTAAGAGCTGGGTTGTTTGTCTTTTTCTTTGTTTATTTGTTTCTTAAATTCCACATATAAACAAAATCATGTGTTATTTGTCTTTCTATGACTTATTTCACTTAGCAGAATACTCTCTAGCTCCATCCATGTTGTTGCAAAGGGTAAGATTTCATTCTTTTTAATGGCTGAGCAATATCCCAAGCCTATTTATCTATAGACGGACAAGGATTGATTCCATATCTTGGCTATTGTAAATAATGTGGAAACCAACTTAGGGGTGTATATATCTTTTCAGATTAGTGTTTTTGTTTTCTTTGGGAGATTACTGCCTGTTTCCTTTTAGGAATTATATGGGTTCAGGTCTCACATTTAAGTCTTTAACCCATTTTGAATTTATTTTTGTGTATGGTATAAGAAAGAGGTCTTGTTTCATTCTTGTGTATGTGGCTGTCCATTTTTCCCAACACCATTTGTTGAAGAGACTGTCTTTTCCCATTTGATATTCTTGCCTCCTTTGTCCTAGATTAACTGATCACATATTCATGGGTTTATTTCTGGACTCTAATCTGTCCCATTGTTCTCTGTGTCTATTTTTGTACCAGTACCATACTGTTTTGATTACTATAGCTTTGTAGGATATCTTGAAGTATGGGATTGTGATAACCTCAGTTTTGTTCTTTTTCAAGAATGCTTTGGCTATATGGGGTCTTCTGTGGTTCCATACAAATTTTAAGGGTTTTTGGGGGGTTTTTTGTTGTTTGTTTGTTTGTTTTTAAGATTTTATTTATTTGACAGAGAGAGAGAGATCACAAGTAGGCAGAGAAGCAGGCAGAGAGAGGGAGGGGAGCAGGCTCCCTGCTGAACAGGGAGCCTGACATGGGACTCAATCCCAGGACCCTGAGATCATGACCTGAGCCAAAGGCAGAGGCTTTAACCCACTGAGCCACCCAGGTGCCCCGGTTTTTTTTGTTTTTTGTTTTTTATAAATTTTAAGGTTAATTGTTCTAGTTCTGCGAAAAATGCAATTTCTATTTTAATAGGAACTGCATTAAATCTGTAGATTGGGTAGTATAGACACTTTAACAAAATTTGTTCTTCTAATCCATGAGCCTGAAATATCTTTCCATTTGTTTGTGCCATCTTCAATTTCTTTCATCAGTGTTTTCGGTGTATAGGTCTTTCATCTCTTTGGTTAAGTTTATTCCTAGGTATTTTATTATCTTTGGTATGATTGTAAATGAGATTATTTCCTTAATTTCTGTTTCTGCTACTTCTACTTAATCATATTAACAGATTAAATTAGAAAGAAATCATTTCAGTAGGTTCAGGAAGAGCATTTGACAAAAATCTGTATGTATTTACTATTTATTTATTTGTTTGTTTGTTTATAGCCTGCGCACATGCACATGTGCACACGTGCATGAGCTGGGTGTAGGGGAGGGGCAGAGATAAAGGGAGGGAGAAAAATCTTAAGTAGGCTCCACGCTCAGCAAAGAGCCTTTGATAGGATTTCATCTCAGGACCCTGAGATGATGACCTGAGTGGAAATCAAGAGTTGGATGCTCAAATGACTAAGCTACCTAGGAGCTCCACCAATGCTAAAATTTACATAGAAAAACAAAGATTCAAGAATAACTAAGAAATGTCTGAAGACAATAAGGTTGGGGAGAACTGACCTAGCAGATACCAAGACTTACTATAAAACTTTAGTTATTAAGACCAGCGTAGCATCAGCACAGAAACGTAATCAATAAAATAAAACACAGAACCTAGAAACAGCTCTGTGCCTGTGTGAATCTCAAGTATGCTACAAAGAAGACATTGTAGGTCATGAGAAATAGATTCCTTTTGTCTGAATTAAAGTGAAACAGTTGCTGAGTCATGGGAGGGGAGGCTCAGTGGGGGCATGAAACAGGATTTCTCCCTCTGGAATCCATCAATTTCACATCCATTAAGGACTTCCATCTGAAAGGTCAAACTTCAAAACTATTAGTAAAAAATTCAGGAATCTATCTGTCTGAACTTGAGATATAAAACCTTTCTCAAACAAGACATAAAAAGCAGTAACAAGGAAAAAAGTAATAGACTTGGCTACATTAAAATTAAGAGTTCTTTTCATCAGAAGAAATATTAAAAAGTGAAAAGACAGGCCACAAACTAGAAGAGAGTATTTTCAACACATATCATGAGCCAACAATTAGTATTCAGAGTATGTATTTTAATTTCTTCAAATCAATTTTTAAAAATCCATTAAAAAATGGACAAATAGCACAAATAGGAATGTCACAAAAGAGAAAACACAAAGGGACACATGAAAAACACTCTAATAATGAGTAAAGAAATGCAGATTAAAACCATTTTATATAAAAGCATTTTATACCTACTGAATTAGCAAAAAGTTTGAGTTTTAGCAACTTCAGGTTAGGAGAGAAGTATAAATGTATGAGAGCTCTCATACACTGGTAGTGGAAGAGAAGATGGATATAACCATTTTGAAAAACATTTTGGTGTTATCTTATACATCAGTGTTAAATTTTCCAGTAGTCATGCTTAAAGGATAAAAAGAAACGGGGTCTTGGCTGTCTCAGTTGGTAGAGCATATAACTCTTGATCTCAAGGTTCTAAATTCAAGCCCCATGTTGGGCATAGAGCCTACTTTTATTTTATTTTTTAAAAGATTCTATTTATTTATTTGAAAGAGAGAGGCGGAGAAAGAACACAAGCAGGGGGAGAAGCAGAGGGACAGGGAGAAGCAGACTCCTGCTGAGCAGGGAAGCAGGGAGTCCGATGTGGGACTCGATCCCAGGACCCCGGGATCCTGACCTAAGCGGAAGGCAGACGCTTAACCAGCTGAGCCACCCAGGCACCCAGAACCTACTTAAAAAAAAAAAAAAAAAGGTAAAAAGAAACAAATGAAATTGATTTTAATAGCATATTATATTTTACTCATTATATCCAAAATATTATCATTTCAATATAGAATCACTATAAAAAGAATTATCAATGGGATATCTTATAGCCTTTTTTCATAATGAAGGAGATCAGAATATACCATTCGAGGGGCGCCTGGCTGGCTTAGTCAGTGGAGCATGCAACACTTGACCTTGGGTTTATGAGTTTGAGCCCCACATTGAGTGTAGCGATTACTTTAAAAAAATTTTTTTAAATCTTAAAAGAATATATATACCACTCTAAAACATGCCACTGGGCATAGGAGTTATTTTTGAGCTAAAGGCAAGTTAGAAACAGACTAAAAGAGAGCTCTCTAGCCCTCCCTTTTTCTGCTTACAAGTAGGGCATAAATTTCCCTGTGTAAAGGTTACATAAATTTCTATTTGTAAAGGAGCCTACCTCCCCATGTCCTGCACCACAAAAAGGAGAGCCATTCTTATCTCAGGAGACAACTTGAGACTGCTTAACAACTATGACTCAACAACCCTTCTTTAGGATGTATTTTCTAATCATCTTCCCACAATTTAACATCCCTCATAGCCCAAACTCATTTTGCCTTGGTCTAGTCATTTCACCATAATTTACCCCCCTTTGTTACAAAGTTATACGAGCGCCTGGGTCTAACCATCACTTTGGGCTTCTGTTTCTTTCCTATGAAATGTCTATGCATGTAGAAAAGATTAATGTCAAAAAATCTGTATGTCTTTTCTCTTTTTAATCTGTCTTTTGTGAATTTAATTCTTGGGTCTCAAATCATACACCTTAAGAGATAGAGGGAAAGTATTTTTCCTCCTCTATAATAAGTCTTCAAAATCCATTGTGTATTGTACACAGAGCACATTTCTTTCTTTTTTTTTTTTTAATTAATTTTTATTAACATATAATGTATTATTTGCCCCGGGGTACATGTCTGTGAATCATCAGGCTTACACAGAGCACATTTCAATCCAGAAGCTAAACTCGGAAATATTTGATCTCTATCTATATTTCATAAAGTTAGTAGTTGAAAAAGGAGATTCGCAGACCAAAGTTGTTCCAATCATATTAAAAAGTTATCTAAGAACTGCATCGATTTTCCGTGTTTACATTAAAACTAAATTGAATATTTTAGTTCCTCATTCATGCTAGCTGCATTTCAAGTGCTCAGTAGCTGCGTGTGGCTACAGTATTGAACAACCATAGTCTTAGAACATTCATATACCCATTGACTCGGTAAGCCCACTCCTAAATAAATTCCCTATAGTAGTAGTTCTCAAACTGCAAGCATCAGAATACTTGAAGGGTTGCTCAAAACACAGATTTCTGGGGCCCATCCGAGAGCTTCTGATTCAGTAGGTCTGGGATAAGATTCAAGAATTTGCATTTCTAACCATTTCGCAGGTGATAACTGACCCCGCCCGGTGTGAGATACATACAAAAGTCCTTCGCAACTCCATCTTAGCAAAAACTAGAAACAACCTCCATTTCCATCAACAGAAGAATGGATTTCGCTAAAGTATACATAAGCCCATAATAGAATACTATACAAAACTGAAAATGACGTGTCATATAATGAAACAATAGGGATCAAACTATATCCATAACTATATCCATTTATAGAAATAGAATGTTGATCTTTTTAATAAAGCAATTCCCAGAAGACTAGAGAGAGCATAAGGCTGTTTTTATAAAACTCAAAAACAAATAATATATTATTAGGACATAATTAATAAAACCGTTCTTATTTTAAAGGCAAGGAAATGAAAAACAAAATTTGGGATAGTGGTTACCTCAGGGGCTAGAGAAGAAGCATAAGGGTTAGAGTATATTCATAGATGTTCATATTATTATGCCTTATAAATTAAACTAAATACATGTCCTATTAGATCATTTTCATGTATTATATATTAAAAACATTATAAAGAAAATAAAAGATAAAAATTTAAATAACACCATATAGCACCAGATAAAAATTTAAATAACACATAACCCAAAAATGTTAAAAATACATGTATTTATAGATGCAAGGAAAAAAAGTCTAGAAGAAAAAAAAGTCAGAATGTTAATAATGGTTATTTCTGGGTTGTAGAGTTTGGATACTTTTTTTTTCTTTTTTATAATTGTATGTTCTGTACAATAAATATGCAATGCTTTATAATTAAACAAGTTTGTTTCTTTTTATCTTCAACACATATGGGATTCAACTTGCTATACTCAGTTATTCTCCAAACCCTCTGTTCATTTCTGTATCACCACAGCACAAACTTTAAGAAGGACCCATTTCTGTTCACCACAATAAATAACTCAGACGCCTTTACATGTTCTTAGTAATAACTATAGCTGATATGGATTAAGCACCTACCACGTGTTCATATGTTCTAAGTATTAAGTAAACAATTTTGGTTAAGCCTCATAAAAACTCAAGACCTAGATGCCATTGGTTTTCTCATTTTACAAATGTACCAAAAGAGGTGAAGTGCTTACTTAAGAAGCTTGGATAAACGGCCCAAGTCCACATACCTTAGAAGGTGGGTTTCCATCGATATCAGCAAAAAGGGAAGCAAAAGTTTGCATTTCATAACTGAGTTCTGTTTTAGGGTCCAGTTTTTCAGAAATAAGTTGGTGAGATTATTCTACATATCAACAAAAAGTTGGGAGAGGAATCATGGAAAGTGTATTAGATTTCCTGATCTAATAAATTTGAGAAAGCAATTGTAATTACTGCTGATGACAGAACTTCCTGGCCAAAATCACCATCTGTCTCAATGACCCGAGCTTGGCTATTCTCGGTCTAATCAAGACAAGCAGAAACCTGGATGACATCAGCAGACGTCTGAGTCAAAAGAGCCCTCAGCCTCATCAGGCCTTGGGACTCCGGCCCTTGGGCTCACCTTCCAAAGAAACAAGCCTAAAATGCATTTGCCATGGTACTGAGTGCTAGAGAAAGTCTCAGGGACTATTTCTCTCATTATCCATCTCATATGTATTTCATCTTTCATGCTGAGACAATCAGTCATCATACTTGCCAAATACAGTGGAAAATAGATACTATTGATTTCTCTTGACAACATCATGCCGGGACACTGAGACCATATCAGTCCACAAACATTTGACCAAAAGTGTCCTGAGTCATCACCAAACAGTTTATTCAATTTTATTCTAATAAAATCCCCAAATACATCACCTCCTCTACCAAATCCACTAAGAAGTCTCTTGGGAGCTTTCTATTTCTGTCTTTTTTTCTCAGTTTCCGCCTTTCTCATACCTCAGTGAGAATACTGAGAATACCATAACTTAGAATCTTTTTTTTTAAGATTTTATTTATTTATTTGACAGAGAGAGAGATCACAAGTAGGTAGAGAGGCAGGCAGAGAGAGAGGGGGAAGCAGGCTCCCCACTGAGCAGAGAGCCCGTCGCGGGGCTCGATCCCAGGACCCTGAGATCATGACCTGAGCTGAAGGCAGAGGCTTTAACTCACTGAGCCACCCAGGCACTCCTATAACTTAGAATCTTTAAAAGCTCCAACTTCTGTCCTAACTATGTCCATTCAATTTCATTTTTAAAAAGTAAGCACCTTATTGGAAAGCCCACGACCTTAAATCCATGATGGCAGCAAAAGGTGGGTGCATATGTAGAAGCAGGACAGGGCAGCCCAAACTTGGGTCTGACCATTCCCAGAGTGACCATGGAAACTGACAGCTTGGACCAACTCCCAGGAAAGACAGAGCCACCCCTCAGTTAAGCAGCTGAGGACAGAGGATAGCCTAGACAGAGAAAACAACACCCAATGGGTCCAATGTTAACACAAGGTTCCTTAAAAGTGGAAGATGAGGAGCACCTGGGTGATGCAGTGGGTTAAAGAACCAACGCTTGGTTTCAGCTCAGGTGATGATCTCAGGGTCAGGAGATTGAGCCCCAGGTCAGGCTCTGTGCTGAGTGTGGAATCTGCTTGAATTTCTCTCCCCCTTCTCCCTCTCCCTCTGCATGTCCTTGCTCTCTCTCTCTCTTTCAAATAAATAAATCTTTTTTAAAAAGTGGAAGATGAAAATTGGAAAAGGGAACAAAAAAGACGGCAGCATGACATTGGCCTCACAGGTGGAGGAGAGGAGCTATAAGTCAAGGAAAGTGAGCAGTCTCTTGAAGCTGAAAAGGTAACAAAATAGATTTTCTGAACTGATCATTAGACTCTGCCTACAAACATCATCCACATGCTCTTGTGAGTCATGTTCATAACCCCTTATAATAAGCACTTCCTACAATCCCATTTCCTGTTCTTTTCTTTCTCTATTTCTCCAAATAAAGCACAACAAAAAGGTCTTGGTCTAGCTCTTGGTACATGCTAAGCCTGTCTCTCAGGGACCGAAAGCAGCACCACTCCTTGGCCATGAGCTTAACTCCAAAATGCTACGTTTCCTCAACTACTTTATTTCTCTGACTCTGAAGAACCATTTGGAAGTATTCTCCCTTACAACAAATCAACTGCATTTCTATTGTGTCTGGACATTGTGCCTACCTCTGGGAATGCAATGATGAGAAAGCAGACATTGTTCTTGCCCTTGGGAAGCTATTGAAAGAAATAGTAAATTATCACATAAAAAAATAAAATCCTTAGGTACTGTATTATGTGCTTAACACACACTGACATTTTAATTTTCCAACAGTCCTGGAGGTTATTATGTTCTATTTAAAGATGAGAAAAAGGAAGTTTGCAGGGGATAACTTTCTTGGCCAAGATTATCCATCTAAGTAGAAATGTAGCTAGGAGTCAAACCCAGGTCATCAGTATCCAGATTTTGTGTTCTCGGCCTTTTCAATGTATTACCTCTTCATGATTCGAAGAATACAAACATTGTCTGTACTATTCATTTTTCTTTTACAGTAAGATCCATTTTATCCTGAGCGATGAGCAGGACGGAGAAAAAGAAATAAGCAGGATCAAATGCTTGACAGCAAACCCAGAAGCCCAGTCTCATTTCCGAAAAATCTGTTGTACCAGAAATGAATACTAGTGTTAGGCCCCAAGAATCAGACATCGACACTCTGCCCCATTTGCAATGACCCTGCCCCCCGAGAAGTATGACTCCTTTGCAGATTACACTGCAGGATAGGCCTGCCCTGGCCCCAAAAAGGATCCCTGTCCCGTATTCCATGTATACATATTCCATGTATACATTCTCTCTGCAAGAGCCTGGAACTGTCCTACACACCTAACTCACAAGGAAATGCAACTGCATTCACAGCATGAGATCAGTAGGAAACCTGCCCTCAGCCAAAGACCATTTTCTGTCCTCTCAAAACTCAAATACGACAAGCACTGTGGTGGGTACTGCCCAAGAGTATCAGCTGCAGGTGAGATTCTTAAGCATCACCGTGAGAGGGCTCTTCTAGTGTAGAAGCCAGACTCTATGCAGGATTTGTCCCCTGGGAACATACTCAGCTCAGTCTGCAGAATATACCAGTGTGCGTCTCCGAAGGAAAGTCGTAAGAAAAGGTTTATGAGACTCCTAAATTCTCCAGTGTCTGCCTGCCAAGGCCCAAGAGATTTCCTACTAGTTCCCTGTAAAATAAACAAACATAGAAGATAAAGCTCAAACAGGATTGTCAGGTAAAACTTTGTCCTCAGCCTTCTCTGAGGAACCCCGGATGGGTGGACTGGGCCTAGTTCAGAGGGTCTTGCTTTTACTCATCTAGACTGGCCTAAGCAGCCGGAGTCAAAAACCTTTTTGAGTGGCTTCCTTGTTCCATTGCCTTTAGGCCCATATGCCATATCTTAGTCTTAAAGATCTTACCTGGAGTGAGAAGAGACAAGGAAAGATAAAGCTGCAGAAAAACACATCCCAAAGGGGAGTCCTTCCCCTAAGGTCCTCAGTGTTGGCCTAAAGCTACCCACACTAAGGTCTTCTAGAGCAGAGAGGAAGAGGAAACCTCTTAAGAGACAGAAGGCGCCAACCTTCTGTATTAAGAAAGGGACCAAAGACTCGAATAATAAACAGAACTGGTAACTTTCTTCCCATTTTTATCCTTTACTCGATTTTTGTGAAAAATAGTAATAAAGATAGAGACAAAAAATTTTTAAAAAGAAAGAAAAGTTCAGCACCCGGGATAATGCTCATGCAACAGTGTGTTCCTGGAATGCATGCTCCCTTCTCCCCACACAAGAAAAACTGCCAATCTTCCAGAACAGATTCAGGATCCTATACATATACTGGATCAAAAAAAGCTAGCAAAATTTTGGTGCAGTTAGCATTAAACACCCTCTTTGTTTAAACACGAAGCATCCTTTTTTGAGAGTCTACTTTCAGACCCCTAACTGATCCTTTTTGCTAAGGGGAGAGGAAAGATCTGCCAGTTGCTCAGATGTAATAAGGAAGCTCCTCTGGTATTTCCCACAATGTCTGGAAACAAATCCTACAGAGACCAGTCACAAACACACAGAGCCTAGGAAATTATGCAGACTTTCCTTTATTCTTTGGCATGGCTAACCTGTGTTGAATACTTATTGTGTTCTGGTACTGTTCCTACAATGTGGCTCCTTTGGTCCTCCTTGGGTCAATAAGACAAATCAAATGGGAAAAAAAACTGCCCTCATCATTACCAAGAGTCATGATCTGAACAGGCAATCCATGGCTATACGAGACAATCTCATTTTAGAGGATCATGACCAGTTCTTGGCGCCACACTGCAAGAAAGTCTCCATCTGTACTAAAAACACATCTCAGTGCATGTGGCCCCATCTCCTCCCTGAAAGGACAGACAGGCTAAACCAGAGCCACATTAGCAGGACATTGACACTGGCACTCAAACAGAATCCTCACCTGCCTTAATTTTATCTGATTATGTCTACTTCTATCTCCTCTATCTCTGCAAAAGAAGAGTTCAAAAACATTCAAGACAAAACGCCCACCCTTGGTTTATTTATGAAATATGGTCTGTCTCCACTGAGACTGCAATGGAGGAGGAATTACTTTTCCCTTTTCCTGAGGGACATCATTAGCATAGTGATAATTAATGAAAGGCAGCAGCCAGAGTTTGGTAAATTATTAATGGTTTCAATCATCCAGAGAGCAGACAGGCCCTGTGTGCAGTTGTCCTTGGTGACAGCATGAGAGTGCTCTGAGGGAAACAGGGACAATGGACAGAAAATGAGAGTTGTGTGTGTGTATGTAGTTCTGCATGCACAGGTTCAGACGTTTTCATCCAAATGGAATGGGTCTAGGGGTGCCTGGGGGGCTCAGTGGGTTAAAGCCTCTGCCTCCAGTTTGGGCATGATCCCAGGGTCCTGGGATGGAGCCCCGCATCGGGTTCTCTGGCAGGGAGCCTGCTTCCCCCTCTCTCTCTGCCTGTCTCTCTGCCTACTTGTGATCTCTCTCCTTTCTGTCAAATAAATAAATAAAATCTTTAAAAAAAAATGGAATGGGTTTTCATGCAGAAGTACTCATAGATTAAAACTGAGGGCAAGTCCTTCTGGCACATGGCGAATGTTACCAGATTCTCCTTACTGTGTGGCTAAACAGAAATTAGATCTGGTCCCAAGAAGCTCCTGAAAAGTTGAGGCAGAGAAGGTAGTCTTTTATAGCAACCACAGAGTTTGGGGGTGAGAGGGTAAAATGGAGAAGTCGGGAGATCAACGACAAAACGTAGTTGTAGAGTGCAGGCCAAAATCGGTTACTGGAGCCAAAGTCTTGGAAACAAATGTCAGAAGCTAAGACACACAGACAAAAGGAATCATAGGCAACCCGAAAAAATAAGAGTGATGATGCTCTTCACAAACTCTGAAAGGGAGTTTCAAAGCCACTAGAGGAATCTTTCTCTCTCCTCAAGTTTACTTGTACGGGTCCCACTTAAACAGTCTTCTTGTTACCTAAGATCAGGAGCTCCTTGAGGGTGGCAGTTTTGACTGTTTTCTTTTCTCATGTATCGCTAGAGCCCTGCACAGTGCCAGACACAGAGTAAGTACTCAAAAATACTTGTTGAGTAACGAACACAGGGATGAACAAGTGGACACAGCTATGGTACCACGCTGGGTATTGGGTGAAAAAGAAGTATCGAGGCCATTTCTTTCACCTCGGGTCTCTGCACCTTTTGCGGAACTTCTGACAACACTATATTGGGACTGAGCCTCTGGAGGTTCGCGAACTCGGTGGTCAATAGGAGCCACTGTGAGGAGGCCCAGGGAAGCATTTGCCATTTTCAGTGGGAAACAAGTGGTGGTTATTAATTATGATGACTGTGCACTTTGGATCTGGATTTGTTGTACCTTTTGCTTGACACCGAATGCTCAAAGATGTTTTAATTAGTCCACTGAATAGACGTGAAAAGGAATTAGATCAGAGGTACGATCTAATTTAAAAAATGGACCAAACTCTTAAATTCAGTATGTTTGTATGTTTGTAAATGCTTGTAAATTTATGTTTGTAAATAAACCTATTTTTGTATTTTTGTTTGTATGTTTGTAAATAAACTTATAACATGAAAAAAGAAGTACCGATAAACATTTTTCAAAAAAACCACACCAACTCTTACTTTGACTAACAAAGAATTTACTGAACAATTCATTGGAGATCAGAAAGAGAGTAGAAAAACATACACTGAGGGGCGCCTGGGTGGCTCAGTGGGTTAAAGCCTCTGCCTTCGGCTCAGGTCATGATCTCAGGGTCCTGGGATCGAGCCCCGCACTGGGCTCTCTGCTCAGCGGGAAGCCTGCTCCCCCCTCTCTCTGTCTGCCTCTCTGCCTACTTGTGATTTCTCTCTCTGTCAAATAAATACATAAAATCTTTAAAAAAAAAAAAAAGAAAGAAAACCATACACTGGATTTATAATGTGATTTTGGTTGGTGGTCACGATAAAAAGTAGTTTTAATGGAGGGTTAAGAATCTAAGTCAGACTGGGGATGCCTGGGTGACCCAGTCAGTGAAGTATCTGCCTTTGGCTCAGGTCATGATCCCAGGGTCCTAGGATTGAGCCCCGCATCGGGCTTCCCACTCAGCGAGGAGTCTGCTTCTCCCTCTCCCACTACGTGTTGTCTCTCTCTCTCTCTCTCTCACAAAAAAAATAAATAAATCTATTTTTAAAAGAATGAATAAAGATATATACTTTCAGGATAACTGGTCCCTTAGGTTCATACCAGGAAGTAATCCCACAACAAGGACAGAGAAAATATAAAAAGAAAAAAAACAACATAACCAGCCTCAAAAAGGAAGCTAAACGTCCCAGTAGGCCAAAATGCAATGTCACAAAGAGACCAGAGTCGAGAAGTTGCTCGACTCAGGGTTCAGAAGCCAGCAGTGGCTGCTATGAGTTTGGCTCCTATGTGGTAAAAGGACTAAACCTGTTCCAAAAACTGGGAAGTGGAGCTCCCCCAATCATGAACACAAGCTAAATTTGTTTTAATTGCTGCAGATGACCGCCTGGATCTATAGCTTATAGAAAGTCATAAGCACAGGGAAGGAGGACAACCCTATGGCCTTGGAAACAGCAAGTGAATACACCACTGGCTGAATCCCTGAGTCGTTGCTTGGAAAAGAGCTGGCAGGAAAGTCGCCCAACCCTTTGACTCTCTGATCTCCACAGCGGAGACCCAAACCAACACAGCAAAGCAAAGGGCTGGACTGGAGGTCCAAGGCGTTTAGGAGAGGCCACACAAAAGATCATTCAAGTGCTCCTTTGATTTTTAAATTTAGCCTTTCGTTAATTAAAATTACAAATTCAAAAACCTAACCCTTCTTTGTCCAATTAGATCTTTTTATATCCTTCCTCCATAGAGTTAAAGCAAGCCAAACTGGGGGTGCCTGTGTAGTACAGTAGGTTAAGCATCCAACTCTTGGTTTTGGCTCAGGTGGTGGTCTCAGGGTCAAGAGATTAAGGATCCCATCAACTCTCCCCCCCACACCTCCACTCCCTACTCAGTGCAGTCTGCATGAGATGCTGAGATTTTCTCTCCTTCCGCCCCATCTGCTTATGCACTCTCTCTCTCTCTAAAATAAAGAAATAATTTTAATTAATTAAGTCCAACTGGAATCTCTCATGTCTCATCTTTCTCCAGTCAGTTTTGAGGTCATTTAAAAATCAAGAAACTGAGTTAGTAATCAAAATTTCCCACTGACAAAAAAGTCGAGCAAACCTCCACAGAGAATCCTTCTTTACAAACTGTTTTAAAGGACCAGGAAAGTAGAGGGGAAATGAATTCTTTAACGTGTTTTCTGAGGTTATTTAGCCTACCACCAAAATCAGATGATGAGAAAATAAAATTACAAACCCATCTTTCTTAGAAATACAGACATAAAAGTTTTAGTTGATGCATTAACAAATCCAGGTTAAAATGTATTATACAATATGTCATAACTAAGTGGAGTTTATCCCATAATAGGGAAAAGACCATTAGAAAATCTGTCAATAAATTTACCATGTCAAGCAGACAAGGTGAACGACCAAGCAGCACAAGCAGCATCTGGGGAGCACCTTGTAGTGGGAACAAGACCAGGAGCCGGTGTGTGGTTTTCCACTGCATCCCCAAGGTAGAGAAGGATTGGACGTTAGGTCCTTGGGCTGTGGAAGTATCAGCCAGCCACACATATGGTTCAGAGACTGTGAATATAGGACATGGTGGAAGCCTGGACTCCAGCCCCGACCTTCTACCTCAGCACTCCACCAAGACTGACTGCTCAACCACTAGCAAGTATCCATGGAGATCTACAGGAGGGCGACTACTCCTCTAGGATGTGGATTAAGTCAGATTATTAATAGATTCACTAAGAAATACAGAACTATATCTATAAATACAGAAAAAATTCTACAAAATTCAATTCTTGTTTATGTTTGCAAAACAAAAGCTTACCAAACCAAGAATAAAAGGAAAATTCCTCAACCTAAGAAAGAGTGTGTATTTTAAAAATTTACCAAACATGGGCGCTGGGTGGCTCAGTGGTTAAAGCCTCCACCTTCAGCTCAGGTCATGATCTCAGGGTCCTGGGATGGAGCCCCACATCAGACTCTCTGCTCAGCGGGGAGGCTGTTTCTCCCTCTCTCTCTGCCTGCCTCTCTGCCTACTTGTGATCTCTCTCTCTGTCAAATAAATAAATAAAATCTTTTTAAAAATTAAAAAAATAAAAATTTACTAAATAAAATAATGACCTATGGAACTTCAGAAGCACTGCACTGAAATCAAGACTATGAATGTTTACCATCACCCCTATACCACTGACCTACTGCAGACCTAGTCAGTGTAATGAAATATGTAAAAGTATAAGAATTAGAAAGGAAGAGAAAACTATCCTTACTTTCAGATAACACAATTATGTATATGGAAAATCCAAAAGAATGTATTAGAATATTTAGAACAAATAGGAAAACTCAGGAACATTACAGAATATCATCAACATAAAAACATGGTATATAGCATTCCTCTATATCAATAAACCAATTACAAAATATGATAGAATTAAAAAGCATACATATTAGCAACAAAGATTAGAATCCAAATAATAAATCTAAAACTTAAAAAAGTCTAAAACCTAATAAATCCAAAACCTATATGAAGAAAATCATTAAGATTATTGAAGGATATTTTAAAGTAAGTGGAGAAACCATGTTAATGAACCAAAAGATGAAATTAGGTCAACATTTCAGTTCTTTCCCTTATTAATTTGTAAGTTCAATGCAATTCCAATCAAAATTCCAATAGAACTCCTGTAAAATTTTACAAACTGAAGCTAAAATTCATGGAAAGCACCAAGCACCAAGAATAAAAGTATTTTGAGGACGTGTGTAGGGGTGAGGAGAGGAGAACTATTCTAGGGGATGAGGCACCTGGGAACCGAACCCGTGTGATGCTGGCAGCTGGCTTCAGTGTTGTTGGAAGCCAGCCTGGCGCCCCCTGTCGGCCACACACTATCTCACAGAGCACCACCTCAGACAAGGTCACCGGGACACCATCACAAACTGAGTTAGAACAAAGCGACTGATGATTTTGCGTAAAAACAGACAAAACAGGCCCCGCACAACCCACAACGTACCAAGCATGCCCATCGCTCACTAAAACAAGTGACTGCCACTCCTTTAGCAAGTATAATTCTGTCCTCACTCTAGCCTGCTCTCCCTGTAGATAATATTTACTGAGATATCCAGCCATAGAATTGTCCCCACTTCCTGCAGACAGCTAATCCCGAGTTACTTCCCTCTTGCTGAGGTCCTCCCCAGAATCATTCAACAAAAGCCCACATCCTACAATAAGTTTGTTTTTTCATGGTCTTACTGAGATGCCACATGGTTCCCTTACCTAAACTGAAACTAGTAATAAATCTAACTTGTTCAACTGCAGGTATGTTCCTGGAGGTACCAGCTGGGGGATGCTGACGGAGACAGCAAGGCTTAAATACTCTATAAATAGTATGTGGTTGTAGCATCCAAATAAACTAGTAAGTCAATGGGACCGGCTAGAGAGTCTAGAAACAGACTCACAAATTAAACAAAAACCTAAAATTGACAGAGGTGGTATTATACGTCAGTGGTAAAAAGCAGAATCTTCAAAAAATACTAATAAGACTATGATTTTCTCATATAAAAAATATGGAATCTCCTATCACTGTACACAAAAATAAATTTCAGATGGTAATCTTAAAGTGAAAAATTCCAAATATTAAAGAAAATTATAGCAGAATTTCTTTATGATTTGAATGAGTATCGTGTCTTAAACTTGGCACAAACATGAAAGGAAAAGATTGGCTCCATTAAAATTTATAACTGCATAGCAAATGATATTAGGGTAAAAAGATAAGCTGCAGATTAGAAGGGATATCTGCAACACTACACAGCCAGTAAGGAAGTAGTAATCAAAATATATATGAAAAACTTCTACAAATTGGTTAGAAAAAGACAACTCGACTGAAAAATAGTAAAGTACATGAAGAGACAATTCACAAAAGACAAGATGTAAATAAATATAAAAATATGCTCATCCTAAGTAGTCAAAGGAATGCAAATTAAAATAACAATGAGAGGGGCGCCTGGGTGGCTCAGTCGTTAAGTGTCCACCTTTGGCTCAGGTCATGATCCCAGGGTCCTGGGATCGAGCCCCACATCGGGCTCCCTGCTCGGCGGGAAGCCTGCTTCTCCAGCTACCATTCCCTCTGCTTGTGTTCTCTCTCTTGCTGTGTTTCTCTCTGTCAAATAAATAAAATCTTAAAAAATAATAATAATAACAATGAGATACCATTGGCAAAAATGGTATCAGGGCAGCCAAAAAAAAATTTTTTTTTAAGATTTTATTTATTTATTTGACAGAGAGAGAGATCCCAAGTAGGCAGAGAGGCAGGCAGAGAGAGAGGGGGAAGCAAGCTCCCCGCCGAGCAGAGAACCCAATGTGGGGCTCGATCCCAGGACCCTGAGATCATGACCTGAGCTGAAGGCAGAGGCTTTAACTCACTGAGCCACCCAGGTGCCCCCAAAAATTTTTTTAAGATTTTTTTTCAGTAATCTCTATACCCAGCATGAGGTTCAAACTGAGAACCCCAAGATCAAGAGTTGCACGCTCATCTGGCTGAGCCAGGCAGGCACACCAGGTTGGCAACAAGTTTTCAAGATAACCATTCCAAGCTTTGGTGAGTCTGTGGGGTACACCACCGGCAGGAACATAAACAGGTACAGCTGTTTGAGAGAATAATCGGCCATTATCTAGTAAAGCTGAAAACAAACATCTTGTACTACCTACCCAGCAATTCCATTACCAGACCCTAGGCAAATCCACACAAACAAGATGGAGAGAGAGAAACATGGGTGGGTAAGGAAATAAGAGAGAGACTGAGAGAAAAAGAAAGAACAAGAGAGAGAGGAAATGACTCCTACTGGCTCTGGGCATCTGCTTCTTTACCGCATACCTATATTTCCTGCCCTCTGATCCCCCTTTAGACAGAAACTCATCAGAATTGGCTTATATAGTTTTTGTCACCAAATGACATCTCCTAGATAACTTGAGTCAAAAAAGGAAGTCAAATTTTAAAAGAGAGTCAAAGGAGATTGAGAGATAAAACACAATCGAGGAGGGTTTATTTCCACCCTCAACACTTGTCAAGGCAGTCTCCCAAACGAAGACAGCTTGTCCTAAGAGAGATTCTGTTGGATAAAATGTCCTACGACTTACAGATTGATGGCTTCACTGAATTTCACTTGGTCACCACAGGAATGGACGAGTCACTTTACCATTAAGGCTTCCATTTCTTCATTTCTAAAATGAGATTTATTTAAATGACCTCAAAGTTTCCTTTCAATTCTGAAATCCTGTGACCAATCCCAAGATAAAGGCCATGTATAAAGTAGGTTTGTAAGCGCTACTGTGAGAATCACAAACTCCTAATAAACTCACAAAACCCAATTGCTTTGGAACCTTGAGGTCGACACTATAAATCATGAAAGACAACAGAATGGCTAAAGTAGAAGCTCAGCTGGGACATTAGAGCCTTAGACTTAGACTTAGACATTAGAGCTCAGACTTTAGAGCCTTAAAAGTATTGGCTAGTATAAAGTTCCCAAGTTCAGGGGTACCTGGGTGGCTCGGTCGGTTGAGTGTTGGACTCCTGATTACGGCTCAGGTCGTGATCTCAGGGTCAAGATCTCAGGGTCAAGAGATACAGCCCCCCTCAGGCTCTGCCCTCAGCAGGAAGTCTGCTTGGGATTCTCTCTCTTGCCCTCTCCTACTGCCCCTTCCCCTGCTCACACTCTTGCACTCTCTAAAAAATAAAAATAAATTTAAAAAAATAAAGTTTTCAAGTTAAAAATGTTCTCCGGTTCTATGTTTACAGAGGTTTTCAGTCTCTAAGAAGCCTGCATGTGTGTGCTTCCTTAGAGATCCTCAGCTGGGACCTAACCACCAGTAAAAATTGGGAAATGAGAATACAAAAGGAAGCAAATTATACTGTGTGGGGAAGCAACTAGTGTATATAAATTATATACATGTAATTTATAATATGTAATTATATTTATATTTTATAATTATATATGTGTTGAAATAGATTTAAAATATACATATAGGGGCACCTGGATGGCTCAGTCACTATGGGTCTGCCTTCAGCTAGGGTCATGATACCAGGATCCTGGGATCGAGCCCCACATCGGGCTTCCTGCTCTGCAGGGAGCCTGCTTCTCCCTCTCCCACTACCCCTGCTTGTGTTCCCTTTCTCACTGTGTCTCTGTCAAAGAAATAAATAAAATCTTTAAAAAATAAAATATACATAATTTTAAATTATATATGAAATATATGATATATGATATATGGTGTATATCATATATATCATACATTATAATTATATATACATTATATGCATTATACATATGTTTAAATATAAATTTAATAATTATATAGTTACATACAATATGTAATTATATAACTTATATATAGTTACATAGGATATGTAACTATATATATATATTTTTAAAGATTTTATTTATTTATTTGACAGAGAGAGAGAGCACAAGTAGGCAGAGGGGCAGACGGGGGGCGGGGGGGGATGCAGGCTCCCCGCTGAGCAGAGAGGCCCATGCGGGGCTTGATCCCAGGACCCTGAGATCATGACCTGAGCCGAAGGCAGAGGCTTTAACCCACTGAGGCACTCAGGCGCCCCTGTAACTATATATTTTATATAATTATTTGCTATCAGCATACATTTATAATTTAAATAGAACTATAATAGATAATTGTAATTTATATGTAATATGTATGTATATAATTTTAAAGCAATTTATCTTCAAATTCCAAATACTTAAGACTCGTCACAAGATTGTTTAGCATTTTTTTTTAATATTTTTTTAATTTACTTGACAGAGAGAAAGAGATCTCAAGTAGGCATAGAGGCAGGCAAAGAGAGAGGGGGAAGAAGGCTCCCCGCTGAGCAGAGAGCCCGATGCAGGGCTCGATCCCAGGACCCTGAGATCATGACCTGAGCCGAAGGCAGAGGCTTTAACCTACTGAGCCACCCAGGCGCCCCGAGATTGTTTAGCATTTAAGAAATCCAAACTTAAAAAAAAATCAAAGTGGATTTAGGTTTATTCTTTCTTGTTAAGGCCTACAGCCCCAGGAAAGCCAAAATCAGTTTGGGCTGGGGCATATTTGCTTTATTTTCCAATTGCTCGAACACAGAATATTAGACATGATCAAATAATGTAGAATGAAGCCATGAAATACTTGAACTGTTAAGGGACTCTTGGATGTGTGCACGTCTGAGGTCCTGCACGATTCCGTGACCTGCTTAAGGTTACACAGCTAACGAGTGGCAGAACCATGACTGGCAACCAGGCTTCCGGCTTCCATCTAAGGGCTGCCCTGGGCTTGCCTCCCTCTGCTGAAGCCACATTTGCACCAGAATGTGGAACAACCTAGAGAAGCTCCAGGTCCCTCATATATTCAAAACTTCAGTCTCCTCCCTACAAGCGTCCCGGCCTGTTCCCTTTCTCCGGCATATGCCATCCTCCCTGCCTTGCAGACTCCTCTTTCCATAAATCACAAGTCCAACAGTTTCCACACCTCTGGATTTTCTAAACCAGTCAAAATTCCTCCAAAGTTCTGATATCCCAAAACAGAAATGCCCAATTTTATTTTGTTAATAGAAACATTAGGAAAACAACTGCCATCTATTTCCAGTAACATTTCCTAAAAGTTATTTTAACACTGAAAACATAGAGTGTACACCTGATAGAAAGGAATTTTATTACATATAAAGTAGCCCTCAATAGAGGTATGTAGCTATGCTCTTAAAATGTAGGTATGCTGAACTGGGGACTTAAACAATTAGAGGAGCACCTGGATGGCTCTGTTGGTTAAGTAGCAGACTTGGGCTCAGGATAAGATCCCGGGGTCCTAGGATCGAGCCCCGCTCCACGAGGAGTCTGCTTGTCCTTCTGCCCCCCCTCCTGCCTGTGCTCTCCCTCTCTCTCTCTCTCTCTCAAATAAATAAAATCTTTTTAAAATTTAGAAATTGAGGGGCGCCTGGGTGGCTCAATGGGTTAAATCCTCTTCCTTCAGCTCAGGTCATGATCTCAGGGTCCTGGGATCGAGCCCCACATCAGGCTCTCTGCTCAGTGGGGAGCCTGCTTCCCCCTCTCTCTCTGCCTGCCTCTCTGCCTGCTTGTGATCTCTCTCTCTGTCAAATAAATAAAATCTTTAAAAAAAAAAAAAGATTTAAAAAAATTTAGAAATTGAATATATTAAGCTTCGATCTCCCTGCCCCCATGCCATTTTGCCATAGGCAAAAACCATTACGCACAAGAAGAGTTTGGGAAAACTACTGCTTCAGACTCTCCCTGGACAATGTCACCTGCATCCTTCTTGTCCATCCACACTTCCTTTATCCATCCAGGCTTTCATTACTTCTTTTCTGGACCACTGCAGTATATTCCTGCCTTCTCTTCCTGTGTCATGTCCTCCTCTCTGGTCCCTCCTTTCATGAGGTATTGGAATGAGCTTCCTAAAGCACAG
The DNA here is from genome assembly GCA_028646535.1 of Procyon lotor. Lineage (NCBI taxonomy): Eukaryota > Metazoa > Chordata > Mammalia > Carnivora > Procyonidae > Procyon > Procyon lotor. The sequence goes on from CM053607.1 coordinate 86,638,742, forward strand.
CCCTGATCATGCCCTACAGCTCTCAGGAATAAAACCTTGGTGCCTTCACCCACAATCATACCCATCCTTACCTCCTTGTTCACCGTTTTGCACCCCATGGACACAGCACTCAGGCTATTTTTAAGATTTTATGTATTTAATTGACAGAGAGAGAGAGAGAGAGACAGTGAGAGAGGGAACACAAGCAGGGGGAGTAGGAGAGGGAAAAGCAGGCTTCCCCCTGAGTAGGGAGCCCGATGTGGGGCTCGATCCTAGGACCTGAGCCAAAGGCAGACAGATGCTTAATAACAGAGTCACCCTGGCGCCCCTCAGGCTATTTCTAACTGCATTCTTTTCCTTACACACTTTTTTTTTTTTTTTTAGTTTTATTTTTAAGTAATCTCTATACCCAACATGGGGCTCTAACTCAAAACCCCGAGAACAAGAATTGCATGCTCCACTGACTAGCCAGCCAGGTGTCCCTCCTTGCATACTTTCACTCACACCATTACCCACATTTTAAACAAAATTTCCCCAATCTTCACATTTTGAAATATTACATGTTCTTCAAAGAATACTCAAGTGCCACTTATGTCTGCAAGCCTTGATAATTCACCTCCGTGCCCTCTAAACTCAACTTCCTCTTTGTCTAGTACATAACATATCATGTCTTATGATGAATCTGTCATATTGTAGTAGAGTTTAGGCTATCATCAGTTTCTATACTGTATATATATAATTATTAAATAGGTAATTTTTTCTCAACGGATGAGTTTATATCCTGCTTCCCTCGGAAAACAGAAGCCATGAAGTATCTATCCCCCAACTTGTGCCAACACACATATTAAATTCCCCTACTTTTTACATATCATATGCTCTTCTTGCTTCCCAAAGCTTTTTCCTGAATGCTCTGAATCCCAATCTCCCATTCCTGCCAAGAGTTTTACTTCATCAATTACCTCCTCTTTCTTCTAAATGTTTAACCTCTTCCTTGTTGCTCAGTAGTTCTACTTCTCAGTAGTTCAGGGACACCAGTTAGAAATATTTGCATAAGGATGCCTGGGTGGCTCAGTCAGTTAAGCGTCTGCCTTTGGCTCAGGTCCTGATCTCATGTCCAGAGATGGAGCCCCACATTGGGCTCCTTGCTCACTAGGGAGCCTGGTTCTCCCTCAGCCTCTGCCTGCCCCTCCCCTTGCTTGTTCTATCTCTGTCAAATAAATCAATAGAATCTTAAAAAAAAAAAAAGAAATATTTTCATAAATTATTCTTAGTTTATGTGCTGATAGACCCTCTGGACTGAAGACCCTGAACAGAGCACCTACAAGGCAAGTGAAACAAATCATGAACACACATTACCCAGGCAAGAGAGACTTCTATTTAGCCACCCATCCATCAGTGAAATAAAGAACACAGAAAGCTGATGCCAGAACCAACACTATCCTTACTTTTGCTTTCCCTTGAGATATTCCTGATCTACAAACGTCTGCAAGTTCCAGCAGTCGAGGCAAAAGTGTACACCTTTTCTTGGGAAAGCCTCCTCTTATCTGGTATTCATTTTCTAAGAGTCCACGGCCTCAACATGTCAGCATAAATTCATAGAATTCAAAGACAGATAAATTCATAGTATCATGGCTTATAATTTCTGCTGGTTATCTATTTCTACCAAAAGACTATAAATCGCTAGATTGTAAACCCAAGAACAAGGATTGTGTCTATCTTGTTTATCATTATGTTCTCAATACCTGGAAGGTACATGGAAGGCACTCAAAAGTATAGAATGAATGGGACTTTACTAAAATCAAGGTCGGGATTGCAGTAATTTAGAATAGGAGGCTTTGCAGAATGATCTGAGGATATTATCTAAACTACACAATCCTAAATAGTCTCCATTAACTGTCAAAGAAAAACCAGAATTGGACAGTCATTATAACCATAGAAACAGATTTTGTTCAAGACTACTGCAATAGGGGAAGTGACTTCAGTACAGAACAGGACTCAGTTTCTTTTTTTTTTTTTTTTTTAAAGATTTTATTTATTTGACAGCAAGAAACACAGCGAGAGAGAGAACACAAGCAGAGGGAATGGTAGCGGGAGAAGCAGGCTTCCCGCTGAGCAGGGAGCCCGATGCGGGGCTCGATCCCAGGACCCCGGGATCACGATCTGAGCCGAAGGCAGCCGCCTAACGACTGAGCCACCCAGGCGCCCCCAGGACTCAGTTTCTAACATAGCATGGGCAAATAAGAATTTATGGCCAGAAGTGGCTGGGAAATTACTAATGGGAAACATCAGGGGTCAGGGAAATTCAAGATAAACCAATCTGACAGGATCTTTGCCCAGGCATCACCTAGGGGATGGTGGAAGATGAGAAGAATGTGAGACTCTTGATAAATTGATTTATCAGGATTCTTGCTAAAACTGGATTTTATAAGGGAGTGCACAGATAGTCCCAGAAGAAAGTTCGAGAGCCTGATGCAAGTCTGGCCAAGAAAGAATCTTTGTCAATTAATCAGAATCCTATGTACCACTATCAGGTTTGGGAAGGGTGTGTGGGTAGATATAGCATGTGTCCCTCAAAGGCCTTCAGATTCTAGCAAAGAGTGAGGCATGAAACATCAACAATTACTGTAGCAAGGGCAGTGGTTGTGTGTAGTTGAGAAAAGTCCTCTAGCAACTTTCACCTATCACCTCTAAACCATGGGAGAACCATTGCTCTAGAAACACCATTCCTATGCCTGTAACATTCTCCAGTTTTTTAGGTGTGGATGCTTGTCAACTCTCAGACCCCTGATCCTTAGCCAATCTCAAAAGATCTCTGCGGCTCATTCATGGGTGACTGCACATGGATAACTACTTTTATTATTAAAATTTTAAAAATATTTAACATTCTTATCCTCTTCCACACAGACCTTCAGTCATTAAACATAATAAGGCATTCTATTTGAAGAGGAGATCTAGGGGAGCCTGAGTGGTTCAGTGGGTTGAGCATCTGCCTTTGGCTCGGGTCGTGGTACCAAGGTCCTGGGATGGAGTGCAGCATCAGGCTCCTTGCTTGCCTGCTTCTTCTTTTCCCGCTCCCTCTGTGCTGTCTCTCTGTCTCCCAAATAAATAAAATCTTTAAGGAAAAAAAAATTAAAAGAAGGTCTAATACTGACAAAATGAGAAGGAAAAGTTGCTTCTACCAAGACACTTCAGATTAAATGCTGCCATCAGTAGTACAGAGTATCATTACCACCATGAACTTAAAACCCGGATCCCCAGACCCAAATTTTGGAAAAAGCCTTTTCATACCCAGCCCATAGATGCCTCATTACCAATTCCCCCTAAATCCATACGCTTTAGTCAAATGAAACAAGAAAGTATGGGGTGATACTGAGGTGGGGGTGACAGAGTTAAAGGGGTTTAGAGCAGAATTCTTATTCCTGTCTTAGAACCACGAAATCCTCCAGCTTCTCTGCCTTTGGGGAAACATTCCAGGCTACAAAAGGAAGCACTTCTCAGTGTCATCCTTCAGGGTCCTGCCTGCACATTTATCAGTGACTAAAGCAATTTTCCTGATCTTATTTATTTAGGACTGACACGAATAGAACAGTTAAAGGACTCAAGAAGATCAGGATTTTAACTTAAGTATTTTCTGGAAAAGTAGCAGACAATGAAATCATTAAAGAATTCCTAGCAGTTTCAGGATTAAAATGTAACACATTTCAATCACAATTAAGCCTCTCAAAGAGGAATTCAAATAGAAATGTGACCCTCCAAAATACTCCGGCACCCTAGTGAGCTAATTTCTTTTAAAGAAAGAAGTGCTTTCTGGGGAATTTGGGAGTCCAAACAACCTGTTCAATTGCCCAGAGTGACATGGAAGCAAAGGCAAATAAATCTTGGGAGTCGGAGGGATTAGATCTGAAATCAGGATTTAGGATTATGTGACCTGACCAAGAGGATTTCCATCATCTCTCTTTACCTCTGCTTCCTTCTTTGGAAAATGGTAACAGTATCTATCTTGGAAGATTTTTAAGGGAATGAGCCATGTTAATAGTAACAATGAGAATACTGCAAATAGCAATTATGTATTAGCATATTTTCTATCAGCCTACTCTGTCTCCCCAGGAAGTAGGGGAGGGACTTTCTTTTTTAACACTAATATTATGCAAGTGCCTCTTGAGTTTGCACTGAGAAGCCATAAACATCTGTTTGTCTCATGATGCTGCTTCTTACATGTTATTTATTCTGGTTTAAGCCCTTAGAAATGTCACCTTGGGTAAACACTCAAACATTTAAAGGATACTAACCTTTACATTTAAGATTTTTATATTTTTTGCGTTGAATCTACCACCTATCAATTTTCATTTGTTCCCCTCAAAACTATTTACTAAAATGTCATTTTTCCTTTGAACAGGTTATTTCCCAAGATTATATATATATTTTTAAAGATTTTATTTATTTATTCGACAGAGAGGGAGAGAGCACAAGCAGGAGGAGAGGCAGAGGCAGAGGGAGAAGCAAGCTCCCCACTGAGCAGGGAGTCTGCTGCAGGGCTTGATCTCGGAACCCTGAGATCATGACCTGAGCCAAAGGCAGCTGCTAAATAGACTGAGCCACCCAGGTGCCCCATATAAGATTATGTATTAAGTAGTGGGAATGAGTGGGTCTCCCACACTTAAAACACCTAATACAGCTATTTCCCTTCCTTTGGACAAACAACAAGCCCACCAAAGAATCCATTTTTTATCAATGAATATTTTCTAAAAGAGGAGTAGCCAAAACAAAAATCCCAATTTTTCAAACTCTTTTTAATGGGGCTAACATCTGAAACAATTTATATTTTATTGTTCTCACTGTGAAAATTAAGAAGTCTACTAAAGATTTTAATAAAAACTATCACATCAGCTCAACTGCTCAATTCCAACCATCTCCAATTAACACACACACACACACACACACACACACACACACACATCACTGCAATCAAAGAAAAACAGTGCACCAATGCTTGTGTGGCAAACTCCCAATTAATGATGAAAACTCCTTGGAGCCAAGGTGCTGTTCTCCCAAAAGACTGCTATTTTTAAAATATTTCTCTTTGAAAACAACAGCATGATTAATTCCACCATTCTTACTCAAATTACTTATGACATAGAAACAACAATACAGTATGAGCAATTATTAAAAACACTTTATTATATATAGTTTGTACATGCTGCAATTTGTGTCATTTGGGGTCATCTTCCAGGTTGTGATGTCATCTACCAAGATTAACTAAATCTAATTTTCTTCCTGCCACACCACATACAAAAATACAATTTTCAAAGCAAAGTTCCCCTTCTTTACGCGAAGATATGTAAGAGTGTTTCAGATGAATAAAAAAAGAATACTTTGCACACGGATCAACACCATACAAGGCATTATCCTTTACACAGTAACATGTGTTCTTTTATTTGGGAACAGCAGGAAAAGAGCCCCTTAACCCTTAGAGGGAAATGCAAACTTTGTTGCTAAAGGCAAACTCCAGGGATGAAGGTGTGGTCCTCACATGGGAAGTAGGGGCGGCGGGGATGCCTCACAAGCACTTCAAAAGGAAAGAATTGCAGGTGGTTCCTCGGGGACAGTCGCACAGCTTCCCAATCCTCGCTCCTTTTCGCACTGCACACCGCTCCCCAGCGTGGCACTGAAAACAAGACAATGTGTGGTCTTCCCACATAAGCAAACCCAGCTCCCAACAGGCACATCTCCCCATCAACACAATGTCTGCCTCTTGGGAGGAGATCAATGGAACCTGTCACCATCACCAGAGCTGTAAGTATGGTCACACCTGAAACACAGAGAGCCTTAAAATTTCAATGAGAGAACATAAAAATATATATATATTTAACTTATTGAGCCCCTCTTACTTTATTCCATCTTTTATTTTGGGGGAGGAGGTATATTTTCTAGCTCCCTTAGTTGTTTATCAAAAAGAAAAATAATCAGACATTTTTCTAAGAAATCAACAAATAATAGATCTGTATTTTCTCACAACCTCTGATCCTTGCTTTCAACCTCCTCATCCCAAAGAAGAGAGGGGTGTGTGGGGTGTGTGTGTGTGTGTGTGCGTGACGAGCGAGCACAAGTATAATTCCCTAAGGAAAGTGACAAGCAGGGAATCAAGAATTTTAACCTTAAAACATAGATCAGAAAAACTGGCAGTGCTCCAGATGGCAAGAAGAAAATTGGAGGAAGAAGAACTGAGTAGATTTAGGGCTCTTCCAATTTAGAGAATTTTTCATGACAAAAAAAAAAAAAAAGAAAGAAAAGCTCATTTTCAAGAAATGCTCCTTTCCACACAAACTCAAGTGCTGGTTCCCAGCACCAGCTGTTGGATCTTCCAAAATGGCATTCTACTCTTTGCCCTTAGAAACCAAGGGGCATGGTTTGGCAGTGGAAAACAAAAAGGAGCCCACAGATTTCTGTAAAACCAATACCTGATTTAACCAAGTCCAAAGGAAGAAGGTCATATAATGTGTAAGACTCAAGGTGGTATATTTTCTCTTGGAAAAATATGGGGGAGTGACCTCAAAGCCTTACCATGGGGACTTGGCCATACTTCTTCTCATAGATCGGAATACTTTTAGTCTTGAGCTTCTTCAGGACTTCCTGTAGCGCTTCAATCTGCAACACATCGCCCCGGAGCCCGAAGTTGCTGCACTGGCTGCAAGCCCAGCCCAGGTGCTCACTCCCAGCCCTAGCTACAAAGAGCCCGGGAACCACAAACACTCCACCCCGGGGGACTTCAAGGACAGAAAGGGACATTTGAGGGGTATTAACTTAGCAAGCACTGTCTCATGTACTGACTGCAAGTCCCTTAGACACTGAGGCTCCTGTTGCTCCGAGGGCCCGGGACAAGGAATTCACTCTACAAACTGCCTGAAGCAGTGCGCTCCAGACAGTCTTCAGATGAAAACCCGGGCTTTATACTCATCTAACTCCCTGCACCCCGGCTCCGGAAATGGGGGTGGGGAAGGAGGGAAAGAAGACGGACGCGTACAAAGGAAACGACCGGGCGGCAGCCAAGGGGGTTCCGGGAGTTACCCACCAGCTCCTTCTCATGAGAGGCATCCTCCACGGCAGAGTAGATGTCCAGGGCTCGGGGCTGGAGCTCAGCGTCCTCCTGGGCATGGGCACCCAGCAGAGGTAGCAGCAAAAGCAGGACTGCACCCAAGAGGGTCAGCGGACGGAGACGGGGGCTCTCCATGGTGCTGAAACTCGGAGCTGCTACTGGCACCCCACGCTCCGGCCTTTTATAGAGAGCCAGAGCCCAAATACAGGCAAGAGGGAGGGGGCGACGGAGGAAGTGGGTGTGGAGGAGGGTCCAGGTCAACTGTCTGTAGGCAGTGCTCCGCCACCGCTTGACATCAGTGCCCGCTGGACTCCAGGCGCCAGCGAACAAAGCTCTGTGCACAGAGCTGGAATGCAGAGAACAGGGACCCTGCTCCCCAAGTGCTGTCAGCCCTGCGGCAAGGGACGCTCCCCTAGGGGACTCAGCTGAAACGAAGGGGCGACAGCTGAGGGATGGAGGAGGAGGAGGAGGGGGCTAGGAAATGGAAAATGCCTTCGAGCCAAGGCACAAGCAGTACAGCCGCTCCCCATTCCCTAGCAGCAACGGCGGCAGCACCAGCAGCAGAACCACCAGCAGCAGAAGCACCAGCAGCAACAGCAGCAAACAATCCACCTCACCAGCCCAGCCTTGCCTCTCACCCTAGCCCCTATATGCGGTAGCAAGTAGGAGGTGTTGCCTCCAGGTGGGGATGTTTGCTGAGCACTTTACTAGGCACTATGTGGGCTAGGGGAGGCAAACAAAGTAAACGTAACAAAGAGAAATCATGGCCTTCCCCAGGATGAGTTCATGGATTCTACGTAGTAATGAAAAAAGAAGGAAAACGGAATAACTCCAATTCAGGGGTAGTGTGGGGGAGTGCAGACAGTCCCGTTCTGATTCCAGTTCTGGCTCTACCACTTACAAGCTGTGTCACTTTGAGCAAAATAAATAACCTATCTGAGTGTCTCTGTCTCTATGCCTCTCTCTGCCTCTCTCTTTTGTACAACTGTTATTTTAAAAATGCACCTGACAAGTTATCACAAGGAGGGAAGAAATTTGATATGTAAAACTTACGGCCCACACCCTTGTTCAACATAGTACTAGAAGTCCTAGCAACCGCAATCAGACAACAAAAAGAAATAAAAGGTATTCAAATTGGCAAAGAAGAAGTGAAAATCTCTCTCTTCACAGATGACATGATACTTTATATGGAAAAACCAAAAAACTCCACCCCCAAACCACTAGAACTCATACAGCAATTCATTAATGTAGCAGGATACAAAAATCAATGCACAGAAATCATTTGCTTTCTTATATACTAACAATGAAAATATGGAAAGGGAAATGAAAGAATTGATTCCATTTACTGTAGCACCAAGAACCATAAGATACCTGGGAATAAATTTAACCAAAGAGGTAAAGGATGTGTACTCAAGGAACTACAGAACACTTATGAAAGAAATTGAAGAAGAAACAAAAAGGTGGAAAAGCATTCCATGCTCATGGATTGGAAGAATAAACATTGTTAAAATGTCTATACTGCCCAGACCAATCCATACTTTCAGTGCCATCCCGATCAAAATTCCACCAGCATTTTTCAAAGCCCTAGAATAAACAATCCTAAAATTTGTACGGAACCAGAAAAGACCCCAAATTACTAAGGAAGTGTTGAAAAAGAAAAACAATGCTGGGGCATCACATTGCCTGATTTCAAGCTTTACTACAAAGCGGTGATCACCAAGACAGCATAGTACTGGCACAAAAACAGACACATAGACCAGTGGAACAGAAAAGAGAGCCCAGATATGGACTTGCAACTCTATGGTTTGACAAAGCAAGAAAAAATATCCAGTGGAAAAAAGAGTTTCTTCAATAAATGGTGCTGGGAAAATTGGACAGCTATATATAGAAGAATGAAACTTGACCATTCTTTTACAACATACACGAAGATAAACTCGAAATGGATAAAAGACCTCATCACGAGGCAGTACTCTATCAAAATCCTAGAGAAGAACATAGGCAGTAACCTCTTCGACATCAGCCACAACAACTTCTTTCTGGACATGTCTCCAGAGGCAAAGGGAACAAAAGCGAAAATGAACTTTTGGGACTTCATCAAGATAAAAAGCTTCTGCACACCAAAGGAAGCAGTCAACAAAACAGGCAACCCACAGAATGGGAGAAGATATTCGCAAATGACACTACAGACAAAGGTCTGATATCTAAGATTTATAAAGAACTCCTCAAACTTAACATCCAAAAAACAGATAATCACGTCAAAAAATGGGAAGAAGACATGAACAGACACTTCTCCAAAGAAGACGTACAAATGGCTAACAGACACATGAAAAAATGTTCATCATCTTTAGCCATCAGGGAGATTCAAATTAAAACCACATTGAGATACTACCTTATACCAGTTAGAATGGCCAAAATCAACAGGACAGGAAACAAATTTTGGAGAGGATGTGGAGAAAGGGGAACCCTCTTACACTGTTGGTGGGAAAGCAAATTGGTTCAGCCACTTTGGAAAACAGTGTGGAGACTCCTGAAGAAATTAAAAATAGAGCTACCTTATGACCCTGCAATTGCACTACTGGATATTTACCCCAAAGATATAGATATAGTACAAAGAAGGGCCACATGTACCCTAATGTTCATAGCAGCAATGGCCACAATCACCAAACTGTGGAAAGAGCCAAGATGCCCTTCAACAGACAAATGGATAAAGAAGATATGGCCCATATATACAATGGAATATTATGCCTCCATCAGAAAGGATGAATACCCAACTTTTGTATCAACATGGACGGGACTAGAGATTATGCAGAGTGAAATAAGTCAAGCAGAGAGGTCAGTTATCATACGGTTTCACTTACGTGTGGAACAAAAGGAAAAACATGGAGGACATTGGGAGAAGGAAAGGAAGGGTATATTGGGGGAAATCGGAGGGGAAATGAAACATGAGAGACTGTGGACTCTGAGCAACAAACCGAGGGTTTTGGAGGGGAGAGGGCGGAGGGTGAGCCTGGTGGTGGGTAGTGAGGAGGACACATACATGAACAATGAATCTTGGAACACTGAAAAAAATAAAATTAAATTAATTGAAAAAATTAAAATTAAAATAAAAAAATAAAAAATAAAACTTATGGCCCGGAGCACAATAAGCACTAAGCCTCCTTGCCTCTCCTTTATGAACTGTCACACTGCGCGGGGAAGTGGCTGTGTGCACTATCTCAGTTGTTCCTTAGGGCAAATTCACCATCCTCAGAACCCCTGTGACCCACCACCCACTCCTGATATCCAAGAAGCCTATCTAGAAAGAAAGCAAAGGGAGGGAAAAATCCAACTCTCTGATTATGGAAATATCTCTAGAGAGCAGAGGCTCTCTGCTGAGCCACTGATGAGCCAAGTCCTCAGTGACTTGGAAAGACTGGTTTTTTAAAAGGTGGGGGTCCTTAGAGCTTGAATGCAAACCAAAGTTCCGTAGAAGTCTTGTTTTCCCTACTTAGACCTACAGGCTTGTCTTAATTGCCTGCCCACCTGGCTTCTTTTACCATACATTCTTTCTTTCAATCTCTTCTAACCCCATTCACTTTTCTCCATCTCCATTACTACCACCCCAGTTCTGGACAATTGTCCCAACCTACATCTTTCCTACCTCCAGCTCCATCCCATCTTCTCTTACCTTCCTCTAATCCATAATTCATGACCAGGCAGAGCATCCTTACCCTTAAAATACACTGATGGCTTCCCATCTTACTAAGCGCTGAATTTAAATTCCGCATCCTGACTTACAAAGTACTACATTATCCGTACTTCTTTCCACTTTCATGTCCTACCATTCTGCCCCAGGCCCTCCACTTTAACCTCAAGGGCCTTCTTTTTGCTCCTCCAACAGGTCAAGCTCATTTCAGTTTTGAGGTTTTGCCGTTACCTTACCTGGAATGGTCACCCTGCATTTCTAAATAGTTGACTACTCCTTATCATTTAAATCTCAGTTTAAATGTCCTTTACCACCCAACCTAAAGTATCCACCAATTTATTATCCCACAGATTTATTGGCTGGCAGGTGATACAAGTCACTAGAATAGTTAATACATATGTGTCTGCTTATTTCATTTATCAAGTATTTAATCGTTACTCAAATGTACACTGGAAAGCAAATCAAGAATATCTCTCCGGGGGCGCCTGGGTGGCTCAGTCGTTAAGTGTCTGCCTTCGGCCCAGGTCAGATCCCGGGGGTCTGGGATCGAGCCCCGCATCGGGCTCCCTGCTCCGCGGGAAGCCTGCTTCTCCCGCTACCATTCCCTCTGCTTGTGCTCCCTCTCTCGCTGTGTTTCTCTCTGTCAAATAAATAAAATCTTTAAAAAAAAAAAAAAAAAGAATATCTCTCCTGATGAGTAACACACATATTAACAGCATCAAAATATTTTTTCCCTTAAGATCCAATCTAACTTGAAAATTAATCCAATACCTCCCTCAGGTCTGCCTTTCACACATTCCTTTAGATTCTATACAATAAAACTTTAGTAGCTGCACATTTTACTGTTTAAACCTTACAAAGACATATTGGCATTCATTGTAAAAATGATCTCCAGTAATAAAGGCATTCTAAACTTCAGAAGGAAAATAGCCCTAATAAGGTTTTAGTCCATCCTTCTGCAAAGATGAGGATATTCCCAATGCAATAATTTCTCGGGGCGCCTGGGTGGCTCAGAAGGTTAAGCCTCTGCCTTCAGCTCAGGTCATGATCTCAGGGTCCTGGGATCGAGCCCCACATCAGGCTCTCCGCTCAGCGGGGAGCCTGTTTCCCCCTCTCTCTGCCTGCCTCTCTGCCTACTTGTGATTTCTCTCTCTGTCAAATAAATAAATAAAATCTTTAAAAAATAATAATAATTTCTCTCATATTGTGTCCTACCCAGACACAAGTAATAACTTTCCTTTTGTGCTACTTCTTTTGAAAAATACTCAGAAGTTCAAATCCTACTGATGTTAGGGTGGTGCTCATCTTCATGTAAGGAGGATACTACATTTAGTTGATGGGTTTGGAAAGTGACCCTAATCCTGTGAAGCGGGCCAGGAGTATCCTGGTCATTTAGATATCACAATGCTTTTTTCATCTCTGAACAGAATTATATTGAATAAACTGCCTTTAGGAAGCATGTGGTATAGTAAGATGTGGACCATTTTCTTCCTGAGACAATTTATGTAAGTTAAAACAAGCAAGGGCACAAAAGTGTGAGAGGTCCTGCAGTTCTTATATCATGACTGTTAGGAGAATTTATATATTCTTGCTAATTTATATTGACTCCATTAGAAAAAAAAAAAACCACCTTTGATGCCCCCAAACAAGTAAAGAAAAGTTTGTAATTGGATTTAGTTACTATTTCTCATCTCGGATATAGAAAAAGGAAGCAGATCATCTCACAAAATAGAAGCAGTAACCAGCTTGTATCCACGGAGATTTACTGCAAACCTCTCTTAACCACTCCTCCTAAGATAAACTAGGCATCTAGTACTTTTCTCTCTCTTCCTTCTTCAAATTTTGAGTCATTTCTTTTCCTGTATGGCCCAAAATAACACTTGGTCTTTTGGATTGTCATATTGCTCAAATACCAAACTACTTTGTTATCCATTAAACCCCTTTCCATTCTTCTGACAACTAAGCCTTGTCTAATAGCAAAACTTCCTCAGTTTTGGCCGGGAAAACAAAAGCAAAAATAAACAACTGGGACTGCATCAAAATAAAAAGCTTCTGCACAGCAAAGGAAACAATCAACAAAACTAAAAGACAACCTACCAAATGTGAGAAGATATTTGCACATGACATATCTGATAAAGGGTTAGCATCCAAAATATAAAAAGAAGTGATATAACTCAACACCCAAAAAACAAATAACCCAACTTAAAAATGAGAAGACATGAACAGATATTTCTCCAAAGAAGAAATATAGATAGCCAACAGATACATGAAAAGATGTTTATCATAATTCATCATCAGGAAAGTACAAATCAAGTACAAATCAAAACCACAATGATATGTGACATGAAATATCACCTCATACCAACAGAATAGCTAAAATCAAAAATACAAGAAACAAGTGTGGGCAAGGATGTGGAGAAAAAGGAACACTTTTGCACAGTTGGTAGGAATGCAAACAGGTACAGTCACTGTGGAAAACAGTATGGAGGCTCCTCAAAAAGTTAAGAATACTTCCACTGATGCTGCTGCAGCCATAAGTATGCTCAGGCTTCAGAAGAGGTTTGCCTCTAGTGTTCTCCACTGTGGCAAAAAGAAGGTCTAATTGGACCCCAATGATGTCACCAATGCCAACTCCCATCAGTAGATCTGGAAACTGATCAAGGACAGGATGATCATCCAGAAGCCTGTATCCATTCCCAGACTCAAGTGCTGGAAAAACACCTTGGCCTGCCGGAAGGGTAGGCAAATGGGCATTGGTAACAGAAAAGGTATGGCCAAGGCTTGAATGCCTGAGAATGTGACCCCAATGAGGAGGATGAGAATTCTGTGCGGCTGCTCAGGTAACACCTTGAATCTAAGACTGACCACCACATGTATCACAGCCTGTACCTGTAAGTGAAGGGTAACCTGTTCAAAAATAAGCGTATTTTCATTGAATACATCCACAAGCTGAGGCAGAGAAGGAATACAAGAAGCTCCTGGCTGACCAGGCTGAGGTCCACAGATCTAAGACCCAGGGAGCTCCCAAGTGCCATGAAGAGCTGCTCCAGGCCAAGAAGGAGGAAATCATCAAGACTCTGTCCAAAAAGGAAAAGACCACTCTTTCGTGTGTACATAGTCGCCTCAGCACTTACACAGATCAATTATTCAATAAAACAAACATTTATCTGCCTTAAAAAAATTAAAAATAGAATTACTGCATGATGCAATAATTTCACTACTGCATATTTACACAAAGAATACAAAAACACTAATTCAAAAAGATATATGTACACCTGTGTTTATTGCAGCATTATTTACAATTGCCGAAATACAGAAGCAGCCCAAGTGTCTATCCCTAGATGAATGGATAAAGAAGATGTGATACACACACACACAGCATATCACTCAGCCTTTAAAAAAAGAATGAAATCTTGCCATTTGTAACGACACGGATGGATCTAGAGAGTATAATGCTAAGTGAAATAAGTCAGTCAGAGAAAGTGAAATACCTTATGATTTTACTTATATGTGGAACTTAATCAACAAAAAAACAAAAGAATAAAAGAGACAAACCAAAAAAAAGACTCTTAACTATAGAGAACAAACTGATAGTTACCAAAGGGGAGGTGTATGAGTGGGGTGCCTAAAATAGGTGAAGGAGATTGAAAATAGGCTTATCATGGTAAGCACTGAGTAACGTATGGAAGTGCTGAATCACATTGTACACCTGAAACTAATATAAGGCTGTATGTTAACTATACTGGAATTAAATTTTTTTTATAAAACTTCCTCCGTTCCAATGACTTCTTAAATATTTTTATATTGAAGTGTTTCTCTTTACTTGTGTTCACTGCACTTTCCTCCAGGTTCAACATTATTCTCTTTGGCACACATTACTAATCTCTTAGGTGGCACACTTTTCACTTCTACATTGTCTGCTCCCCAGCTTCCCATTCTCCAGAAGAGAAGTGACTGACATTCATCTTCTACTTACTGATTTTCTTTTTTCTTTTTAAAGATTTTATTTATTTGACAGAGAGAAACACAGCGAGAGAGGGAACACAAGCAGAGGGAATGGTAGCGGGAGAAGCAGGCTCCCTGCTGAGGAGAGAGCCCGATGTGGGGCTCGATCCCAGGCCCCTGGGATCTGACCTGGGCCGAAGGCAGACGCTTAACGACTGAGCCACCCAGGCGCCCCTACTGACTGATTTTCAATCCATAACCTTCCTGATGCTCCCTCTGTTCTAATCAAACATTTTATCACCATTTGGAAAAAAAATAATATGCAAATAAAAGACACTTGGAATTGATGCTAAACTGGGACGTGCTGGAGATACAGGAAAGACCATGTGCTTTATAGTCAGCCCATGAAGGAACAAAGCAGAGAAATTAGACAAAACTTTCCACTGATTTTTTTTTAAAGATTTCAATTTTAAAACTTTCAATTTCAGGGTGCCTGGGTGGGTCCGTCGATTAAGCATCTGACTTTAGATCTCAGCCCAAGTCTTGATCTCGGGATCATGAGTTCAAGCCCCATGTTGGACTCCATGCAGGAATGGAGCCTACTTTAAAAAAAACCTTTCAATTTCAAGGCATTCAATTTTTTAAAAAATCTCAATATTCAATATGTTGAATACTGCTAAGTACTATGAGGACTGTGGAGATAAACAAGACACAGTTCTTGCCCTTGGTATTTGAGTCTGATCATAGCCATAAAAACCCGTAACATAACATCTCAGTGAGGTGAAGGTCCTGATAGAGATAGGGAAACCCCAAGAAGTCAGAGATTAATTTCCACTAGAGAGAAAAAATGTCATGAAAAAATAGTCTATGAGCTACGGGGCCTTAGAGGGAAGACAGAATTTCAACAATAACAAACATTCCACTCTGGAGTCTTAGGAGCAGATAGGCAATGTATGCGAAGTCACAGAAGCAAGGACATCCAGGGAAACTGAGGTGCCTGTCATGCTGGAGTGTAGGTACACAGGCAATGTGAAAGCTGGGTAAACAAGACTGGAAAGGAACAGTAGAGCAGAAAAGGGAAATTCAGAGCAGTAAGAGATCATTCCACATTTGCATCCAATGAACAAGTAGTAGAAGCGTAGGTGAATCCAAAGAATTCCATTTTCAAAACACTAACACTAAAAGTAAACTTTTTTACCTAACATGTCCAGCCTAATAAAAGTAGTCCATGTCAGATACAGGGAGGTATCAGTAATGAAAAGATACTTGCTCCAGGACAAAGAAATCTTTCTCTGGTTCTTTCTGCACAGCACACCCGGAGTGCAGCAGAAGGAACAGCACACCTAGCCCACACTTTCTATCCCACGGGTATCGCATTGTCTCCTCTAACTTTTCTGGATCCAGAGCTTCTAAACTTGTGGGACGTGTACAATTAGTGATAAAGCAGCAGACTAGGATGCCCTAAGAGATGAACTATATGACTTAACAGAGAGCAATGTGAATCCTTTCATGGCTGCTCATTGCCTACAAGTTCAAGTTAACTTCTCAGCATGGTGTCAAAGTTTCTCACAGTTGAATCTCAGCCCGCATTTCCAATCTCCTTTTCCTCCACTCCCAACCAGCTCTAGCAGATTTCTTCTATTTTATTTGACAGATACATGATACTTCTTCCTTTTGCACCGAATGAGAGGAATAGACTAAGTTAGGCTACTTAACAAACAACTCCAAAATCTTGATGACCTGAGGAAAAAAACGGATGGATTTCTCACTCATCTTACATGTGTCTCAGGGTTATGAAGTACTGTGTTCATCATGGTCACTCAGGGACCAAGAATGACAGAATCATCACCAGGTCTGACATCGCTGGTTGGTTGTGTTCCAGAGAGGGAGGTGCAGAAAGAGCTCTAGAAAGTCTTGAACAAGCTATTAAAAGCTTTGGCCCAGAAGTGATATTTTATTGGTTTCCAACTCATTCACCTGAAGAACTAGTCAGATGGTTCAACCACAGTAAAAGGGAGTGTAGTGTTACCGTGCACTGAACGCACTGGCATGTGCACTCTGAACATTCACATCTGTGCCTTTGTCCGTGCCCTTCTCTATGCCCGGAACATCCTTCCCATGCCATGAATATCTAAAAAGCTCATGTTTCAAGGCCTATCTTATCTGTCTTATCTGACACCTTTTTCATCCACTGGCCATCGTACCACCAGGTTTACCTTGCCTTTGTTTCCATAAACCTTTACACATGTCCTTATTAAAACACCCAACATGCATTATATCATCATATGTCTATCTCACTAGCTAGACAAAGAAATCCTCGATGGCAAAGAATACATGTAATCATGATCTCTCTGATATGAAGAATTTGAGAGGCAAGGCGGGAGTTTGGGGGGGTGGGGGAGAGAAATGAAACAGGAAGGGATGGCAAGGAAGACAAACCATAAGAGACTCCTAGACTCAAGAAACGAACTAAGGGTGGCTGGTGGGGGGGGTTGTGGGTGGGTAGGGATAGGGTGGCTGGGGTGTGGACATTGGGGAGGGTATGTGCTGTTAAGTGCTGTGAAATGTGTAAGCCCAACGATTCACAGACATGTACCCTGGGGCAAATAATACATTATATGTTAATAAAAATTAAAAAAAAAATACATGTAATCATCTAAATACTAAACTCCCAGTATTTAGCATGGTGCCCGATACGCAGATGAGGAAGAGAAAGTTAGAAAGTTATGAAATGAAAGCTAATACTCAGACAGTAATTCAGTGACCATGCAAGTAGTTACTCAATTTATTACAGATGAGATTCACTGAGTCATTTAAAAGCACCGCCAGTTTGCTATCTAAAAACACCATTATTACCTCAGGGAAAAAGTCTGCCAAAGAGGAATAAATTTGTTTCACAGGTAGCCTGCTTCCGAAGTAAGATTTCTGGGGTACACACTCTGTACCCTCTCCGTACTCTCTCGTTTCCTCCAACAATTAAGGGCTTTTCAGTTGCAAAATGGATAATTTACGCCAAGGACAAAACTTGCTCTGTCACTAGGAAGAAGGGTATTGTCTCTACACCCTTGTTAGGGATTTCTTTGGTGTTTTCTCCACATGCTCCCTATGGAGCAATATGGGAAGAAAAGTGGGATAGGATCAAATCCTAAAGAATCCTGGCAAGTTTAAAACGGGTTTCTGATCGGCAGTCTCTAGATCATGGCCATGACTCCTGTGCTGGGCAGTGCTTGGCTTTGATGGCACCTAAGGTCACTTTGACAGTCATGATTCTGGGACTCTTGTATGCCTCCTTGAGAACTCACTGAAGTGAAATCTATCTCTCCTGACATAAACTATAACCTCAGGAGAAAAAGAATACCATCTGGCATGAACCGAAGAGGCAGGGCCTAAGGGCAAAGTATGTTTTATGGGAAAAAAGATCGTGAACAAGTGCCTCCTTTATTCTCTAGGTAATCTGCAGCCCTGACATCTCTCTGCTGTGCATCAGAAGTTTAATTTGGTTCTGTTTT
>CM053607.1:86657452-86681053 GCA_028646535.1 Procyon lotor
TTTTTTTTTTTTTAAAGATTTTATTTATTTGACAGAGAGAAACACAGCGAGAGAGGGGACACAAGCAGAGGGAATGGTAGCGGGAGAAGCAGGCTTCCCGCGGAGCAGGGAGCCCGATGCGGGGCTCGATCCCAGACCCCTGGGATCTGACCTGGGCCGAAGGCAGACGCTTAACGACTGAGCCACCCAGGCGCCCTTGGTTCTGGTTTTAAGAAAAGATCCATCACGTTGGCCCGGCTTACCAGCTAGGTCAGGCCCAACTTTTCCTGCTCTGCAAGCTAGATGTATTGACATTCAGATGTGAGCACTTCCCATCAAAGTGCCTCTATCAAGCCAGCCTGGTAAGGAAGGCCTGTGAGATGGAGGGGCTAGCCATCATTCCTTAAGCTCCCCTAACGTATTTGGAAAGCCCAGGGGGCCTGTGGTCATTACTCAAGAAGGTGAGATTAGAGTGCAGCTTTGAGAAGAATGTTCTCTGCCTAGAGAACGGCAGCTCTGCCCAAGTCATGTGTCAAGCTTTCTTCTCCTAACAGGCTACAGGGAGACAGGCGTTTGGAAACCCAGTTTAACTTTACGAACGGGATTACAGACAAATGAAGCTCTTATATTTCTCTACAGAAGAAGCTTAAAGATCTTAAGACAAGCTCATCAGAAAAGGGGTACAGAGTGGGGGATGTCTTAAAGCTGCATTTGCCATAGAGAGTTCACGATTTATGGGGATCTTAGGGAGAAAACAATGGAGATTGTGGGAATACTTTTTAAAAATCCTCAGTTTTCCTCAGTGCCTAACACTCCCTTCATTTTCTACCCTTCTCTAGGAAACACAGCTTTTTAAAAAATTTTTTTTAATTTTTTTTTAAAGATTTTATTTATTTATTTGACAGAGAGAGAGATCACAAGTAAGCAGAGAGGCAGGCGGGGCGGGGGGGGGGGGAGCAGGCTCCCCGCTGAGCAGAGAGCCCGATGTGGGGCTCGATCCCAGGACCCTGAGATCATGACCTGAGCTGAAGGCAGAGGCTTTAACCCACTGAGCCACCAAGGCGCCCCGGAAACACAGCTCTTTAATTATACTCTCCTCTCGGACAGGTTCCAGGGCCCCTATTCATGGGAGTCTGTGGTATATATTCACGTCAGTCTGTCTTCTCCACCCCTGAACCACTGTGCAATGGTCTGTTATGTGTTACTGTTCACAAGCATTTAGTGGCCCTCCCTGGAGGAGGATTATACTTTGGGCTCCTACAAAAGTATATCCTTTTCAACTTCTATGTGGCCATGTGACTCACTCCGACCAATAAAATATAAGAAAAAGTAGGAGGCACTGTTTTCATGGCGAAGCTTTAAAAACCAGTGCATAATTTGCCCTGCTTTTTTTTCCCTCGTCCATGCTGATTGGCAATGTTCCAGAAAGAGGCAGCTCTGTCAGTCTGTGTCATGGAGAGTTCTGGAGGGAAGAAAATGCTGAGCAAAGCATTTGCTGAGCAAAGCCTTATGAAGGCTGGTTGTAGTGAGTGAGTGAGAAATAAACTGTAAATTTAAGCCACTGAGTTTTGGGGGCCATTTGTTATTGCAACATGATTTTTTTTTTTAGATTTTATTATTTTTTTTTAATTTAGCTTTATAAGGCCAACTCAGGTATATAGATTACCATACCCATAAACCCATCTTATCGATTGTACTAGTTGTCTGTGCTGCATAACACATTACCCTAATATTTAGTGGCTGAAGACAACATGTCTCTATTATCTCACCATTTCTTTGGGTCAAGAATCCAGGCATGGCTTAGCTAAATCATCCCCTTCAGCATCAGCACAGGCTGGGATTATAAGGTGTAATCCTAAAGTGTAAGATGACTGAGGCTGCAGTCATCTCAAGGTTCAGTGGAAGCAGAACCCTCCTCCAAGATAACTCAGTGGGTATTTGGCAAGATGTCAGAGAAGTGACCTCTCATACTTTTGCCATATTCTATTCAGTGGGTCCTGCTCACGCTAAAGGACAGGAAATGACGTAAGTCATGAATATCAGAAGGCAGGGATTAAAGGGAACCTTATTAGAAACTGTATGACAACGAATGTCAAAAAAAGTAAAATTAAATGAACACGAACTGAGCAAGAACCTAAGCTTGGGTGGCGAGACAAGAAAGAGAACTGCGGAATTTTATAACTGTGGCTCTGAAGACCAGAAAGGTTAACTATCTTTCCTAGAATATGCAGTTAGCAGTAAAGTCAGAATGAAAATTCAGATCAGCTCTCTTTCCACTAGACAGTGGTAAGTGAAAAATTAAATAGCAATATAAGATAAACTGCATTCAGCTGAAATAGGAGCTAGGCCATCAGTTGCTAATTGAATTGTCACATAAATCATCCAGACAATGAGTGAATTAAAAGTGCAGAAAGACAAGCTCTTTAGGCTAAGAGCAACCAAGGTAGGTCATAATATGAGTTAGACTTTGAAGGGTACGATTGTTTGAGCATAAAAGAAGGGTAAAGTGTTCTTGACAAGTAAATGTCCAAGCTGGGAGTTCTTCAGGGGAACCCTCAGGCATCACACAGAAATGCTGATGTCTCTACGCTTCTGTCGTCAATCTTAACTCATCAAGTGACAGACATTTTCCAAACAAACGATCTCCGGAACATTGTAGGTCAGGCCACATAGAGAGAACCTTCAATTTACCCTTAGGTAAGTGGTACTGAACCTGAGGAGAAAGGATCAGAATCAACTAGAAATTTTTGTTTGGGCAACTACATATGCTTTATTCCCCACCCCCAAAACCTGAGGCACCTGAATGTCTGTGGAGGAAGGCAGTGGAGCTCAGGTAGCTTGAAAAAGTCACCCCAAGGGATTCTGATATAACCCCCTGGTTAGGGAGCACAGCTGTGGGGCTTTTTGCATCATCTGGTGAGGTGACAGGAAACACACTCTGCCCTACAAAGAACTCCAAAGCTAGGTCTTTTCAGGATACTTAGTGGCTGAAAACACGTTGTTTCCCTCATAAAACACGAGCAGCTTAATAGCTGAGCCAGGATAGACTGATGTTCCCTCAATTAAGGGGTCATGAACACACTCTAAGGAGCTTGATGTACAGAGATAAGCCTCCAAATTAGTAACCTTAACAGTAATTAAACCTTGATGCAAGACTCATTTTTGCCCTCCTTAGACAGATATTGTGTTCCCCATTCTATAGATGATTAAACTGATAATTTAATGAAGGTCTGCATGCCAGTGGTAAGGAAGTTGGACCAGATCATTTGCTTTATCAAGTTTATCAGTTTCAGAAAAGGAGGTGAGAAATGAGGGAACAAAAGAGAAATAAAAAAAAAAAAAAAATCTAAAAACATTTTCAAACATCGTAAGAGGACATAACATAATGTCAAGATCCCCATGGTTCCCTGAAAAATCACGTCATTTTTTATTGGAAACTGCAAATACATCTGCCTGAGTCTCCAAGTGCAAGCTTTGACTTTCCTATTGTGAATGGAACTCCGTTTCATGATGCAGACCGTCAACTCTGGACTGAGGTCCTCCTGGAGGCCCACCAGAGATCTCTCAGGAAATCAAAGAGGCCTGTAAGGGCACTCTGTCTAGTGGAAGAACAAAGATCTCACCTTGGGCGGACACAAACCTACTCTGCCTCACTGACAAAGAGAGACCCTGACAAGGCACAGCTATTAGCATTTATAATGCTTTTGCCCAGATGCAAATGTCACTTTCTGCCATTTGCACTGCTGACCAGGGTAGCCCCAGAAGAAAGCATTGCTGATGGACACAGCCTTTGCCCAGTGTCCTGCTGGGGGGGTGGGGGTGGAAAGAACTATAACTGTAGCTTTGCCCGTGGCAGCCACCTGAAACCCACAGAGCCCAATCTCTCCTAGTACTTGCTAATGAAATTTCTCCTCGGGGGCTGAAAAAGTCTCCAAAGGAACCTGTCAAGTTTGTTTTATTTTTTTTATCATTATGTTTTCTTTCTAGAGCAAGGGTGCACAGAAAAGAGGTGTAGCCTCCAGATGCCATTACCTGTTTCCTAGGAGTCTTCATATTTGCCGTATGATAGTCTAGAGGTCCAGGCATTTCAAAGGGAACCTTTGAAATAATACTTTGTTCCTTTCTTGTCTATTGTCTTTCTCCAAGATTCTGCAAAAACACATCTTAGCTCTAGAGGTGTGGACATCAATTCCTAAAAGCCCAACTACAGTGTAGTAAATCAGGACAAGTGAAGGGGCTTCCCAGAAGGAGCTGGGAGACAGGAAGAAACCAATTTCGCACTCAAGATTTCATAAACTCTTTTCACTGACCGAGACCCAAGGTGTCAATGTCATTAATGTGGAAACCCTAAACAGAGTTTCCTAACTGGGCTGCAAATTAGAACCATCTTGCGAGCTTTTCAAACGAGACAGAGCATCAGAGGTTCTGATTCAATTGTCCTGGGGTGGCAGTGAGGCAAGGGTCCTTTCAAAGCCCCCCAGGTGGAAGATGGAAAGTTCTCACTCTCCACGAGCAGTATGGCCATCCCGCTGCCTACTGCATCGAACTGAGCATTTCCATCTCTTCCTTTGTCCTAGCCTGGGGGTTGCAAACCTAGCTATCAATGGGGGCCAGCAGGTAAGGTAAGGCCCAGATAAAAGGCAACAGACTGTGGTAGAGCTTCTAGTTTTTCAAGAGGAGATAAAAATTTGGATTTTTACATGAAACTTCCGAATTTTAGAATGTTGACAACTGATTTAAAATGGAACCCTCTGAAGGTGCATAAGGCAGCAGCCTTGATTTCCACCCATAGCATTTCCTACACTGGGTCCTCAGATGACCTAGGGATCTCTTTCTCTCTGAGATCAACCAGCAAAACTGAAGAAAGAAAGCACAACTGCAGAGCTTGAGAGCATGTCCTGGTAAACACTAGCCTCCTGTCAGTTGGCATCCATTGTCATTTATACATATTTGTCTTTCATTGACAGGCTCAGGTTGCGGGGAGGGCACAGGAAATTCCTATAACTAAGATCAGTGACACTGACCCTGAGAGGGCTCACTAGGCCTTAAACAAGAATGTGCCCCTGGGGGTGGGGGTGGGTGGGTATGGTGCCTGGGTGGCTCAGTCAGTTAAGTGTCTGCCTTCTGCTCAGGTCATGATCTCAGGGTCCTGGGATCGAGCCCCTCATCAGGCTCCCTGCCCAACAGAGTCTGCTTCTCCCTCTGCCTGCCGCTCTCTCTCATGCTCTCTCTCTCTCTCTCCCTCTCTCAAATAAATAAAATCCTTATTTTTTTTAAAGACTTTATCAGAGAGAGAGAGAGCAAGAGAGGGAGAGAGAACATGAGCCGGGGGGGGTAGGGAGGAGGCAGATGGAGAAGCACCCTCCCTTCTGAGCAGGGAGCCTGATGCGGGGCTTGATCCCAGGACCCTGAGATCATGACCTGAGCTGAAGGCAGACATTTAACTGACAGAGTCCCCCAGGCGCCCCTAAATAAAAGCTTAAAAAAATATGTGCCACTGGGTTAAGGACTTTGGAGGAAATGCAACAAAAATAAGGAAGGGAAAAAGTGAACCCACAGAATATCATTGTTGAGCCTTTTTGTTAAGATCACCCATCAGAGGGACACCTGGGTGGCTCAGTCGGTTGAGTGGCTGCCTTCGGCTCAGGTCATGATCCCAGGGTCCTGGGATGGAGTCCCACATCGGGCTCCTTGCTCAGCAGGGAGCCTGCTTCTGCCTCTGCCTCTGCCTGCCTCTCTGCCTACTTGTGCTCTCTCTCTCTCTCTGACAAATAAATAAAATCTTTAAAAAAAAAAAAAAAAAGATCACCCATCAGAAAGTATGGTGTATGGAAAAGAGCAAAGGCACTGAAGCCAGACTCTTAGCTGCGGTACAGATATGACCCCCTGTCCCGGCAAAGCACACCAGCCTCCAAGCCTCAGATTCTACATCCATCAGGTGGACGTGAAAATACCTTCTCCATAAACACGTCATGGAGGTTCCAAAAAAAATTAAAAATAAATCTACCCTATGATCCAGTAATTGCTCTACTGAGTATTTACCCAAAAAACACAAAAACACTAATTCAAAAAGATATATGCAACCCTCTGTTTATTGCAGCTTTATCTATAATAGTCAAACTATGGAAGCAGCCCAAGGGTCCATCTATAAATGGCGAGATAAAGAAGATGTGGGGTGTGTGTGTGTGTGTGTGTGTGTGTGTGTGTGTGCACACAATGGAATATTATTCAGCCATAAAAAAGAAGGAAATCTCGCCATTTGCAACAAAACATGGACAGAGCTAAGGAGTAGAACGCTAAGCTAAATAAGTCAGTCAGAGAAAGACAAATACTCTATGTTATCACCCAAATGTGGAATTTAAGAAGCAAAAACAAAAAAGGAAACAGACTCAATTCTAGAGAACAAACTGATGGTTGCCAGAGGGGAGGTCGGGGTGTGTGTGGGGGGGGATAGGTAAAACAGGTGATGGGGATTAAGAGTACACTTACCTTGATGAGCACTGAGTAACGTATACAAATTTTTTTTAAGATTTTATTTATTTATTTGAGAGAGAGAGAGAGAGAGAGAGAGCATGAGCAGGGGACAGAGGGAGAGGGAGAAGCTGACTCTCCTCGGAGCAAGGAGCCGGACATGGGACTTGATCCCAGGACTTCAGGATCATGACCTGAGCCAAAGGCAGATACTTAACTAGCTGAGTCACCCAGACATCCCTGTATACAATTGTTGAATGACTATATTATACACCTGAAACTAGTATAACACTGTATATTAAGTATACCAGAATTAAAATTTAAAATTTAGTTAAAGAAAAGGAAAAAAAACCTTCCCCACAGAGTTGCAATGGTGAGACAAGATAAATCTGAAGGGCCCGAAACATAGAATGCACCAAATTCCCAATCAGAAAAGGCATGTTTCCGTGCCTTGATAATCTAATTAAACATCTCCAAATTCCTACCGTTGAAAAGTTCTTCCAAATGGATGATTTAATTCTAAATTCCCTGTGTTTTTCTGCAACAGCCGCGAGTACACATTCATTCCATGTGTGTGAACCCAGGTGACAAATGCCTCCTTCCATCAGAGCTCTTCCTTCCTTCCGGCATTTTGGTACATGGTCCCTGTCACCCTCTGAATTCTGCCCACCCTTCCACAATACAAGTATTTCACAGTGCTGCCGTATCACCTGCCACTCAGCTCATCACAATGCAGAAACACCATGACAGAGCGGTCTACCTATGGCCACCTGACATGGTTACCCGTGGGGAAGAGGCTATGTGGTATGCACCGTTTCATCTTCTTCAGGTACAGAAATGTCACCCAGGAGACCAAACTGTCACTTGAAACACTTTCTCCCAGCCTCTTTCTGCCAAGCCCAATCTTGCCTCCAGCACCTGGCACCAGTTCTGCAATCACTTTTCCCATCTTGGTGGGCTTTGCACTCTAAAAAGCAGCTACAGTCATGGCTCGCCTTCCCCCACAACATCTATCTATATTAAATTTAATTCCACATACATGCAGGGACTTCTATCTCCAACCACTCTCCTGAGGCTCTGAGGAGGAAGAGCTGAGCAACACATAGTCCTTTGCTGGAGCTTCCCACGGTATTAAGGTTGTATATCAAGCTGGCATGAAGGGATGACAGCCCAACCATAGTTAGGCTGCTTTTTCTTAATACTTCTCTGCTCTGCATCTTTTTACCAAGATATCCGTCTGGGATTTTGATTCCCTGGCCCAGGAGTGGAACGGGTATGGCTATTAGCTCATATAGCTGATTATTTTATACAAAGAACTTTTATGTCTACATGGATCTCGAAGGAGATTAGGATATGCTACCCCAAAATGTGCCACTCTGGCACGAAGATTATTCAGATAAGACTTGGAGCTGAAAGCAACTGAGAATCAATAGATACAGGATCTATTTGCTTAAAAGCAAAGCACAAATTTCCCTTTGCAAAGGTGTCCCCCAGCCCCTCCTGTGTCAAGAAGAGGAGAATGACCCTTATCATCAAAGATGGAGAGCCATCACCCACATGAGTCTGCAGAAACAAATCTCAATAACATAGCCCTCACCTTCCATTAGCCTTGCCATGTACTTCCTAGTCGCTTCCTTTATTGTCCCTTGAAGCCCACACCCTCTTTCCTTTGGTAAGAAGCATAGATAAGCTCCTGAGTCTAAATAATTCTTTGAGTTTCACTTTTGTGTGAATTCCCATCAAGGCAAATATTCATAAAAATTGTATGCCTTGGGGTGTCTGGGTGGCTCAGTTGGGTAAGCGACGGCCTTCTGCTGCAGTCATAATCCTGGAGTCCCAGGATCGAGTTCTGCATCAGGCTCCCTGCTCTGCTTCTCCCTCTAACCACCTCCCCTCTCATGCTCTCTCTCTCTTTCTCGCATTCTCTCTCAAATAAATTTTTTTAAAAATGTGTGCCTTTTCTCCTATTGATCTATCTGTGGTCACATTTGTAGGCCCCCACTCACTGAACCTAAGAGGGTAAAGGAAAAGGTTTTCCACCCTCAGGATCTCTTCAAAGCAGACATTCTCAGGGATGGTATACCAATACTCAAAACCTAAAGGCCAGCACCCCTTTCTTGAAAGGTTCACTGTAGTTTATCTAACCATGAACAATGATTGAACCTTATGCATGCAGGGTTGTTGACTGAGAATTGCCAACACTTATTTACCCTTACACAATGACTATGCTGCTGGGAGTGGGATGAGGGGACATTGAACTATGACGATCAGTATGAGATGAGCTTATAGGGGAGGAAAACACACAACTCCCACACTGGAACTCATAGGCTGGGCTTCTAGCCCCCTTCAAATCCCATTATCCAATATGGCAGCCTCTTAGATCTTTGTTTACATATGAATTGAGTCTTCTTGTTCTCCTGCTTAGATCCCTGGAAGCCTGAACTTTGCACTCAGAATGATTCCTAGTTCCTTTCATGGCCCCCAAGATCCAGGAGGACCTGGTCTTGCCACCCTCCCCATCCTCAGGTATTTGTTTTATGAGCATCTGAGTGGAGCCACAGACCTTCATGATTCTCATCTCATTTGCCTGCCCGGAGCCCTAAGTACTTCTGCACACTTCTTCTCATCTCCTAAATCTTTTGCTCTAAAGCCACCTCATCCAGACCTTCTCCAGCCACTCGAAATAGCTG
This sequence comes from Procyon lotor, assembly GCA_028646535.1. Taxonomy (NCBI): domain Eukaryota; kingdom Metazoa; phylum Chordata; class Mammalia; order Carnivora; family Procyonidae; genus Procyon; species Procyon lotor. Next base: position 86,666,593 of record CM053607.1, read on the forward strand.
CCACTTGAAATTATTCCCCATCACAGAATTCCAGTTCTGCCCCAGCACTTACTACTGTCTTGAAAGTGATTTATTTGTTTCCTTGTTAGAGGTTTATCTTCCGCCTTAGACTGGAAACTCAGTGAGGGAAAGGGTCTGAGCTGAGGAAAACAGCGCCCGGCACAGAGTGTCCGGGGAATGAACAGTGCTGAACAAGCAAGTGAGCGGAAGTTCAGCCTTCCGGGCAGGCCGACCCCACCTGCCCCTTCCGCTGACATGCCGGCCTTGTGCCGTGTGCGCCCAACCAGCCCTCACCTGCTCATGGCTCAGCAGGTGCACACACTCCCACAGACCCCAGCACGTGCAGTGGAATGTCAGGGTCGGCCCCGCTGCAGCCGCATCCCTGGTTCCCCTCCCTTCCCCAGGAAAGCCTTTGAGAAACCTACTGGGCAGAAACACAAGTCCATTCCTCCTTCTCCCTCTGCACCCCTCCTCTCACACAAAACCACACACACATACGAGGAACACATCTAGGGTTCCATATACAGAGACTCCAACAGCCCAAGAACACCTCCTGTGAGGGAGAACTTGGGCTTGAAGACCTTAAACTCCCGGACCTTCATGCCCAAGTTGGGTTTCCCGAGGGAGTCTACGCTGGACCTTGGCTCCGGGGCACCCGCCTACGCCCACAGCAAGTCAGGCCCCGGGATGGCCTTGCCCATGCCACCTAGGACCTCAGACGTGACCAGAGTTCCCGACGGTGTCAGTGAGTGACTGTGGACCACTGGGTGACATCATACATGACCCAGTACCAAACTCCCAAGGTAGCACAGCACAAGCTTCATCATAAGATCTGGAAAATACAGACTTCATGTCTCCAGAACAAAATGGTTAAGATCTCTTTTCCTACGGATCAGACAGATTGAGCTGAGATGGGTGTTGATAATACCCCCCGACTGCATCTCAAGGAACATTTCCCCAAACTAAGCCTGGGCCCTGCCATCAGAGAGCTTATTCCTTTATAGCTGCATTCACTGGGGAGATGTCTGTTCTCAAATATATAGCATTGGGGAAATGGAAAAAACCTTTAACAACTGTGTAACGAAGAGGCAGAGGGTGTGTGGGGACAGTAACCTAATTAATTCTTAGGATAGGAGAGAGCTTCTTATTCGACAGCAGCCCTGAAGAAAAGATGCATCAGTGCCCTTGGGGGGGATGTGCTCAATGGATGTGGCCGTCAGAACCCAGCTACGGATACGAACAACGGAAGCTAACAGAGCCCTTCCTCTGGACGGGCACTGAGCAAAGCCACTGAGAGGCATTTCTCATTTAAAATGGAGGGTCAGGGGGCACCCGAGTGGCTCAGTCATTAAGCGTCTGCCTTCGGTTCAGGTCATGATCCCAGGGTTCTGGGATCGAGCCCCACATTGGGCTCCCTGCGCCACGGGAAGCCTGCTTCTCCCTCTCTCACTCCCCCTGCTTGTGCTCCCTCTCTCGCCGTGTCTCTGTCAAATAAATAAACAAAATATAATAAAATAAAATGAGGGTCAGGAATTATTCTTCCATTTTTATATAAGGAAACTAAGGCTCAGAGAGGTTAAGTAGACCCACAGCTTTTGAATGGTGAATCTCAGCCCTTTGCCATATGGCTCCATCAGTTTGTGCCACCATCACTAGGCTTTTGAACGAGGGGATCGGTGAGGAATCCAGGGAAGGTGACAAGCTTAAAATCCACTATTCACCATCCACTGCCATGTGGTTTTCCCCTGCCTCCCCCAGCCCCATCCAGGGTGCCTCAACACCAGCAGCCCTGGGCAGCTGGCTCTCAAGGTTGCTGCTTCAAACTAAGATTTGCAGGAGCAGCGAGAGAAGTACAGAGCAGGAAGGCAAAAGCCTCAAGACCCTCACGATATGCCTGCTCACACTGTCCCGAGTCACTCCCATCACACGGGACACCCATGGCTGGTCCTGTAACATTAACAACACTCAGCATCAGTCACCACATTTAAATGACCCTGGAAACAACGTACTTTTAAAAAGCTGCTGTCTTTCAAAGCTCTACACACAGAACTGAATCTAATGAGTGCCCTTTAAATACAATCTAGCACAGGTTTCTTTCGTGATAGAAATAATAATGAATGGCTACCATTTACTATGTGTTAGATGCTTTACGTAAGTATTTCTCTTAAAAGTTCTATCACAAATAAGGTACACTGTCAACATTTTAATAACTATTAACTTAATAGTTAATACCTTAAGAATTATGAATACACTATTCAAGTATTTTATTTATCCATTTTAAGTTATTATGAAAATTAACAATTTAATTCTTTGACTTTTAGCAATTACAGTTCAGGACAGGACCAGCCCTTACCAAGATTAATTCACTTAGTCCTAATAAGGCTATGTTTTTATCTTTTTTTTTTGAGAACGAGGAAACTGAGGCCCAGAGAGTTTAAGTCATTTCCTCAAGGTCACACAGCAAATAGGTAACAGAGCTAAAGTTTGAGCCCTAGCAATCTGATTTCAGAGTCTAAGCTTATGCCTTCGTGCTCTGCTGCTTCAAGTCCTCCATAATTCCAGTGGCTCTTGAGAGAGCAAATGATAACTGCACAAAACTAATAATTAAAAAAAAAAAAGGATCCGACTCAAGGAAGAGTCCACCCTTGAGGCAGAGTCAAAATCACATACAATTCACTGAAACACACATTGTATTGAGATAAAAAATAAATGATAACGTGCTTAATGTCACACATCACAGAGATGCTAATTTTTTTTAAACAAAGTAAAAAAAGGCTTAGAAATGTTTACAAACCTTACAAGCATTCTTATCTGTAATCTGATAGTGCTGGCCATTTATAAATCAACAGAAATGATTTCTTTCTTTTTTTTTTTTTAAGATTTTCTTTATTTGACAGAGAGAAACACAGCGAGAGAGGGAACACACACAGAGGGAATGGTAGTGGGAGAAGCAGGCTTCCTGCTGAGCAGGGAGCCGGATGTGGGGCTCGATCCCAGGACCCCGGGATCATGACCTGAGCCGAAGGCAGATGCTTAAGGACTGAGCCACCCAGGCGCCCCAACAGAAATGATTTCTAATGAATGTTTATGCAGGCTGTAACCAATCAGCTAAACCCCACACATAGATGAATCTTGGGGGAACAGACCATAGCTACGTAATTGTGTGTGTGTGTGTGTGTGTGTGTGTGTGTGTGTGTGTGTGTGAGAGAGAGAGAGAGAGACAGACAGACAGACAGGCAAACAGATAGACACACACACACACACACACACACACAGAGGAGGGAGGGCACTAGGACCCACATCGCAGCCTGCAAGGTTTACTAAGGGGAGGTAGGACACACATACAACACAGAGTGTGTCTGCTGTCACACAGTTAAGCAAGTGGCAGAGCCAGGATTTGAAGCAGCTCTGATCCAAAGCCCACATGCCTTCTGCCCACTACACTGCCTTCCTGCAAGAATGAATGATATGGAATTTCAGTTATGTTTTCCTATAAAACCTTAAATTTAGGTTCCAAGCTCTTTAATCGAGAAAGGATAAACAGACCTAAGACCCATAAAGTATAATTTATCTGCCATTCTTTGATTCATTTCTATCCTTCAGAAACTTTCTATTCCTTGGATCTTTCATTTATCATATTGATTATTATTAAAAGGTTTATCTACTTAACTGGTTGTTTTTAGTGTCAAATTCTGTGAGGTTTGTTCTAAGTTTGGAAATCATATCTTACATTATTTTTGGTTTGCTATACAACTAACTGTCCCTTTCTCCCTTTTTCTAAATGACTTATTTTAAACCAAAATATTTAACAAAAGAAACCAAGGAGTTTGGGTGGGAAACCTATCTATGGGTATTGTTATGAATTTATTAACTATTGTTAGTCACTGAAGTCATGATCCTTACCACAATGGTGGTGGAAGGATAATTCTGGGTAAGCACTGTCTACGAAGCAAGCGAGACAGAAGACGGAGGGAGGAGGAAAATTATTAGACTTCATCACAACTGGGTCATAAAGCAGAATAAGATGTCTATAAGCTATGTGTCTTCCTTAAGATGCTTTATTAAAAAGCACATTCTGCATTTCTTTGCCTTTAACCACATCTTCAAGACAAGTTTCTGCCCTCTGCTTTGTTTCAATTGGCTGGTTAACCCTGAGGTCAATCAAGCTAATTTCCCAAATGTCAGGCTCACCGAGAAAAGGATACTGGTGGTTAGGGTAAAGACTTGGCTGCTCCTGCCCAGAACTGACCCACCTGGAGGGGCACCTCTGTCCCCGACCAGTTCCAAAGAGTAAGAGACCCACTTAGGGGGAATGCTTACTCTCTTCTTTGTTGTCTATGACTGTGTCTACCTCAAACTACCTTAGGGACTAAGGTTAAGGTTAGGGTTAGGGTCAGGAATAGGGGTGAGCCTAAACAATGCCCTGAATCTTCCTATGCTAAAGCTACGTCCCTCTTCCTCTGCATATTTTAACGTTGTTCAGGCCTCCCGAGAAAGGACCCGCGGAATACTGCACTGAGACTTACCCACAATACACGGCGATTCTACGCAGGGAACCATGTCATTTGCACCTTTGCCCGGATAAGCAAAGGAGGCACAGGCTGGGACTACACAACCAGGCAAGCTGGCCCCAGAGCCAACTGCCAAGGACACAATTTTGCCAGCTGAGCATTCTAGCGCCCCTGCAGGTGTCCTGGTACAGTCGGTAGAATGATGAAGGGACCTGAGAAGACAAGAGGAAGGCTGAGCAGGGAACTGAGCGCCAAGGAAAAGGCTCATAGTCTGTGCCATCCTCTCTACCCTCCAGACCTTGAAAGACAAACATAAACTTCTAGAACCACCTTCAAGACTGCCATCTGGAAATAAGTAATTTTTTTTAAATGCTGCAAAATATGACATAATTTACTGAGATTTTTTAACAGATTAAGTAAAACAAATGATATATGAAATCTACTTCTGACAAATGATAGGGGAAGAGCGTACAATTTCAGAATGATAGTTTGGGTAATGTCATTGAGAGCAGGGGTAGCAGAGTGAGCACAAAAACTAAAAACTATTAGTACACATAGTAATTATGAATATTACTTCCAAATTTTCCTTCAATTTTGAAAATTAATTTATTAAAAAAGAATAAATGTCTTGTATCTATATTTGTATATCTATATCCATATCCATCCAGATCATAATAACTACTCATCAGGTACTGACTATGAGATTCTGATATCAGATGCTGAGCATTATGCCTTACTTGTATGTACTGCACAAATAACCATCATTCTTCTGAAATGATCCTTAGCAGAATCATGATCAATAGAGAGATTACTGATATAAAATGTTATTTCATCTTTTACTGGTCATAGATGAAAAAGTCATCTCATTATTCAGAGCTCTTTATCCTGCTAGATAAATAAGAAATAGATTTTTATGAATAATCGAGAATGAAAGCAATTAGGAATGTATCTACCTATTATTGGTCCCTCATTATGTATGAATTAAAACTGGATTTTCAGGAGCACCTGGGTGGCTCAGTGGGTTAAAACCTCTGCCTTCGGCTCAGGTCATGGTCTCAGGGTCCTGGGATCAAGTCCCGCATCGGGCTCTCTGCTCAGCGGGGAGCCTGTCCCCCCGCCCCTCTGCCTGCCTCTCTGCCTACTTGTGATCTGTCAAATGAATAAATAAAATATAAAAAAAAAAAAAAAAGACTGCCATCTGGGTTCTCAGAGGCCTGAGGAGGAGGAAATGGGGCCAAACCTGAATTTCCAGACTTCTTTTTGAACCTGCTAAAGGCTAAGAAAGATCTGCTCGAAGGAAATTGCAGAGTCTCTGTGTCCCTGAAAATGGACTTGAAAGAGAGGAGAGTTCCCTCTCCTGGGTATTGGACTGGTTCCATCAAACCAGGATGTTCTGCCTTTGTCCCACTCCCATCACCAGCAAAGTCCTCTTTTCTCCTGTCTGCCCCTTTCTTCCCCCTCCTCTACCATTCTTCAGTCATTTGACATTTTGGAATACTCCACCACTTGTCTAAAACTGAGTCATGCCATGCAGTGGTCTCTGAGCTCTTTGATATACAGACAATTAGATGGTTCTTGGCTCAGTAATAAGACTTACTGTGTCAGAAGGAAAAAGAAAGAATGTTTCAAAACTTCTCGTCCCCACAAATCACTTTTTCAAGTCTGCGACAAATGTCTACAGTTAACTGTCCATTCAATAGATTAAAATTTTTAAGTTTTTTCTAATAAACCCAATTCCTGGAGCAATAAAAACTCTTTATGTGGACAATACCCCTGTAAATATTTTTTCCCTGTTGGTCTTCAAATGTATCACATTCAGTTAAATGCTCAATGTGGATTCATTTACAGAGTGACAAGATTTTAATTTCTCCTCTGCCCAAAGCCCCTCTGGATGGCTGCTATCTCTCAGGGACAATGTTCATCTCTGGAGAAGTTTTCCATTAGCTATGGGTCATCACTACTCTTGAAATGTATTAAGTTTTTTATGTATGTACAAACATAATACGGTGCTTTGGCATTAAACCGACAAATTCAATCCCAACGCAGTGATTCTATTCTTGCACATGTGCATAAAGAGCCCTGTACACAGATGACTATTATAGTAGTTTTTTAATAGAAAAACATGGGAAATAACCTAAATATTTCCCCTAAGGAAATGCATTGATATGGTGGAATATTACACAATATTTCTGTTCTATAGTTAACAATTTCAGGTCGACTCACATGTCGTAATGCTTGCTTGAGAACACAAGAGGGATTCAGTGGAAATCTGTATTACCAATAGATAGCTCAACACTTTTGTCCTAGAAATAGATGGCCAGGGGCATCTTTAATAACGCCGGCAATAACAAACGGCAGTCATCTAGCACTTTCCACATCAGGCACTGTTCTAAGTGCTTTACGTGTTTTAGCCCAACATATCCTCCCAACAACCCAATAAAGTTAAGACTGTTAGAACCCACATTTCACTGATAAAGAAATTAAGGCACCAAGAAGACAGGAAAGTTGCCTAATGTTACACAACTAGCAATGGCAGGACTGGAATTCAACCTAGTCAGTCTAATTCTAGAAGCTGTGGTGCATAAGCATCCATCCATTTTGCTGTCTGTTTCTCTATTGGAATAAAAATGGACAGAAGAGGGGCGCCTGGGTGGCTCAGTCGTTAAGCGTCTGCCTTCGGCCCAGGTCAGATCCCAGATGCCTGGGATCGAGCCCCGCATCGGGCTCTCCACGCTGCAGGAAGCCTGCTTCTCCCGCTACCATTCCCTCTGCTTGTGTTCCCTCTCTCGCTGTGTTTCTCTCTGTCAAATAAATAAAAAAAAATCTTTAAAAAAAAAAAATGGACAGAAGCCAAAATAAAATGTGAGTGGGAAAGGAGGAGGATACAAAATTTTATGTAAGACATCATTTATGGAAACTTGAAGAGCAAATAGATAATAATACTAACTATTGGCTACTAATACACAAATACACCATGTGAAAATGTCTTTAAATGGACTGGAAGAAGATACATCTAACTCCTGAAAGTGGTTCATTAGGGAAAGAAGGGGAAACAAGACATGGGGAGGTGGAAATGAGGAGAGAGGTTGAACTTAGTCTCTAATATTTTATTTCTTTAAAAAGATTTCCTCAGGCTCAATGAATATATATGAGGTCAACACACCGCCCTTTCGGTTTTCTCAGGAGTCCAACAAAACATACCTATTTCCCCCCCATCATTCATATTCATATTTGCAAAGCCTGGAATCCACAAACATGCTTTAATCTTATCTATTACCATTTGCATTGTTAAGATACAGCTTAAATGGGACGCCTGGGTGGCTCAGTTGGTTAAGCAGCTGCTTTCGGCTCAGGTCCTGATCCCAGAGTTCTAGAGTCCCATATCGGGCTCCTTGCTCAGCAGGGAGCCTGCTTCACCTTCTGTCTCTGCCTGCTTGTGTTCTCTCTCTCTCTCTCTGACAAATAAATAAAAATAAAATCTTTAAAAACAAAAAAAGATACAGCTTAAATGACATTTAATTTTATTTATTTTTAAAGATTTTAGTTATTTATTTGACAGAGAGAGAGAGATCACAAGTAGGCAGAGAGGCAGGCAGAGAGAGAGGGGGAAGCAGGATTCCTGCTGAGCAGAGAGCCCGATGCGGGGCTCGATCCCAGGACCCTGAGATCATGACCTGAGCTGAAGGCAGAGGCTTTAACCCACTGAGCCACCCAGGCGCCCCTTAAATGACATTTACTTTTAAACAAATTTTATTAGGTTGTTCATCTTAATGGTGTGAGTCTATTAGAAAGAAAAATCCAAAGAGGTTAAAACAAACAGATTTTACTTTCTTCTGGTAAAAGCGATGCAGGTTCATTTTAGTGACTTCAGAAAATTACAATATATGCAAAAAGAAGACACTTCAATGATACACCACTGTTTATGTTCTCAGGTCTATTGTTCCAGGGTTCTTCTATGATTAAATATACACAGAATTTTTTTTTTTTATTTGACAGAGAGAAACACAGCGAGAGAGGGAACACAAGCAGAGGGAAATGGTAGCAGGAGAAGCAGGCTTCCTGCCGACCAAGGAGCCCGATGTCGGGCTCGATCCCAGGACTCCGGGATCATGACCTGAGCCGAAGGCAGACGCCTAACGACTGAGCCACCCAGGCACCCCTACACAGAATTTTGATACAAAAATTACATTACGTGACATCCATCTCCATACTCTGCTATTTTCCACTAATACAGACCAAATGTCTTTACATTGTTCTGCATTGTTTTAAACAGTTGCATATTTTTTTACTTGCTACATATTTATCTGACATTTATTGCCCCCAATAAAAGATTAAAGACATTTTCAGAAAAATGAAAGCTGGAACACTCTGTTGCTAGCAGAGCCACATAACCAAAAAAAAAAAAAAAAAAAAAGGAAATGTTAAGGAAGTTCTGTGGGTGAAGGAAAATCATTCCAGATGGAAACTCAGACATACACAAAGGAAGGAAGAGCATCAGATGGTAAATATGTGGGTAAACAACTCTGTTATTTTTTATAGACATGTAAAAAAAACCTTACAATTTAAAGCCAAAAGGAGTAACAATGTACTGTGGGTTTTATAACAGATGTAAAATTAAAAGTCGTGACAATAATACCACAAAAGATTGCAGGAGAGAATGGAACCAAACTGGTATAGGGTTCTTAGGTTAGTCAAGAAGTGCTTTAATGTTACTGGTAGGAAAATACAACAAGTTGTGCACAGTAAACCCTAGAACACTAAATTTAAAACAAAAAAATCGCAAATGACAGCAAACACACAATTCAAAACAACAACTAGTATGTCCGGAATAGAAGGACCCATCACTGAGAGGTCCAGGCAGATTTCTCCGTTACTTTCAACTGCTGCTCTTCCAGAAATAAAAATACCCTTCATCAGCTCAACTCTGGTCTAATTCCTTCATCCTACCTTTCAATTCAAAATAGAGATGCGTCCAAATCCACCTGAGCTGACTGCTAAAGAAACTGGACATAGAAAAATAGTCCATGGAAAGAACCGAACTGGATCAAATCCAAGTATCCTCCTCACAAACACAAGACCTGGCCAGAGAAGCCTGAAGCTTTGACATTCACTGCCCTGATTTCCATTGTAATATTATCGCTGCCTGAGAAACATTCTCAGATTCACTTTTTCGTAAGGTTTGATGGATGACAACCAAACCACACTGGCATTTCCAATACCAAGGGATCAGTCTTTCCAAGGCTCAGGTCCTTTTTGCATCCGTGCGTCCCCAGATACACGAGCACAGGGACTTGAATGAGCCCTTTAGGGAACATCCAGCTGTTGATGCCAAATACGTGTCAGAGTTCCTGTGCCGGAAATCAAACAGACTTTCTGAATCATCCCATCCTGCTGCCTGGTTACAGGCAGAGCTCTGATGTGTCTGGCAAGTCCTCTTGCTCAGGGAGATGAGGCCAGTTGCTGCCGGCCCCTGACAACTGGGGTTTTTAGAACAGTCCTTGAATCTCAACATATGCAGTTATCACTCTTAGGCACGCTCCAGACTTTCCTTTGTGGCTTTGGGCAAGCCACGTCTCCTAAAATCTTACCTTAGCCACCTGTGATTATTCTATTACTCTCTGAGACTCAAGGCTTACTACGTGCCCTCTACGGGCTCTAAGTGGCTATATGCAGTATATACAATACATGACAAATAATATGCTATAAATAAATATAAGGCAATAATATACATATTCACTTAATACGAACAACAGATAAGGAGACTGAGACACAGAGAATTTGAATAACTTGTCCCCAGATTATAAGACTAACAAATGACCAAGTCCACGACTCGTCTCTAGCTCTTTGCCTCCATACTCTACCCTCGGTAGGGGAGTGCTGGGGGGCTAAGACCTCAGGACATTAACTTCCTTCCAGGAGCAATATCGAGGGGACAGCAGACAGACACCGGAACAGAACAGAGTAACCTCACTTCCTGCTCCTACCCCACCATCCATCTGTGGGCCCCACACGCTCCCCCTGACTGCCTCAAATCTCCATCTTGCAAAGGCTTCACCCAAAGGGTGGTTGGAGATAGACAGCCTCCCTACAACCACCCTGGAGAGTTTCATCTGTGCACCAGGTCCCTTTCGAGGTATCAACATGTCCAACCAAGGTGACTTCCTTACCCTTAAGGAATGCATTTATCTGTCCACTCAACAAATATCTAGCAAGCGCCTATTTTGTGCCAGGCCAGACACTGTGCCAGAGTCTGGGAATACAGCGATGAACAAAGAGGGATAGTCCTAGCCCTTGCAGAACATGAACCACGTAAGGAGACAGATGGTGTCTACTTGTAGAGAGACGAGGTGTTGGAAGAAATGTAATGGGAGAGCTCACATTTGAACAAAATTTTGAGGGAGAAGTTAGTCTGACAGCCAGACGAGGAGAATAAAATGTCAGGCAGAGGCAGAGCATGTGCAAAGGAGCGAAAGGAGGAAACCGATCTGAGGGTTCCAGGACCGTGCGGTTACTGGTGAACGACAGCAGAACAAGTAATTCGGCTACAAACATCAGGCTGACTTCTACCGAAGAAGGGCCAGGGAAGCCAGGAGAAGCGCCTCACCCCCACACACCAATAAGGATAAACTGACAACCACGGAGGCTGTCAGTGAATATGCAAAAGAAGTCACAGAGGATGAAAGCGCAGGAAAGGAAGCAGATAGATAAAGTGGAGCCGAGGAAGCCAAACTGCACAGAGTGCTCGCAAGGACGGAGCCCTTGACAGCCGGGAAAGCTTGGAGTTTCCTAAAGCAGACCCCAAGCCAGAGACTTGTGTGCAGGAAGTTTACTAGGGAGGTGATCCCCAAAAAGCAGAACGACAGAGCAGGCAAAGCGAGATGGGACAGAAAGGGAGAAAAGCCTGTCCAGTGCGAGTCAATATGAAGCCCATCTCTGCGGGGCACTGGAGAGCTAGCCCAGTGGGGACGAAGAGTAGACTTCAGAGCTGAAGGATTAGTCCAAACAACTCCATCCCTCCCTGGTAGAGGGCTGCTCCTATGGCCTTAAGTCATCAGTACGTTCAGGCTGCCCCGCGCACGGAGCAAAGCTCTCCTGGCGTAGCAGGAAGCCGCCAAGCGGAGCCAGACAGGTACCCGAGGGAGGGCGGTGTCGCTATCTGTAGGAACCGCAAGCGCCGGCAAACTCTAAGGCCGTGGTGCCAAGCATCGCGCAGCTTCTGTGGCAAAAGGCTCCGTACTCGGCCACCAGAGTATGTGCAGGATAGCGGCAAGGGGGCAAAAGTCAACTGGGGATCCACTCAAATTCAGTTCCTCAAGGCAAACCATCTCCCACGAATGGTGGACTCTGCAGCACATGATTACCCTTCTCTTGCTCGATTATCCAACCAAAACTGAAACTCAAATGTATGTTCTCCAAAATTCAGGAAGGCCTACCAGGGATCGTGCCTCCTTTTATTGGTAGACCATGAAAGACGTAGCCCTCTATTTTTTCACCTTGAAAGAGCTGCCTCAATTGGACACTCCCTACCCCCACCAAAACTTCACTAAGGAGACAGAACTTTCACTGTTCATGGGCTGCATCTCCCACCGTGTGGTTCACGTATGTCTCACTAAGGCATCTTAAGTCCTTGCTCCTTCCTGCTCATCAGATCTAATTACCATGGTCATCAAAATAGTGATCCAATGGGGCGCCTGGCTGGCTCAGTCAGTTAAGTGTCTGCCTTCAGCTCAGGTCATGATCTTGGAGTACTGGGATCAACATCTACATCGGGCTCCCTGCTCAGTGGGGAGTTTGCTTCTCCTCTCTCTGCCTCCACCCCTGCTTGCTCTGTCTCTCTCTTTCTCAAATAAATAAAATCTTTAAAAAAACAAAACAAAACAGTGAGCCATTGTAATCCTGTATGTCAAAATGTCCAAAGCTTTTGTGGACTTATGACAGAGGGCAGGACAGGTGGTATATTCCTGAGACAAGACTGAAAATACACTGTTGGTTGTGCTAGGTAAAAGCAAATTGCTTCAGGGGGCTCCGAGGTGGCTCAGTCAGTTAAGCATCTGACTCTTGATCTCAGCTCAGGTCTTGACCTCAAGATAATAAGTTCGAGCTCCACACTGAGTTCCATGCTGGGCCTGGAGCCTGCTTAAAAAAAAAAAAAAAAAAAAAGGCAAATTGCTTCCGGATACTGTCGGTTGCACTAGATAAAAACAAACTGCTTCTGGTGATACTTACAAATTGGTAAAGAGTAAAAAAAAAAAAAGAAAAATGTCTGAGCCAGTATCTGCATACAAGTACCGGGGGCTACATTCCTCTGCGGTATTAGCTATTTCCTCCCTCACTTTTTACTGCCACACTTTGTGCTTCTCTCTCTCATTATAGGTCTAGTGATAATAAAAGAGACTAGAGTGAGTCTTGAGGACAATAGACATCTTCTTATAAGGCAATTTCCCCAACTAAGATTATTAGTCTTCAAGCCAGAGGCTAGTCTACCCAGACAAAGAAAAATAGCCTTCCACCACCAAGGCAAGTTCTGAGTAATTGGGGATTCAAAATTGTCAGCTCTATCCAAGCCCATCAGATGTCCCCATTCTAAGACTCAAGGTCCCATTACTTCTCAATGTTTAACTCATGAGAGAGTCATGGCAAAGAAATAAATTATTTTATGGCTACCGCAAAAGCTCTCTGGTTCTCTGTAACTAGAGCCTAGAAATGCAACGCCCTATCTTGTCATTTTCTTTCTCTACATGATCCAAAATTGAATGAATTAATGAAATAATGCCTGATGGCAGGGATACTGGCCAGGAGACTGGCTCGATACTTCTCCAAGTGAGAATAGATGGAGGTCTGAGCTGAGACCGTTCGGTGATAGAGGAGGAGGACTTAGGGAGCTCTCTGAGAGGCAGAAACAATAAACTATATTGGGCAATTGCAGGTCAGGGTCAAGAACAAAGAGTCACAAGGACATTGGCCTTTCTGGGCTGAGCAAGTAGAAGGACGTGGTTGCTGAGAGCAGGACCAAGTGCACGTGACCCTGGCCCACACACAGGAATGCCTGAGGGCTCCAGGGAGCGGGGCGTGCTCTCCAACACCTGTGTGTTTAATTGAACCAGGACCGATACCTTTATGGACCTAACTCAATTGTGACATGGATATCGTGCATCAGTAATCATCTCTGGATGAACCTTGAGGACATTATGCTCAGTGAAATAAGCCAGACACAAATGGATAAGTGTTTTATGATTCCACATACATAAAATACCTAGAACACACAACTTCATAGAGACAGAAGGCAGAACAGTGTTGCCAGGAGCTGGGGAAGGGGAAGAATGGGGGGTTAGTGCTTCAGGGGTACAGAGTTTCAGTTGGGATAGTAAGTTCTGGAGCTGGGGGGTGGTGCTGCTTACGCAGAAGTGGGAATGTACTTCACGCCACTGAACTATATACTTGGGAGTGGCTAAAATGGAAATTTTTGTTGTATTTTGCCACAATAACAAAATGTTTTCAATGTAATCTCAAGTTTTATCAACCATCCATGTTGATAATTATTCCCCTTTTTGTCTGGTTAAGTTTGGTTGGGACTGAGGAACTGACAAGTCCTCAGAAGCTTAAATGCTCAGTTTAATCCACTGAGAAGTTACAGCAAAGGCACCAGGGCAGAAAGAGAGGATTCAGAAAACAATTTGTGGAAGCAACATGACAGCTGCTGTTACGGCCCATTACGTAAAAATAATTTTCCTGCTTCTGCTTCTGTGAATGTTTTTGCTCTGATCTCATTTTTTTCCATCACCTTGGATACAGCTCATGAGAAACTTCTGTTTAAGTACTTTCTTTTTTTTTTTTTTTAAGATTTTATTTATTTATTTGACACAGAGAGAGAGATCACAAGTAGGCAGAGAGGCAGGCAGAGGCAGGCAGAGGCAGGCAGACGCTGAGCAGAGAGCCCGAAGCGGGGCTCA
>CM053607.1:86681153-86728248 GCA_028646535.1 Procyon lotor
CGAAGGCAGAGGCTTTAACCTGCTGAGCCACCCAGGCGCCCCTGTTTAAGTACTTTCCGGGGCTAACCTAAAATGAGGCACATACAGAAGTCAAAATAAGGCAAATCTTCATTGGGGCTGTGAAATGTACCTTCAGAAATGTTTATACGACCTAAAATTTAAGATTCTAAATCCACCCAAGAGTCTTGAAATAAAGAGTTGCTCCATTTTGAAATCCCCTGATGTAGCCTCACCCTGTGAGGCGACCCTCGGCTCTGACCGCATACTGGAATCCCTTAGAGGAGAGCTTTAGAATTTACTGAGGCCTGCATCCTAACCCCAGAGTCTGATTTAGTTATGGGGAGTCTCGTGTGGGTAACAGGATTTTTTGTTAAGAAGACGTCCCTCAGATGATTGTAACGTTCAGCCTTGGCTGTGGACCAGGGACCCAGAAGCTAAGACAAATTCGTGCCACCCTGAAAATGAGGGAGAAAGACAACTATATAATGACCTAACCAAAAATATACAAGAGTGGTACCGTCACCAAAGCAGATGTTGATCTTAGAACTCTAACATTTTAGAGCTAGGAGGGAACTTCAAGACCATCCAGAGCCGGTGGTGATTTTCAAAGCATGATCCCTGAACCGTCCGCATCAGCTGGAAACGTGTGAGAAATGCAGATCCTGGGGCCCACTCCAGACCGCTAGAGTCAGACTCCAAGGTAGAGCCCAGCAATTGGCATTTTTATTTATTTTTCTGGCCATCTGTGTTTTAAGAAGCCCTCCAAGAGATTCTCACAGCAGCTGAGTTCTGAGAACCATTGTTCCAGAGCAGTGATGGGGAACTTTAAAAAATCTCCCAGCACTCCACAGAGATTCTGATTCAACCATTTTTTTTTTTAAACCTCTTCAGCAGATTCTAATGTGAAACCAGGGTAGAAAACTAATCAAGTCCCACCCTGTATTGAGACCAGGAGAGATCAGCCCAAGATGAGACAAGTAGTCAGGACCACCATCTGAACGAGAACCCAGATCCCTTGATTCCAAATTGAGCTCGATGCCCAGTAAGCAATTCCAGTTCTCTTACGGGGAATATTAAATCCATTCTAGTATGGATTTAAATTACGACTCAGCTCCAAAACTGCGTTGTTCCTTTACTTACGGTCCTCTGGTCTAGGAACTCGATCTTCTGGTTGTCTTCCCTATATCCCTCATGGGGGATAGAGAAGGTTAGAAGACAAGCCACACGGACATCAAGACAAAGTAAAAATAAAAATGCCCATAGGTCCAAAATAAAAACAGGAGCCCTACAAGTCCTTGCAAACACCCACAGGATACATGTACTTTGTTAACGTCTCAAAAGAGATTATGCACAATGTTTTGCCATGTCCCGTTGGTTTCATTTCTGAAAAGTCTTCTTTAAGAACCCTGGCAGGAAAGCTTTCATCAAAGCTGAAAATGGAGGGGACTTTATTTTAACCTTGGTCTTGCAGGACATGCCACCAATTAGTATTTGGTGCTACCAGTAACCAGGGCGGTGCCAGGGCCGCAGAGCGAGAATGAACAAGCAGCCTCCAACACTCCACGGAACAACGTGGGGCCGGCTGTCTTCCATGCTTCTCCCTCTGTTGGAGAAACAAACGGCTCAAGTCAGCTGGGCCAAGTCCCAGGGAAGGGCCTGGCTCTCCGCTGGGGACCAGGGCTCTTTGCGGAGACTGCATGGCACAGGAGAGGCATAGTTCCCCAAGGAGTATAAGGGGGCACTTACTGAGAGACGATGGAGGGGGACTGAGCAAGTGAAAATACCCACCAAGTCACTGACCTGGGGCTACGCAAGGAAGGGGCCATGCTGTACTTGTTTGTGTAGGTATTAACTGCCCTATTTACTCCGTATTCTATCCCAAAGCCAGACACACTATAGGCCTTCAGTAAATGTTTGTTCATTTGGAAAAAAAAAAAAAAGCTGACAAAGCTCAGGAACATCCTCCTGGCAAGGAAGTCTCTGCCTCAGTCTCACCAGGTCAGCCGGTGCCTACTTATGTGCAGAATAATAATGATGATGATGATGATGATGATTTGATGATGATGACAGGGGTTACCGGGTGGCTCAGTTGGTAACGTGTCTACCTCTGGCTCAGGTCATGATCCCAGGAGCCTGGGATGGAGCCCCACCTGGGTCTCCCTGCTCAGTGGGGAGTTTACTTTTCCCTCTCCCTCTGCCCCTCCTCCAGCTCATGCTCTCTTGCTCACTCTCTCTCAATAAGTAACATCTTTAATCATCACCATCGTCATCCTTAGCCTATCCTATTTTTTTCTCTAACTTACTTCTGACATGTTGGTCTAGTCCCATTATCTCTTTAAGTTCTCTTAAATCCCCACCTTCAAAGACCTTTCCCTGCTTCTAATCCTCACCCCTCTCAGGCCACTTGCCTCCTAGGTAGCAGAAGTAAAGAGGATCTGGGGAGGTCGAAAGAAAACTTGACTAACTAGAGAGAGCAAAGGAAACAGCTGCTAGGTCAGAGAGGCTGAATTTGGTCCCCGCCCATCTTCCTCAAGTTCACATAGCTTTGTGGTAACGGAACTAGGGATTAACTGGCCTCCCCATCTTTCCCCAGTCCTTCCACAACCATGATGCCACCCAGCATTTTGAGTCTTCGCAATTCGTTA
Source organism: Procyon lotor (assembly GCA_028646535.1). Taxonomy (NCBI): domain Eukaryota; kingdom Metazoa; phylum Chordata; class Mammalia; order Carnivora; family Procyonidae; genus Procyon; species Procyon lotor. The sequence goes on from CM053607.1 coordinate 86,683,799, forward strand.
CTAACATGACATGGCTGGCTACCTGGACACAGTTTTTAAAGATCAACAAAAAGACGAGTTTCCTAAACAATTAAATTCTACTGCAAGCTACAGCAGCATCTGAAAGCACCAGAGTCATCATTACATGCAACGATAATTGTATCCTAAAATATATGTTATAGAACCGAACTTAGCAATATAGGGCTTAAATTCTACATACACTTTGATCCAACAGTCTAACTTCTAGGAATTTATACTAATAATCACAGTTATGTAAAGATAGCACAAGATATCTACTGCAGCGTTATCCATGACAGTGAGAAGCCAGAAACAACCTAAGTATCCAACAGTAGGGGAGTGGTTAAATCAAATAGGACGTCTGTACAATGTAGTATCTGCAACATCACAACTGTGGTAGATGAAGCAGCACCTGACATGGAAACACACCAATACATTTACACGACATTAAGTGGAAATGAAGGTAACAGAGCAACTTCTGTGTATGAAAAAAATTCCCACAGACACAAAAAATAGTACCATCTATACATGAAGTTAGTAATAGCAGCTATCTCTGGGTGGTGAAATTATGGAGAATTTTCACTTTCTTTGCTGTTTCTAAGTTTTCTTAAAAACCAGTTGGATTTTAAATTAGCAATTACTTTATTTTATTTTTTAAAGATTTTATTTGACAGAGAGAAACACAGCGAGAGAAGGAACACAAGCAGAGGGAATGGGAGTGGGAGAAGCAGGCTTCCCACCGAGCAAGGAGCTCGATGGGGGCTCGATCCCAGGACCCTGGGATCATGACCTGAGCCGAAGGCAGACGCTTAATGACTGAGCCACCCAGGTGCCCGAAATTAGCAATAATTTTAAAACAAATGTTATTTTCATTATCTTCCAACACAGGGGTACAATAAAGCTATTGAAAAATGTACAATTCATTTCCTACAGTAACCTCTTGAGAGTAGCCCTAGCATTCCAAAACTTTACCTTTTCATTTCTTAACAATTAACACATGTTGAATTACACATTAAATTTTTTTATTTCTCCACTTCTAACAAATAGTTCTGGTCACATTTTCTCTTCAGTCAGTTCTGTTCTATACAACCTTCTAAGACTTTGTTCTCCCTCAGACAATTTTTTTTAAGATTTTATCTATCAACTGATTGAGAGAATCTTAAGTAGGCTCCATGCAGGACTCGATCTGAAGGCCCTGAGATCGTGACCGGAGATGAAATCAAGAGTCGGAATCTTAACCCACTGAGCCACCCAGGTGCTGAAAGAGCAGAGCAAGGCCAACTCTGTTCTGTGCTACACCCGCTATCTTGTGTATAACCCCCACATGACTGGCTCTTAAGAAAAGAAACCAGAGAATGTTAAAATATTACCTAGCAAGTCCTTGAGTTAGTTCGAGTTAGCCAAAAAGAATGCGAAAGGACATCTCGCCACCTGTACAACTGACCTGTGGCCAACTGGCACAAGCCACGAGCATCACCCCACCAACTGTTACCAAGCCCCCTAGAAAACTGCTGTGCTTTTTGAAACTCACTCTCTTTCTCTACATCACGCCGCTGCGTCGGTGAGTGGGAGACTGAGCTTGAGCCAGCTCGAATAAAGGCTCTTTGCTTTTGCATTGGACTCGGCTCCCTGGTGGTCTTTGGGGATCTCAAAATCTGGGCATAACAGCACCCCAATACTTCTCTCTCTTAACCTAAGGAGTAGCACAACCCTGTGATTTGGGTCACTTTTGCAAAAGGAAAAGCAGCCAGACACACTGAAATGCTAGGTGTTACAGAAAATTAAAATCGCCCCTGCCTCGTGATGAACTCTCCTCCGGAGCTAATTAAAGGGCTCTCGGAATGCTAACACAGACCGCGTGTTTGACAGAGCACTGAAATCTGTAATCAGAGTTACAAAGCAGGCAGGCAACCTCCAGAAGCTGAAAAAGACAAGGTAATGGATTTTCCCCTCAAAACCTTTGGAGTGAACGCAGCCTGGCCAACCTCTTGATTCTAGCCCTCTGACCTCCATAATTCGAACAAAATAGACTTGTTTTAACCCACGAAAAAGTTACAAAGCACGTATCTGAAGAGTGGCTTTTAAGGGGGTATCAAAACCTGACATCCATCGGTACCCTGGGATAATGAACTAGAGAGAGCAACCACAGGTCCCAATCTGCTCACACCTATTTCCCAGCGTAATTCGTAGTAGGGCCTGTTCCCTCCCAAGTATCCCGGGGTGGATCATCAATTAGTTTGACTCAGACCTCACCTGGGATGTTAAGTTTGCCTAGAAAGTTCAAAAGTAGATAGAAATTTCATTTAGCTCCAAGAGCAACTCTACCTTTGGCATTCTCATTCTATCTACAAGAGAATTTGAGGCACGTTAAGTTTTTTTAAAAAATATTTTTAAGTGTTCAGTGGTACTTTTTCTTAAAACAATAAAAACCTGTCATTATTAGACACTGACTGTGATTTCTAACATTTGCAAAGAAATGTTGTAAATAACCAGAGACCATGATTATCTAGTTCATTCTCTTGTTGTTTTTCTAAACACTGAATTTCAGAACCAGTAATTAAGATTTGTAAGAAATGGCTTTGGCCAGAATAATCAGCAATCATCATCCCGGGACACCAACGAACACATTTCAGAAACAATAAGGACTATGTGACCTCTCCCCTCAAAAAGTCTCAGGAAATCATGGAAACACCTGCCTTTACCTACCCCTGTAAAGGTCATACCAGCCTTTCTAGTTAAGCCTTATACAAACAAGCACATCTGGCAAATGATAATTTTTTTACGTGCACATTCAACATCTTCTGGTAGTGTGGGGGAAAAAAATTTCGACAGATTCTAAATTGAATTTTTTTTTTGAAAACTGAAGGAATACAATTAATTTTGTCTCTTTTATTCTGTAAGGACCCAGAGTGGCTAATTTAGATTAATTAGCTGCCTAAAGTCTTAAAATTTTAAGTTACTCCTCTTATCGTGGCTGCAATTCTCATTTATAAGAACTGAAATGAGGAAAAACAAAGACATTCTCCCTACCAAACAAAAAGTTCTGTGAGGTGAATGTACTAAGTAAACGCATTGTAACCATTTCACAATTTTCGTGTATGAAATCACACTGTACACCTTCAACTTACCCACGATAGGTCAGTTATGTCTCAGCAAAGCCGGGAGGAAGCAGATGAAAACGCTGCCCGTTTTGATAAAATAATGATTTTTTTTATTGGATAAACTATGTAACATAATGTATTTCAAGTGTGGTGCTGGTGACGACGGTGACCTTTTTAGAAAAAATAATTTCAGAGAGGTAAAAACACTCCTAAAAAACCCATCAATCTCTGATTTGTTGATCAGTAGCAAAGAAATACTACCTGCTCTCGATTTTAAAACCACTTTTTGTTTTCTGACATGGGCATAAATTTTACCGGAAACTTTAATATAATTCACTATTTTAAAATGCTTACCATGTCCCTTCGTTGGTTGGAACACTGGGCCCAGCACAGGGAGGCCAGGGGAGAAACGGGAGAGAGAAGCCGGCCCCTCCGCGCTGGTACGTGAGGGAGAGCCGCTCTGGGCGTGGGCTGCAACCGCCACGTGACATCACCGCCACACCTGGAGGCCAGGGTCTTATATAAAGAGGCCTTAACTGGGTTCAGGTGGTCTCAACAACGCCTTACTCCCTCAAGGCTATGTTCTCAAAATGGCTCCCGCTCCAGGAACAGGAGGGTTGGGGGGACTTTCCAAGGAAAAGGGAGGGGACGTCCTCTCAGTGACCTCGTCCAACATCCTTCTGAAAATGCAGCCTATCTGTCAACTGTGAGCATTTATCTATACACATCTCGAAAAATTAAACTCCTTTCTGACACACAAATGGTGTCTACATTGAACATCACACACAATGTTTGAAATATTAATTTTATTAGGAAGGCATTGGATAGTTGTATTAGATCATATAATCAATCACTTAATTGTAATGTGGTCTGAAGACATCAATTAAAATGTGGATTTCTCGTCCATTCAACAAATACGTAAGCACCTACGAGTTATAGGGATGGGAGATGCAGGCTAAATGGGACGTCCTTGCTCTCAGAGAGCTTACACTCTAGCAGGAGGCCAATATTAAAGATATATTTATGTTTCTCATAAATATGTAACACACAGAAAGTGGCTGGTGCTTTACAAGACCACATAGTGTCTAACCCAGCCCAGGGAAGTCACAGAGACAAAAAGGTCAAGTGCTTAAGGGCAAGTAGAATGGAACCCTAACGTGGGAAAGACTCTATAGGTTCAAGGGACAAGAAATCTAGAACAGCAGTGAGCATGAGGGAGAGTCACAGATGAGGCAGAAGAGGGGATGTGATGATCATAGTCCTAGAGAGCATGAGGGGTCTGGTAGTTCTACAGGGAACCGGCAAGACATTTAAGCAAGGGAGGAACACGACCAGATGCACACTGGGAATGGTCATCTTCATCTCACGGTACCGGAGAGGCAATACTAGCTAAGACTGGATGCAGGAGGCCGCTTCTAAAGCCCGTGGTAATGAAAGACAAAAATAATGGGGAATTCAAGAGACAGGAGGTAAAATCAACAGGCCTTGATGATTGAATCTGAGGTTCCTATAAGACCATCGGTGCAGACATCCAGTAGACCTGTTAAGATCCACAGATCTGCAGCTCAGGGAGAACTGTCTCGATGCAGGAATCATCCACATTCACACGGCAATCAAAGCCATAGGAAGGGCTGCAATGACCTGGCGAGAAGAAACCAAACCATGCGAAACACCTACGTTTAAGAATGAGGAGAGGGCCAGGGGCTGGGGGAGAAGGAATGGGGAGTTTCAGAACAGAGTTTCAGTCTGGAATGATGAAAAGTTCTGGAGCTGGGCAGTGGCCACGGTTGCACAGCCGTGTAAATGGACTCCAGGCCACAGAACTGTGCAGCTGAAAATGGCTAAAATGGTACATTTTACATTATATATATGTATATATATATATATATAGAGAGAGAGAGAGAGAGAGAGAGAGACCACAGTTTTTAAAAAAGAATGTGGAGATGCTTTCATGTTATTTTTGTATCTTTCAGAATCAGAATCTATTCATGTTTTACTAATGAAAAATCAGGACAAACGGTGAAGGGGATGGGAGGAGAGAAATGTGTAGAGGAAGAGGGCATGGCAAAGGAGATGGAAAAAAATGGGCCAAAGAAGTCAGTAGAAAATGTAGAGTTAGAGTCCGGAAGCTAAGGGTAGCACTGCTAGGAACAAGTGTTCAACCGCTCTTAGTGCCACAGAGAATTCAGTCCAGTAACATCGGGAAAGGACCCACTGGCTTCAGCAACATGGAGGCTAACCTTGGGGGGGCAGCTCTTGGCAGTGGAAGCCAATGAGGACAGGGATGAAGAGAGAATGGGGAGGAAAGGGAGCCCCGAGTGCAGACGGCAACAAGTCTGACTGTTGGGGGAAAGAGTAGGATGGTGGCTGAAAGGCAAAGTAATAGATGCTTTTAAAAACTGTGTGTGTTAAAATAGCATCGTGCATCATCAGCAAAGCAAACATTTCAGTGGAAAAACAACTTTCTGTGAATAATCTCAATCATCCCTGGAATTTATAGGTTAGGGAAGTTTTCATATTACACGTAGATTAAAAAGGCTAACTGTAAGTTATTCTCTTCATTTAAGGGGTTGTAAATCTGGGCCACAGAAAAATTTCTCTAAGAAAACAGACAAAGAATTGAAATTCATCAAATAAATATTCTCACTGATTTTCTCTTTAAGGTAGAAAAGTACAATGCACTGTGTTCAGAAAATAATATTACTCTAACAGCCACATGTTGGGACAGTCTGAAATTTTAAGGCTACTCGCACATTCATTCTTGGTACACGTCCCATGGATGATGCCTTAGATTCCAGTTACATCCTCAAGACACCAAAGTCAGTCTTCTGGATTGGTGCGTTGAGGGCCACACTAAGACTGAGACCCAGGACCAGTCTGGTGTCCGCAGGGTCAATAATCCCATCGTCCCATATCCTGGCAAAAAGAACAAAACATAAATTATTAGGAATCCATCACTGAACTACCATTTACACAATTTACGTCCAGAAACGCTGAGGTTTTTCTTCAGGTCCGAGAGGGCTCTACTGTGCGCTCCTGGTACTACATTCTCACAATCAAAACCACCCTCAAAGGAGGGGAAGGGAGAGAAAGAAAAATGACAGGACTTTCATCCCAGGCCCTCACAGAATGTCACAGTGAGCTATGGCTTTGGGAACTGCTTCAGGAAACCTCAGAATACTCCTTGATTTGAAAATATTTTTACATATTTCAGGAAAATGTCTCCTGTTCCTCTTCTGCCCAAACAACTGTTTAAGTTGACGTGTTCCTGTTATTAATATGGAGAGGCCCAGGAACCCAGGTAATAATGTCAAGCCAAAGTCTCTACTGGAAAAGGTGTATTCCTCCAAACTCCTAAACTTTTAAGAAACGATGACAATTACTGAAGAGACTTCACTACATTTGGTTAATGAGATACCTTCAATACAAGTCCTTTATTTTTGCTACAATAGGAAAATAAGTAATTGCTTTAAGCTGCTTACAAAAGAAACTCTGAAGTAGGAATGTGTTTGCTTTTCACCGACAACCTCAATTTTATAAAGAGAAATGAGTGAGAAATACTGTTTTTTAAAGGTCATTAGTAGGTGGCAGTTTGACTTTCTTTAAACAAACTGCCTTTGGTATCTGGACAAGAGCATCAATTATTAAACCATACTTCCATCAACAGACCATGAATCAAATGTTTGCTCATAAAACATTCATAATAGGGACCCTGAAGTATCAACAGCCAATAAGGGAAGGCTACCCTCGTCATGCGCAACCAGGTCAATTGATTACACTCCCTTCTGAAGCCTACGGCACAAGAATCTAGGGAGCATGGCAATGCCAGGGCCTCCTTCGTGATGGTCATGAAAAAGATTGCTCTGGGGAAGAGAGGCCCTAATCAAATGCCCGAAAAAGTTTGGACTATAAAAATTAGTGAGTGGAAGAAAACGGGTGTGCTTCACCTATAGGATGAAGGATCAAGAGAAACACAGAAGGATACAGCAGCAGATAATGAAAGAGCTCTCTGAAAAGACAAGTCCAACCATGGCAGAGCCGAAACAGGCTTAATGTCAGACTTAATCTCAGTTAGGCTGAGATTTACTAAACCTGAGGAAGGGACCATAAAGTGGCTTGAAAATCCTTTCATCTTGGGGAAAAAACTGCTGTCCCCCTGCCACCAAGTGTTTCAACAGAAGGGTTAAGCATCCTCAGATTAACAGAAAAACCTTTGTGTCTTACCACATTTACTTCCAAAGATAAATCTATCTGGGACATTTGTTCTCCTGCTGTGAATACAGTCCACTTAAATAATAATACTAATGTAAGCATGAAAATAACAAGGGATTCAGTCTTTCTCAAAAGATGACTTAGCCGGGCCTGAAAAACTTATTAGTGGCTCACACAAGCTACATTATTTTTCAAAGTTTAATATTTCAAGTGTCCTTGTGAATTTCACTCAAAATCTTACAGAGAAGCAAAAAACTGTAGGTAAGCTTATAATTTATTATTTTCTCTTAAAGCTTTTTTTCGTGTTTTCTATTTCCACTTTGCTTTTACTGGCTACTACAGAAGTCTGTTTACATGATGGTAAACAAGATCATGTTTCCTTCGCAAAGACTATAAAATACTTTGGTCTTAACTCAATGAATCGATGACCCACAACAACAAAATATACCGGCAAACTTGCTGGCGAAAATACATACTAACGAGAAGAGAAAGGGGCCTTTTAAAGATGCCAAATGGTATTCTTTTCATTCTGAGATAATTAGGCTCTTGAAAATATGTTCAGCCCTTATACCCCCAATGCTAGGAGCAGCGCCCGTCACAAAAGTTGTGTTCAGATGACTGAATGAATTCTAATTTGTTATTTTCTTCTCTCCTTCTCCAGTTTGCCTTCACCAGTAAATGACATAAATTCACAGCATAACCTAATTTTAAAAGACACAAATAGTTATTTGCTTTATTCCATCTGCCCAAGGGATAAGAGCAAGATAGGAAGCTTAGATTATTTTCCAAATGAAGAACATTAAAGTTGCTGAAAACAGAGGTCTGAAGGCACACATGCCGCCAGTCTCCAGCCTGGGGAGGCCACGATCATTTATTACCTCATTAGGCAGGGTAAGAGACAAACAGAACCAAGAGCTGCAATGGCGTGTGAGGTGATTACTTGGTGTTGACACAGAGACCCTGGCTGTGAGTAATCACCTTCTGAATGCACACTGCACCCTTGTTAGCAAGTACTGACAAGTGTCCAGCCGATCTCATGTTTAAAATGGGGTAAACAGGAAAGAGTCAAAGAGAGTGGTGTGGTAGGAATCCACATGTTGAAGCAAATAGGATAAAAGAGCGAATTCCTGAAAACGACATAGCCAGGATAACTTAACTCTTCAACTTTTCAGCCCCCGTAGGCCCAGACACTTCCCCTATAAGTGGGATAAGGAAGAAGGGGGGAGGGTTGCAGAATCAAGACCAATGGTGGTGGGTGCACAGCCCAGCCTGGGAGAAGGGGGTGGTATTTCAGCAGACATGCCCATTATAGAGATAACAATACGGAAATTCAGTGTGTCCAAACATTCTTTGGTGGTTCCCATGAAGGCTGGACCAACCCGACTGCCCAGAACTCCGTAAGGCTGCCGCCCACACAGCCCCGATGGAGCACATGAGGGAGGTGGTTGTTCCCTGGCTCCCACCTTGCACTGGAATAGTAGGGGTCTCCCTCCTCTTCAAACCTCTTAATGATGGGCTCTTTTAGGGCTGCTTCATCAGCACTGGAGAACTGAAAGAAAAAGGACCGTGAGGAACTCCACTGCAGTAAAACAAGAGATCCACTCAAGAGAACCTTTTCACGAGAAAAGGGGCAAGCATTTCAAGAGTGATGATGTTACAACCAACATCTTCAAGGTGATATAACAGTTTACAAGAGATGCTTTAACACACATGGTCTCACCTGAGACATGAGTGCCACACTGGTGCACCGTTACGCCTCCCTCATCAGAGACAACATCCTGAAGATGTTCAGTGTAAAGTTCAAAACCAAGGGTATCACTGTGTAATCTAGCAGGGTCCAACAATGGAGGTGAATTACACAACGTAATGAAGGGGCAACCTTACATTTAGCAGCTTCTGTTGAGGGTGGACAAGTAGGGAATTTTCATTCAAAAGAGCCAAATTCAAAAAATTTTAAAGCTTAAAGGGGTAAAATAGCAAGCACAACTTGAATAAACTCAAATAGCTGAGAGATGTTTTACCCTAATTAAAAACTTAGTGGCTTGCCCACCAGAATTGCCAGAAACGAGTGATAATTAATTCAGATGTAAAAATCTTTATGCTAACTAATTTTGAAAGCCTGAAAAGTATTTTCAACTTAAAAAGCATTTCACACCAAAAACAAATGACTTATTTCAAATAAATTCAACCTTCTTTTATGTACTTTCATAGTTTAATAATATTTTATGTCAAGAATTTGGAGGGAGAACCACTAAAATCCTATACTTTCCTCTCATATGTAAAAACAGACAAATCCACAGATCTGTGTGGCAAATTAATCAAAGAACAACTATCTAATAGGAGACCACAGAGTTACGGTTTAAGATAAGTCTTCAAAATAATCAGGTAGAGGGCAGGCGCCCCCTCTCTAAGCGTGGATGGCTGAGCTGCTTAAATGTCTGACTCTTGATTTTGACTCAGGTCATGGTCTTGGGGTTGTGAGACTGAGCTCCACATGGGGCTCCGTGCTCATCGCGGAGCCTGTTTGAGGATTCTCTCCCTCGCCCTCTGCCCTTCCGCTGACACACACTCTCTCTCTCTCTCTCTCTAAATAAGTAAAATCTTAAAAAATATGTATGTATCGGGTAGACTTTCACACACCCCCACCACCACCCCTAACATACACACAAATAAACCTTTCATTTCGCTTGGCTACTAATCAGTCCTGAAGTGAATATAAAACCTCAGTTTTAAGCGTGCAGAGTTCCTGCTGCGTGGAAAAGACGACTAAGAAAGTGGGGCGTGCGGGGGATGCATTCAGGGAGGTAGCACCTGCCCTCCATGCTTATCTTATCCCCATCCCAACTAGACAGTTGACCAGATGACCCCTAAATGGCAGGAATGAGAGCCTTCAAGGAAGGCCTCCTCCGTGTCATGCCCTGTCCTGATAAAACAGTGCACCCGAACAATTCCAAGAACATGCACCCGTCATTTGAAGGCTTGGTGCTTACACAAAATAGTCGTTCGTAAGTACTAACAAATAAAAATTAGTGAAGGGGCATCTGGATGGCTCCGCCGATTAAGTCTCCAACTCTTGATTTTGGCTCAAGTTATCATCTCAGGGTCATGGAATCGAGCCCTGAGTCGGACTCCATACTCAGCATGGAACCTGCTGAGATTCTCTCTCTCCCTCTGCTCCACCACCACCCCCACACCGCTCCCAACCACCCACTCACGCACGTGTGCACTCTCTCTCAAAAAAAAAATTAATGCAATACTTCAGTAGAATCTCCGAGACACATACAAAAGAATCCACCTTAAAAACCTGCAGGGAAGAATCTGCCTTAATAAATTACCTTGCTGTTCACTCAGCCCTCAAACTGTGAGTCGTCAGCCCCCAGAATGTCAGCTCCTCAAGGGGCAAGAACCACATTTTTTCTGAGTCATGTAAATTTTCTAAGGTGCTTGGGAGCACGCTGTACCCTGTGGAGCCCTCGGTACCTTTTGTTTGATGTTGCTGACAAGACCTAAAAAATAATCCCTTCGAGTGCCCCCTATTAACATGCAGCAAAACTCAAAGCAGCGGCTTGCTGATTTGTCTTTCATGGAGAAGCCAGGGACCTCTCTGTTTTCCTACACTTATCTGTGCACAATATAATGTTACTCATTTCTCAGTTAGATGACTGAGCCCTCCCACTCAAAGCCAATCTGAGGGAGAAACTGAAAAAAAAAAAAAAAAAAATTCTCCCACTTTCAGTCCTAAAATCAAAGAAGTAAATCACATTTCTTTAAAACTCACTAACTGGGGCGCCTGGGTGTCTCGGTGGGTTAAAGCCTCTGCCTTCGGCTCAGGTTATGATCCCAGGGTCCTGGGATCGAGCCCCACATCGGGCTCTCTGCTCAGCAGGAGCCTGCTTCCCTGTTCTCTCTGCCTACTTGTGATCTCTCTCTCTGTCAAATAAATAAATAAAATCTTTATAAAAAAAAAATCTCACTAACTGCAAATGACGAAGAGCCAAGTATCTTCATGCCTCAGGCCCTCAAAGGCACAGTTTCTGAAGCATTTTCTTGGAGGTTGGGAAAAATTACAAGACGGGACCTCAAATAAAGGGGCTCCAAGAAGAGGGACAGAGCATATGCAAGTTGATATTGCTCGAAGTCAGCATCTTCTAAATGAAGCCAGGCCCAGGGGTGAGAGCCTGACCTATGCACACCGAGGGGTTCTGGGCGCGCTGCTCCCTGCCTTCAGAGTGTTCAGGGGTAAAAGCTGAACCCAGAGAAGCAGAAGAAATGGCATTTACTTGTTTCCCTTCACGTGCTCTCTGGTCCTTTGCTACAGTGGCCAACACATTGGCTGCCTGCTCTCCTCCCATCACTGAGATGCGAGCGTTCGGCCACAGGTAGAGGAATCTTGGGCTGGGGGGAGGGGGGCATGGGAAGAAAGGAAAAAATGATCAAGTTAATTCACTCTACAACACAGAGATTTTCACAGACCTGTGTTTATCCTCTATATTAGTGGTTCTTCATTCTAGCTATACATTACTAGTGGAATTTTTTTTTTTAAACCAAGCTTAGAATCCACCCCAGGCTAATCTCCAGAGGTGTGTCTTGAACGGAGCAGGATTTCTAAGTTCTCCAGGTGATTGTGATGTCTGTTCTGATAAATTTTATTTTTCCATCTCATCTCAATTTACTGGGCATAAAAACATACAAAATATCCCCTTATCATCAACGCTCATGTCCTGTTTTCCATTCCTGATATAAAATAAAGCCTTGCTGCTTTATTTTTTAGTTTTACTAGGGACTTAACAAATTTGTTAACCTTTTTAAACCAAACAACTCTGCACTTTCCTGATTTTTCTATCTTTATAATGTCCTGTTTTCTACTTTTCTTGTGTTTAATATGCTCTTCTGTGAATTTCCTGAGCTGGCTCGTTGATTTTTGGCCTTACTTCTTCTCATATATGTATTTATTTACGTCTACCAAACATGTTCCTCAAAGCCAGACTTTGACTGCATCACACAAGCTATGACATGTAGTATTTTCATTATCACCCATTTCAAAATATTTCCTGATTCCCGTTGTGGATTTCTTCCAAGTAGCGTGTTTTGCCTTAAACTTCATTTCACTCTTCCAGATGATACAAATTATGGTATCACTGATCAAGATGTGTGAATGTCATTCTGTGTTTCAAATGAACCCCTAACGAACTGACCATTTATAATCAGACTCGAAGTGTGATTCTTTCAGAGAAAGCCATACCATATGACAACCACCTACCTATATGCTCTGCCACACATCCCATAGTTTCCAGCCCCGTAAGACCCCCCAATGATGATGGTTATCTTGGGCACTTTGGCACAGGCAACAGCGGCCACCATCTTGGCACCATCTTTGGCAATCCCTTCAGCTTCATATTCTCTACCAACCATAAATCCTAAAAGAAAGGAAAGAAAAAAAGCCTCTAGATGATGGGATTTATGTGCAGAAGTTAAGTCCAACATGGTATTTGAAGGACAACCTGCCAACTATATTTTACTACACAGCCTCTCACTGTAACAACATATTTATATGTGAAATATATCCCCCAAAAAGTGTGCTTTAAAAGATCAAATATAATTAATTGCTCCTAATCACTTCTAAAATTTTCCTTAGAATGGTTCATCCGGATGCACACAAAGATCTTCCGACGAGATAAAGATGCAAGAAACTTATCTTCAAGAAATTCTCTCAGAACAGCGGTGTGGTGCTGAAAGCACGCGAAAAGCTAAAGACAGAGGGCTGTGGCAAGCCCAACTGTGAGGCCTCTGGTACTCACGGACCTGCTTCAATACAGAAACTGCTCCTTCTGAAATGCTGCTTTACAACTCTGAGGAAAAAAGACGAATGTTTCATACATGCTAGGGGCCCCTGCCAGTGACTAAATAGCAAGGCGGAAGAATTTTCCACGATTATAGGATTCCTTCACTACCTCAAGCTCCCAGCTCTGCTGAAGCTGCTCTGCACTCACATTGGACCTTCTGGGCCCTGGGCATGTTCCTCCTTCCCCCACAAAACCCAAGTCAGGCTTCATGCGGCCCCCTTCCCACCCATGGACTCACTCGCCTGGACTGTCACTATTTTTGCTTTGCAAGTCCCCAGCCATGGAGTCATCCGATTCCACTCAGTTTCTGTGAGACGCCTGTACAAGCTACGGATACAGCGGTACTGACAGGACAGCCCTCACCCTCCCCGGGCGCGATGTGCTTCCCTGGACCCCATTGAGCAGGGCCCTCACTAGAGCTCAGAGCTCCTCTTTCTGCCGTGTCCTGACTCCATGAAACCTTCCACGGTAGCCATCTCAAGTAGAAGCTATTTTCAAGCTCTGCTTCCTCACCAGGCACCCCTGCCTCTCTAGTCCCTGTAGATGATTTCACCTTGAAAAAGATTATGCCACCTCACTTGTCTTTCTCCAATCCTTCCCAGCACTAAAAACAACATCATCGTGCTCTCTTCCTTCCTCTCCTCTCCTCTCTGTGAAAGAAATCAGTTACTCAAAGACTGTCCCTGAGCCCTCTTCTCTTCTCTAGGGGTGTTCTCACCTCTTCCCACAGCTTTAAGTAACATCCACATATTTTGAGGATGCCTACATTTTCACCTGCAGCTAACACACACATCTTCTGTGCTCAAGATTTATTCAACTGTCTTCTGCGTATGTATCTCCAGGAATGTCACAACAAGTCCCTCAAGGGCAAGGTTGCAAAGCCAAACTCAACCTCTGCTCTCTGCCCCCAACCCAACTAGACACCAAAAAACAAAAATGTAGGTGTATCTTCCAGGAAGAAGGTTTACTTTACTAGCGGTTAAGAAACCATGAGGCATTATTAGAAACAAGGTCCCTGGACCAGTGAAGCCTCAGAATCCTTTCTATCTGTCCTATTACCAAGTTTGCTCCATAGGACCCCCTCAGGCTACTGTCTGGATAGAACATCTCTCAAAACTCACCTAACCAAGTATCATAAACTTAAGAGCAGCACCAGATAAAGATGTCTTAGTACCAGGACTATTTAAAGCCCTGCTGACCGCCATGAGCCAAACTCTTTTTTCTTGCGAAGGCTTGCCTGATTCTAACAACTAATTAAGAGCCTCTTCCTTTGACCCTGAGATAACCACAGTCACTTAGAAGATGGAGAGGAGGGCTGATTTCACTAACCAACATAACTAAGTGCAACATACAATATAAATAGTAGAATCCTAGAATTCTAAGAAAAAGAAATCTACAACCACAAAAAAAACTTAAAAATCATTGTATCCACCCTATTACAATCATCAGTGAAACACGAAATCCAAAGAGGTGATGCTGAGCATACCATTCTTTGGAGTCTAAACTCAAATCCCCAGACTACTGCTCAGGATATGCATAGACCTTTTATAATATGTCGCTTCAGACAGAATTAACTACACAGGAAAAGATGAGGGCAAGGGTGGACCACAGCATGTGCTAGAAATCCTTTAAGGAAAACAAAGTGCTAGGAAAGAGACAATGCATCAGACAAAGCCCTCGGAATGAGATCAGAGAGTGTTTCTGGTAGAGAACACAGCCCTCCTGCTGCTGGAGGGGTAGGCATGCATGTGGACGGGGAAAGGAAGGCCGTCTGATGGTGATACAGGAAACTCAGAAACTGCTTCATCCGAATATGGAGAAAAGTCTCATATATTTGATTCATGAAGGGTTAACCCTTAAAGAGTCCCTACAAAGAGTATCCACTAGACCTTCGTACCATGACAGAAGTGTTCTAGGTCTATAGCGTCCAATACTGCAGTCATACCGGACAGTGCAGCTCTGGAATAATGCAACCAAACTGATTACGCTATTTTCTTACCGGTAATGTTTTGAAGGAACAGCAGAGGAATATTCCTTTGGCAGCACATCTGGATGAAGTGAGCCCCCTAAGAGCAAAGAAGATAGTCTTTTTAATGAGCAGGGTAACAAATCTGCACCCATTGGGCATCCTATGAACAACGCACCTGGGTCAGCGATAACGAGAGCCCTTAGTACTTAGCTAGTAACAATATACCATGTGGACCCATAGCCAACAGGACGTGTGATGTCCTGCTCAATGGGGAGGCTGTTTTTCCCTCTGCCTTCTACTCCTCCTGCTTGTGCTCACGCTCTCTCTCTCTCTGACAAATAAATAAACAAAATCTTTAAAAAAATAAAAACAACTTTAACTAATCTGTAAATTGTAATAAATATATTTGCAATTATTAAATGTTAAAAAAATAAAAAATAAAAAAGTAAAAACAAAAACAGTGCTCTAGATAAAACAGCTTAATGTAAACCTCTGTAAAAACTATTCAAGCACTTACACGCACGCACGTACACACAGTGTTCTGCCTACTAAGGCATCTGGTTAAATACTTTAAAGCTTTTATGTAATAAACTTTCATTCATTACTTGACCTTCAAAGCCAATTATGTTTATATTAAAACAGAAAATCTTGAAACATGTTTAACAGTACTTGCCTTTTTTGCAGACTCAGAAAAGAGAACTCCATTATTTCCAACGATACCTATAGGGTATCCAAATATTCTAGCAAATCCTCAAAAGAAAATTGAAAAAAAGATTTATGTATTTCAGAGGGCTTTTGATTCACAGCTAACAGACACAGTTATACATTCCTTAATTTCAGGTGAAAGCTTAAAATGTGGAAATTTTGTCTAGGGTACAGAACAGCTTGCGTCACAATGTTTTGTTTCTAAGGTATCGGGACTCTGGGTGTTTTGCTTCTTTGAGCGCGCTCCGTGGAAACCTGTCACTTGTCTGACTGGCTACTTTGGTTAGGTGATGGGGTTGGGGTGTCACCCGTTCATTCGTGTAGTTTATGTCCAAGTGCCCACTAGGTACCAGACAGAGGATATTTACAGAACGACTCGCAGAGAGCCCTTTAAAGGCCCATGTTCAGAGCTCTCCACCAGTTTCAGGTGACTGGCTTGCCTTTAAATGCCTGTGGCAATGACAGGCCCTCAAGGTAAAGGGAATAAACTCAGCAAAGGCAGACCGGCTTTCAAAAGCAGGAACGAGGTCAAGCTTGGGGGTCGTGAGCTTCCAGTAACAGACGCAGCTGAGCTTAGAAGAATGGATCTTACCACCACTCCCACTCCCAGTGCGAATACCCACTGTCCATACACACAGGCACACTGGACAAGTAAGGGAGAGGGAAAGGGAGGATAACGGTACATGAGGGAGACACCCGAGGTGACTTCAGGAGGTTTCTGTAAACCTGAAAAACCTGGCTAGAGAGAGCTTTCCAAGAGTGAACTTCAACAGAGGATAAAGAACTCTCCTAGGAGTCTCC
The DNA here is from genome assembly GCA_028646535.1 of Procyon lotor. Classification (NCBI taxonomy): domain Eukaryota; kingdom Metazoa; phylum Chordata; class Mammalia; order Carnivora; family Procyonidae; genus Procyon; species Procyon lotor. The sequence continues at coordinate 86,700,427 of CM053607.1, forward strand.
TAGGTGTCAAAGACTTGGAACTCAAGAGTCAACGAACTGTGCTTGTTGAAGTGGGTGAAAGAAAGCACACAACCAAAGTGCCCAGAACCAGACTCTGTCTTCAAGCTCAAGACACACAGGCCATCACTGAGACATCTCTGGTATGTGACACCAAGCAGGAGCTCAAATTGTCGTTGAAGAAAAATTGATGATTAAGACCGAATGTCAACCTACTGATAAACCAGAACACTGAACTGTTAAAAATTTGTTTTCTTGGGGCACCTGGGTGGCTCAGTCGTTAAGCGTCTGCCTTCGGCCCAGGTCAGATCTCAAGGTCCTGGGATCGAGACCCGCATTGGGCTCCCTGCTCGGCAGGAGGCCTGCTTCTCCCGCTACCATTCCCTCTGCTTGTGTTCCCTCTCTCGCTGTGTTTCTCTCTGTCAAATAAATAAAATCTTTAAAAAAAAAAAAAAAAAGATCTAGTCTTTAAAAAAAAAAAATTTGTTTTCTTTCTTTATTCTAGCCTTGTCTTGGTTTTATTGGTCTTTCAGTCCTAAAACCCCAACCAAAAGCCTAGGCTGTCCATCTTAAATGGCACTGTCACTTACAGAGGGAAATGCAGAGGGGTGACCTTCCCCAGAGGTTGAGCGATCCACTCAGGAGTTCAGCCTCATCCCACAAAAACAGCCAGGAATCTAGCACATCTTGGCAGTATGGTGCTACCCCTGCCCAGTAAGCTATTTAGACTTTCAACCTTAGCCTGGCCTGGGATCTCCAGGTACAGCACCTGCTAAGTAGAACACATACCCCACTCTATTAGGGACACAGAGGAAGTGCCTTCACCAAATTCCTTCGGGACAAACTGGAAAGCAAAATGTCCAAGAAACTACTAGGGCCTACATAAGGCAAGCGCAGAGGCAGGAGGAAACTCTTCAGAGGAGCCAGAGAACGTGATCCTCAGAAAAATCTGTCCTTCTCCCTCCCCTAAAAACTTCCCCCTCTCACCAACCCCCAGGCCCCTCTTCTCTTTCTCACACCCCTTTGCTTTCCCTAATCTTATCTGAATTCCAGTACAGTCAGGAAGAGATAGAGGAACTATGTATATCCTTAGTATCCTAGGGGACAAAGGTACCCCAAGTCTCTCAGCAAGTAAGGGGCAAATTCATAAAAACACATGACCAAGAGAGCCCATCCATCTTTGGGGAGAGAAGCAGAAAACAACTCTGACTTGTTTCAAACTGTTGCACAAGAGGTTACATCCTGAACTATTTGGTCACAAATCCTGAATATATATCAGACCAAAAGCTCTTAATCACCTAAACACCTCAATACAAAAACATAAATTCCACTCCCAGTGTGAACCCTTTTGTTGCTCATAAATCAAACCAGGAGAAAAGTGTTGCGATTTATCCTTAAGCCTCAAAGTATATTTGCAATTTGGATTTTTGTAGTGAGTTCATTTTTTCTTTTACTCTGATATGTTGTCTTCAGGTTACTTAATATATTTTCTAGCTTTCAAAAGACCAAATAAAATTCACAGAATTCGTTTTGTCATCTGTCCAAAATAGATTATTATGGGTCTAGTATCTATGTTTCAAATACTTTTCTTCAAAAGCCTACAAACTCAAAATGCTTCAGATGAATGAATGAACTTTTATAAACAGCCTTATTTTGCTTTTTCAGATTTGGTTTCCTGTCCTATATTCTCAATCTAGTGTTTACACGATTCAACGTTAGACCTGCACAGAGGCTATGAGAAGGTTTAACTCACTTAACGTCCTTCTAGGAGGTTTAACATCATGTAAAACCTGCTAGTAGAATCAGACTAAAGAACCAAGGAAACAGTGCTGAAGTTTTCAAAATTATTACAAATTATCCAGAGAAACAAAAAGAACTACAAATATTTCTGCTAACTTTGCTTTGATAAGAAGCTTTTTTTTTTTAAGCGAGGGAGAGAGAAGTGGGGTAAGGGGCAGATAGAGAGGGAGGGAGACAATCTTAAGCAGGCTCCATGCCCAGTGCAGAGTCTGTCGTGGGGCTGGATCCCATGACCCTGAGATCATGACCTGAGCCAAAATCAAGAGATGGATGCTTAACTGACTGAGCCACCCAGGGGCTCCAATAAGAAGCTTTTTAAACAGTGAAGACCACCGAGTTTCAGACAAGGTCCTTTACCACAGCATCTAGCCGTCATCATCGCAAACTCTGGGTCTATGAAGCCATTCAGCTACACATAACCTTCACAAAACAACTCCTTTTGAATATAAACCCACACACTTGGTACCACTCTAAATAACAAAGTTCACACCAGGTACATCAATACCTTAAGCAGAGAGATCACTTATTTTCAAAGCAATACAAAATGTTCAGGGCAATTCACTGGCTCAGTTGGGAAAATACAGGACTCTTGATCTCAGGGTTGTGAGGTCAAGCCCAACACTGGGTGTAGAGGTTACTTAAAAACAAAATCTTGGGGCGCCTGGGTGGCTCAGTCGTTAAGCGTCTGCCTTCGGCCCAGGTCAGATCCCAGAGTCCTGGGATCGAGCCCCGCATCGGGCTCTCTGCTCGGCAGGGAGCCTGCTTCTCCCACTACCATTCCCTCTGCTTGTGTTCCCTCTCTCGCTGTGTTTCTCTCTGTCAAATAAATAAAATTTAAAAAAAAAAAAAAAAAAAATCTTAAAAAAAAAAAAAAGAAAAGAAAGAAAATGCTCATATTTTCCATTCTTTGCCTTTATACCTGTAACTAATGTGTCTCCATATAAGGCTTTGAACTCGTTGAATCTGCTTCCATCCACGATTCTAGCAATGACCTAAAAAGAAAAGTAACAATGTTCCAGAGAGATTATATTACAAAAGAATTTTTACATTAAAGTTATTCAGAAGGAAAACAACGTTGCTGTCAAGTTGTCACTTTCATAGCATTTCACCCTATAGAGTCTTCTCACTAGAATTTCACTTTCTATGCGTGGTTAAGGCCCTGAAGTTACTCCAGGCCCCAGTTTTAGATCACACGGTAAGAGCTACAGCACCATGTTACAGACCAGAGAAGCACAGAGACTATGAGGGCTGGAAGCTGGACTCAGAGCTTCAGGAGCTGCTCAAAAGCATTGGCAAAGGGTCTGGGATTCAACCACAAAGGATGGTATAGGCTCAGAGTTGGGAGAGTTAGCCTCCAAACGAAGGGATCACATAGGATTTGTGTGTCCTGGGTAAAGTCTCAGTTCTCACTTCTGCAAAGGTGGGACAAAGTTGTGAGGATGTGATGAGCTTAAAAAAAATAATGCTGAGATGAAGACCTAGCTCTGACTCCCAGGCCTACTGGGGAGAAACTAGAGTCACAGACTGATTACCTAAAACCCTAAGCCTCAGTTTCTTTCATCTGATTTGAAAAAAAAAAAGAAATAAGAGGAACCCTCTTACAACATTAATGGGAAAGCAAATTGGTGCAGCCGCTCTGGAAAACAGTATGGAGGTTCCTCAAAAAGTTAAAAAAAAAAAAAAAAAAAGAATTATCCTACAATTCAGCAATTACACTACTAGGTATTTACCCAAAGGATACAAGAATACTGATTTGAGGGGGTATATGCACACTGATGTTTATAGCAGCATTATCCACAATAGCCAAACTATGGAGACAGTCCAAATGTCCATCGACTGATGAACGGATAAAGATGTGATACACACACACATACACACACACACAGAGGACTATTACTCAGCCATCAAAAAGAATGAAATCTTGCCATTTGCAACAATGTAGACAGAGCTAGAGTGTATCGTGCTAAGTGAATTAGAGAAAGACAAGTATCACATGACTTTTCTTATATGAGGAATTTCAGAAGCAAAAGAGATGAGCATGGGGGAGGTAAAAAAGAGACGGAAACAAACCATAAGGGACTCTCAACAATAGACAGAACAAACTAAGGGTTGCTGGAGGGAGATGGGTGGGGGGCTGGGCTAGATGGGTGATGGGGATTAAGGAGGGCACTTGTGGTGAGCACTGGGTATTGTACGGAAGTGATCAAACACTGGATTCTACACCTGAAACTAATATTGCATTGTGTGTTAACTGCGAGAATTTAAATAAAAACCTAAAAATATTAAAAAAAAAAAAAAAGATAACACTTAAAAAGTGCTAACTAAAGCACACTGCCTGGCCCTCAATGGAAAGTAGCTATTATTACTAAGACTTCAATAAATATCCCTTGATTCTGATCCTACATATATACATACTTAATCTAAAAGGAATAATTATGAAATATCCTTGGGACTATCCTTTTTATCCTTGGGACTCATCATATACATCAAGACTATTTCAAAGAGTTCCAAACATATTCCAAATTTCTTCAGAAACTATTTTACATGATACACACCATTTTTCTTTCTAGTCCAAACTTCCTTTTTCCTGTTTACCACATCAAAGCCTTGTTTTGTAACATGCAAAGGCTAAAAAATGGGTGAATGCTTCCCAGTATCACTCTTTCCAAAAAGTAAGAGCATACTTGGAATTATTTTTTATTTTCCTGAAAGGTCCAATAATGTAGTGGGAATATAAGCTATCTGTTCTAAATGCTACGTAGCTCCAAAACTGTACCTTCTAAAACACTGTCAACACATAACAACTACTATCCTTTCACACAAAAATAAACCCCCTCAAAGAGCACAGCAAACTAGGGGTACTTAGTATGAAACCATTTCCTAGTTGTTTTACGATGACCACCACCCAGCCCTTTAAAACATATTAATTCATCTTTACAAAGACTCACACTTCAGGAAGCAGACATATCCTTTGGTACTATAGCTACTTCTGGAAGAGGAAAGTGATGCTCAGAGAGGTCCAATCCCAGTACCACTGACTAGGGAAACAAGGACGACAAGCCAGGTTTTCCAGTGAACATTCTAGTGCTGTCCCCTAGCTCCGTATACTAGTAAGTCCTTCATATAAGACTTATTTGCAATTATAGAAAAACGTAATATGTGATCATCATAAATCAGCAAAAGGTAGAAAGTCCAGGAAAGTATTTAAGAAGGTAAAAGTCAGGGCTCCTGGGTGGTTCAGTGGGTTAAAGCCTCTGCCTTCGGCTCAGGTCATGATCCCAGGGTCCTAGGATCAAGTCCCACATCAGGTTCCTTGCTCAGTGGGGAGCTCTCCCTCTACCTGCCACTCCCCCTGCTTGTGTGTGCACACTCTATTTCTCAGATAGATAGATAGATAGATAGATAGATAGATAGATAGATAGATCTTTAAAATAAATATATATATTTACTGAGCGCCTACCATGTCACCAGGTATGATTATAGCAAATAGGACCTAGCCATGGAAATGGTTTCAAGAAGAACTTATAATTATTGGAGAAATGTTTATCATTTAAACTGGAGAAAGAATTTTAAAAGGACACATGTGTATGTTTGCATGTGTAGATGATTACAGCTACATAAAAATGTATACATATACACTAAGCCAAAACACTAAAATATTCACTGCTTTCTCTGGATGGTAGAATTATAAGCAATCTTATGTTTTTCTGCATTTTCTACAATTGTTCACAATTAGCACACAATAGTTTTACAGTTAAAGGAAAAACAACAAATATGAAGGCACAGAAACTGACAGTAAGAATATTTCTTAATTTAAAAAGTATTCTGTCATATATGGATAGTGAACAAAAGAAAAGACTCCATGCTATATGCAAGCACTAAAAATTATCAATCTAGACCAAGGGAGACCAGGTCAGCAATCTGTAACCATAGCAACATCTTCGAATGTAATCAAAAGTCTAATCTCTGCTAAGGTCATATTGATCTAAAAAGGGTCTGTTTTTTTTCCTTTCCACAATTTACTGACATTTCCTCTGCTTCCCAAAATAAGAGCACTAAAAAGAAAAAGATGAAATTTATGAAATGCCTACATCATTCCTAACGTGCACAGGATTAGAGAGTCCTATTTACGAACAAAGCAAGCTTCATCGTGGTGCAATGAGAACTTGCCACCCATTAAGGGGTTTTTTGATCCCCCTGTCTGTTCTAGTAAGAGATCCTTCCCATTTATGTCATTCCTTACTGAAATTCACAAGAGGCTCTAGGCAAGAAGGTATCTAAACAGATTTCACCTTAAAAACGGATACACTCTTAACTACAGGAAACAAGCTGAGGGTTGCTGGAGGGGAGGGGCTGGGGGATGGGGTAACTGAGTGATGGGCATTAAGGGGGGCACGTGATGGAATGAGCACTGGGTGTTACATAAGCCTGATGAATCAGTGACCTTTGCCTCTGAAACCAATAATAAATGTTAATGAATTGAATTTAAATTTTAAAATGACTTTTAAAAAAACGGATACACATGTAAAGAGACTGACAGCATGGTTTACAGCTCACAGCTCCACTCCACACACCTCTCGAATATCAAAGTGCCTCTTAAGGTTAGTACCAACTATTCCATACAATTCATCAGCAGGAAATAAAGGATCTTCAGAAGGTTCTACGGTAACCTGCAGAAATATAAAACAACCATATTAACCTATTTAAAGACATTATTCAAGGTCACCTAAGCCAAAAGGCTTTTGAAGAAAATAAAAGATACAAGAAGTCAACCAACTCACATCCAATTTCTTCTGATAATTTAGATTCCTCACAATCATCCTAGTTAGGTGAAGGGCATGATGATCATCCAAAGCGTAGTAGTCGGATACTCCGGACTTTCTACGGAGTAAAGCACACTAAAGTAATCAGAGCAGGGAAAAGGAAAATAAAAGTCTTAAACCCTAAAGATCTTCTCTCATCTAAGGCTGACATCATTTTTACTTCCAAAATACTTTAATAGATGTCATCCAACTTGATTCTCATCATGTCCCCAGCAGCATTACCCTGCTGGGGAAACAGGAAACACTGAGGTCTACCTAAATTAAGTACCCAGCCCTAGGACCCCCAGTAGCTGTATAAGAATCCGCAGGTTCTAGTTCTCAATCCTGACCTTCTAGACCTAGACAACAGAATCTTGCTGATGAGGACTTCTTTTTTTTTTTAAGATTTTATTTACTTGACAGAAAGAAACATAGCTAGAGAGGGGACACAAGCAGAGGGAATGGTAGCAGGAGAAGCAGGCTTCCTGTGGAGCAGAGAGGCCGATGTAGGGCTCGATTCCAGGACCCTGGGATCATGACCTGAGCCGAAGGCAGACACTTAACAACTGAGCGCCCCAGGCGACCCTGCAGATGAGGACTTCTATGTAATGCTCATCGCAAGCACCTCAAACGAAACTGTCTGATAAAGTTCAACAACCACAGGTGCAGTCCATAACAACCAAGTGTCTGTAACTCACTGAGCTCCTAATGGAGATACCAACTATGGTCTCTCATTGCAGGGAGACCGCTGAGGTCCCAGCTTTACAAAGTTACGTCTTTAAGCGTAAGCTGTCATGGGTAACATACAGAGGCTTGATGACCCTGTCCCATAGATCAATGGGAAAAAGGAGTATTGATAAAACAGAATGGCAAGAAGGGCCACAGAAGTTCCTGCTCAAGTTCAGTGTGAATGAAGCAGGGGCTTGCTCTGTTTATTAGCTTTGTTCTGATTAGATGGCTTTTTATCCATATGTAGATATACAGAATCTAGAATATGTATTTTAAAAAAACTGCCTCAGTGCTGGACTCTTGGTTTCCACTCAGATCGTCATCTCAGGGTCATGGAATTGAGCCCCGCAACGGGCCCCTGGCTCAGCATGGAGTCTGCTTAGGACTCTCTCTCCCTCAGCCCCTTTCCCCTTTGTGAGTGCATGCATGCACGCATGCTCTCTTTCTCTAAAATCAATCAATCAATCAGTCAATCTGTAACTGTAGGGGTGTCTGGCTGGCTCAGTCGGTGGAGCATGCAACTCTTGATCTCAGGGTTGTGAGTTCAAGCCCCACACTGGGTGTAAAGATTGCTTAAAAATAAAAATTTTTTAAAAATAAATAATTGTAAATACAGACAAAAATATGTACCTGAAAAAAATAGAATTTTGGTTCATTTTATGAGTAAGGACTAATCTGCAGCAATATAAATTGTGACGTCTTGTCTAGGGAAAACGCCAAACCCTTAACAGATATTTCTTGGAAATGGGTTCTCACGGTGATTAGAGGGCACTCTCCACCTCTGGACTGGGTGTTTCTAAATGAGAGCAGAGACCGTGTTTACTCCTCGCTATAGCCCTACAACACTTAGCCAATGGTAGACCCTTCAGTTTTTTTAACTTAATATGACATTTTACAACTAACAGTTATCTTTTACATGCTTCATACATCAAAGTGGCTATACTTGCTGACCTATAGCTACACTGCAAGAATTCAGAAAGCAGAGAGAAGCAGAAAGACTTACTTCCAAATCAGGAAATATTCAAAATAAAAGGTTTTCATTTAAAAACTGCCTGGTATTTACCAAAACACCAGGAAAGGGAAACCTTTGATGAGACACTGTATTACAGAAGTCTCTGTGTCAAATTAATTCCTCATGATGGCTAATCAGAGAGGCTTAAAATATGTATTTACAAAGACAGAAGAAACCCAAAGCAATTTGTGACTAGTAAATTTTATCAGACTGTTCAAAAAAAAGCCAACACTACTATTAGGTCATTACCACCTAATCACTGTCCCGTGATTTTAAACAGGTTATTACGAATAATCATAGCTAGTGGTAGCAGGGCACTTCCCAGCGACCAGATGCTGTGCTGTGAGGTGGGAACTATGCTTTTCTTCACTTTACATGTGAAGACATGAGACTCGATGAAGTTAACTAGTTTGTCCAGTCACAAGTATGTAAGGCAGAGGATCAATTCCAGAACCTACACCCTTAACTTGGTATATACTGCCTAGAGCTTTTATGGGCACCAAATAACTTTAAATAGTCAAAAAAATTTTTTTAATTAATGCTCCTCAAATACTATTTTCATCTCCTCATTAAACATCCACAAACAGTGGCAGCCCACTCTGTCCTGCACCCCACCCACCCTATTCGACCTGTGTCCTGTCTCCGGGCTGCAATGCCCATGCCACCATCTCCCTGCCACGGTCAGTGCAATCAGAGGGGAACGGGGCGTTGCCACTCACACACTTGTGCTCACTGTAAATAAACACATGTTCTTCTGTCCCACACGTGCAGAAACTCAGGCTCGTGCTAAGCTTTTCTCGGCCACCCTCAACACCACTCCCTTAACCACTCCTCCCTTCGCCTCTCGTTAGAAAACCGGGAGCAAGCCAGCATATTCATTTTGTAATGTTTTCTAGTTCTTTTGTTTATGTCTCTTATTTACATAATGAAATTATCATGAGGGCAGGGACCAGGCCCGAAATCATTCCGTGTTACTCACAACACTTGGCACCATCAATCTACCCAGTAAGCACTCGGTGAGAAAAGGAAGAAGGGAAAATTGATGCAAATGTACACATTAACTTTTCTAAAGGCACAGCGGTGTTCTCTGACAGGACAGTAGCAGTGTTACACCTGCCTCTCTTCTCCTACCTTCTAGACTGCTCCCATAGCCACCAGCCTTCCTGGGCATGAGATCTGGCAACAAAGAGAGGTTTAGGCACCTGCCAGACCATGGAGCTCAATGATTCAATCCACTTGCCATTTGTGCCTGGCTTCCTTGGGTATTTTCCAGGGCTTTCCTCTTTATTTACACTCACCTCAAGGTGAGCTAGCTCATCTATTTCCAGAGGTTTAAATTCTAGTTCTATGCTGATGAGTCCCAAATAAAGATCCCCAGCACTGATCTGGGCTGCAGACTCTTACCAATGAACTGCCTACTCAGCCACCATGCCTACTTGGATGTCTCAAGCACCTCTAACTTATTCGGTCCGAAAGGAACACCCGATTCCCCCGCCCCATCCCCAGATCTCCTCCTCCCCTCGTCTTCCCAATCTCAGGAAGAGAAACCTTTTCCAGGCATCATCTTTGTCCCCTCACTTTCCTATACCCTTTTATGAAATCCACCAGCAAGTCCTTCAAACCCATCTCTAAAACAGAGCTCGAACCTGGTCACTCCCCCTACCTGCTCTCCCACCAGAACCATCCAAGCCAGCGGCATCTCTCATCTGTTGGTACTGATAAAACTCCCTGACTGGTCCCTCAGGCAGACTCAGACCAAGCCCCCAAATGTTCTGTTTAGCAGCCAGAGTGACTTTTTCTAATGAAATATTTGATAATAGCATCTCTCTCCTTCAAATTCTTCAATGGTTTCCTAATTGCTCTTAAAAAAAAAAAAAAAAAGTCCAGTGGTGCCTGGGTGGCTCAGTGGGTTAAAGCCTCTGCTTTCGGCTCGGGTCATGATCTCAGGGTCCTGAGATTGAGCCCCGCATCGGGCTCTCTGCTCAGCAGGGAGCCTGCCTCTCCCTCTCTCTCTGCCTGCCTCTCTGCCTACTTGTGATCTCTCTCTGTCAAATAAATAAATAAAATCTTTTAAAAACAAAAGTCCACTATTTAATGGTCCAGTTATGATAAACAACAATAAAAATAACTGCAGAAGCGGTGCCTGAGTGGCTCAGTGGGTTAAGCCTCTGCCTTCAGCTCAGGTCATGATCTCAGGGTCCTGGGATGGAGCCCCACATCGGGCTCTCTGCTCAGCAGGGAGTCCGCCTCCCCCCTCCCTCTCTGCCTGCCTCTCTGCCTCCTTGTGATCTCTCTCTCTCTGTCAAATAAATGAAATCTTAAGTAATAATGCTAATGGCAGTTAACATTTATAGGTCCTTATTTAAAGCAGGTATTGTTTCAAGCAATTTACATGTATCATCTCATTTAATCCTCACAAAACTCTAGGAGGTAGACGGTCTTCTTACCCCTGAACTCCAACCTGACATGACTGGACCAGTGACCAGAAGGAGCCAGCTCAGGCCTGACTCACAGGAGCCGAGTGTGTGTACCTCTTGCTGATGCCACACTCAGTGGTGTTCTGTTGGGACCCTGCCAACAGGCCTCGATGGGATACTTTATCCCAGAGGCACTGGCAGACACCACAAAGCCGGATTCTTCCCCTCCCTAGAAAACCAGCTGTTATGCATCTACCTGCTCGGGAGAGTTGAGCTAAGCTCCTCCGTGGTACGGCCACCTCAGCATCTGCTTTGTGTGTCTGACTGGATGGCAGGAGCCTGAAACCAGCCGCTCAGGCCAGCGTAGGAGCTAGAGAGCAGCCCCAGACTCATAAGCATGTCGCGGTCCCTATCAGAATTCCCCAACAAGCCTTGGGACGAACAGGCTCCTCTGCTTCCCAGCTCCCTCCTGTACGCCTTAGGCACATAAGACCCAATGTGGAACTGAACAAAATGCCAGTCTTTTGTTTTGAACTGACTAAACTAGCCTTAGCCCTTGAACCACCGAGTGCTCCAAACATAGACTTTAAGAAAAAAATGTGCTCAGGCTCCGCCTCTGTGCAAGCTCTGCCTTGAGCTGCCAGCCTGGCCCCTCGAGGCACGCTGTGTACTTCCTCCAGGTTCTGTGAGTAATCAGCCTGTCCACTTCAATTTCTCCTGTGGTCTGTTGTTGAACCACAGCTCACCATCCAGCACTCTGTGCTCCACTTAACAAATATTAATTTAACCAGCGTCATGGGGTACGTCCAGGGCTCAGCCGGTAAAACATCCGACTTCCTGATTTCGGCTCAGGTCATGGTCTCAGGGTTGTGAGATCCAGCCCTGCGTCAGGCTCCGGGCTGAGCGTGCAGCCTGCCTGGGATTCTCTCTCTCTCCCTCTGCCCCTCCCCACTCATGCTCTCTAACAATAAAATAAAATCTCTAAACAAACAAACAAAAAAAAACAAAACACAAAGTCTTCACACCTGCACACCAGTGGGTTGGACTGACATTCCATCTGCCCTCCCTATACTTCTTTACAGGCTTTATCACACGTATACATTTATATCATTGTATCATAGTCATTACTTATCACGCACCTCCCTGGCTAGAATGTTAAGCTCCCTGAGGTCAAAGACAAAGTCTATCTCATAATCTTGACTACCTGTAACAGTGTTTGCCACACCACAGGTGCTGGATGGACGTCTATTAAAGAAATGACAAACCTATTAAAGAAATAACGGACAAGATGATGTTCTAGCTTAGAAATGCAACTCTGTAGTTCAAACAATTGAACCCTAAAACAGCAGCTCAAGAACTGTGCTTGGATCCAACTACGGCTGGATCTGGCAAGTTTAACTCTTAGAAAAAAATAATGAAACCTTCTCTTCAACAGACCAATAGACGACAATGAAACCTGGAAACAACAAGGGCTTCTGTCTCACCTGCAATGCAGGTCAGCACCGCCGAGGTCCTCAGCTGACACTTCCTCTCCAGTGGCGGCTTTCACCTACAGCAAGGAGAAAAGTCAGTGGTGAGCTCTGCCCATCAGAGTAATAAAAACACTTACCTAACGTGCACGTCTTCTAACTTGCCTATGCATTCCACTCTTTCTTCCACCCAGCTAAAGATCTTTCCTTCCCTCCCTCCCTCCCTCCCTTCCTTCCTTCTATTTTTGAAATGGACTTTACACCCAGCATGGAGCCCAATGCAAGGCTCGAACTCAAGACCCCGAGATCAAGACCTGAGCTGAGATCAAGAGTCAGACGCTTAACCAACTGAGACACCCAGGTACCCCAAGATTGTTTTCTTATTCCACCCACCCAGCAAACCTAGAAAAAAACTATCTCCGGTCTACAGAGAAAAATCTGAACCCAGAGCCACTAAGGAATTTCCCCACAGCAACTGAGCAAGGGATGGAACCCAAGCTGAATCGAGGTATTTCAGACCTGAAAGCCCTCTCTCCTTCTCCTACCTTCTGCACGGTAAAGCATCTGTGTCTGTGCATACGCTGTTCCCACTGCCTGGGCTCCCTGCTTTCCGTGACCCTCCTCCTCCTGCAAGCCCCATCTGCTCTGTGTGGCTTTCCCGGACCTGCGCAGGCCTTGTCATCATTAACAACACCCCAGAGCAATAAGAGAACAAGGCTTGCTCATCTGTGGTCCAAGAATACCCTCGTACACCTCCAACACGGCAGCCGGTAGACTGTGTGTGTCGGTAATTTGCATGTGTGTCTCTCTTGTCTTCTCTATACCATGAGCGCCTGGAGGGGAGCAACTGCGATGTTTTAATCTTTGAACGCTCAGTAAATTTAATGAATTAAGGCCTTTTGGGGCCTATCCTGAAAAACTGCAGTTAACGATCACAAACTCTTAAAAGTGCAATACCTTTAAGAGGCCAAAAAAAAATCCCTAAGATTACCCACATCTAAGATTCGGCAGAATAGGACCAAAAAGAAAGAAACCTGAAGTAATAAATGAAGAATGACTTAACTACAGCCTGAGAAATGCTAATAGGAAAACAGAAAAATCATTTAGTGCCAAATGTCAACCTGACCCCTTGGGAATTGCTAACTCATTCCTACTTCTTTGGATTGATTGATTTTTCTTTTATAGGAAAAGCTGGTGTTAGAACAATGAACCTAAATTGCAGCACAGAAAGGACTTATTATTCACTACATCAGAAGTTCTGTCTTAAACAAAATATTATTGCGCAGGGAAAAGTAATTAAAATTTTCCCTTCCAATTATTCCACCCACAGAACTAAATTCTTGGTTCTCTTCTTCCCGAAATATTCAGCGTAAAATAGCATTCAGCCCAGACAATAACTAATTATAAGAGGTGCCTGGATATTTAAAGTTGTAAAAAGGAATAAACAACCAATATACTCTGTTTATTTCCAGGGATCTGACTAATATCAAGTGATAAAATGAGGATTTGTCATCGGTTAATATTTACTGAACACCCACAACATGTTTGATACTGTGACAAGTGCAAGGATGATAAAAATTAAAAACAGCTCATTCTACTAAATATCAAGTTCAGAAGACAGAACAAAAAGCTCCTTCAGAAACTTGTCTTACTGTTAGGCATTTTTCCAACCATTTTAAGCAACTAAAAGCTATAGCAACTCAACTGCATATGAAGCATGGGATCTTTTTTCAATTTTCGGTAAAACAAGCGTCAAAATTTCGAACCTTCAAATCGATGAGACTGCTGCTGCTTCCTTTTTTTTTAAACCTGTAAGCATGGTCTCAGATGAGAGGTCAGTTCTCTAAGAGAACTGCCGACTTTGGCTGCTTAACATGCTCTTTGCTGAGGTACAAGGTAAATCTGTACCAATGACTGGACATTGCCAACTGCACCCCTCAGTTAAACTCTTCTCTTGGAATCAGCTAGTGTTATTTCAGTATTATGATGTTGCCTACGGTCCCAAAAAAAGGTGTTTTCAAATTTCAGTCCTATCTTTATTCATTCTTTAAGAAAAAACACCTAAAAACTACTGAAAGTTTGTATACTTCACTAGACAAAGGGAAATTCTAAATGAATTCTCCTCTCATTTACCGATAAGTATCACTTATAGCTAGAAATATATCAAAGAATAATTGACACCACGGGCGTCTTGAAGAATGCCTTCAGACTTTTATCACATTGAAAATGGCGACTCTTCCAACTAACCTGATCCTCAATAAAATTTATGAAAAATAAACACAATCATTTGCAAAATATACATTTCATGTCAAAGCAAGCATAAGCTCTTTTCAACTAACTCTTTTTAATGAATTCATGTTGTTATTTCAAAACCAAAGATGATTTTTTTGACAGACTTCTGAAGCATTAACCTTACTTTTTGAGATAGAATTCACGTACCATAAAATTCACATTTAAAGAATACAATTCAGAGTTTTTCAGCATATTCACATGGTTGTGGAACCATCAAAGCCACCTAATTCCAGAATTTTCATCACTCCCAAAAGGAAGCCCATACTCTTTACAGTCACTCCCCATTCTACCTTCCTCTTGGTCCCTGGCAACCACTAACCTACCTGCGGTCTCTAAGAATTTGCTTATTCTAAATACTTCATGAAAGCAGAATTATACAATATTTTCCTTTTGTGTCAAATTTTTCCTTTTGCAATATAATGTTCTCAAGTTTGACCCACGCTGTAGCATGTGTCAGAACTTCATTCTTTTTTATGGCTGAATCATATTCCATTCTATGTATATTATAGTTTTATAGTATTCTTGACATTCTCCTTACCTATATAACAGTCTTAGATTTCAGTTAAATAATGGGATATTTTGTTGTAAGATATAGTAATTACCTGTGCCTTCGCCTACCCTCTCTTCATTCCTCTGAAATCTGGGCCCAGCTTGTGACACACGCATAGCAGAGTGAAGACTTCATTACTGCACATCGGAGCTGGGCGCAGAGGAGATGAGAAGGGCCCAGGATTACATCATCTACTCCTCAGCCCCGCAACACAGGCAGCTCCCCAGTAAAGGTGCACCAGGTCCCACTCTCGGAAGGACCCTGTGCTTGGAGTTTAATGCTCAATGGTTACCCTACTGAAATTCTAATTTTATGTCTGAATATGTGTTCTGTAAATGAAGTCTGATGGGACAATGGGGTATGTGTCAGCTGCTCTGTCTGGCCTTGTCTTGGCTCTTGGCTAGTCTGTCTCCTACCATCTTTCTAGAAAGGGTTCTTGGCTCCCTGCCTCCCTGCCAACTGGTACGTAGGCCCTGGGCGCTGCCCCATCTCTCCTCCCCATCCTGCCTAGCGACTATTACACCTGTCCCCAGTATGGCCTGGCATGGGCAAAGGAAAGACCAGGGATCAGGCATCCATGTCCTGCTGTCTCAGGGTGGAGCACAGCAGCACCTTCACCACCCTAGGCTGGCGGTGCTGAGCCGTACTCTGCAGCAGATGACGCGGTACAGGTGGAGGTGGGAGCTGAGAGACAGCTTTTCACCTCTTGCCCATCTGAATACCAAGCACATCCTGGCATGGAGGCTGCAGACCCCTGGGGGGGGGGGCATATGTCCACCAGGAGTTGAACGATGGGCCCACTGAAGCACAGATGCCTGAGAAGGGGAGTATTCTATGAAAGGAGAGTGTCCTTAAATAGCAAATAAAAAACAACAAGAAAGTTAAAGGTACCACAGAAGGAAAATGTTTTATATTTTAGTCCCTTTAACAGTACTTGTTCCTCCTTTATTTGTTTGTTTGTTTGTTTGACAGAGAGATCACAAGCAGGCAGAGAGGCAGGCAGAGAGAGAGGGGAAAGCAGGCTCCCTGCTGAACAGAGAGCCCGATGCGGAGCTCAATCCCAGGACCCTGAGATTACGACCTAAGCCGAAGGCAGAGGCTTCAACCCACTGAGCCACCCAGGCGCCCCTTGTTCCTCCTTTTTGAACAAGGGGTCTCATATCTTCATTTTGCACTGAGGTCTGCAAAGAAGCTGGTCCTACCAGTGATTTGTAATGACTGCTAGGATTAGAAATGTTGAGCACTTCTCATGGCTATTCTAACTTGTTCCTTTTTTTTTTAACTTAATCTTTTTGAAAAGGTAATGTTTTCACAAGACTCAGAAAGTCAAAGGTCTCAAAATGCTTATGTTCAGCACACACACACACACACACACACAGTCAAAGGTCTCTCTCTTGCCTATTTCATCTCCTCTGCATTAAAACTATGTTTACTGTATCTTTCCAGAGTTTCTTTATGCATATACAAGCTTACTAATGTATAACTTGCCCTGTTTTACACAAGAGTTGACATATTATGTGCAAGCACCTTGTTCATCAACTTCCAGTGATCCTGAGTCAAACAAGAATGCAACTGACGTAGAAGAAAAAATAAGCAGAAGTTTATTTCATCAGCCATTCAACAAATGATGCTGGGCCAACTACATATCACATATAAAACGATGTTGGATTCCTTCCTTAAATCCTACCCTAACTACTCAAAATGGATTACGAACTTATAAGAGCCCCAACTATAAAACTTAGAAGAAACCAACACCTTAAATCTTCAAGATCTTGCAACAGGCAAAGCCTTCGCAGATCGGACACCAAAAGCCCAGCAAAGGGAGAAAAAAAAGTGCACAGGGGCACTTGGGTGGCTCAGTTGGTTACGCAACTCCCTTCGGCTCAGGTTATGATCCCAGGGTCCTGGGATCGAGCCTCACATCCGGCTCTCTGCTCAGCAGGGAGCCTGCTCTCCCCTCTCTCTCTGCCTACTTGTGATCTCTCTCTGTCAAATAAATAAATAAATAAAAATCTTTAAAAAAAAAAAGTGCATAAACTGAACTTTATCAAAATTAAACATTTGCATGCTTCAAAGGAAGATGCTACCAAGAAAAGTGAAGACAATCCATAGAAAGAAAATATTTGTATCCAGAACATATAAAGAAGTCTCACAACTTAATAAAGATGAAAAGCCCAACTTAAAAAGTGGGCAAAAGGATCTGAATAATCTTTCCAGAGAAGATATATGAACGACCAACCAGCACAGGAAAGACGCTCAACGTCATTAGTCATTAGGGAAATGCAAATGAAAACCTGAATGAGGTACCATCCACTAGGATGGCTGTCTTTATGGAGACACACAATAACAACTGTCTGCAAGGAAATGGAAAAATCAGAACCCACACACACAGCTGGCAGGAATGTATAATATACTGTGGGCAGTTTGGCAGTTCCTCAAGATGTGAAACCTAGAGTTACCATGTAATCTAGTAATTGTACTCACAGGTCTATACACCTTATAAAGGAAAACATATCCATTTAAAACTTGGATATGAAGAAAAAAAAATTTGGATATGAAGGTATATGAAGGATATGAACTTGGATATGAAGGTGTATGAAGGATATGAATGCATAGCAGCGTTACTCATAATATCCAAACACTGGAAACAACCCAAATGACTCAGCTAATAAATGGATAAACAACATGCTGCCTATCCATACAATGAAATATTATTCAGCAATATGAAGAAATGAAATGGATTCTCAAAAAAATAAACACATAATTATCACAAGATCCAGCAATTCTAAGTCCGAGCATATACCCAAAAGAAATGAAAGCAGGGACTCAAACAGATATGTCTGTATACTCAGAGTCACAGCAGCAATACTCGTCATAGCCCCAAACTGGAAGCAACTCAAAAGCAACTAACTAATGGATGAGTTAATAAACAAAATGTGATACATACATGCAACAGAATATTAATCAGCCTTAAAAAAGAAATTCTGACATATGCAACAACATGTTGAATCTTGAGGACATCATCCTAAGTGAAATACGCCAATCATAAAAGGGTAGACGCTGTATGATTCCATTTATACAACGTACCTACAGTAGTCAAATTCATAGAAAAAGTAGAATCGTGGTAGCCAGGAGCAGCGGAGGTTGGAGACAATAGGGAGTTAATGTTTAATGGGTACAGATTTTCAGTTGGAGCAGATGAGAAAGTTCTGGAGATGGGTGGTGGTGAGGGATGCCCAACAATGTGAATATATTTAATGCCACTGAACCGTGCTCTTAAAAATGGTTAGAAAGGGGGCTCCTGGGTGGCTCAAGCATCTGACACTTGGTTTCAGCTCAGGTCCTGATCTTAGGGTGGTGAGACTGAGCCCCGTGTCAGGTTCTGCACTCAGTGGCGCATCTACTTGAAGATTCTCTCTCTCTGCTCGTACTCTCTCTCCCTCTAAAACAAATAAATAAATCTTCGAAAAAAAATGGTTAGAACAGTTTAAAAAAATGGTTAGAAAGGCAAATTTTATATTATGCATATTTTAGGTCAATCAATCAATCAAGACTATGTTCTTACCAATGGGGGTCCTGCCAAGAAAATGGTACCCTGCTTGCGTACAATGATGTTTTCATCAGCCATTGCAGGCACATACGCTCCACCTGCTGTACAGGAGCCCATGACCACGGCTATCTGGAATCCAAGCATACAGGAAACCCATGAGGTGAGGTTCAAACAGTCGGCTTTAGTCTCTGGGTCTACAGACCCATAAATGTCACAGTACCAGAGGCTCTTATCAGCTGGTCCCTCTATGTCCTTTTAAAAATGGCCCTCTAAGTGTCTGGAATAGTTCCTTAACTACTTCTACCAAAGCCTTTTGAAGGGCTTAGGTCACATCTTTACAAAATTTATGGATAGTCCCCTGTTGGAGAGAAGACTGGCCATTTAGGACACTAGCCTGATCGATTAATGGGGAGAAGAAACTCCACAATCCACCCACAGGTCAGCAAAACTGTGTTGAAACTAATAATAAGTCTTCTCAGCAACTGCCACTTACCTCATGGGAACGCTGAAATAATTCTCCAAATGAGTGTTAATACTTTGTGTTACCTTGAATACCGTATGTTTTAACTATAAAACTAATGTTAGCATCGCAGCTAAAAACTGCATCTAAGAGCAAGTTGGCTGTGTGGACCCAGGGTGATGCGTTTTCTCTACATCTCTACATTTATGTGTGTTTAAAACGCTCCGTAACAAAGCTTTTAAAAAAAAAAACTCCTTTCCAGAAATTAGTAAGACACAAAGAAGAATGAATATGGTTTTGACTGATTTCCCCCCTAGGTAGGAATAAGTAATATCAGGGAAAAATAAGAAAAACATATAATGGCATTTTCTTAAATTACCACATGAAAGCACTTTTTGCTACTGATTCCGATCAACTACTCCATTAGTTTTCTTAGAGTCACACAAATATCCATTTTGAAATAAAAATGCTACACTAGTATTAAAGATGCAAGGCAGCATGAGTTAACATTTTCCCATCTAAATGAGCTATCACAAAAAGTATTTTTCCCTATTTCACATGTTATTAAAAATGGCTGCAACATTTCACTGTCGACATATAACAAAAGTGTTTATTACCTATTGTTTTTACTTATCAGTCACCCAGAAGTTTATTTTCAAAATATCTATGGCCAGAAAAACTCTTGCACAAGGAAAGGAACACAGGAAACATTCATTGTAACCGTATTCACTATTGTGAAGATATGCAAATAACCAACACATCCACCAACACTGCCTTTTGAATGGATAAATGAAATGTGAATAATTAAGTTCTTTAAAAATCCGAGGGAAAAAAACAAATGAAATGCTAACACTTTACAATTCCAAGTGGAGGGTCCATGAATGTTCCATTGTTAGTGCATTATTCTCTGTACTTTCTGCATGTTTGAAATATTTTATGAGCTTTTTTTTTTTTAAGGCTTTAGGAGTAAAGGACATGATCATGATTTCAACTCACCAGCCTGTTCTCAGTACAAGAACAGCAGATACAGCTCAAACTATTTCAGTACCCGCCCTCCAAAAAAGGCAAGGAAGTAGAGAAGAGTCATAGTGAAGTAAAAATCTAAAAAGGCATAAATTTCAAAAGTAAAATCTAAAGAACTAAACAGGTATAGCAGGGTTCTGTGACAGCAAATCACAGGGTTCTGTGAAAGCAAAAGAAAAAAACAGCAACTGTTAGCAAATACTCAGAGACCAAGGATGGGAGGTGGGGTGGGTGGGGGACAAAGAAAGAAGAAACTGGATGTCAAAAAGTGGGAAGACAAAAATGATAGTAATGAACCTGAATGCCATCATGCCATCTCAGGGGGAGAAAACATCTCCCGATTTAGTAGAAAAGTTTCCCAAGTGAATAGCGAACAAATTATTAATGCATCTACACCAGGGAATTTCATCGTATTCCTAAGGGCACTCCAGATGTGGTTTTTTTCCAAAGGACTTCCAAAACCAAGGAAATCGACCATCCACTCCTCTCACACGAACCGAGAGTGGCCCCCAGTGACTCCGGACCCTTGGGACTCACGTCCTGTATGATCCCCTCCCCTTGGACTGCGGCGGATCTGGCAACATGCTTCTAACACATAGATTATACCGAGTGTCACTCTTGGGATCCAGTTCTGAGAGACCATGTCTTCCCCCCATCCCCCGCCAGCCCCCTTCTCTTGCCCACTTGCTTGTTCGCTCTGATGCAGCCAGCTAACATGGGGAGACTTGCTCTCTACAGCCGCCCACTTGGGAAGGAACCTCGAGATGCTTCTGGCCAACAGCTCCCGAGGAAGTGGGCGAGGCCTGCAGAGAAGTGAGTCAGGCCAGAGCCTTCCCAGTCCAGCCCAGAGGGGACTGCAGCCACCTGTGCTCAGCACACGGGAATCCAGCCCAGCTGTGCTCAGGGTCCTGCCCCACGGACACTGCAGGGTAATAAATGGTGCTTTCAACTACGGAGTTCGGGGGTAATTTGTTATACAGCACCAGACAACACAGAGATCAAAAGCCATCTGCCTTAAGTAACTGCAGTGGAGGCGCCTCGGAAACCTTGGGGCAATCTCTGGTTAGGAGTACTCTCTGCTTGCTGATCTGCAACCTGTCCATCTAGAAAGCATTCCTCTATTCCAGAGATGGGAGACAGGCCACGGAGAGAATTCTGTACCACCCGGATGGTAATGAAAAAACCAAAAGACGTGGGTAGACAGTGAAACCATCATGCCACATGATAAAAGCCACTTACTATATGATCCCTTTAAAATGAAATGTGTCCTGGGCAAATCCACAGAGATAGGAAGTAGATGAGTGCTTGCCGGGGGCTGGAGAGAGTGGATAGAAATGGATATGGCATTTCCTTTGGGGGTGATGAAAATGTTCTGAAATTGACTGGACTCGGAATATCCTAAAAACCACTGAACTGTACTAAATGGGTACCTTGTGCGGTATGTGAATTATATCTTAATAAGCCTGTTATAAAATTTAAGAAACAAGAGCTGGAATTATTAAATATATAAGATTCAAAATTCCCAAGATTTTCATCAAGAAGAAACAGGCTATTCTAGTCACAAGCGTCTCAGACACTAAACACTACCTCTGAAGCAAATTCTGATAATAGAAGGGAATAGAAATTGAGTAGAAAAATGAAATTTAAAAAATCAAATACAATAGAAACAGGAGAGAAAAATGAAACCAAAGAACAGAGCGTAGTGCAGTCACCACTGTCACAGAATCTCCTCTTCTCGTCATTTAATCCTAAGCCAGGCACTCACTCACGAAACAGGGTGAATATTCCCCACAAAGAGCCCTGTCACCGTGTCTGCTCCTTCTCCTCCCAAAGCACAGGAACCCCTGGGCAGAACACCAACGACTTTCCATGCCCTCAAGCATTTGTCTATGGTACAACAAAGATCTTACACTGGGGCCACGCTGGACAAATGACATGGAAGCCCAGAGAGAAAATTCTGCTTTCTCTACTAAGAGGACATTAAAAGGGCATAAGTAAGATGCAAGTGTTCTGCACAGACTCAGGGCAGAGATTCGGCTTGCACTGAGCCCCAACACAGGCACCGAATCAGGGGAGGTGGCAAGGTGACCATCATCGGCATCAGAATAAAGGAGAACTCCCAAGAACTCCGCTGAGACTGGAGTCCACCGAGTCACCCGAGAAGAGGGCCGCCTGTGACAGGGACAAACCAAGAGATCCCTCTTACAGGGCTGATGAGAGAAACAAAGGCATGAGAAATGGAGCTTAGATGAAATCTCCTTTCAGCTTGCAGCCCCCTGAGAGAGAACTTGAGAATGCAGAGTGTGACCTTCCTCAAGGAACCCGTGGCTGCCTTAGTCCCTTAATGTTGATGATTATTAAAGACTAAAAGGAACCTTATCTTAATAGCAGCTAGCCCTCAAGGTTCTGAAAGCCTTGCTTCCCAATTCCTTAGAGACTTACACTATCCCTAAACCCCACTAATAAAAAAGTATGTAATCAGTCACTCCTCACAATCCCAGTGCAGCTCTTTCTGCCCACAGGTCCTGTCCCCGTGCTATCATAAAATCACCTTTTTAAACCAAAAATGTCTCCAGAATTCTTTCTTGGCTGATGCACCCAAAAACTTCCAAATTTCACCAGGGTGAGGACATCTGTGGTGATCCAAAACTTAAATCAAAAGCAAGAAAGGAGCAAGAAGGCCAAGAAAATGTAACCAACCCTTACACGTCTTGCCATCACTCACACAGAAGGCACAAGCAGAAATTCTGAGTACAAGGAAATGAGACACTATAAAACAAAGGTAAGACACTGAGAAAACTTTAGACGAAATTTCATTACCCTCCAGGTCCTGCCTGAACAAATAGAGACTGGTTCTCATTGCACCAAAACCAAATTACATATTGTAGGTCAGCAGCCTGCCCTACAGAAAGGGCTTCTGAGAGTCAAGAGGTTTTATACCCAATTCTGAAAAGCTGTGCGAACTCTAGACCTCCATGCTTCCACTGAAAAATTGCACAAGATCATCTAGTTCAAAGGCACACTGTGATAAATGTAATATAACTTGGAGAAGGGAAAACTTTCAGTTGCTTGATGAAAAAGGCATTGAAAATATAGCCACTATTTTGGGGTGCCTGGGTGGCTCGGTCGGTTAAGCCCAGGTCATGATCCCAAGGTCCTGGGATCAAGCCCCACATGGGGCTCCCTGCTCAGCGAAGTGTCTGTTTCTCCTTCTCCCACTCCCCCTGCCCCTCTTCCCCCGCCCCGTCCTCATGTTCCCTCTTGCTTGCTCTCTCAAGTAAATAAATAAAATCTTTAAAAAAGTTTATATAGTAGGGGTACCTGCGTGGCTCAGTCAGTTAAGCATCTGCCTTCAGCTCAGGTCATAATCCCAGGGTCCTGGGATTGAGCCCTGCATCGGGCTCCCTGCTCAGCCTGCTTCTCCCTCTGCCTGCCACTGCGCCCTGCTTATGCTTGCTCTGTCAAAAAAATAAATAAAATCTTTAAAAAAAAAGTTTTATAAAATATGTTTTTAGGGGCACCTTGGTGGCTCAGTTGGTTAAGCATCCAACTCTTGACTTCACCTCAGGTCATGACCTCAGAGTTGTGAGAATGACCTTCCCCCACCCCCGCCCCCTTGGGCTTGGCACTTGGCAGGGAGTCTGATTGAGTCCCTCTCTCTCTTTTCCCTCTGCCCCTCCCCCCACTCACTCTCTCTCCCTCTCTCTTTCTAAAATAAATAAGTATTTTTTAAAAAAAGAAGAATTAGGAGGAACCTGGGTGGCTCGGTCAGTTAAGTGTCTGCCTTTGGTTCGGGTCATGACCCCGGGGTCTTGGGATCAAGCCCAACATTGGTTCTCCCTCTTCTGCTTCTCCCGACCCCTGCCCCCTACGTGTATTCTCTCTCTGTCCAAAAAAAAACTTTAAAAAAAAAAAGTTTTATATAGGATGTTTTTAGTGGTACCTGGGCGGCTCAGTCGATTAAGTGTCTGCCTTTGGCTCAGGTCATGATCTCAGGATCCTGGGATTGAGCCCCACTGCAGGTTCTGCACTGAACAGAGAGCCTGCTTCTCCCTTTCCCTCTTCTGTTCCCCCCAACTTGTGCTCTTTCTCTCTTTCTCAAATAAATAAATAAAATCTTAAAAAAAAAAAAAAAAAAAAAAAAAAGCAGGGCGCCTGGGTGGCTCAGCTGGTTAAGCAACTGCCTTCGGCCCAGGTCATGATCCTGGAGTCCCAGGGTCGAGTCCCGCATCGGGCTCCCACCTCCATGGGGAGTCTGCTTCTCTCTCTGACCTTCGCTCCTCTCATGCTCTCACTTTCTCTCAAATAAATAAATAAATAAAATCTTTAAAAAAAAGCAAACCTGGAAAGCAAATACTGTCTGTATCACATTGGTTCCTTCCTCTACCTACAGAGCCTCCATTAAAAAATAAAAGCCACAAAGTACACACATCCGTTCAATAGCTGTCCAGAACTTAAGAACATTACCAATTACACTGACTGATCACACCACTGATTCTGGAGCACTCATGGTTATCTGTGCTAAATAGGCTGAAAAGTGCATGAAAAACAAAAAGTCCACCCTGCCCAGAATGACCTGCTTCTTCCTCAAACTTTTTATCAGCCTCAAAGCCATCAGAGTGATTCCGTCTCCCCTATTCCTTATCTGACTTCATGGACAGGTTGAAATGCATTTAAAAATAATGAGCGGCTTTTTCTGCCCACAGGTCCTATCCCCAAGCTTTAATAAAACCACTTTTTTGGGGGCGCCTGGGTGGCTCAGTCATTAGGCGTCTGCCTTCGGCTCAGGTCATGATCCCAGGGTCCTGGGATCAAGCCCCGCATCGGGCTCCCTGCTCGGCAGGAAGCCTGCTTCTCCCACTACCATTCCCTCTGCTTGTGTTCCCTCTCTCGCTGTGTTTCTCTCTGTCAAATAAATAAAATCTTTAAAAAAAAAAAAAAAAAAAAAAACCACTTTTTTTTGTACCGAAAAAAAAAAAAAATAGGGTACCTGTGTGGCACAGTCAGTTGAACGTCCAACTTTTGATCTCAGCCTAGGTATAATCTCAGGTGGTGAGACTGAGCCCCCTTTCGAGCTCCCTGCTCAGCAGAGTCTGCTTGAGTTTCTCTCCCTCCCTCTCCCCCAAACACTGCACGCTCTAAAATAAATAAATATTTTTTTAGAAAGATAGTGATATACAGTGCCTGTCCTAACTAAGCCCCTCCAAACAATTACCATGATCTGAAGCAAAGAAAATAAATTTCAAAAATAATGAGATAAACCAAGAGGGAAGAAGTGAGGGGAGGGAAGGAGAGAAGAAAGCAAGGACACCTGGGGTAATTTTAAGTATCTCTCTGAAAAGAAGAACAAACAGGCAGAGAGACAAAGAAAACTCAGGGGAAAGGCCCAAGGCGCTGAACCTCCACAGGGCTGGATGAATAATGCCTATTTCAGAAGAAATGTACTGTTAGTCACACTGGAAAACACTCTATTCCTGGCACACTGAAGGATTACCATCAAACAGGATGAGAGGGGATGCAGCAGAGCAGAGATCCATCTAGACGAGGCCACCACTGATTTTAAAAATTACTGGTATGTGAGACCTAAAGAAGACAAAGGTCCCACCTCTGAAGAGAATTAGAAGTCTCCCGCTTCAAAACCCAGCAGCATGGAGCCACTATCTGGAAAATAAAAGAAACATGTTCCCAAGGTCATCAAGACATTGGGCATGGATTTGCAGAAAGCCCAGGAAGGTTATCCTCAGGGCATGAGACTCTAAGCAAGACCACCGGTCACCAGTATGCCAAGTCTTTGAACGTCAAAAACAAAAAACAGGTCCTAAAGCATATTAAAGAGGAAGGAAAGATGAAACAGAAGAGAGTATAGAGGCAAGTGTCTCATGTAACTGTCTTTTCTCCCTGAAAGCAACAAGTATTTTAAACCTTCTAGGTCTGTAGGAAGCTGTCACATGTTTATCGCTGCAAAGATACAGGAAACAACAGACATACGATTGTCCAAAAACGTACATCTTAGAAATAAGTCTGTAAGTGGATTTACAGTGGGCAAGGTTAATAACATTAAAAACCAACCTTGGGGAGGAAAGTAAGGAATGAGAAGGAAGCTAGTGCTCCCTATCAAAATGAACACGTAACGGGCCTCTCTTTCATCTGGACACACCATCCAGGCTGAGGAAGACCCAGAGACCCTGTGGCCATGTAAGTTATGGCCACAGCCACATCAGCAAGCATGCGGGAGGCCAGGGTCATGCTGTTGGCATGTGTCGCCCCAGGATCAACTCAGACACTTATCACCCAGGTCATTCTGGGGATACAAAAATGAGGAAGATATATAAAATATATGTAAGATATATATTTCACACCTGAAATGGTTAGGTAGGGGGAAAAGCAGAGAAGATGCAGGATGACATCACAGTTTCAATCCTAGGGAGAAGACCAAGAAGGAAGTACCATCGAGAGCAAACAGGGACAGTAAAAAAGTCAGTAAAAAAGCGACTGTGCTCAAAGTCTAGTCTGAGCCTAGAAGTACTAACTGGAAATTCACGCAGATGGCAGAAAAGCCCAAGGGTAAGCAGAAGTGCAGCAAGAGGCTGGGGAAGATCATGGAGATGAAAGTATGTCAGGAGCATTTCTGAAACCATTAAGGACAACCCTGGGTGGGGTTGGGAGGATGACATGGAGAGAGTGAGGGAATATGGAAAAGCCAGAGGCAGGAAGCCTAAGGAGGATTTCAAGGAAGGGAACAAATGACACTGACCAAAGGGTCATATAGAGTGGGAATCTGGTCTCCAGGAGGCTAGTGGGACCTCCAAGGACAGTGGGTTTTATGAAAAGTGAGCAGTCAGGAACGGAGGCCCTGGGCCAGTTCTTAAGGAGTCTGCTGATACAGGGAAGGAGAGAAAGTTCAGGGAACAGGAGAAGCTAGAAAAGGTCCTTTTCTTCTGCTGTTGCTTTTGGTGCTTTTTCTTTTTCCTTTAAAAACAGAAGTCAGGGATGCCTGGGTGGCTCAGTCAGTTAAGCATCTGCCTTTGGCTCAGGTCATGATCCCGGGGTCCTGGGATCGAGCCCTGCATCAGGCTCCCTGCTCAGCAGGGGTCCTCCTTCTCCCTCTCCCTATGCCACTCCCCCGCCTGTGCTCTCCTGCTCGCTCTCTGTCAAAATAAATAAATAAAACCTTTAAAAATTAAAAAAAAAATAAAAACAGAAGTCAACATGGTTATGGGTTGTGAGGAAAAAAGTGGGTAAGAAAATATTAAAGTGAGGGAGAGAAAGGGATAGATGATGAGGCACAAAGGAGGGGTCGGGATGAGGATTATAAATGACAAGTTTAGCTCTGGAGAGGAGGAGGGACAGTTGTCTGTGGCCTAAAAGAAGGCGAAGTCGCAGTGTGCTCAGTACCACAGTGCTCACACACAGCCTGATTTCTTCACTGAAGTACGAAGCAACAGCTTCAGTGCACACGTGGCATTTGGAGTTCACTTACTGGGGAGAAGACCAGAGTGAGCGCTATGGAAACTGGTAGCAGCTAGAAATTCTTCTCCAATTCCAACAAGGTTCATAAGAATAGATAGAGGAAGGTAAACCTTTCCCCCTAAACTTCCTACTGGAGTGAAATAGTAAAAAGATATGCTAAGAGAAGTGCCTAAGTTAAAGAAGTATTGATGTTGAAACTTTTATGAGACAAAAATAAAATAGGAAAAGGGAAAGCATTCAAATGCCCTTCA
>CM053607.1:86728348-86828614 GCA_028646535.1 Procyon lotor
TCCTGGGATCGAGCCTCCCTTCTTCCCCTGCACCCCCCATCAAGCTCAGTGGGGAGCCTGCTTCCCCCCTCTCTCTGCCTGCCACTCTGCTTACTTGTGATCTCTCTGTGTCAAATAAATAAATAAAAATCTTAAAAAATAAAAATTAAAAAAATAAAAACATTGACATTTATAATTTTTAAAAGACCTGTTTTTTAAAACGCTTTAAGCTTTAGGTTCCACGGGAGCAGACACTATACCTGGTTTTATTTTCCAACACAGTGCTTGCTTTACAGTAGGTCTTCCATCAATATTTGTTACATGTTGATTGTTAAAAGTTACGGAAACAGAAAGACAGGGCCAAGAAGAAGCATGCAAGGTGACAGGCGTATAGTGGGTTGAATGATGGCCCCCCAAAAATATGCCTAGACCTGAATCCCTAGAACCTTTGATTATGACCTTATTTGGAAAAAGAGTCTCTGAAGATGTGATAAAGGTAAGGATCTTCAGATAAGATCATTCTGTATTATACGGCAGGCCCAAAATCCAAAGACAAGTGTCCTTGTGAGAGAGAGAAGAGAAGACAAAGGCAGACGAGGTAGAGATCAGAATCACAGAGCCATGAGCCAAAGGAGCACCTGAAGCCAGGAGGAGCCGGCAGGGGCAAGCCTTCCGAGAGAGGCCGCTGTGGGTCCCACCTCAATTTCAGACTTCCAGCCTCCAAAACTTGACAGAATAAATTTCTGTTATTTTCAGCCCCCCAATTTGTGGTAATTTGTTATGACAGCCCTAGGAACCTAATACAAGGTTAATACAACTATACAAATTATAATACCAGATGAAATGGGCTGGTTTCCCCTATAAAACAAAAGATCACAGTAAGAATTTCATTTCAGGTCACGGAAAGACCCTCTGTGCAAAACTGAGCAAAGCTCAAGTCTCTATTTAGAGAAGGAAAGCGTAGATGGGCAAAGTCACTACATAATCATAAGATATACAATAAATAATAACCATATCAATAAAAAATAAAGATGAGATACAATTATTGCTAGTGAAGGCTAATTCATTAGAATAGTACTAAAAATCTCTACAAACTTAGGAAACCCAGTAACAAAACAAAGGAGAAGCATCAGTATTATGAAATATTTCAAACATGCCAAAAAAAAAAAAAAAAGATTGCAGAGTAACAAAATAAATATCCTTTAACCTAACACCCAGTCTTAATAAATCTTTTTTTTTAAGGTTTTTATTTATTTGACAGAGAGAAACACAGCGAGAGAGGGAACACAAGCAGAGTGAATGGTAGCGGGAGAAGCAGGCTTCCTGCCGAGCAGGGAGCCCGATGTGGGGCTCGATCCCAGGACCCTGGGATCATGACCTGAGCCGAAGGCAGACACTTAACGACTGAGCCACCCAGGTGCCCCCAGATTTTTTTTTTAAAGAAATAAAACATTTCAGGTATAGGTGAAGCTTCCTGCCTGACCCCTTCCTCCTGCCTCCCATCTCGAAGGTAACCACTGTTTTAAAGCTGAGTATATTATTCCCATGTACCTTTTTAAGACATAAGTAATAGATTGTTTGATGTATTTGACATTTACAAACAAAGTAGATGACTATGGGTTTATTCTACTATTACTTTTACTCAACTTATTTTCTGAGGCTACTTATGCTGATGCACGCAATGCTAGTTCATTCATTTTAACAGCTAAAAATTGTATTACTCATCTCCCAATAATGGCCACTTAGGTTTGTTAACTTTTGCTATATCGATGCCTCAACAATCTCCCTTGCACCTGTCTCCTCATGTAGACACGAGAGTGCCTCAGAACACAGTCCTAAAAAAGCAATTACTCAGTGCCCTTTCTTTTAAAAAACTCTTTTCCTTTGGTGAACAGCCTTTCTAACAGTATAAAACTATGCCCATAATTAAAAGAATAATCTGACTAGCGATAACCTTAAGGCACTTTCTGAGGGGAAAACCTAAATTCTGTATTAAGTCCCATTTTAAGTCATCTCAGAGCACCTAGTTAGCAATGGCATTTGGAGCAAAAAGCAGTACATTTCATTAATGAAAAATTACCTGTGCAATATTTTGAGAAGACATAATTGCCTGGTTATAAAATATACGGCCAAAGTGATCTCGATCTGGAAATATTTCTGCTTGTCGAGGTAAGTTTGCCCCTCCTGAATCAACTAAAGACAAGGGAATTAGCAGAAGTAAGTACATTTGAATGAGCAAAATACCCTGTACACACAGAGACGTGTATTAATGACAACAACAGTTTGGTTTTTTTTAAGATTTTTATTTATTTGACAGAGAGAGATCACAAGTAGGCAGAGAGGCAGGCAGAGAGAGAGGAGGAAGCAGGCTCCCCGCTGAGCAGAGAGCCCGATGCGGGGCTCGATCCCAGGACCCTGAGACCATGACCCAAGCTGAAGGCAGAGGCTTTAATCCACTGAGCCACCCAGGCGCCCCAACAACAGTTCTTAATCACATTCACAGAAAACTTGCCCTACCATTCTTAACTATTCTGCAGCATCTTTCTCCAGTCCCCCAACACAGCCAAAAAATTCACTGTTTTCCTCAAATCCACTGGGATCTCCTCCCCATGTGAAATTCCACTTGAAATGTTTAGGACATTCTCTCCTTTGAGGACAAGCTAAAGTCCCAGAAACACTTTAAATTCTTAATCACTTCAGCTAAAAAAAAAAGTGTCTTTCCCTCTTTTAAACCAATACAAAACCATCTACAGAATTCATGTGACAATTCATCACGGACTGCCTGGGGGACTGTTTTTACTGCAGAGCAGAGTGGGGGCTAAGAACGTCTGCTGAATTTGGAACAGAGCTTGCTGACTTCAGAGCTGTGTGATGACTGGTGTTTTCCTAGCCTTCTATGCCTCGCCTTTCTCACCTGTAAAATGAAGGGGACAATAGTAGCTCTCCTAGGGAGCTGGGAGTATATAAATATACTTTCAAGAATTAAATTTCTTGGGGCACCTGGGTGGCTCCGTGGGTTAAAGCCTCTGCTTTCAGCTCAGGTCATGATCTCGGGGTCCTGGGATCCAGCCCCGCATCGGGCTCTCTGCTCAGCAGGGAGCCTGCTTCCCCCTCTCTGCCCGCTTCTCGCCTACTTGTGATCTCTCTCTCTGTCAAATAAATACATAAAATCTTAAAAAAAAAAAAAAAGAATTAAATTTCTTTAAATTGTATTTGCTGAAATTATTCAAGCATTTAACAAAGTACCTAGCACTCAAAAGATCCATAAATATCAGCTATTACTTTTTTATAGTTTGAACTCATTAAGGTTCAGACAAAACGAAAATTCATAGAAGGAAAAAATCTACACACATGTAGAGAAAAAAACTGACATACATGAAAACACTGTCAGAGGTTACTCCTCAGGGATGTTATTACAGGTCGTTCTTTTTCTTCCAGAGTTTTTAGCAAAGAAAGTACATTTCTTTTGTAATTATAGGAAAAACCCAACAACAGTTTTTAAAAATACCCATTGATAATGTCATATACGGCCTTCTAAATAGTATTGTATTTTGCCAGCTAAAAATATTTCATTTTATGACCCTCGTGACTTGCCCAAGTAGATGCAGGGGAGTCTGTTCTGCATTGCAATTTCCTGCGCCCGCAAATGTTTCTTCACAGTCACTGGGTAGTAGGTACCTCCTTTGATGGTGGCATCATTGGCAACAATAATGCATTCCACTCTGAAAGGCAGAAATGTCATTATAATGACATTTGTATCAAAGTTACAAATTGATTAAAAATGACATTTTAATCAAAGTTAAAAGGCCAATTACGTCTCATTACAAGACACTCCAATACAACCTTTAACTTCCAGTACATTTCACCAATGACAATCTCATGATACAAAATAAGCTTTAATCACAGTTCACATACTCACGTATATAATATAAAATGATCACTATGAACAACTTTACAAACTCATATTTAATTTTTAAAGAGTCATCAGTCCCATGGGCGCCTGGGTGGCTCAGTCGGTTAAGTGTCTGCCTTTGGCTCAGGTCATGATCTCAGGGTCCTCGGATCAAGCCCTGCTACCTAAAGGTCAGGGGCTGACTTAAAACTTGAGTGAACAACAGTGCGCTCTTTACCAAACTTAAATCTTCTTCATGTTTAGGACATTATTATTATTTTTTAGGATTTTACTTTTATGTACTCTCTACACCCATCATGGAGCTCAAACTTACAACCTCAAGAGTCATACTGCTCCAACTGGAGCAGCCAGGCACCTCAATTTATGATATTTTTTAAAATCTCACTTTAGGGGTGCCTGGGTGGCTCAGTGAGTTAAAGCCTCTGCCTTTGGCTCAGGTCATGATCTCGGGGTCCTGGGATCGAGCCCCACATGGTGCTCTCTGCTCAGCGGGGAGCCTGCTTCCCACCCCCCTGCCTGCCTCTCTGCCGACTTGTGATCTCTCTCTGTCAAATAAATAAAATCTTTTAAAAAAATAAACTATCGGGGCGCCTGGGTGGCTCAGTCGTTAAGCGTCTGCCTTCGGCCCAGGTCAGATCCCAGCGTCCTGGGATGGAGCCCCGCATCGGGCTCCCTGCTCCGCGGGAAGCCTGCTTCTCCCGCTACCATTCCCTCTGCTTGTGTCCCCTCTCTCGCTGTGTTTCTCGCTGTCAAATAAAAAAAAAAAAAAAAAAAAATCTTTAAAAAAAAAAAAATAAAAAAAAAATAAACTATCACTTTATATTCCTTATAATTCTAAAAAGTAAGTCACTGAGTCCCTGTTGAAAATAAAGTAGGGAAGAGCCTCGGAACAGCAGCCCAGGCAGCGCTGTGCTGCTCGCATTAAGGGATGTGGCCAGTAGTGCTCACAAGATAAAGGGTCTCATCTCCTTACAGCATCCAATTTATTGCTAGGAAGTGCCTTTCCGCATTACAGGTAGTATTTTAAAGTGGAATGCCAATTCTTCATGACTTTGGTAAACAAATTAGACTTCAAAGGAAATTTCAGCTTATGGCAGGTTGCTGGGGCTATGATCTCACACCGCCAGAGTGTATTCATCCTCCCCCGCCCTGGGGGTGCTGCCCTAGAAAAGCTTAAGAAGCTCTGATACTGGGGGTGCCTGGGTGGCTCAGTTAGTTAAGCGTCTAACTTCCGCTCAGGTCATGATCCCAGCCTGGGATCGAGTCCCTCATCGGGCTCCCTGCTCAACAGGGAGTCTGCTTCTCCATCCATCTCCCTCTGCCTCACTGCTCTGCTTGTGCTCTCTCTTTCTCTCTCTATCGCAAATAAACAAAATCTTAACAAAAAAAAAAAGAAGCTCTGATACTGGAAAGGGGCTACAGAGTCAGACAAGCTATGGTAAAATTCTGGCTCTGCCGCTTGCTAGACACGTGACCTTCCACAAGAGACTGAGCCACTTGCCTATTAAAAGGTCAGAGACATGTTACAGAATAAAAAACAAAATTAGTCCACAAAAGACTGCATTGTACATCTATTGGTTCTACCCACCCAGAATCTATTATTTTTGCAATGGAATTCAACTTTCTTTCAGAAAATGCCTCTTACCTAATCCACGTGGTTCAAGTGGGACTGACCCCCAAGGCCTATCTTCAAAGGTGTACACAGGAAGCAGGCCTTTCTACTCAGAGTCCACATTGTGGCTCAAGAACGGGCTTGGACCCCAAGCCTAACCCCACAGGACCTCCATGCCCTCTCTAGGTGCACCACGCTGCCCACATCCCCACATGTCCACCAACCAGGGAGCTCTCAGAACCCAGCCCTCTTGGGTTTTATGTAGCCTTCACTATACAGCCACAATTGACTAATTCAGTGACCCGTGACTGATTCAACCTCCAGCTCCTCTCCCCTCTCCACAGATGAGGACTGGGGAAGGAAGGAGAAAAGAAAAGTTCCACCCCTCTGATCCCATGGTCGCTTCTCATGACAACCAAACCCCTGGCCTTGGTTGGGGTCCAGAAGCCACCCTCACTGATATAACAAAAGACACCAGGACCATTCTCAACACTTCCAAGGGTTTGGGGAACTGTGGACAAAGACCAAATATATATGAGAAATAAATTTGGGCCACCTCAGTGACCAAAGATATCTATCTTACAAATCACAGTATTACAGTAATACAATATATAAATATTTGGGTGTTATTAGTACCATAGAACAACATATAATAAGACAAGGTAAAATATATAAATTTAAGAAAGTAATTGTGATGGTCAAGATACAATGGTCAAGGGATGGTAAAAATAACAGTAAAAGCCCATACTATCAAGGCACTTACAACAGACTAGGTGTTCTCTTAAGTCTTTTAGATATACGAGGTATCCCATTTTACAGATGAGAAACAGGCACAGTAAAGTTAAGTAACTAGCAAGGGTACAACCCAACAAGTGATAAAGTCAGCACGGGAGTCTAGGCAGCCCGCTCTGGAGTGCATGTTGCTAAGCACTGTGCCGGGGGAAATATGAATGGAGACCGGAAAGATGAGAAGGAGCCGGCCATTCAAAGAACTGGGTGAAGAACACCTGCTTTTCTTTTTCAACATTCTTCTGGCTATTCAGGCTCTTTTCTGGTTCCATACAAATTTTAGGATTATCTGTTCCATTTCTGTGAAAAAAAGTTGATGGTATTTTGATAGGGATTGCATTAAATGTGTAGATTGCTCTAGGTAGCATAGACATTTTTCACAATATTTGTTCTTCCAATCCATGAGCATGGAAAGTTTTTCCATTTCTTTGTGACTTCCTCAATTTCTTTCATGAGTATTCTATAATTTTCTGAGTATAGATTCTTTGCCTCTTTGGTTAGATTTACTTCTAAGCATCTTATGGTTTTATCGCTTCTCGGCCTTTTGGCTAAGATCAAGTGTAGCATCTTATGGTTTTGGGTGCAATTGTAAATGGGATCGACTTCTTAATTTCTCTTTCCTCTGTCTTCTTATTGGTGTACAGAAATGCAACTCATTTCTGTGCATTATCTTTTTTTTAAAAGGTTTATTTTTAAGCGTCCCTAAGACTCCAAGAAAAAAATGTCTTCACACTGGGTGAATATTAAGCAAATCATAGCTGGCAACGAGTTGTGGAAAAGTGTTGGGGGTACAAGAAGGAAGAAGCAAGAATGGCTAATGGCTATAGGTGCACCGAAGGCACAAATCATGGGGAGAAGGTGGAGGAGCACACAGCATAAACCATCATGTGAATCAAATGCAATTGTATCAGGCTCAGAGTCCCATCACCTAAGTAAGGTCCCAGCGAAGCTTTGCCAGTGGCCTGATTTTAGGCAAGTTATTTACCTTGCTAAGCAGGCTTCCTTACCTGCCTAATGGTGATGCTGACTGTAATAGCTGTTCTCACAGAGGTGGTAACGATTAAAACAACTAATCAGTGGGAAGTGTTTACTACCATGTCTGGGGTGCTAACCTGAGATGGTAAATGTGAGGCCATACATAAATATACACAAGTAAATTTAACTTCTACCAATCAAAGATTTCCTAACTCTAAAGTGGTTCTCAAATGTTACCACTTGAGAAGCTTGAAGGGCTTATTAAAAACACCGATGGCTGGGCCCCACCCTCAAAACTTGATTTTTTTTTTAAGTAGGCTCCATGCCACAGCATGGAGCTCAATGTGGGGCTGGAACTCAAGATCCTGAGATTAAGGCCTGAACTGAGATGCCACTCAGGTGCCCCTGATTTGGTTACTTTGTAGGAAGACCTAGTCAAGTACATTTCTTTCTTTCTTTCTTTCTTTTTGTCATCTACATTTCTAACAAGTTCTCAGGTGATGCTGAGGCTACCTGGGGGAGTACACTTGGAGAAAGACTCCTCTAAGACACTGGTTTTCACCCTAGATGTGCAAGAGACCACCTACGGAGCCTTGGAAAAATGACATAAGCCAAGCCCACACCTGCAGGGTCTGATTAAACAAAGGTTTGGATTCAAGCCCCAGGATTTGGGCTGTGGCTTTTCCCCCCTTCCATCTTTGTTTCTAAATCTCCACAGATAAATCTGATGCATGTTGCGGTAGGAAGCCTCAGTCCTAAATAACACAAATAGCATAAAACTTGCACATTCATCCGCAAAGCAGTGAGTGGTGGCCCGTGCCGGGCAGTCTTCTTCCTGACCCACATTACTGAGTGTAAGTAGAATACTCACCCTGATACTCTCCCAATGCCTGTAATAATGCCACCGGCGGGGACCTCCTCATTCATATATAACTGGTAACCCGCAAACTGAGATAATTCCAGAAACGGAGACCTGAAAGAAAGAAAGGATATCGCTTGAATTAAAATCGTTAAAAAAAAAAAATTTGAAGAGTTAAACATGAAAAAGATTAATGAGCCAATGTTTCAAGTATGCATGCTGTATATATGTATTTAAAACCTACCAAAGAAAAATTTAACCAAAACCTAGTGTGGATATTTTGAGGAATTACATGTTTTAACCATACAATAGAACACTAGGTACCTATTTTAAGAGATGTTGTACAAATGTGTTTATTAGTAGAGAAAGAGACCAGCACCTAAGAGTGATGTAAGTCCCCACCCTGTGCCAGGCTCTTTTAGGAGCTCCAGAAAGCTAACTCATTTGTTCCTCAGAACCACATCCTGAGGCAGACCCTATTCTGATCCCCACTGACTGATGAGGAAGCTAAAACACAGAAATTAGTCACTTGTCTAAGGTCACACAACTAGTAAGTGGCTGAGCTGGGTTTTAATAAGCAGTCTAAACCCAGGCACCAGGCTCTTCACCACGGTATTACCTTTCACTCACTTAAATGTTCAAGATCCAGTAAGCGAGGGGGGGAAAGGGTGGTATAAAACACCAATTTTAGGATGCTTGTTTCTCTCGTTAAAAAAAAAAAACAGTGTCTGAGGGGTGCTTCGGTGGCTCAGTCTGTTAAGCATTTAACTCTTGGTTTCGGCTCGGGTCACAATCTCAGGGTCATGAGAAAGAGCCCTGAGACAGGCTCCCCACTCAGCAGGGAGTCTGCTTCCCCTCTCTCTCCCTCTGCCTCTGCCCCTTCCCCTGCTCATGCTCTCTCTTTCAACTAAATATATAAAACTTCAAAAAAAAAATTGTCTCCTACGCATATGCACAAGTACATTCTAGAAGGATGTATGCATGGTATTAACAGTGTTTGTCTCCAGAATGGGGGTATGGGTACATGTCATGAATACTTTTGGAGTCCTTGTTCCCTTCTCTCCACCTGCACTCCCGGGCTCTCACTCCAATCCTTCAGGAAACCCCACTGGGTTAGCTCTGTCTTGACAACATGCCTAGAACCTGATATTCCATCACCTCCACTACTACCACCCTAGTCAAGTCACCGCCACATCTCCCTTGAATCACTGCCACATCCCTCTAACTCCTCTTGGTGCTTCCACCCTTGCTGCCACCAGTCCACTCACAAAACAGCAGCTAGAATGACTCTTTTCAAATGTAAGTCAGATAGATCATATCTCCTGTTTAAAACCCTACAAAATCTCCTCCCTTCTCCTGGATAAAAGCCAAAATTCTCAAACTGACCTAAAAAGTCTTATGGAATTGAACCCCATCTCTACTACTCTCCCCTTCATGCTTTCTTCTCCCTAACACACTGGCATCTAGGGTTCTTGGGCATATCAACACATTCTGCACATTCCTACCTCAGGGCCTTTGCACTGGCCACTCCTTCTGTCCATAACACTCTTTTACCAGTATTTTCAGGGCTCTCTCTTTTTGCTCCTTCAAAATTTGCTAAGATATCATCTTCTCAATGAGGCCTACTCTAATCACCTTATTTAAAACTACAACTTGTGGGGCACCTGGGTGGCTCAGTTATTCAGCGTCTGCCTTCGGCTCAGGTCATGATCCCAGGATACTGGGATTGAGCCCCACATTGGGTTCCCTGCTCGGCAGGAAGCCTGCTTCTCCCTCTCCCACTCCCCCTGCTTGTGTTCCCTCTCTCACTGTGTCTCTCTCTGTTAAATAGACAGACAGACAGACAGACAGATAGATAGATAGATAGATAGATAGATAGAACTACACTTGACCCTCATCTCCCTTACTCTGGTCTATCTTCCTTTTTTCCCATAACATTTATCACCTTCTAATATACCATATAACTTAACATATTTATCATTTATCTTATATCTCCTCCTGCTACAATGTAAACTCCAGCTGGGCAAGGATCTACATCTGTTTTGTTCACTGATGTTATCACTATCACCTAGAACAGGGCCCGGCACTAGTAGCCTCTCAATAAAGACCTGCTATTGAAAATACAGAAGTTACACTGTTCTTCTAGGCTTTAATTTATATAGTTAAATATTGCCAACTCGGTCTTGGGAACGATCATCTTTGTACTTTTGTCGCTATGATTGAATTATGTCTGTATCTGCTTCCCTCCTTCCCTAGACTTTTCCACTCTGCATTCTCAGCTCACTTTCCCCTTTTTCATTTGTGACCAAAACATTTGTAGAGCTACAAAATGGTATCCAGTCTTATCATGGGATAGTGTGAATTTTACCTAAAAGTCTTTAACACTTTGTGGTTCTAAAATTACTGTCAAAAATAAACATAACCCTAGAAGTAATCCTTCCTTCAATATTTTTAGTGTTTCCCCCTAGACGTAAAAGCATTCCTTTATAAGGAATATTAGTCCCCCTGATTTCGTAAAAGCCAGCTTCTCTAGAATATAGATTACTCCTATGGGAGAACTCCTAAGAGCTCTGATCAATGGCCACGTGGCCTATATGTTGTGCAGAAGGTCCCAGTGATTTAAGGGCTTTTTGAAACTATTAATTATGACTATAATTTATATCCTTTTGCTTACCTGATGAAACTTTGTTCTTTGTACATAATAAAATATGTATATGTAAAAAAATAATAATAAAAATAAAAAAGATTTGTTGTTGAATCTTAGGGTAAGAACAAATCATTTATTTATAAAACTGTCTAAGAAAGTACCACAGACTAGAGAAGCTAAGTTAGCACTTGGGCTATACAAACCCTGGGTCTATAAGACTGTCCACTCTTTCTCTGGCTAAAAGCTTTCCTCTTGATTTGTGGAGTTCTCGGGCTTTCTCATTGCCTCCTAAGATAAAAACATGATTAGATTAGATTGACATCATGTAAGGTCTCCAATTAATTTAAGGCTAGAAAAACATAAAACAGTCCAAAATATAGTGCTTTTAAAAGTTAAATGCATCCAACAACAACAACAAAGTTCAATGTATCTTCTAAGAAAGAGCTAATTTTCAGAACACTCACTCAACTTATAAGCTTTATTTTCTGAAGTAAATAAACCAGAACTTAAAAAAAAAATCAATCCCTGATTTCAAAGCATATCATACATTTTCTGAATTCAATGATAATTACTTATATAACCTAGTATCTTCTCTGCCACTCACACACCGTAAATACTGCCTTGCCTCCACCACATTTATTAAATACCTGCCACAAATACCTAGTACTCTGCTACATACTATGTGAAACTGGAAAAACTCCTACCTTCATTTGTACCAGGCAAAAAGCACTATTTTGGAAACGACCTCCATGACAAGCACAGCAAGATTTATTACCTAAAGGTAAGTGACCCCAAACTTTTTACACCGTCTCCAAAAGGGAGAGAGTTGCCCACCTAACATATCAGTTAAAAAGTCCAGTTTTGTTAGCGTCTTCACTCAGAGATTGTCTTGGATGTTTCCTGATGTTGTTCTAGCCCGAGAAAATCACAGTAGCTGAAGAGTCCACGAGGTCCCCAGATGAGGCTGCTAGAGGCGTGCAGCACACAACACCTCCCTCCCCCAGACTGATGGCTGCCGGGCCCGGTGTCTCAGGAATATCGATAACCCGCTCTCAGCAAGCCGAAGTATCAGATCAGAAAAAGAAGGATCACACGGGACCTTAATATGTTGAGTTTCACTGCTGCCCACAAATTTCACCGTAAAATGCTCTCGAGCTAATGAAATGTTCAACTACTTAAGAAAGCTATTTCTCTGGGTTTTTTTTTTTTAGGTGAGAAAACAAGTTCCTGTTTATTTCAAACAAGCTTTCAAGTATTATTTTTCAAACCAGCACTCTTTACTCTATCCAAGGTTTTTTTTTCTTCTGGAAGAGATGGATGGCATATTTCTAAGATTATATCTGCCTTAAGCTTACCAAGAAAATTTTATCACACATCTAACCTTCTTTATGAAAAAAATTCTGGGAGGCCAAGATTTAGTTCCAAAATAGTGTAATTAGGTCAAATCACTGTTCTTTTTCTCCCAACCTCTCAGAGGAACTGAGCTCCTCTGCCAAGTTGGGTTTAGGTGTGGGAGGTGAGGATATAGGAAAGGAGTGGAGAGACACATTACAAGGGGCAGAGGAAACTTCTGGAAGAGGTATGTTCATTATCTTTATTGCGGTGATCATTTCATACATATGTCAAAACTCAAATTGTACATTTTAAATAATGCAGTTTACTGTAGGTCAATTATACCTTAATAATATTGTTTAAAACAAACATTAAAAGAGAAATGAACCTAAGGCACTGAAAGGAAAGCCAGGCCTTGCTGAGGGTCTTCAGAGAGTTAGGTGGCATAAGTGCCTATGAAGAAGCTAGCAGGGAAGGGGTGACCAGAGAGGGTGGAATGACACAGAGGTGGTAAGATATACACACTTTCTTTCGCAAAGACTTAAGACAAAACTGCTCTTTCTTAATTCTACCTAGAGTCTGAATTTGCAATTTGGAACAACGACTGAATTCCGGTTTTGTTAGGAAAAGCCAGAAAGAGGGCTATCCTTGATGCAGATTCTCAGATGACAGAATTAAGCTCCTCCGGCATTTAAACTAGCCTGTGACAGGACACCTGGGTGGCTCAGTGGGTTAAGTGTCTGCCTTTGGTTCAGGTCATGAGCTCACGGTCCTGGGATCGAGCCCTGCATTGGGCTCTTTGCTCAGCAGGGAGTCTGCTTCTCCCTCTGCCTGCCCCTTCCCCTGCTTGTGCTCTCTCTCTCTGACAAATAAATAAATAAAATGTTTAAAAATAAAAAAATAAACTAGCCTAGGATATGTGAGCAGCCACAGAAACAGTGTGAAACTGCACACTAGTTTTTCAAAGATTATTCTTGGGGCACCTGGGTAGCTCAGTCGTTAAGCGTCTGCCTTCGGCTCAGGTCATGATCCCAGGGTCATGGGATGGAGCCCCGCATCGGGCTCCCTGCTCTGCGGGAAGCCTGCTTCTCCCGCTACCTTTCCCTCTGCTTGTGTTCCCTCTCTCACTGTGTTTCTCTCTGTCAAATAAATAAAATCTTTAAAAAAAAATGATTCTTAAAGATTCTGTACTATCTCCATTCCCACAAACTCTGAGACAAAAAAGCCTGTTTCCTTCAGTCTCATATACCATATGGCACTGATGCTAACATACACATTCTGTTCACATTTTAACATCCCTGAAATCAGGAAGCATTTCACAGTTTACAGGATCTTTTCATCGCTGTCACCTGGGGACAGCACAACACATCTGTCTGCCTCTGCCTCCACAGCACAAATGTCACTTCAACTGTGCTACATGCACTGTTAGAACAACGTGCATCAAGTTGACTTCCATTTTAAAATGTCTTCGGGGCACCTGGGAGGCTCAGTCAGTTAAGCATCTGCCTTCACTGAGCTCAGGTCACGATCCCATGATCTGTCCTGGGGTCTAGCTCTGCATCAGACTCCCTGCTCAGCAGAAGTCTGCTTTTCCCTTGGTTCCTTTCCCCCTCTCATGCTCTTTCTCTCCCGCAAAAATAAATAAAATCTTTAAAAAAAAAAAAAAAAAGAATCTTATTTTGGAAATGGCTTTTAGTTCAAGTCACCTGGCCTTCTTCTTCTTTTTTTAAATTTATTTATTTGACACAGAGAGAGAGATCATAAGTAGGCAGAGAGGCAGGCAGAGGGAGGTGGGGGGGAAGCAGGTTCCCCGCTGAGCAGAGAGCCTGATGTGGGGCTCGATCCCAGGACCCTGAGATCATGACCTGAGCTGAAGGCAGAGGCTTAGCCCACTGAGCCACTCAGGCGCCCCTCACCTGGCCTTCTAAAGTAAAACTGTCACACTGACCAATAATGGCACAATAGAATTCAACGTGATATTTGTTTATATATTAATATTTTACATGTCCTACATCATGCAGTTTCCTCCAAGCAAAAGGATGTCTATAATGTCCACAACTTAAAAACGGAAAGCAAAATTTTTAGGAAATCTCATTTAATTAGCACTAAACCTACATAAAAATTATTTCCAAGTTATATAACAAAGCAGAAAATGCATAATTATGCAAAATTAGTATACATGATGAATATAACTAACGAACAGAAAATGTTTCAGTTGTTTCAGGCAAAACAAAAATTTCAGTGGATGCTGTGATTAAAATAAAACCAGAAGAAGCAATACTTTAAAAATTGATGAATCTAAAATTTTACTGTTGCCCAGGCAGTTAGCAGTGCTATAGGAGCAGAAAAACTGGCCAAGAGGAAAAAATAAAATGTCAGCATTCCAACAAATACACAGTCTTGAAGAGTCAAAGCCTGCTGCTACTCGTTTTTCCTAAAACCAATAACTATCAAGGATGATCTTCATTAACAGCATAAAATGAAGAATAAATGAGTATTTACCTAATCTTATTTTCTGTGCTCGTTCACGGAGTTGATTTACTAGTGCTTTCATCTGTTCATAGTTTTCCTAAAACAGAAACAAAGACAGGGAGAGTAATATTAGAAAGCAATTATCTTTTTTTTTTCTCTTTCAGCCAAAGTAAGGGTTGATGAGAACATCCCGTGCCAACCCCATGTGGCTTCACGCAGGGCCACCCTCCACCCATGTGGCCTCCATGTTGTGTCAGTCCATCAGATGGAAAAGATGAATTCCTGCCTGTCCATCTCTGCCCAAGCTCCTCTTCCTGCCTTCCTTCTCTGGTCCACGTATCCAAATCTTACCCCTCTTTAGAGCAGAGACTGTGTTCCCTCTCCTCTGTAACCCCATTTCTGGTCACTCCTACTCATTTTAGCATCTTTCTTCTGTAAGCATCAATTGAACTCCATTGATTTCTCTTTGTTTCCCTCCTTAAGGAATACAAGCCCTTTGAGAGTTAGCATGCCATCTTATTTTTTGTGTCCCACCAATCCCTGCCCCAAAGAGTTTCTAACCAATGCAGAAATACTGACTGACATATTACACTTAAGAGCAGAGCCCAGAGAAAACAATGGGCCCTATTTTGTTTTAAAAGGAACAAAACTTTATGTTTGATGTCTTCAGAAATTCTCTAGAGTAATACGTAGGAAAATATAAACTGTGAGAGGTGGGAAAGGGTAGAGGGCCTAACTTTTCGCCATTCTGTCAATTTTGTCTGTCAGTTCATTACTTTAGATCAATCAGTAGCAAGTTATTTTTGAAAATTCAGAGTTGAATCAACT
Organism: Procyon lotor; assembly: GCA_028646535.1. Classification (NCBI taxonomy): domain Eukaryota; kingdom Metazoa; phylum Chordata; class Mammalia; order Carnivora; family Procyonidae; genus Procyon; species Procyon lotor. The sequence goes on from CM053607.1 coordinate 86,743,755, forward strand.
AACACACAGTGCTCGCCATAATGTCTTTAATTAATTTCTGATTTAATTCCGTTTCCTTGACACAATCCAGCTTTCCAGCTGCTCAAAATTAGATGAATTTACAGTCTTTCTAGCAGAACTCTAGTATTTCTTATTTTCTACAGCTCTAAGAGCTCCCACGGTCAAGGTTTCTGCTACATTCTTGTGCTCTGCAAAATCCAGAAAACAAAAAAGACAGAAGCAGCATATTGGTAGGGAAAGAACCTTTGCCCTGGTGTAGGGAGGTCCCAATCACTGTAGCCCTGTGACAACTTCCCTTTTGAGGCCCACCAAGACCTGTCCAAGGGCAGACAACCTGCTAGAAACGAACTCCAGAATCTGCCGAGAACATTGTTTCTCAACCTTGGCTGGACACTGGAATCACTGGGAAGCTTTGAGAAATAAAAATAAAAATAAAGCCCCAGAGAGTCTGACGTCATTGGTTGCAGGTATGGTCTGGGCATTAATCACTTTAAAAGTGATTCAAGGATTCAAATGTCCAGCCAAAAACAGAGAAATGCTGGCCCATAGTGTCCATTTCAGAGCTCCACTCCAGGCAAATTGGAAACCTACCAAAAAGGGGGTTTGGTAATAGGCAAAGAGGTCTTCTATCACCAGAACTTATTCAGATTACCATAGTATTTGTTGATATCAATAGCATGAGGCAGTGGAAGCCAAGAACTTGGCTCTTCTATTAAGCCCAGGTTACAGATCCTTTTTACTCACATTTAGCAAATTCACGAACTCCTACCTTTATGAATTGCCTCAGCCAGAAACAAAGCTGTGCACGGGAAAACGTCTGTTCACTCCGTCACCAAGAGGTGGCAGGAGAGCAACGTTTATAAGGCCACTCAAAGCGTGTGAAGAGATTTTCAGCAGCCTTTCAAAACCGGGAGCTACCTCGTACTGAGAGCCTCCGGGGCTGAGAACAGTCCTCGTAAGCAAGGGCTGTGTCCTGAACTCCCTTATCTGCGAGAGACCCAGCAGAGGGGGTTCGTAAGGGAAAGGCCTCTTTGCATAAACAAAACTGGGGAGGCAGAGAAGAGCTCTGGGAGACCGAGTTGGTGGCCAACTCCGAAAGGTAGCCAAAGACCATCTTCCCTGTGGGGCTCTCACCTCACCCCAGGCTTCAGCTGCCACCCTGCGGCTCAGAGATGGGTGCTACTCTGGCTTCAGGCCCTGGGCTCCGTCTACCTGCTGCTCAACATACAGGGTGAGGAAAAGACCTGATCACTGTGTTGCTAAGGGGAAAAGAAAGATGATTTCCCTGCAGAGACTAAGTTACTATTCTTTGCTTGTTTTCTGCTTCAAGTCTATCTTGTCAACTTCTACCTTTATTCTAAGGTTCAAAATCTCTAAAGCCACCTCATAGGTGGCTTAGTGTTTCTGAGACCTTTTTTTTTTTTAAAGTAAGCTCTAGGCCCAACGTGGGGCTCAAACTCATGACCCTGGTGATCAAGAGTCACATGCTACACTGACTGAGCCAGCCAGGCACACCTCAGAAACCCTGACGTTAAGAATCCCCACGGATGGCGAAGCGCCTTCATGGGCAGCCTTCCCAAATGCTCCACTGTTTGGAATTCCGTTTTCTCTCTCTGCCACTCTCAGCTCATCCATTTCTCCAATTCACAGAATGATTGATTCTGTGGTTTTTTTAAGAGGACTTGCTCTTTTTTTTTTTTTTTTAAGATTTTATTTATTTGACAGAGAGAAACACAGCTAGAGAGGGAATGGTAGTGGGAGAAGCAGGCTCCCTGCTGAGCAAGGAGCCTGATGTGGAACTCAATCCCAGGACCCTGAGATCATGACCTGAGCTGAAGGCAGCTGCTTAACCAACTGAGCCACCCAGGCATCCCAATATGTTAGTTTTTAACATACATGAAATACTAGACCAGTGCCTTCTCCACCCTACCACAACTACTTCCCTAATTACTAGTGCACAGACTGGACCAGAACATTAAACACCTGACACAGAAAAAGGAGTTATATGCTCAGGCCCACACTCCCTAACCCTTAGCTAACAACAGCCATTATCAAAAATATAGGCCTGGGAGCACCTGGGTGGCTCAGTCATTAAGCGTCTGCCTTCAGCTCGGTCATGGTACCAGCGTCCTGGGATAGAGTCCCCATATCTCCCACATCGGGGTCCCTGCTTGGCGGGAAGCCTGCTTTCCCTGTCCCACTCCCCCTGCTTGTGTTCCTGCTCCAGCTGTCTCTTTGTCAAATAAATAAATAAAATCTCTTAAAACAACAACAACAACAACAACAACAAAGAAAAACATGGGCCTGAACCTAAAGCCAACAAAGATTGGCAGACCAGAAAGCTCCAGGCCCTCATTCTCCCACAGAGACATCCCCAAATGACCAAAAACTGGCTAAAATAACCTTATAGAAGCTCCAGAAGATAGTCAAAGGCCTCCAGCAACCAGAACACCCAGCCAAGAAGCCATATTCCAAATGGAAGGAAATCTATCCTCCGTACTGCCACCACGCTGCTGATTCTACCATATCCTTAGGAGCTGCTTCTCTACTAACGTATCTCAGCAGACAGACTGCAAAATGAAATGTGAATGTGGCTTCTGCATTTAAGGCCCTCCACTATTTAATCTCATCTACTCCATAATTCCCTACCCTAGTCGTGACTTCCAAGTCCTCATACCCACTATACTCTTTCTTAACTTGCTTATCTATGTTCTCATAACTCCCTTACTTTGCATAGTCTTGCCTCTCCTCCACAGCCCTGAACCTGGCCAGCTCTCACCCAACGATCAAGATCCAACTCACTCATTGCTTCCTATCTACAACTTTCTGTAACTACTTTTTCAAGCTTTAGACACCACTTACAATGCATGATAGTTTTATGCTTTCTTGTCCATCTTCCCCACAAAATTATGATTCCATTCCTACACACCTATACCAAATACCTAAAATACTGCCTAGACCACACAAACCACTTAATATTTCTGAATCGAACATTCTTTCCTGACCCCAGGAAATCTAGACTCTTGGAAGATTCTTATTGGATATTGTTCCTGACTGAGCTTGCTTATTTTCTTTCAATTTAAAGAAATTGTTTAAAATCTCCTTTCTGAAAGTTATCTGTACAATTTAAAAGTTATCTGTAAAAGCTCAGAAACCATGGAACAGGGTAAAATTTTCCAGCTCCGATACTTCACAAGCTGTTTCTTTGACCTTGCTATACTTCCCGGTTCCAAAAAAGGCCAAAGATAGTGCGTGATAACTATGTCCTATTAACAACTACTAACTAAAGTCTGTTAAGCGCAACCCAGGGTTATATGTGTTAGGCCAGTGGTTCCCAAAGTTGGCTTCCACTGCCAAGTCCTGAGGATTTCATCAGCAATGCAAACACCAAGACCCCACCCCAGAGACCCCAAAGGTCCAGGGTGTGTCTTAAAGTAGCTGTATATTTAACAAGTTCCTCAGCTGACAATGCTGACTCAGGTTTTGAGAACCACTGATTTCAAAGATACAGTGCACAGTGCCAGGGATCAAAGTGAACTAAGATGTATTTGATTTGGAATTATCTTCTTTTGCAAACTTCACGACCTCCACTGCGTCCCAGAATCAGGACTAGGGGTTCCAGAGAAAACAAAAGAGCTGTTAAAGTGTGCCCGCCCTCCACCTGCTTCCTCCTAGTCCGGCCCACTGGCGGACAGGTGGAAGAGGAATCACAGGCTCAGTCAGGGGATTCCAGGCCCGGGCCGCCGGGGCGCTCACCCAGCCTACCTGGTAGATGGCAGAGCCCGAGTCTGGCTGGGTGCCCAGCGTGGCCACCGAGTCCCCGTGATAAGCGCGCAGCCCGGGGACAAAGGCGCGGGCGCACGGCCGCAGGGCTAACCTTAGGGAAGCCCACATGACAACCGGCAAGGAGCGAGGGACTAGCGCCAGAGAGGGGCCTGCGAACGCTCAGAGCTGGTTCTCTCCCCTCCGGGTGCCCTGGCTGCCCGGACGCGGAGTACAGCACCGCTCTCCTAGCAGCCCCAACCCGCGTGGGACCGCCCAGATTCTCAGGCCAGCCGTGGCACGTGCCTGCGCACGCCGGCCGTAATAGGTCGTCGCTGCGCACCACGCCCCATGAACGCAGCCAATAAGGGCAGAGGCGCAGCCCCGCGAGGTCCTGTCGCCTCGCGAGCTCAGGAGCTCCCGGTCCGGAGGCGGAGCTACCTGGGTTGCCGCCCCTCCTCTCTCGGGACTGAGCTGCCTGGGTAAGGTTCGGTTTCTCTGGGATCCGTCCCAGTTCATTTTCTACGTGCTTTCTTCTTCCCCTCCTAACAGAAAGGGATTGGAACTTGAAAAATCGTATCCTTATATAAGAGATAGAAACTAAACAGGCATTAAGCTGTCCTGAGAAACAAAACTCTTTAGAGGAGATACGTATTTATTCATTCAACAAATACTTCTTCAGTGTCTCCTGTGTCCGTTGCTTTTCTGGCGCTGGGTTTTACGACTTCATGAGTCTTCCAGCTTTGTCTTCTTTCTCAAGTGTTTTTTCTGTTTCGTTTTGTTTTTGGCTGTTGAGGGCCAGTTTCTTGAGATTCCGTAATATTTTTCGTATGGGCTTTTCCATTTCTGGAAAAAAAAAAAAAAAAGTCTTTGGGATTTTGATAGGGATTGTATTGAATCTGTTGCTCACCTTTGCATAGTATTGCCGTCGTAACAGTATTAAGTTTTACAATCCATGGACATGGATGTGTTCCCATGGATTTGTGCCTCTAATTTCTTTAAACAATGTTTTGTAGTTTTCATCGTGCAAGTCTTATACCTCCTTGGTTAATTCCTTTTTTATTCTTTTTAATACTATTGTAAGTGGAACTGTCTTTGTAGTTTCCTTTTCAGCTTGTTCATTATTAGTGTATAAAAGTGCAACTAACTGATTTTTGAGTATTTACTTTGTATCCTGCTACTTTGTTGAATTCATTTATTAGTTTTAACAGTTTTTGGGGGAGGATCTTTAGCATTTTCTAGGTATTCATCATCTGCAGAGTGATAATTTCACTTCTTCTCTTCCAGTTTGAATGCCTTTTATTTCTTGTTCTTGCCTAATTGCTCTGGCTAGGACTTCTAGTAATATGTTGAATAGCAGTGACAAAGTGAACAATCTTGCCTTGTTCCTGATCTTCAAAGGAAATGCTTTCAAGTCTTTCACCACTGAGTATGATGTTTGCTGCACATTTTTCATATGTGGCCTTTATGATAAGGTAGTTTTCTTCTATTCCTAGTTGTTGTTTTTATCATGAAAGAGTGTTGAATTTTGTCAAATGCTTTTTCTGCACTGAGACGATCATGTGTACCTTTTTTCTTCTTCTATTAATGTGGCATATTTCAGTCATCATTCAGCATTTAATACGCCGCTGAATTCATTTCACCAGTATTTTATTGAGGATTATTGCATCAACATGCATTAGGGATATTGGTCTATAAGTTTCTTGTATCTTGGTCTGGGCTTTGGTATCAGGATAATGATGGCTTCAGAATGGGTCAGGAAGTGTTAACAAATTCTTTGTAAAAGTTTGAGAATTGGTATTAGTTCTTTAAATGTTTGGTATAATTTACCAGTGAAGCCATAAGGTCTAGTGCTTTTCTTTGTCTGGAGGATTTTGTTTTGTTTTAGTTTGGGGGTTCTTTAAATTACTGATTCAATCTTCTCACTCAGGATCAATTCAAGTTTTCTGTTTCTTTGAGATTTAAGTCTTGGTGGGTTTTGTGTTGGTAGGAATTTGTCCATTTCATCTAGTTATCCAGTTTGCTGGTGTACATTTATTCATAGTGTTCAGTTTACTTTTTACTTTAGGGAATACAGTATTTCAACTTTCATGGTGGAAATAAAGACGTTTTTACTTGTTTCTCTCATAAATGATCCCAAGGCAACAGAGGAACACAAAAAAGAATTCATATCCCATCTTCAGTTACAGCAGGAGCTATGGGGCACCTGGGTGGCTCAGTTAGTTAAACCACTGACCGACTCTTGATTTCGACTCAGGTCATGACCTCAGGGTGGTAAAATCGAGCCCCACATCAGGCTCTGCACTGGCTGTGGAGCCTACTTGGGATTTTTCCTCCTTCTCTCTCTGCACCTCTCCCCGAGCATGTGCACCCTGTCTCTCTAAAGAACAAAATAAAGTAGAAGATATATGAAGACAGTAGGCAAAAATAGGAATAAATTTAGAAGAAAAAAGGAAGCTGAAATCTAAGTGCTTGCAGTGGGAGATAAAAACAAGTAACGAGTCAGTTTGCCTCCCAGGAATCCTTGCAAGGCTCAGGAATTGGTGGTACTGGGAAGAGAAGAAGGTGTGAGTGGGTGTGGAGAGAGGTGGTAGAAACCAAGAAACTGTGAAAGTACTTGAAAATCTGTAGAAGCAGTAGTTAGAAACCTAGGTTTCAACTCCCACTTTGACCAGGAGATAGGAGATATGTATTATCTGAAGAAACTGCATCTCAAATGTTCCAAATATAGGGACAGTAGGCAAGAGTGAAGTGGGGGATTGAAACCAAGAAGATTAACTGAAAGTCTGGAGGCTGGTTCAAGAAACTCCATTCCACAACTCCCTTTTTCCTCCAAGTTCTAAAATGCTAGCCACCAGGTTTATATAGGAAGGAATCTAGAGAAACCTTAGCACTTCACAGAAGGGATAGTGATATTTGAGGTTTCCAAATAGAAAAGCTTCTTAGAAAATGATGCACCTAGAGTGTAACCTATAAATTGACATATCCTATCTGCACTTGAGTAAGCTTGTAAAATTTCCCAATCAACTTCTTAGAAACTTTCTCTAACAGATGCATAGATAGCCAAGGATCAGTAAGCATTTAAGGAGCTTTCAAAATGAAAAAAGACCCCCACCACAACCTAGAAAACAAAAACAAGGAAACCTCAGAAGAAACTGTAACATCCTTAAAGAAATGAAAAAACATTGCATTCATGAAACAAGAATAGGATTATAAAAAAAATTTTAAGCTTTTGGAAATAATAATATAAGATCAAGAATTTTTTTTTTTTTTAAAGATTTTATTTATTTGACAGAGAGCCCAAGTAGGCAGAGCGGGAATGCTGACGGAGGGGGAGAAGTAGGCTCTCCCGAGCAGGGAGCCTGACACGGAACTCATGACCAGAGTCAAAGGCAGGAGCTCAACCAACTGAGCCACACAGGTGCCCCAAGATCAAGAATTTTAAAAATCTGAAAAAGGGAAGGAAATGTGGAAATAAAATTTTAAGCCTCATTTCCAGTTTAAACCTTGGCTAGAAAATGTAATCAAAGCTAGAGATTACAAGCTTTGTAGCCATTTAATGAGAAATTATTAGGATGGGAAAACAGAGGTTATAAGGAAAGTATATACTCTGTTAGCCGCTGAATTTATTGGATAAGTGAGAGTTTAGCAATTACTTCCTGGTCGGCATTAGATTTAAGTTAATTCTTGGGGCGCCTGGGTGGCTCAGTTTGATTGGGCATCTGCCTTCAGCTCCGGTCATGATCTTGGGGATCTAGAAACCTAGGATCAAGCCCTGTGTAGGGCTCCCTGCTCAGTGGGGAGTTGGCTTCTCCCTCTCCCTCTGCCTCTGCCTCTCCCCCCTACTTGTGCATGCTTTCTCTCTGGCACTTTCTCTCTCAAATAAAATCTTTAAACAACTTAAGTTCATACTTAATGTTATACTTATTTAAAATTTTAGTAGTTTATACTTACCTTGAGTATCTTACCATTATAATTGAGTTTCTAAGTCTGTTTGCTGTGGCCAAATAGTGTTCAATAATATTGAAAGGCTTGCTTTAATAGCTCCAAGGCTTGGTTCAAAACCTTAAGACTGGGCATCTGGGTGGATCAGTAGGTCATGATCTCGGTGTCCTGGGATCGAGCCCCACATAGGGCTTCCTGCTCAGTGGAGAGTCTGCTTCTTTCTCTCTGTCTACCCTTCCCCCTGCTCGTGCTCTCTCAAATAGTCTTTAAAAAAAAAAACAAAAAACTTCAAGACTAGAGTATGAATGGATGTTTTAGAAAATGCCATTGTTAAAATCTTAATTGTAATACAAAAATCAGTTGCCTATTTCAGCAATAAACAATTGGAAAAACCATTTATAATGGTATCAAAGAACACCAAGTACTGGGGTATCTTTGTGGTTCAGTTGGTAGAGCATGCAACTCTTGATCTTGGGGTTGAGTTTGAGCCCCAAGTTGCATGTAGATTACTTAAAATCTTAAAAAGTACTTAAAAGTGTATCTAACAAATGAAGTGATACTACCATGTATTTACGCATAGTTTTTGTACAAGAATATTTACATAGCTTTATTGAAAACAGGCAAAATGTGCAAACCTGTAGAAAAATAGAAAATTAGGGTGTATTCATATAATGTGGTATACTTATAAAATGGAATACAACTCAGCAACAAAAGCAAACAACTACTAGCAGGGATGAATCCCAAAAACACGTTGAGCAAAAACTACCAAATACCAAAAGAAATCCAAGGTATGTGATTCCACGAAGTTTAAGAACAGGCTAACCTACTCTTTGTGGATGAGAGAGGGGAAGGGGCTTAAGGAAACTTCCTAGGGTGATAGAAATGTTTTGTGGGGTGGTTACAGAGGTGTATGCATTGTCAGTACTCAAACTGAATATGTAAGATCTATTTATTTTATTAAATGCGTACTATACCGTAAAAACATCAACTGAAGAAAACAGTGATGACTCAAAATTATGAACCAAGTCAAAGGATGATGGGTTTACATGACGACTCACATTCTGTGATTTGATTCTATAAATTTGTTAGAAACATTAAGACTGTCTAGGCCTTCTTTCTACTAATTTTGTGACTAACAAAGTCTTTTCTAAAAAGAAATAGATGCTTCAGTTTTTCTCCAGAAGTCAAAATTGAGACAATCTCTCCCTTCCCAAAATGAGAGCAAAACAAAAAAAGTGAAGAAAAGAGAAGGATGGAGGGATGAAGAAATGGAAAGCAGTAGAGAAAAAGTAACTTAGGGAACCAATAAAAGTGGTAAAAAAAAAAAAATGATTAATAGAAGTTGCAGATATGAAAACAATGAACATGTAAGGGACAAAATTATCAAAACAATATAAGAACATTTCCCAGAAGGGAAGTAAATTAGTTTCTCTATTAAAAAGGTGTATTAAGTGTCCAGCAGCATGAATGGAGAGGCAGGAAAGGAGGGCTGGCTGACACCAAAGCTCATTATTGTGCAGAATACCAAGTCAAAAAACTGTAAATAGGCAAGCCACATCCAAGGGATAGGGAATCAGAATGGCACCAAAGTTTTTAACACTGAAAACTGGAAGACAATGGAACATACCTTCAAAATGATGTAAAAAATTATTTTCAAATTATTCAAGAAATTCTATTCATAGCCCAACTGAGAGTAGAAATTTCAGACACATAAAGTTTTAAATAAGGTTATCACCCATGTACCCTTTTGCAGTAAACAGTGGAAGATGTGCCTTCCAAAACAAATCAAGAAAGACAATGGCATGGGCTCAAGAAATAGAATCTAAACCAGGAAAGAGAGGTAGGAAATTCACAGAGTAATAGCCAAGGGAAGTCTCGTGATGACAGCTGTACTGCACATAGAGATCTGTAAAGCCTGGTCCTGTTTAAAGCAGGAAGAAAGAGCTCCAGAAAGATTTCCAGGAAAAAAAAGAAGAAAACAGTTTATCTTATGGTTTGACCATGTGGAAAATTATATGCAGAGGCATTTTACACACTTGCTGGAGGGTGTGGAAAGTTAAGTCACAGGTTCAAAAACAAAACCCACAGCACCTGGGTGGCTCAGTGGGTTAAAGCCTCTGCCTTCGGCTCAGGTCATGATCTCAGGGTCCTGGGATCGAGCCCCACATCGGGCTCTGCTCAGCAGGGAGCCTGCTTCCCCCTCTCTCTGCCTACTTGTGATCTCTCTCTGTCAAATAAATAAAATCTTAAAAAAAAAAAAAAAAAAACCCCAAAGCAAATGAAAAAGTGCAGCAATTATTAACTCCCAAGAAAAACAAAAGCTTGTATCATGTCACCTTAGTACATGAAGAGGTACAGCACTGAATAATTACAATGAATACAATAAAATACTAAATATGGACAAAACCTTATGATTAACATACTAAGCGGGAAGCAAGGAGGGGAGTTTTAAGAAAGCTATTTAAGATTTTATATAATTTATTTGACAGAGAGAGAGCACAAAGTAGGGGGAAACAGCAGGCAGAGGGAGGGAGAAGCAGGCTCCTCACTAAGCAGGAAGCCCAATGGAGGGCTCAATCCCAGCACTCTGGGATCATGACCTGAGCTGAATGCTTAACTGACTGAGCCACCCAGGCATCCCAAGAAAGCTAAAATTCATAAGTATCATGACAGAAAGTCAATTAACAAGTCTAACATTGTAAATTATATAAATAACAGAATAATCATATTTAGAAAGAGGTAATAACAGAAGACACAGCTTGTTTGAAATGTAGCACTACTTGACTTTTTAAGCCGTGTATAATTTTGAAAATTATGACATAACGCGGGGCGCCTGGGTGGCTCAGTGGGTTAAAAGCCTCTGCCTTCAGCTCAGGTCATGATCTCAGGGTCCTGGGATCGAGCCCTGCATCAGGCTTTCTGCTCAGCAGGGAGCCTGCTTCCCCCCTCTCTTCCTGCCTTTCTGCCTACTTGTGATCTCCCTCTCTCTGTGTCATATAAATAAATAAAATCTTAAAAAAATATGACATAACGCATACTAAAAAGTTAGTACTGTGTCTAGCATAATAAATGCTAACCTATTGTTTTAAAAAGGTGAGAGTTTTTAAAAATCTGGGATGAGGGAGAAATGAGGATAAAGTCAGAATGAGTTTAGTACAAAACTTGTGTGAAGTATTTTATCTTGCTATACATTGACCCCAAATTTAGCTTTGCATTGAAAAACAAAATATGGGTTCACACAGCCCATACACAAAAACAAAACAACAAAAAGTCAAATCAGTCAAACAGAAGTCCAGTTATTCCTGGCACTGAAGCCAAAGAGAAAATATCCTAAGTAGGATTCCCATAGGTAGGATATTGGGTGATAGAAGTTTTTAAAACTCTCTTAACATTACAGTAAAAATATCAGTTTCTTTAGGCTTTTATTCTATTTCACATCATGTCTCTCTAAACAAAACCAGACAAAAAAATGTAGGCAGCTCATATATATAGCTCGTTGATGATAGGACTAAATTCTAGATAAAAATTCTGTCCTGGACTTTAGAAGTCCAGGATTATATTATGGCTAGAACTAAAGTTTCCCACTTGTCTTTCTCTACAGAGAAAACAAAGTGGGAAGAAAAAAAGTAAAAGAGATTGAGTTCTACCTAAAAATTCATTATATAAGGAATAAATAAACAAGAAAGCAACTCTTCACATGTCCTAAATGGGAGGGAGGGAGAAGTCTATACTTATTCTTACAAGATCAAAAAAAAATCCTTCACAGCATGCATATGAGACAAAAGATTAATTCTTCTACTTACATTTAAGGAAAGAAGTATATGCTGTAGGTGAAAAACTGAGAAGTTTTGGTTAAACATTATCTTTAAGTCATGTGAAAAGAAAAAACAACAGAAATAGTATAAAATAACTTTTATTTACATAATTTATATCTATAGAACATAACTGCTTTCTTTAGAACAAGAAAATTTACAAATGACAGGTATTGCTTTTTTGTCAAAAACTCCTTCAAGCAAGAGAGTATATATGGTCACTTCTATTTTGAATAACATGGTGGTAAGCAGCAGATATTTATATTTTTAACTGTGCCTCAATCATTTACCAACAGTTAGGCTTTTAAAACCATCATGTTGACCACTTGCTAAAACATAAGTATTCAGGAGGAAAAGTCAAGAAAACAAAGACCATTATTCATACCTCCTGTAAGATTTACAAAATAATTCTTCACAATATCATCTTTACATGAATATAAACAAAGGGTGTGACTAATTCTTTCCACCTTGTAAGGTAAATACAATGATTAAGTTTCTTATTTTCCCAGACTAGTTTGAAGGATATAATAGGACAATTTAGCTTGGCTGACTTGATTCTCTTACACAATGAATGCCCAAAGATAAAATTATGTCTTATGTAGTAAGAAGCTACACCTTCCATAAAATGAATTCATTATTGATGAACAAGAGACAGATGTTAACAAAGTTAAAAAATAAATATTACACAAGGGATAAAATAATAGTTTAACTGTGGCAACCTAATATCCAAACTAACACGAATTAAATGAAACAAACTGTTTTAGAATATGAGATTTTAAAAAATTTATAAAAACAGGGCATTAAAATAGCTATGTGATTTACTACCATGATTTTTCTGACATATTAATCACGTGAAATAAATTAATGCATACCTACTGAGAACTTCCATTCAGATTTATAGATCCTCCTTGATGACAAAAAAGTTAAATTGTAAATTTCTCTATAAAGCAATGAATAAGAAATGCTCTAATAGCAATTTTAGGATTATTGTTACACTTGCTGAACCATACCCTATTTTACTAATGAACTTGAAAATTGGCCACCGTTTTTTCAATATACAAACACAATTACCTAGACATTAAAATATCTTCCCAGGTGAAATACTGACCATTTTGTAATGCAATCAATAGTTTTAATTGTGATGCACAACTAATAACTTCAATGACAAATATGTCATAGATAAAATGTCAGCACCTTAAGGTAAGAAAATTACTGTCTAATGTAGGGGTCAAACTAAAAGCCCATTACAGCCATGTCAATCCCTTCACTATTGTCTGTGGCTGTTTTCACAGTGAAACAGCAGAACTGAACAGTTGCCACAGAGGCCATCCGGCCCACAAATTCAAGAATATTTTGCAGAAAATGTTTCCGACTCCTGCTCTGAGGCTTTTCAAATAAAAGAATAAATTTGTTTTTGAGAAGTTTGATTTGAACCACCAAAGATTTGCTTGGGTAGATAATGGAATTACATAAATAACAAAATTTCAAAATCAAAAACAATGCTTAAATTAATACTGATGATAATCACTTACTAAATAAAGTCTTATCATCTTATTTTCTGTTTTAATATCACAATTATGTTCTGTGCTTAAAGGCCTAAGAGTTCCTTAAGCAAAATTTAATGGGGTTTAGTTTTTAAAAAAAGGAATATGTGTGTGTGTGTGTGTGTGTGTGTGTGTGTGTGTAAAAGGGATTGAGTTTTGTATGTAAATCTCCCTCATAAATTAAGGGTTTTTTTTTTCCCATACAAATCCTGAGATTATCCAAAAAATAAGTAAAACAGAAACTTCACAGTACAAATTCAATATACTAAACTATGAGGGAAAAAAATGTATTCAAAACATAATACTATCCAAATACTTTTAGTGATATAACTATAAATATCTTTAAAAATTAAAGAGGGAAAAGGGACAAACATAAATTTGTCAATGTCGTCTTTACCCATAATCTGAGTGGTGAAAATAATTAAAACTGAATATTCTTTTTAAATAAAAAATTTAAAAATAAATAAACTTTTTGATGTTTCATTTTTATAAATAAGTTTAAATACTACTTGTTCAATTAGGACTAATGTTACATCAACATGAATTAGAAAAATACATATTTTCCAGTCAAATAGCTGATAATAGAAAAGTTTTTAACATTTACCATACTAAAGTGGAGTCTCACAATATGCTTTCATATACTTAGAGGCAACTGTAAAGGCCTTCAGCAAAATAAACAAAAAACAAAAACCAAAAAAAAAAAAAAACAGAAAAAAACCTTTACAAAAGAAGTTCACTAAATTCTAAATACAATCCACCTCCAAATAAGTCGGCACTGTGATTTATACAGAAACATTTATCCACAACACTCCAAAATATCCATGTGTGTTCAGCATAGGAAGAGTCAAAATGTAAACAAGAGAAGCTATTTCTGTCTCAGAAGCAGTCTGAATTGCTGTGTATTTCCAAAATGCTGAATCAGTCAGAATGAAAGGAACCTCAGCAATGTTTTCCACTGATTATAAAAGCTTCAAATCAAGCTCTTATTCAAAATCAATCTAAAGAAAAATAGCCAGTGATGCTTTTTTCTAAATACTGCCTAGTTGATATCTGACTCTGGAAATCCTAGACTTAAAAAAAAAAAGTTTTATTCTGTTTCATCTACTTCGATAAAGATATCATTAAAGAAATATTCAGAGACTGTGGTTGGCTCCTCTTCAGGTACCCGGTTTTGGCCACTTTTACATTCTTCTTTTGGTAAGGGACGATCACAAGAAGCCTAAAAAGATAATAAAAATAAGTATGCAGTATAACATTAAAAATTGGTGGTGGTCATCTAAATTGCTATCTCTTTGAAAACCAATATAGTGATAAATATTAAAAGCTTTAAATATGTTCATACTCTGACCCAATAATTTCATTTCTGTGCTGTTATATTAGGGAAATAATACTAAACACAGTAAGAATTTTATGAGTAAGATAACCTTTGAAGCATTAGTTAAAATAATAAAACTGGACTCAACAAACACAACAATGGGCATGATTACATTAATTGCAGTGTATACATGACCCATTATTTTACCCTAATTTCCATGAAAAGAAATTTTTTTTTTAATTTGACAGAGAGATCACAAGTAGGGAGAGAGACAGGCAGAGAGAGAGAGGGGGAAGCAGGCTCCCGGCTGAGCAGAGAGCCTCATGCCAATGCAGGGCTCCATCCCAGGACCCTGAGATCATGATCCGAGCCAAAGGCAGAGGCTTTAACCTACTGAGCCACCCAGGCGCCCCCATGAAAAAAATTTTAATACAGAAAAGCATAACATCAAAGCTATAATGAAACATTTTAATAACCTGCATAAGAATACAGAACAGTATTCTGTTTCCCAGAAAACAGAACAGTACTCTAAGTCAACTGCAACTTAAAGCAATCCTATCAAAAGTTAGCATACTTAGGAATTTATAAAAAATTAAGACGACATGGTATTGTCATTGGAACAGACCTATATATCAATGAAAAGACTAGAAATATGCCAACACATATACTGCAAATTTAGTATGAGAAAAGTTGGATTATTTAATAAATGATGTTGGACAACTGTATAACCATCTCAGAAAAAAAAAAAGCCAAACCAAAATAAATTCAAGATAAGTCAAATGATTTAAACGTAAAAACATTTTTTTTAATATCTATTCTAGGGACGCCTGGGTGGTTCAGTCTGTTAGGCATCTGCCTTTAGCTTGGGTCATGATCCCAGGGTCCTTAGACTGAGCCCCAAGTCAGGCCCCCTCCTGCCCAACCTCTCCATCCCTGCCCCCCTGCCACCTCCTGCTCATGCTCTCTCAAATAAATAAATAAAATCTTAAAAAAAAAAATCTACTCTAAAATACCATGGGAAAACACTTTAATAATCCTGGACTGGGGGAGATGGAGTATCTTTTCAAATGACTTGACATGCAAAAGTCATAAAAGAAAAGATTGATAAATTCACCTATGTAAAAATTTTTAAAATGTCCACATGGCAAAAACTACTATATACAAAATGAAAAGACAAATAGGTTAATAAATAAATAAATATATAACCTTTATCACAAAGGGTTTTCTTTAAGAGCTTCTACAAATCAACATGGAAAATACTAATGATGCAATTTTTAAAAAAATCAAACGTGGGGCACCTGGATGGCTTAGTTGGTTAAGCGTCTGCCTTTGGCTCATTATGATCCCAGGGTCCTGGGATCAAGTGCCCCATCGGGCTCCCTGCTCGGTGGGGAGCCTGCTTCTCCCTCTCCCTCTGTTGCTCCCCCTGCTTGTGCTCACTGTCTCTCTCTCTCTCTGTCATTTAAATAAATAAATAAATAAATAAATAAATAAATAAATAATGAACGGATGGTTCACGAAGAAAGCATAAATGTTTCAAATACATGAAGAAGTGCTCAACCTCACTCATATGCTCATTTAATCTATGAAGAATTCCAAAAGTCAAAAAAATTGATTACATGCTAGTGTAAGGAGAGAGGCCCTCTCCTACACTGCTACTAAGAACAGAAACTAATATATTCCCCATGGAAGACACTCAAGCAGTATCTGTCAAAAAAAATAATCCCTTTTTGATCCAACAATTCTATTTCTAGGAATTCAACCTGTAGATAAATGCATAAAATCACTCATTTATAAGTTAGCTATTAACATATTATTTTAAACAGCAAGTCATTAGGAATAACCTAAATGCCTACCAATTTGAGACCATTATTGCTCTATGGTACACCAAAACAGTGGGATATGATACAGTCATTAAAAATAATGAGGGCTCTCTTGGGCACTTATTCCTGAAAAATGAAGTTAGGTTCACATAAGAACTTAGATATGAATGTTCACAGCAGCTTTTATTCATAACAGCCAAAAACTAAAAATAACCCGTATGTCCTTCAGTTGGTAGAAGGATAAACGTGACTGGTAACATACTATGGAATACTATTCAACAATGTAAAGGAACATATACATAAAAGCATCCTGATGACTCTCTAGGGAACTATGCTGAGTGGAAAAAAAGTGAATTCTAAATGTATGATTCCATTTACATCACTGTATACATATCCCACTGACATAACATTTTCAGAATGACAAATTTAATGGTGTAGAACAGATTGCCAGAAGTTAGAGTGTGGGGGTGCAATGAGTGTGTCTATAAAAGGCATCACACAGGATCACTGTGGTGACAGAATTCTCCTCTTGACTGTGGCAATGTCAATATTCTGGTTATGATATTGTACCACAGTTCTCCAAGATGTTAACATTCAGGAAAACTGGATGGAAGAGTACATGGGGTCTCTCTGTATTATTTTCTACAATTGCATGTGAATCTACACTTATCCCATAATAAAAAGTTTAAATTTAATTTTAAAAAAAGAGAGGGGCACCTGGGTGTCTCAGATGGCAGAATGTCAGACTCTTGATTTCAGCTCAGGTCGTGGTCTCAGGACTCAGATCCAGCCGGAGTCGGGCTCCGTGTATAGCACAGTCTGCTTAGGATTCTCTCTCTCTCCCTCTCCCTATGGCCCTCCCCCTGCTCACACTCATGCTCTTTCTCCTTCTCTCGCTCTCAAATGAATAAAATCTTTAAAAAAGATAAAGATTTTATTTACTTGAGAGAGAGAGAGAGGGAGATCACAAGAGAGAGTACAAGCAGGAGGGCAGGGAGGAGAAGCAGACTTAATCAAGTGAGCCATGCCGGCGCGCCTAAACAGAGTTAGTTTTAAAACTGCTTACTGAACGTTTTATACCTACAGAGAAAAACTTCCTAATCATAAAAGCAATTTAAGAAATTGTAAAGGAAAAAAAAAAAAGAAATTGTAAAGAAAAAACTGATTTGACTAAACTTCTGTGTATATTAAAGCTTATGTGTATATTAAAAACCCTACAAAGTTTAAAAAAGTAAATTAATTTGAAAATACTACTTGCAGTAAAGAGCTAAAAGATATCTGGCTTTTTTATACATAAGGATCTCACTTAAGTTGGTAAGGAAACCACCTTGATCCCGAAAGCTATAAATCAGGAAAGATAGGAACAAAAAAGAAAAAAAGAGAAAAAATCTAGTAAAGGCATGGGAAAAAACGAAGTTACTAATAACAAAAGAAATACTAATTAAACAGATGAAATTACATTTCTACTCTCTACTGCAATATTAAATAAGAAAAACAAATTTATTTTGAAGCATTAGTATCTAAAGCTGGCAAGAATATGACCTTAACTGGCATAATTACATTGCTGGTAATTGTAACAACTGTTCTCCACAGTCATTTGGCTATAATAAAATCATAACATACTGGTCCCAGAGAATAATTCTAGAAAAATGTGAAGTATTTTTAAAAATTTTAAAGACAGTCTTTACAAAAGTACTCCTTTTGAGACTCACGCTATCTAGTAAGTGACCAGCCTTTTCTGTGTTGAAATCCAACCCCAATACTCTTCCAAAAAAAAAATTTTTTTCAAGGATTTTATTTAGTCATTTGACAGAGAGAGAGATCACAAGTAGGCAGAGAGGCAGGCAGAGAGAAGAGGGAAGCAGGCTCTTGCTGAGCAGACAGCCCAGTGCGGGGCTCGATCCCAGGACCCTGAGATCATGACCTGAGCCGAAGGCAGAGGCTTTTAACCCACTGAGCCACCCAGGTGCCCCTCTTCCAAAGTTTCTGATACAAATTCATGTATGTTTCTATTCCAGGACTTGGCATTTGAATATCTATAGCATGTAGAGAAATGAAACATGCAAATAAATTCTAATTTTACTATTCCTTGAATTCTTATGGATTTCAGGACATTTCCCCCCAAACAAATAAAAGACCAGCACTGCTTCATTTTGCTTCCACAGGTCAGAAAATTTTCTGCATTAAAGGAATGGCAATTAAGTGTCCATGTACGGCTAGCTTAAATGCCTCTGTACTAAAGGAGTTGTAACTTCCTAATTTAACACCTTATCTTCCTTTCTTATAATGAGGTATGATAAGGAGAAAAGAGACAAGAGATGCTCTGAAATAATTTCTAATATCCAAATGAAAATATCAATTGCCATGTTCTTCCTAGCTGAATCTAATTTCTAACCTATTCTATACAAACAATAAAATATAACAGTTATCACATACCTGAGTTGCTGAACTGCCAGTACTCTCAGGTTGAGTATCAACAACACTTGGAGAAGGAAGCTGATCAGAGGACTCTTGGATTTTTTTCTGGCTTTCACTGAGTGGATTTGATCTTTTCAAATTCTTTCTTGATATAGGTATAAGAGGTTTTAGACGTTTCTTATTATAAACCTGAGTAGGTTCATCAGACTCCAAACTATTCTTTGAACATATTAAAGACAAAAATCCCAGGGGTCTTCTGCCAGGTCTAGAAATGCAAATGTAAAGATATTCAAGAATATCCAAGAAGATCGATTCCTAATACCAACTTCTTTCTGTGAATGCTAATAAAAAGGCACGTGTGATACCACATTAGTGGCATCAGCATGATCTCCTAAGTATCTTTATTATGTTGATCACTGTATACAGTAGCTGGCATACCGTTACACCAGCAGATGCCAATGCAGATTTTCTACCCGAAAAGTTAGTCTCAGCACTTAAAGTTAAGCTCCTGTTATACAGAATGTTCTATTTATCTGAAGAGTCCTACAAAAATGGTGACTACTGAATTTCCTTTGATACCTTCCCTTTACATTACTGACAGAGGATATGTTTATAAAACATCATCCTTAATAGTGAACTTAGTCTTTACATATATGTTATATCCGTTGCATATAGGTTACATTTACCCTTTGAGAAAGAGAAATAGAACCATTTGTTAAAGAGTATCTCATGGTACCTGGATAATGGGGTTTTTGAAGATGTTGCAATGCTATTCATTTGTTCAGATTTTGAAGCAGCACAAGTTCCCTCTTCCTTAGCAGACACAATCCTCTCATCCTGAGGTAACTGAGATGTACTTTTCTCTATATGTGTATCTGTTACTTTATCAAGAGACCCAGATCCTATACTCTGAAAAGCTGGTTCAAGTTGCTCTTTCTGAGGTTCTGGAGTTGGATGTGTGCTTCCTGAGGTAGGGAAGATACCTTGTTCCTTGTAAGACTCCCCTTCAAAAAAGGGAGACAAATGATAAACACAGAGAACACATATTGAAATTTATATATCCAACTGAACTGCAATATCTGAAGGAAAGAAATCATGACATTCTACTATAAACCTATTCTAATAAGAGTAAGCTAAATTATAAATTAATACAGAAGTCATCTGGACTATTAAAAACATAGTTGGTAAAAAAAAAAAAGTATGGTTAGAATTTCTTCATTCAGATACAAAATAGTCCTATCAACATATTTTGACCTAGAAAATCTTTCTCCATAAACATATCTTCAACAACAAAAGGAGAGTTATCACCTTCTAATCTCTGGGTAGTAAACCCAAGGAACTATAAAAACTCTTTCATACTCAGCTTTCTAATTCCTAAAATACATTGTTAAGCTTTTACAGGAAATCGTATAGCCACATGTTTGCTATTAATTACAGGATTAAAGTAGCTTTGTATGGCTATGAAAGTGCCAAATCCAAGATTTCAGCTAGGGAGAAAACTTCTAATAATAAAAGCAAGATTCTTAGAGAAAGTGAGCAAGACTCTTCTTTAATTCCAAATTTGAATAGATGCATCAAAAACAGCAAATTATAATCACATTAAAATTTATTTTACTCACCTGTTTCCTCAGAAACATTTATCATTTCCTTTGAACACACCTGTTTTAAGAAAATTAGCAAAACAAAATTAAAAATCCATTTATCAAGTAAAGCTTTTTTTCTTTCCTTTTTTTTTTCTTTTTTAAAATAAAGTATGTATCTCCCAGAAACTTCTGGGGTAAAAGATGTCTTACGGAAATGCTACCAACATTTATGAAAAAGACACTGCTACTGTTACTAAAACTATGTCAGAGCACAGTAAAAGAGAAGTTTTCCGATGCTTTTTATAAATCAATATTAATATTAACTCAAATTCCAATTATAACCAATACAAAAATATCCAATATAATCGTACAAGCATAATTCAGCAACATATCATAAGACTAACACATCATAATCAAGCAGAGTTTGTCTCAGGAATGCAAACATGGTTCAATATGTGAAATCTAATATAATTCAACTGAACTGAGGAGAAAAATAATACCCCATCTTCATGTTTATGGGGAAAGTCTCCAATATTATTCATGCTTTAAAAAAAGACATTTTCTTAACACCATAAACTATAATTACTGCAATTCAAAACCAGCATCCCACTTCACAAACACTGGAAATATTCTCATTTAAATCAGGAATAAGAAAAAGATGTCTAGTTTACTATCAGGACTATTTGCTGTTATTTTTTGAGTATTATTAGCCTATATAGAAAAGAGAAAGAAATTACAAGTATACAAAGTATATGAGAAGAATTAGAAAACCCAACAGAATCAAGTGGAAATTACTGTATATGATAAGGGGATTTCAGTAAGCTCTGTACAGAGAAAAGAATTCAATGATAACGACAACAACAACAACAAAATAAAATTCTGGGGCGCCTGGGTGGCTCAGTGGGTTAAGGCCTCTGCCTTCGGCTCAGGTCATGATCTCAGGGTCCTGGGATCGAGCCCCCGCATCAGGCTCTCTACTCAGCAGGGAGCCTGCTTCCTCTTCTCTCTCTGCCTGCCTCTCTGCCTACTTGTGATCTCTCTCTCTCTCTGTCAAATAAAAAAATAAAATCTTTTAAAAAAAAAATTCTTACAAGATAACCTAATAAGAAATGGACCAGAATTTAAATGAAGAAGAACTGAAAATACCACTGAGACACAAAAGAATAATTAAACAAATGGAAAGACATACTATGTTTTTGGATTAAAAAAAAAAAATCCAACGTAACAATTCTGACACCAAATTTCCCTATGTTAACTGGTCAAGGTAATATGATACTAATTTAAGTATCAATAGTTTCTTTTTTTAAAGCTCTGAACAAGCAAATTCTGAAATTAACATAAAGTTTAGGACATATACCCAACTAGGAAAAACTTGAAAAAAAAATAATACAGGGGCACCTGGGTGGCTCAGTCATTAAGCGTCTGCCTTCGGCCCAGGTCAGATCCCAGGGACCTGGGATTGAGCCCCGCATCGGGCTCTCTGCTCTGCAGGAAGCCTGCTTCTCCCACTACCATTCCCTCTGCTTGTGTTCCCTCTCTGGCTGTGTTTCTCTCTGACAAATAAATAAAATCTTTAAAAAAAAAAAAAATTAATACAATTATGTGCAGGGGAGAGAAAAACTTTCCTGTGAAGATAGCAAACCATTTAAAAACTACAATAATTTAGAACAGTGAGACAATGGCCCCAGAACAAATAGGTGAATCTGAAAGTAGAAGAAAATTCAGAAATATACCCAAATACATATGGGACTTAATTTCCAATAAGTGGAATTTTAAATCACTGGCGAAAAAATGAATTATTCAACAAATGGTGCTGGGACAACTAAGTAGGCACCTGGAAAACATGAGGTTGTTTCCACTCTTCCTAACACCAAAATAAATTCTAAACAAATCATTAATGTTAACTCTAAGAATTTATGCTAAATCTCAAGGTAGACTTTCAATGTATAACACAGTCCCCAGAAGCCATACATAAAGACTGATAAATGGGATTACATAAAAAATGTTTGCATGTCTATATAAATGCAGTCAGTATGTGTGCATTCTAGAACTTACAATTATAACTTCAACATTTTATAAGCATTTTTTTATTATTAGAATGCTAAAAACAAAGTTTAAAAAATAAAAATCACAAATAAGCTCAAAGAGAGGCCTGGGTGGCTCAGTCCGCTAAGCGTCTGCCTTCAGCTCAGGTCATGATCCCAGAGACCTCGGATCGAGCCCAACATCAGGCTCCCTGCTCAGTGGGGAGCCTGCTTCTCCCTCTCCCTCACCTGCGACTCCCCCTGCTTGTGTGTTTGCTCTCTGTCAAATAAGTAAAATTCTAAAATAAATAAATAAATAATACTTAAAAACAAAAAACAATAAACAGTGTTTGAAAGGAATGCTTACAAATTGGTGAAACTGGGTGACTGACACACAGAGATGTGTATACTTCCCTATCTTTTTAAATTCTTGAAAATTTTCATATTAAAAAATCTGGGGCACCTGGTTGGCTCAGTGGATAGAGCATGTGACTCTTGATCTTGGGGCTGTAAATTTAAGCCCCGTACTGGGTGTAGAGATTACTTAAAAATAAAATCTTACCCCTCCCCCCCCACACAAAAAATTAACCAAAAAAAGTCTGCAAGAAAAAAAAAAAAGACAAAGAGTAGAGTCAAAAGACGAAGAGTAGGAAAAAATATATGTGCAACTCATTCATGGTCATACACAACAGAGTTCCTCCAAATCTCTAGGAAAAATATCAACGACACAACCGGAAAAAATGGCTAAAGAATACAAAGTCATTTCAGAGAAAGGAATACAAAAGGCTCCTAAGCATATGAAAGACAGTCAACCTTACTCGTCACAAGAGAAATTAAAACCATTCTGTGATACCATCTTCCACCCATCAGAGATACAAGGACTCTGTTTTTTGCTCTCACCTAAGGACTACTGGTCTTCAACTGTCCCTTTGAGAATATAGATTCTAAATCAACTTTTCCAAAAGTAAATTAATTAATTAACTCTTCCACAGTGTAGCTACAGTGAGATAAATTATCATGAGTATTAGAAACAAAAACAAGTGGGTGCCAAGAAACCTTTAACATAGTGGCTGCTGAACAAATCCGCATAGTATCTTCAAGGCTTCCCAGAGATAGTGATGCCTGAGCTAAAGAAGTTTTTATGTTTGGCAAGAAAATGTTTCATAAAAAGATAATAAAAGAAAAAGCCCAGGGACATGAAGAAATATAGTGCATTCTAGAAACCGAAATATGGCCAATATGGTTAGAGAGTGCAGCATAAGGTGAGGTCAGAGACAGAAATGGGCCAAATAGAGGACCTTTAAGGTTCTGCTTTTCTTCCTAAGAGCAATGGACAGCTTTAAGCATTATGCTAATAGTGATGATGATACTACTATTACTATTTTACACAACAGGAATCTCATTCACAGAGATAATACATCCTGACTCAGGTCCCACAGCTATTAAAGGCTACAGCCAGGATCCAGATCTACAGGACGATTTTGGCCTTTTTTAAGCCATTAACAAAGAACTGGGAATGGGTTTTCTGATTAATGTTCATCAATTTTCACCTAGAACTAGTTGAAAATGAGAATACAAAACCGGTTTTAGCTGGATTATTAATCGTGAAAAGTATCAGAACTACCTTTAGATAAAGAGACTAAAGAAAGAAACAGAAATGGATCTGTTATAATATGGCCATCTTAATTGCTTGATGATTCTATCTTACCTCAGAGGTATAACTTTGACAATCATCTCCTGAAGTGAGCAAACTTTTTTTGGCAGGAGGAACCTGGTCACTTTCATCAAGCATACAGTGAAATCTCTTTCTAGATATAAGATCCAAATTAGCAGGAGGCAGCTTTTCAGAACCATCTTTTCCAGAATCAGACAAACATATGGTATCCTGACCAACTGAAGGTACTGGAAAACTCACACTGTATGGAAAATGTATACATATGAAATTAGCAAATTAGAAGCTACTTAATGAGGTAAAAGTCTGAGCTATTCCAATGAAAACTGCCAAAAAACTTCCAACTAAGTAATATATACATGGCTAAGTTCATAAAAATGTTAGTTTTGAGATCCATTCATACTTAAAAACTCGCAACTTAAATTCCATAATACTGAATTAAATCCAAGGTTTAAAAATACTGTTTTCCTTGTCTATAAAGTTAAAATTTTAATCTAAAATGCCTCTTACTAATATAAAAGGCTTCAACATCTAATGCTACTTGCCAGAGAACTTAAGCATCTTAACCAGTGACTGTTAAAATACAACAATTCTATAGTGAGGAATTTAAAAAGCAGTATTAAAATATACAGAAATGGGGCGGCTGGGTGGCTCAGTTGGTTAAGTGTCTGACTCTTGATCTCAGCTGAGCTCTTGATCTCAGGGTTGTGAGTTCAAGCCCCATGTTGGGCTCCACGCTGGGCATGGAAGCCTACTTAAAAAAAAAAAAAAATACACACACACAGAAATGTTATCCTTCTTGCAAACTCTGTGAATGTATATTTATTTCAGAATGTAAAATATGTAAGCTTACAAAATAACCATACACCTTTGATAAACGACATTTTATAATCCAAACAGCTAAATTTTTTTTAGCTTTCAAAATACTTAGGATACCAAACAAGTTTCATACAAAAGTATTACACATTTAAATGGCAGCTATATCAGGTATAAAATAAACAATTTCTTCTCTAATTTATCACATAATTATTAATTAAGAGCTTTGGGACAATTACAAATAATGTTGGTCAATGGCTCATTCAGTCAATACTATTCAATTCATAAAGCACCTTTCCTCCTAGCAAAAATAGTTTAGCTCCCAGGTGATGTATGGAAGTGCTGAATCACTATACTGTACACCAGAAACCAATACTATACTGTATGTTAACCAAATGGAATTTAAATGAAAAATAAAAAATAAATAGTTTAGCTCATTCATTACCTCATGTCACTCCTTTCTTCTGTATTCACGGATTTGATCAATATGGGTGCTGGCAGTAAAGGGTTTGGCATTAACTGTGCAGTGGTATCACTAAATTCTTCTACAGCATTGGTTGGGATTTCCACCAGAGTTAAAATGAATGCTTGTTCATCCTCACCATCTTGAGGTACATTAGCAACTAGATTCACTATCAAAGTTTGAAAGTTAATAATGAAAAGCTGAACTATGAAAATAATTAATATATTAATTTATTACATTCCTAAAAAGTGTCACTATAACTTATCCCATGAATAAAAAGCAAATGACACCCACAAAAAGTAATATCCTAAAGGATAAAGACAGTTCACTACAGAGATTTATAACTCTGAATAATAGAACTTACACACAAAATATTTCTTTTTTGTTTTTATGTTAAGACTGCCATAGACTAAAAAACTATTTTGTTTTTCCATAGTCAAATGGGGTAAGGGATTAAAAGCTGTACTATTAGGTTCTGTGATACTTTATCAAAGCAGATTATCATACCTGTTAAGTCTTGAGAACTGATTACATTCTCTTGTTGGACTTCTGGCATACTAGTTGGTGCACCCTAAAAAAATTTTAAAAATTAAAAGAAAGAAGTTGACCAAATTTTATTTCTTTAGGATTTTATTTATTTATTTGACAAAGAGAGAGACAGCGAGAGAGGGAACACAAGCAAAGGGAGTGGTAGCGGGAGACACAGGCTTCCTGCTGAGCAGGGAACCCAATGCGGGGCTCGATTGTAGGACCCTGGGATCATGACCTGGGCCGAAGGCAGAAGCTTAATGACTGAGCCACCAAGGCTCCCCTAAATTCTAGTTTTACAAAGTTTTCCAGACAATTGGATATAATAAGAGTTACTGTTTCAAAACTCAACTTTTTAACCATATACAAGTTTTCAAATGTTTTGAAACTTTTAGTTGTACCAATAACTTTTGATTCATTTAAATAAACATATATGCACAAAAGAATTCAGACTAAATTGTTAAGTATGTGATTTCACAAAATTATTTTTGAAATAACAGGAAAGGGAGATTCAAACCCATCAACATCCCCTCCATCCCCATTACCGTAGTTCTTGTTCTATCTGAATGGAAGCAAACTGCCCGTCTCCTTGCCTCCGGCACGGCTCCTTCCAATCTGTTTTCCACAAAACTGCCAACACTGTATTCCCTCAAATGCAATTCTTATTGAAATTCTCTACTGCTTAAAATTTTCAAACTTTGATTTTGTAACCACAATGTTAGTAATTGATTGAGGCAAGCATCATCAACGGATACTAAAACTACTGGGTAGAAGGTTGCTGGGTCTGAAATTACTAACACAATGTACAAAAGATGCTATTAAAGATAAGAATCTGGCGGGCACCATGCTAGTCAAGCAATTAGTCCACACCACCAATGATGAAACAAGCTGACATCACATGCCTACTGAGGTGATACAAAAGGAAGAACACAACACCACCTAGGGAATAACTGTGCCAAGCACTGTTCAATCTGAATCTAAAATAAGGAACAAACCACAAAAATCCAGATTGTGAATTAGCCTGCAATGTCAAGCTCAAAAAGAGGGAAGAGGGCAGGAGACCTACTCTAGATGAAAAGAGAGTAACGGGAATGACAACTAAATGCAATATGAGAGCCCTGACTGAAACTATGTATTACACATTATTTTAAAATCAGTGTTAGATTGTATGGTAATACTGTGACAACAGTATCATCGCTTCTCTATTAAAAACATTCTCTATTAAAAACTTGTTGCTATCATATACAACGTGGAATATGTATCAGTGAAGGCTCCTGTCTGCTTTCAAATGGCTCAGTTTCTTAAAAGTATCCATCTACAGAGATGGAGAGCATGACAGAAAAAGCAAATGAAGCAAAATGTTAATAATTAATGAATCTAAGTAAGGGTATATGAGAATTCTATTTAAGATCTTTCTAACTCTTCAATGAGTTTGAAAGTATTCCAAAACAAAGAGTAAAAATAAACAAGTTGGGGCTTAGGGGAAAATCCTATAAATTTGGATATAGTCCAAACTCTAGCAAGTCATAAAAACTCCTTTTATGATCTGCTCCCAGGTTGCCTACCTCATCTTCAACTACTTCTTCATTTATATCCTACTCATAACCACTTAGTCCCTGAATATGAAATGCTGTTTCACACTTATTCTTTACCCATATTCTTCTCACTTCAACTGGCTAATTCATACCTGTTCTTCTAGATCAAGGGCTTTTTCAGTCCTGGCTACACATCAGAATAACCTGAGGAATTTTAACAACATCAACAACAACAACAACAACAACAACAGAGAACAAATGTCTAAACCCTATTTCCAGAGACTGATTTTACCAGGTTGAGGACTCCTTTAGAGTCTTGTGCAACTGCTTTCATAGCACCCACCAGAGTTTAACCATTCATATCCTCAACTGTTTCCCAGAACTCTGTCCCCCAGTACCTTAAACAGTATCAAACATGCCGTAATAACATCTCAAAAAAATACCTGCAATGTGAAAGTATTTCTCAAATTCAGTGGCCAACAAGCAAGAGAGGTAAATACTCTGTACAAAACACTTTTTCAAAACTTTCACAGCAAAGCTACATATTGGTTGTTTAATCTGTGCTCCAAAGACTGGAAACACATTCAACAAAAAAATTCTATCACAATACATTCTGCAAAGGCAAAACTGTAAGGAAAGAAAACAGATCAGAGATTGCAAAGTAGGCAGGGTGGTAAGGTGGGGGTGACTAAAAAATGGCCTGGGAAATTGGGGGGATGATGGAACTGTTTATGTGTTACTTACATGACTATATATGTTTGTCACAACTTGTAGAAGTACACACTGGAAAAGGTGAAGTTTATTGGTAAATTATACTTTTTTTTTTTTTTTAATGGGGAATAAACACCCAGCCACCCCATGTTATATTTTATATTCTTTTACCTCTGATACATGAAGAGCAAGCACACTGTCTCCATTAGAGTCCCTTCCCTGGGGCTCTTTGACAGAACTCTCAGTGAGAACCATATCTGAACCAAGTATATGGGGCCT
This sequence comes from Procyon lotor, assembly GCA_028646535.1. Taxonomy (NCBI): domain Eukaryota; kingdom Metazoa; phylum Chordata; class Mammalia; order Carnivora; family Procyonidae; genus Procyon; species Procyon lotor. The sequence continues at coordinate 86,771,985 of CM053607.1, forward strand.
TGTCTCAAAGGAAACTGGAGCAACTGATGATATCTGAACCTTTTGAGATTCCTCTTCCTGATCACCATTTCTGAAAAAGAAATTAGTACATATGTGAGTTCAGAGTATGTATTAAAGTTCTGTACTGAAACCAAGTGGACAACTACAGAGTAATGTTTAGAGCTGTGAGTCAAAGATTTAATGGTGTTCAAGTTTCTAAAATATATTTAAAGCAACAGAACCCCCTTTTCCCATCAAATTCTTATAGCTATAGCTAATGACTATAGTTGAAACAATACAAACCAAATCCCAGATTTTCTCTTTTTACCGTTCAGTTAGATTTGCTTCTTGAGAAACAGCAGTCTCTTCAATACCATGTTCACAAGCCAATTTGCTCTGCTCCTTATTCTCTGCTATTATAAGTGATCCCAGGTTTCCATCTTGTAATTCCGTTGCTTCAGAAGCATTTTTCTCAGTTTCTTAAACAAAGAATACATTTAAGATATAGTCCAAAATAGTACAGCTAAAACCTCCATATTAGCTAGAAATATGTTCTCTCTTCAAAGATAGATCACTATACAATGGCTCATTCAAATTTCTCTTAATCCAAAAATCAAGCTTGTTTACAAGGCAAAAGAGTGGTTCTGGCCAATGAGATTTTTGATGCAGATGATTAATGAATCCTACAAGGCACATATTTCACTCGTGGCTGCCATAGCAATTTTATGTCCACTCAATGATGACAGCAGTATAATTACAAACCCACATACAAAAGAATTTTACAAGTGGGTACACATGAGGTCTGGCTAGTTTCACCTTGGGCAAAGTGTTGGGGAGGGAGCTATTCTAAAAAGAATGTCACAAAGAAGAAGAAAAGGACTTCTACATAAAAGAGTTACCTTCAAATTCCTATCAAAATGCCAACAGCATTTATCACAAAACTAGACCAAATAATACTAAAATTTGTATGGAACCACGAAAAACTCTGAAGAGTCAAGGTAATCTTGAGAAAGAAAAACAAAGTTAAGTGGTATCACAATTCCAGGTTTAAGATCTACTACAAAGCTATAGTAATCAAAACAGTATTGTACTGGCACAAAAATAGATCAATGGAAGAAAACAGTCCGGAAATAAATCCACTTATATGGTCAATTAATCTAGGACAAAAGAGGTAAGAATATACAATGGGTAAAAGACAGTCTCTCTTCAATAAATGGTTCTTGGAAAACTGGACAGCTACATGCCAAAGAATGAAACTACTAACTCCATATACAAAAAATAAACTCAAAATGGATTAGAGATCTAACATAAGATCAAACCATAAAAATCCTAGAAAAAAACACAGGCAATAATTTCTCTGACATCAGCTGTAGCAACATTTTTCTACATCTCTCTCTAGAGGCAAGGGAAACAAAAGCAAAAATAAACTACTGGGACTACATCAAAATACAAGGCTTTTTACACAGCAAAGGAAACCATCCACAAAATGACAAGGCAACCTACCGATTAGGAGAAAATATTTGCAAATGATACATCTGATAAGGGGTTTGTATCCAAAATACATAAAGAACTTACCTAACACCAAAAAACAAAATAATCCAATTAAAAAATGGGCACAGATGGGACGCCTGGGTGGTTCAGTTAGTTAAATGTCTGAATCCTAATCTCAGGTCTTGATCTCAGGGTCATAAGTTCAAGCCCTGCACTGGGCTTAATGCTGGACATGGAGCCTATTTAAAAAAACAAGAGTGCTTCTGGGGCACCTGGGTGGCCCAGTCCATTGAGTGTCTGCCTTTGGCTTAGGTCATGATCTCAGGGTCCTGGGATCAAGCCCTCCATCAGGCTCCCTGCTCGGCTGGGAGTCTGCTTCTCCCTCTGCCTCTGCTCCTCCCCTCCCCACTCGTTTTCTCTCTCTCTCTAATAAATAAATAAAATCTTTAAAAACAGAGTGCTACTATATAAAGAACTCAATAATAAAACAAGTTTCCTAATGTAAAAATGAGCACAGATTAGAGCACCTGGGTGGCTCAGTTGGTTAAGCATCCAACTCTTGATCTCAGCTCAGGTCTTGATCTCAGGGTCATTGAGTTCAATCCCCGTGTTAAATTAAAAAAAAAAAAAAAATGAACACAGACACGAATTTATGTCTCTAAAGAAAATATAAAAATAAGCACATGAAAAGGTACTCGGTATCACTGGTCATGAAAGACATTCAAATCAAAACCAGGAGATACTACTTCAAGCTGACTAGACTATTTAAAAACAAGTGTCTGAGAGGATATAGAGAAACTAAAACCCTCACAAAATGTTGATGAAAAGACACAATGTTGGGCCGCCTGGCTGGTTCAGTCGCTACAGCATGTGACTCTTGATCTCAGGGTTGTAAGTTCAAGCCCCACACTGGGTAAAGAGATTACTTAAAAATAAAACAGGGCGCCTGGGTGGCTCAGTCGTTAAGCGGCTGCCTTCGGCTCAGGTCATGATCCCAGAGTCCTGGGATCAAGCCCCGCATCAGGCTCCTTGCTCAGCAGGAAGCCTGCTTCTCCCACTACCACTCCCTCTGCTTATGTTCCCTCTCTCGCTGTGTTTCTCTCTGTCAAATAAACAAAATATTAAAAATAAATAAATAAATAAATAAATAAACAAATAAATAAATAAATAAATAAATAAAATAAAACAAAAAAAATCTTAAAAAAAAAAAAAGAAAGAAAATACAAAATGTTGCTACCACTTTTGAAACATTTTGGCAGTTCCTCAAAGGTTAAACAAGGAATTACCATAAGTTCCAGCAATTCCACTTGTAAGTATAAATCCAAGACAAATGAAAACTTAAGTCCACACAAAAACTTACACATGAATGTTCTTAGCAGTATTTTAATAGCTAAAAAAACAGAAAACAACCAAAATGCCCTGAATGGATAAACAAAATGTAGTATGATGAAATATTTGGTAAGAAAAAAATATCTGACACATGCTACAACATAAATGAGCCTTGAAAACATGCTAAGTAAAAGAAACCAGACACAAAAGGCCACATATTATAAGATTCCTTCTATATGAAATGTCCAAGGTAGGAAAGGTACAGAGACAGAAAATAGATTAGTGGTTGCCTAGGGCTGGGAAGTGTTGAAGGATATGGGGAGTGGCTACTAATGGTGAAGGTTACACAACCTGGACAATATACTAAACACCACTGATGTACATACATTTAAAATAGGTTAACTGTATGGTATAGAATTATCTCAGCAAAACTGTTATTTTTAAAAATACTAAACAAAGGGCGCCTGTGTAACACAGTAGGTTAAGCATTTAACTCTTGGTTTCAGCTCAGGTCATGATCTCGGTCATGGAATCGAGCCCTGAGTGGGACTCCAGGCTAAGCCAGGGTCTGCTTGGGACCCTCCCTTCCTCTACCTCTGCCTCTCCACCAGGCGTGCTCTCTCATTCTCTCTCTCTCTCAAATAAATAAATGTGCTAAACAGTATATATGATATAGTATGCTTATAATTTTGTCCTTTCTGAAAGGAATAACATTTATTTAAATATATGTGTGTGCTTGTGTATATACTGATATATCTATGTACACACAGCTCCACATTTAGATGCTTAGGTCTATAAAAAACAATGAAAGTCTGTGATAAAAACTTAATGGCAGTTTACCACTAGACATGAGATTAGGGGACTGGGAACCAAAGAAGTTTATTAAATTTTATACCTTGTGGACAATGTCTTATTTTTTTTGCCACATGCATGTACAGCTTTCTAAAAAATGCTTGCTTGCATATTCATGTACACACACACACACACACACACACACACACACACACACAAACCAAGAAGAAAACGTTAAGTAAATACAGTTAACTCTTGAACAACATGGGGGTTAAGGGCACAAAGTTCCCATGCAGTAGAAATTCTACATATCTGATTCTCAAAAAACTTAACTACTAATAGTCTACTATTGACCAGATGCCTTACAGGTGATATAAACAATTAACATATATTTTGTAAGTTTTATGTGTAAGATATTATATTCTCACAACAAAGTAAGCTAGAACAAATAAAATGCTATTAAGAAAATCATAAGGAAGAGGTGCCTGAGTGGCTCAGTCGGTTAAGCATCTGCCTTTGGCTCAGTTCATGATCTCAGGGTTCTGGGATCAAGCCCCACATGGGGTTACCTACTCAGCAGGGAGTATGCTTCTCCCTCTCAGTTTCCCTCTGTGCTCTCCTCTCTCTTAAATAAATAAGTAAAATAAAATAAAATGAAATAAAATAAAAGCATAAGAGAAAATACATTTATAGTACTGTACTGTCTTTATAAAAAAAATTCATGTATTATAAAGTATAAGCTTTCATACAAGAGGTATCTGGATATTCTTTGTACTATTTATTACTGTAAGTTTTCTGTAAGTTTGAAATTATTTCCAAAGAAAACATATTTTAGAAGTTAAAAAAAAAAAAAATCCACGTATAGGGGTACCTGGGTGGCTGAAGTGGTTAAGCATCTAACTCTTGATTTCAGCTCAGGTCATGACCTCAGGGTCAATATCGAGCCCCACATCAGGCTCCATGCTCAGCACAGACTCTGCCTGGGATTCTCCCTCTCCCACTTCCCTCCCCTCCCTGCTTTAAATAGATAAGACAAATGGCTAGACAGCTAGATAGCTAGATAAAATCTTTTTTCAAAACCCATGTATTGTGGACCCATGGGGTTCAAACCCATGTTATTTTGGGTCAACTAAACAACAAAATGGTAATGATGACAGAAGCTCGTTGATGGATTTATTGGTATTTCTTTTAAAGCTCATTCTACCTTTTAGAACATTTTTAATACTAAAATAAAACAATTTTAGGGGCACCTGGCTGGCTCAGTTGGTTAAGCAACTGCCTTCTGCTCAGGTCATGATCCTGAAGTCCCGAAATCAAGTCCCACATCGGGCTCCCAGCTCCGCGGGGAGTCTGCTTCTCCCTCTGACCTTCTCTCCTCTCATGCTCTCACTCTCTCTCAAACCAATAAATTTTAAAAAACAAAAATTATAACAATTTTAAATAAATATTCCATTTGAAATGCTAATGCAATTTCTCCTGTAAACATAATTTTGTAGCTGTTTAAGGGAACAAAATTTACCTCTTTGACTTTCTACGACTTCTCCTTTGTTGATAAGCAAATCGGGAACTTCCTGATGAACACCAAACCTGCTGGTCCCTGAAGTATTAAGATTTGGCTTAGGCTTGGCAAATCTACTTCTCATTCTCAAATTACTGGTCACTTCAGAAGTAGTATTCCTGGAAGAGAGAAAGATGGGAAGAGAGAAATTCATCAACTATGTAATACCTCTCTTTCTCACCTTCATACATTCTGATACGGTTATATTCTACCTTCTCAGGTGCCATAATATCTGTAAGTTCATTTTTAATGCTGAAAACACACGGTGGTAATTTTACTGAAAGTCTGGAGAAGGGAAGAGAATCTGGACCATGTTTATAAAAGAGAGACCATATTTACTGAAAACTATTTCATTAAAGTTTCAAAGATGCACATATTACATTTACTTTAATATGCAAACCATAAGGGGCTCCTGGCTGACTCAGTGAGTTAAGATCAAGTGAGTAGAGCATGTGGCTCTTGATCTCCTGAGTTCTAGCCCCATGTTGGGTGTGGAGTCTACTTAAAAAAAAATTAACTAAAAAAAAAAAAAAAAATGCAAGCCATGGGTGCCTAGGTGGCTCAGTTGGTTAAGTGTCTGCCTTTGGCTCACATTATGATCCTAGGGTTCTAGGATGGAGCCCCGTGTCAGGCTCCCTGCTCAGTGGGGAGTCTGCTTGTAACTCTTCCTCTGCCGCTCCCCCTGCTCATGCTCTCTCTCTCTCTCTCTCAAATAAACAAAAATCTTTAAAAAAAAAAAAAGCAAACCATGAAACTAAAAATCAAACCAGCCTATCCTCACTTTAAAGGCTCAGAAACTGGGCACTGGTTGGCTCAGTTGGTTAACTGTCTGCCCTCTGCTGAGGTCATGATCCTGGAGTCCCAGGATCGAGCCCCATATCAGGCTCCCTGCTCAGTGGGGAATCTGCTTCTCCCTCTCCTTCTGCCCCTCCCCTTGCTCCTTCTCTCTCTCTCTTGCTCACTCTCTCTCTCAAATAAATAAATAAAATATAAAGGCTGAGAAATTAGCAATGCCTACTTTACACTTACACAAATATTACTCAAAACCTATTAACTAAATTGATAGTTTAAATATATTTATTAATTGAATACTATAAAACTCAAGAGTTTAATAAAGCAAAATAAACCTGGTTGATATAGCGTTTTCCTTTACTTTCTCCACTAAACCAATTTCTTCTTTAGTACTTTGCTCTTCCAATACAATCTTGTTTTCTTCTAATGAAGAAGGAGATGTACTATTGACAGGTGAAGAAAGCTCCTGACATTCACGAACAATTTTGTGATTTACATTATCTGGGCTAAAAGGAACACAGCTTTTATCCTTTGAATGAACATCAAGAAGTACACATACTCCTATTACAGAAAAGAACAGAAAATTAAAATTGACCCAATACAAGTAGATATCCAAAGAAAATAAATCCCTCAACATCAAGCAACTGTAATATTCTACATTATTTTTTAAAGTTTACTCTTTTTCATTCTGAACTTAAATATATGATTAGGGTGCCTGGGTGGCTCAGTCAGTTAAAGGTCTGCCTTTGGCTCAGGTCATGATCTCAGGGTCCCAGGATCTTCTCCCTCTTCCCTTCTCCTCTGCTTCTCCCTCTGCCCCTCCCCCCTACACATGTGCTCTTTCTCTCTCTCAAAAATAAATAAAGTCTTAAAAAAAATAAATACGATTATATATTTTATGCCAGAGATTTAACTTTTTCTAGGCCGAATAATTCTCACAGACTAGAATTCTTGTGCTATTAGAAGTACAAATGAGGTACGCCTGGGTGGCTCAGTCAGTTGGGAATTTGCCTTCAGCTCAGGTCATGATCCCAGGGTCTTGGGATCATATCCCATTTCGGGCTCCTAACTCAGCAGGGAGCCTGCTTCTCCCTTTGTCTGTGCTCTCCTTGCTGAGCTCGCTCTCTCTCTGACAAATAAATAAATAAAACCTTAAAAAAAAAAAGGAAGTAAAAATGAATCTGTTACCTTGACTAACTACACAGCCTCAAATGAGTTTCAAGATAGGATCACTTCATTCACAAATTTTTAAAACCTGTTTTTATGTTCTAGAGATTTGTGACAGGCTCCAAAGCAATAATACTATGCCGTTGAGAAAAGAGCCACAGACGGGCACCTGCCTGGCTTAGTCAGTAGAATATGTGACTCTTAATCTTGGGGTCATGAGTTCAAGCCCCATACTGAGTGTACAGTTTACTCCAAAAAAAAAAAAAGAGAGAGAGAGAGAGAGAGAGAAATGAGACTGTGTAAGGAACACAGACCAGAAAATTTCCTGATAAATATATAGTTATGGGGCTAGAAGTCTAATACCTAAAATAAATGGCAGGCCACTCATCTCCAGACAAAATAATTAACAGGAATATATTTAACTATCCATTTAGTAGACTTAAAATAGAAGGTACTCCATAAGCTCAGCCTAAAACACTGTGAAAATCTGGGTTGAAATACCTTTTGGCTCAGTCCAAACTAACAGAATAGTCACATTTAAATTATTTCAATGACTGCTTTTGTCCCTTCATACTACATGCGATTATCAGTTAACAGTGAAGACAATTCAAAGCAGAAGTCCCTTTGCTAAAGAAATATTTTAAGTGATCAATGAGTTCAATTAACCAATGTTTATGATGAGAAAAGTAGAGGACTCACTAGATTATTCCAGGAATACAAAGTTTTCTTAATAAACCAAGTGCACTATTTTGAAATGGTGGCCACTACATCTAAAGGGACTAAGACGGATCGACGAACACATAATACCTTTTTCTGGAAAAAAAACAAAGTTGGAAATGCCAACTTCAAATGTAAAAGGCAGGTACTGACTTATTATTCAGCTGTGGATATAATTTCTTAAAAGTTGTACTTTAAAAGGCTTTTCTCGGTAGGACTTAACTTTCATTCTTACCATCACTCTGTTCCACACCGATCTCTGACTGCAACACTAGATCTCCCATTGTAAGTAAAGTTATAGCAGCTTCAGTGCTTCCGTCATTGGTACCTTGTGAAGAAATATACCAACATTAAAACAGAAAAATGAAGCTGGAAATTGAAGTTTGTTTACTTAGAAAACATTTTGAATTCAAGCATTTATTCTCTAGTAACAAGTTTCAATATCCTGCATACCATTAATTCCTCACTAGGGCAGTGTTGGTTACTACAAAAAAAAAAAATCATTAATTGTTAGCTCTTACTCATTGAAAATGCCTCCCGCCTATTAAATAACTTAATAACTGCAAAGAAACTACATCTGTGCAGAACAAAGGAAATAAGTAATATTTCTTTATTAAATATTTAACTCTTAACTCACTTCATAAAGTAATTACTCCAAGAATCCAAGTTTCTCCTAACTCCTAACACACACAACAGTTAAAACTTTTTGTTCAACTTTCCAGTGAAATTACTCACTTGCTAACTAACATCAATACAAAATCATTTTGTTAATGTTAACCAAGTAGTTTTATCAGTTTCCTTATTAACAGTTACCTGTTTCATCTTGGGTGTGTTCATCTGTGTTCATTTCCTAAAAGAGGAAAAGATAAGCAATGTCTTACATATTTTCCCAAGTATATGTTCTGTGTCTCAAAAACCATGATGTTTTACACTTCTTCAATGTTTCTGATTACAAAGCAGTTCAAACTGTTTTTCTCTATATAACTATTAACATTTCATATAGAAATAATTTAAAAGCCAAGTTACTCTGTCTCTTGCTCCTTATTTTACCTTTTCCTTGTATTACATGCAAAATTTTAACTCTAATCATATCGCATTTACCATTCTTAATTTACTTCTTCACTTTCATAATCCTTCAAGTTCAGTCATATCTATCACTAGTTTTAAACCAGTGGAAACCAAAGACTCAAGAATACTGCCAATTTTTCACACTAGGTGGCTTAAAACTTAAATGAATTTTAACAAATTAAGAAGTTACATGATTAAAAAAAAGTTACACAATTTATGTCCAATATGACATCATAAGAAGCTCTGCTAACCCTCTCCCCAGTGAAACTGGTGAAATTTATTAAAAACAAACATTTAAAGCCTCTGGAAATGGTCTTAGGGCAAAAGAAATATCTTTCTGAGAAAACTGATGAAAATACAGTAACAAAGTGGAGAGCCTGTGGTTTTGAACTGAGACTGCTCTCTCCTCCTCCTCCTTCTCAGCTCAGTGAAGGAGAGACCCCACCTCAGAACATGCAACCAAGAAAATAGTCTTTTCTCCTTGCAGGCCCCAACTGAAGGGTTTTCTTCCTAGAAAGAACAGGACTTCAGCTCCTGACACCACAAGAATCTGGTGTCAGATTCGTAATAAAAAATAGAATTATCTATTATGAATTTGCACACAAAAAAACCTCAATAAAATACCAGCAAGCCAAATACAGAAACACATAAAACTTGGATGCAATTTTTTATTTAACATCAAAACTCAATGTAATACATCACATCAATAAAATAAAAAGGTAAAATCACATGATCATCTCAATAGATGTAGAAAAAGCATACGACAACATCCAACACCCTTTCAAGATAATACTGTCATGCAAACTAGGAAAAGACTAGAACATCTTCAATTTGATAAAAAATAAAACATCAGGGCGCCTGGGTGGTTCAGTGGTTAAGGCCTCTGCCTTCAGCTCAGGTCATGATCTCAGCGTCCTGGGATCGAGTCCCGCATCGGGCTCTCTGCTCACCAGGGAACCTGCTTCCTCCTCTCTCTCTGCCTGCCTCTCTGCCTACTTGTGATCTCTATCCTGTCAAATAAATAAATAAAATCTTAAAAAAAAAAAAAATAAAACATCTATGAAAAGTCCACAGCTAACATCCAACTTAATGGTGAAAGACTGGATACTTTCCTGTAACACCAGTAATAAGAAAAAAATGCTCCCTTGCCACTCTTATTCACCACTGTACTAGAGGTTCTAGCAAGGGCAATTGGGTGAGCAACAGAAATAAGACATCCTGAGTGAAAAGCATTGTAAACTGGGATGCCTGGGTGGCTAAGTTGATCAAGCATCTGCCTTCTGCTCAGGTCATGATCCCAGAGTCCTGGGATTGAGTCCTGCATCAGGGTCCCTCCTCAGCGGGGAGCCTGCTTCTCCCTCTCCCTCTGCCTGCCACTCCCTCTGCTTATGTTCTCTGTCAATAAATTAAAAAATCTTAAAAAAGAGAAAAAGAAAAGTGTTGTAAACTGAATTCTGTCACCCAGAAAGATACACTGAAGTCCTAACCCCAGTAACAAGAATGTAACCTTATTTGGAAATAGGACCTTTTTAGATGTAATAAAGTTAACAGGAGGTCATACTGGATCAGGGTTGGTCCTATCCAATACAACAGGTGTCTCTAAAAGAAAAAAGTCATACAGACACACATACAGGGAGATCACCATGTGGCAATGGAGGCAGTAATTGGAATTGTGCTGCCACAAGCCAAAAATGACAAGGGCTGCTGGCAACTGTCAGAAAGTAAGAGAAAGGCCAGAATGGTTTTCCCTCAGAGCTTCTAGAAGGTGGGACCTTGATTTTTGGACCAGCCTCCAGAACTATAAAAAAATAACATTCAATAATTTTAAGCCACCTAGTTCATGGCATTTTCTGATAGAAGCACTGAGAAACTAATACAGAAAGGCAGAATTAAAACTATCTCTAGTCACATGTCATGATCTTATATGTAGAAAATCCTATAAAATACACTAAAAAAACCCACAAAACTATTAGAACCAAAGAGCTCACAATTCAGTACCAGTTTGTACATTTTAGGAGGCTTTTCCCATTAACTACCCATCTATATAATTTATAGTTTGACATGATATGTTTGTTTAAAAGAATTACATAGTATAAACCCATTAAAGATCTGGGGGAAGAAAAGAAGCTTAATGTAGAACTAAGCTTGTAAGTAGGTTTATTTTTTAATTCTGGTCTTGGTGCAAATGTTAGTTATGCCTTATTCATTTCACAATTAGATCACTATGCTGTGACGTGGTTTATATTCATGCTGCCCTAGCTACCTTTTTTTTTTTTTTTAAAGATTATTTATTTGACAGAGAGAAACACAGTGAAAGAGGGAACACAAGCAGAGGGAATGGTAGCGGGAGAAGCAGGCTTCCTGCAGAGCAGAGAGCCCGATGCGGGGCTCGATCCCAGGCCCCTGGGATCTGACCTGGGCCGAAGGCAGACGCTTAACGACTGGGCCACCCAGGCACCCTGCCCTAGCTACTTTTATAATTATTTGTTGCAAACCTGTGACTGTCCCTATTAATTTTCTTTTATGTAAGTACTTTGTAAAAGTTTCTTAAACCTTTGCTTATTTAATTTTGAATAAGAGCTAAATTCATTAAAAAAAAGAACTAAAGAGTTTGGCAAAGTTGCAGTACACAAAACCAATATACAAAAACCAACTGTATTTCTATACACTTGCAATAAAGAACATAAAAGTGAAATTGAAAAAATAATTCTATTCACAACAGCATCAAAAATAACAACGTATTTGATAATAAATTTTAACAAAGGAAGTGCACTGCAAAGTACAAAACATTGCTGAAGAAATCAAAGAAGACCTACGTACATGGGCAAACACCCATGTTCATGGATTAGGAGACACAATATTGTTAAGATGGGACTACCTCCCCCAAAGTGATCTCCAGATTCAATGTAATCCCAATCAGAATCTTAGATAATGTCCAGAAACTGACAAATTTTTAAAATTCATATGGAATTGCAAGAGTCCCTCAAAAGCCAAAAATAATCCTAAACAAAGAATCAAGTAGGATGACTCATACTTTCCCAATTGCAAAACTTACCACAAAGAAACTGCAATCAACAGAGCATCACTGGTACAAGGACAGACATATAAATCAATGGAACAGAACTGAGAATTCAGAAATAAATTCACACAGGTACAGCCAATTTATTTTTGACAAAAATGCAAGGTAATTCAATGGGGAGAAATAGTCTTTTCAAAGAAATACTACAACAACTGTATAGTCATATGCAAAGAATGAAGGACTGTAACATCACACCACAAACAAAAATTAATTCAAAATTGATTAAAGACCTAAATGTACAACTAAAGTAAAATCTATAAAACTATTAGAAGTGGGAGCCTGGGGCTCCTGGGTGGCTCAGTGGGTTAAAGTTTCTGCCTTTGGCTCAGGTCATGATCCCAGGTTCCTGGTATCGAGCCCCGCATCGGGCTCTCTGCTCAGAAGGAAGCCCGCTTCTCCCTCTGCCTGCTGCTCCTCCGTTTGTGTTCTATCTCTCTGACAAATAAATAAATAAAATCTTAAAAAAAAAAAAAAAAAAACAAGGAAGTGGGATGCCTAAGTGGCTCAGTCAGTTGAGTGTCTGACTCTTGATTTCGGCTCAGGTCATTAGCCCATGGTCATGAGATCGAGCCCTGTGTCGGGCTCCACGTCCAGCTAAAGATTCTCTCTTACTCCCGCTCCCTCTTCCCCTAACCCCCAATCTCGACTTGTGCACATTCTCTCTCTCTCAAAAAATTTAAAAAAAAAAACTATTAAAAGAAAAAATGGAGTAAATCTTGAGGAACTTGGCTTTCACAAAGAAATCTTAGATATTACAAAAAAAGCATGAACAACAAAAGACAAAAGATAAATTGGACTTTACAATTAAAAATTTTTATACTTTAGGGGCGCCTGGGTGGCTCAGTGGGTTAAAGCCTCTGCCTTCAGCTTAGGTCATGAACTCAGGGTCCTGGGATCGAGCCTCGCATCAGGCTCTCTGCTCAGCAGGGAGCCTGCATCCTCCTCTCCCTCTGCCTGCCTCTCTGCCTACTTGTGATCTCTCTGTGTCAAATAAATAAAATCTTTAAAAAAAAAATTTTATACTTTAAAGTGAACTATCAAGAAAATTAAAATACAACTCACAGGAGAAAATATCTGCAAATCATATATATGACAACTCAATAATAAAAAGACAAATAGACCAATAATTTTTAAAAATGGGAAAAGGCTGTGAATAGACATTTCTACAAAGATGATATAAAAATGGCCAATAAGCACATGAAAACATGCTTGATGACATTAGTCATTAGGGAATGCAAATAAAAATCATAACAAGGTACCATTTCACATCCACTAAGGATGGCTAAATCCAAAAAGTCAAGTAACAAATGTTTGTAAGGATGTGAAATTAGAACCTCATACGCTGCTGGTGGGAATGCGAAAATGGTGCAGCAGCTTTGGAAAACATTTTGCTACTTCCTCAAATGAGTAAACATACAGTTACTGTATGAGCCAGCAATTATAACCTAAGAAAATATCCAACAGAAATGAAAACATAATGTCAGTATAGAAACTTGTACAAGGAATGTTTATAGCAGCATTATTTATAAGAGCCAAAAGATGGAAACAACCCAAATGTCCATGAACACAAAAAGCAGTACTGGCTACATGGAGAGTTATATGACCACAAAAAGGAATGAAGTACTAATACGTGCTAGAACATTGATGAACCTTGAAAACACTAAGCTAAATGAAAAAAGCCAGGCATAAAAGACCATATTATGAGAGCTGGTTTACACGAAACATCCAGAATAGACAAATCTATATACAAAAAATAGATTACTAGTTACCACGCCTGGGGAGGGTCAAGAGGAAATGGGGAGGGATGCCTGGGTGGCTCAGAGGATTAAAGCCTCTGCCTTCGGCTCGGGTCATGATCCCAGGGTTCTGGGATCAAGCCCCGCATCAGGCTCTCTGCTTGGCAGGGAGCCTGCTTCCTCCTCTCTCTCTCCTCCTGCCTCTCTGCCTACTTGTGATCTCCCTCTCTCTGTGAAATAAATAAATAAAATCTTTAAAAAAAAAAAAAAAGAGGAAATGGGGAGCAACTGCTTTAGGACCTAAGGTTTCTTTTTGAGGTGACGAAAATGCTCTAAAATTGACTATTACAATGTTTGCACATATATCTATAAATATACCAGAAACCAATGAATTGTACATTTTCAGTGGGTGACTTATTAGGTGTGTGAGCTATATCTTAATAAAACTGTTAAAGGGGACACCTAGGTGGCTCAGTTAGGCATCTGCCTTTGGCTAAGGTCATGATCCCAGGGTCCTGGGATCAAGCACCACACTGGGTTCTCTGCTCAGCGGGGAGTCTTCCTCTCCCTCCCTCTTTCTCAAATAAATAAAATCTTTAAAAAAATAAAAAAATTTTTAAAAAATAAAGTTGTTAAAAAAGCAGAATTCCCTGTCTTCTCCAAAAACGAGAGAAATACTAACCAAATAAAGAAATACTAACCAAATGAAGAGTACCAAACAACATGCAACTAAATATATTTAAAGTAATTTATATTTAATATATATTTAAGGCAACAGAACTTTAATATAAGTTTATGAGGCTCTTAAGAGTTATTCACACACATACACAAAGATCAATGCTTTCCAAATGAAATACAAAAATCTATGGATTATTCACCAGTTTCTCCTATTCATACTTACAGCTCCCTACATGATAAAAATTTAGTAAGAATGGCTTGTAAACTTAAAGCTTTTAAAATAAACCTCCGTTCTTTTGAAAGTAAGCAAAGAGTTAAAACCAAAACATATTAAAATGGATGCTTACAACAGATAATGCTTTCAAATTTTCTTCTTGTTGCATCTCCTGAGTAGTCACATCTGTGTTTGAGAGTGGGTGTTCAACAACAGCTATGCCTATATCTGGTACATTCACAGTTATTTCAAGCTGTCAAAATGAGAGGTTTCATTATTTCATTTTGGCATACGACAGTCAGTAAAACAAAATGACTAAGTAAATAAAGTGTTAAACTGAGTAAACAATCCACATTTATACACAATTAAAAACTGAAATATAGTAACTCGACATCAACTTGGCAAAGTCAAACATTTAAGGTTTTGGAGGGGTCTGTGATCCTTACCAACAGTAAACAGAATTTCCAAGGTAATCTTCTTAGTACCTAGCATTTCCCTTTCTACAATCCCCACTTTGTCTCTACGTTCCCATAATTTCTCTCACAAATCTGTGAACATTTATGCAGTGCTTCCTAAAAACTAGAAGGCTACAGATATACAAGGGTACAAAGCTGAATAAGGCAAGTGTGCTCCCTCCCTCCAAGGAATTCACAATCTGAGAAAAACAGACATGCAATTATCTAACTATACACCATCTTCGGTGCTACAATAAAATGCAGCTTTAAAGTGCTTTTTAAAGATTTAAAGATTTTAAGATTTACCATGCATTTACCCCACACCAAGGCGACTACCCTCTCCCACAACCCCGTGATAGCCAGGGCCATGGCCATGTGAAAAAAGGAATTCATTTACATTTACTCATGTAGCAATCATTCTGGACACAGAACCCTATAATTTGGGGACTAAAGAACTAAGATTTATCTCCTAGACTGTATACAAGACAATCTGGCTTCTAGTCTCTTATTTACAGAGAGGTAAGTATAAAACACTATGATTCAATAGAAAGTGAGTGAAGAGTCAAGTATGAAACTATGCCTTCATGATATAATTACTATAGTAACACTTATGTGTTCTGTATCTGTTTTCTCAGAAGCAAATATTAGAGAAAAATCTTTGCTACTATCCTACAGGCCTGGGATGAATGAGAAAGTTAAAGTGACTTGAATAAACTTGAATGAGAAAGTTAAAGTGACTTGAATAAAATAAAAGATAAATAAACCAAGAGTTGGGAATGGATGACAAATGGAAATACTTATTTATTTTTTTTTTTTTTTTTTAAGATTTTTTTTTTTATATGGGGTGTCTGGGTGGCTCAGTTGTTAAGCGTCTGCCTTCGGCTCAGGTCATGATCCCAGGGTCCTGGGATCAAGCCCCGCATCGGGCTCCCTGCTCGGCAGGAAGCCTGCTTCTCCCACTATCATTCCCTCTGCTTGTGTCCCCTCTCTCGCTGTGTTTCTTTCTGTCAAATAAATAAAATGTTAAAAAAAAAAATTTATAAAAAAGATTTTTTTTTAATTTGACAGAGAGAGAGAGAGATCATAAGTACACAGAGGCAGGCAGGGAGGGAGGGGGAAGCAGGTTCCCTGCTGAGCAGAGAGCCTGAAATGGGGCTCGATCCCAGGACCCTGGGATCATGACCTGAGCTGAAGGCAGAGGCTTTTGTCCACTGAGCCACCCAGGCATCCTGACAAATGGAAATATTATAGATGAAATATTATAGATATCTGAAAGTTGGTTCTTTAAGGCACTGTTCAGTTTCAAAACTTTATTTTTTTTTTTAAACAGCTTTACCGAGATACGACTTACATACTAAGACTTGACTCACATAAAGTATATAATGCGATGTTTCTGGAATATGCACAGATATGTATAACCATCACCACAGTCATTTTTAGAACATTTTTATCACTTCAAAAAAGAATCCAATATCCATTAGTTATCACTCTCTTAACCCCTCATCTCCAAATCCCTAAGGCAAACCACTAATCTACTT
The DNA here is from genome assembly GCA_028646535.1 of Procyon lotor. NCBI lineage: Eukaryota > Metazoa > Chordata > Mammalia > Carnivora > Procyonidae > Procyon > Procyon lotor. Next base: position 86,788,578 of record CM053607.1, read on the forward strand.
TCTGTCTCTACAGATCTTCCTTTTTGAGACATTTCATATGAATGGAAAATTATGGGACTATGTCATTCTTCTGCAACTGACTTCTTTCACTTAATAATGTGCCTTTCAGAGGCACCTGGGTGGCATCTGCCTTCGACTCAGGTAGTGATCCCAGGGTGCTGGGATCAGTCCCCTACATTGGGCTCCAGGCCTGGCGGAAAGCCTGCTTCTCCCTTTCCCTCTCTAGCTGTGTCTCTCTCTCACTCTGTCAAATAAATAAATAAATAAATAAATAAATAAATAAATAAATAAATAAATAAATAAATCTTTAAAACAAAAAAACATGTGCTTTTCAACCAACGACATTAGGAAAATACAAAACATAGAGCTAAATGAATTCTCATGCAGTGTTAACCAGCTGTCCTTGCAAAAAAAAAATAACTTTCCTTTGTATTTTCTTGGTTTCAAATAAAACGTAAATTCACTGTCTTCATCTTAGAACTTTCAGTTATAAAAATTTCATTTTACATCATTTTCATTTAGTTTCAACCATTCTAACTCATAAACTTAATAACATCTAGTATGTGATTTTTAACAGCGAATAAATAAAGGTGGTAGTGGACTTCCATTCATCATAACTGTGAAGTTACAGATTCAATAATCCATTAATTCTGGATTCAACATTACTTGGTTTGAGTTTCCTACTTCTTTTGTTATTATCATCACTACTATCTCAGTTAATTCCCAATTCTGTTGCAAATGACTCAGAAACAATCACAAATGCTTAATACAAAAGAGATGCAGTTGTGCTGTTCTTTAAGCCAAGTAAATTACTAAAAGTTGAGGCAAAAATAAAGCTAGAATACTAGACCAAGAGGCAAAAAAGGAGCTGTTATAACAAAGTTGAAAAAAAAAAAAAGTAAGTTGAAATATTATGTTCCTCCACCACCTATCCATTAGGATGGTTATTCTGAAAAACAGCCATAATATAAAAACAGCCACAATAAATAAAAGGGCTGGTGAGAATGTGAAGAAATTGGAAGCCTTGTACACCACTCACAGAAAGGAAAAATGATACAACAACTATGCAAACAGTATGGTGGTTTTGCGAAATAGTAAAAATTGGTGTACAATTTATCATCTAATTCAGTGACTCCACTTCTAGCTATATCCCCTAAAGAACTGAGAACAGGGTCTAGAAGAGGTATTTGTACACCCATGTTTATAGCAGCACTCTCTGCAATAATAGCCAAAAGGTGGAAGCAACCAACAGTCCACTGACAAATGAAAAGATAAACAAAATGTGGTACAGATATGATGAAGTACTATTCAACCTTAAAAAAAGAACACTCTTGACACATGCTTAAATATGGATGAACCCTAAAAAGTTTAGATTCAATGAAATAAGTCAGTCACAATGAGGACAGACATTGTATGATTCCAGTTACCTGAAGTACCTAATGTCACAAAGATGAAAGTAGAATGGTATTTGCCACAGGCAAGAGGGAAGGAGATAATGGGAAATTACCGTTTAATGGGTACAGTTTTAGTTCTGCAGGATGAAAAAAGTTCTGTGGATGGATGGTGCTGATGCTGCAGCACAACAATACGAACGCACTTAATGCCACTGAACTACACATTTAAAATGGCTAAGATGATAAATTTTATGTGTATTTTGCCAAAATTTTTAAAAAGAAAAGAAAAAAAACAAAAAGAAGTATGTCCCTTCTACACTCTCTACCAACCAACCTCAGCCTATCAGAGATTTAATAGAAAACACCTGCCAAAATGAAAAAGAAAAACTAGTCAGAAAATAGACTAAGCAGCCTCCACATACAAATGAAATTAGATTTTGATCCTTATTATTACAATGACTACCTCATGGTGGGCCTGGGTCATAGACGTTAAGTAATCACAGGAGGCTCCTATTGATTCCTTCAGATATCCCCCAGGCAAAAACAAGGCAAATTTCCAAGAATTCAAAAAACAAACTACCTCTTCCATCGTTTCCTCAATCTGAGCAGAAACAGGTTCGGGAGACCTGAGGCCAATGGGAACAAACACTGGAGCTTTGTTTACTTCTTCTGGAGCAAGATGGTAACTTTCATCTTCATAATCAGGCTCAAAATCTTCATCATCATCTTCATCTTCTTCCTGCGAAGCCCGAAGAGTCACCAGCGTGGCCTTGGAAGCACGAGGTTCCTTTTTAGAGGTCTTACTTCGAACTCGTTTCGATCCACGCCCTCTGGTGACGCTCGGTTTCATCCTGCGATGCATTCTCCTTCCACTGTGATCTACCTCACACTCGGAAGCACAAGAGGCAGTTGCTCTTCGATCCAGACCAATTTTAGAGTAACGTGATTCTTTCAACAGCTGTGGAGAGCTGGATGTTTCATCAAAGTAACAATATAGTCATTATATGCACAAGGAAAAGGACATTTTAATGAAACCGAAATTTCAGAATGAAATCCCACTTCAAGCCATTAAAATGAAAACGTCCACAACCTATTATGTCAAAAACTTACTCAGTGACATGAAGAAAGAAATGTACTATTACTACCAGTTCCTTATTCAGAGTTCATTCTTAGTTATCTACCTACAAATTGTTCATAGTAAGTTTTTAATTCTGGACCATTTTTTCCTTGCTATTTAAGTGAAGATGGGACACAAGAATGGAAACTATTAGAAGAAAATGAGAAAAGGAAAATGGTCCAGTAAAACAAACGAGCTCAGAAAGAAGTGATACTAGTTTATCCAACTGGGAAACATACTAGATTAAAATAAAGAAGGGAAAGGAAAAAATCCATCCGAACAATGTTGCTTTCTAGAACTTAAGTTCTTTTTCAACTTTCCTTAAAAACTATAGAACATGAGTACCCTTTAGTTGCATTTGTGTGACCCCACGTGAACAAGCACTTTAATTATTTAGGTAACAGATACTACTCTTTGATCAGGCTTCTGCTCATGTCTAATATACTCAATATCCACAAATTTTAACTGTAGGAAATAAAAATCTTCCTAAGAACGTCAGAAAAAGTTAAACTTTAATAAATAAAAATCCTAAGTGGGACAGGAACAGACCTGTAATTAACAAGCAATTTATACTTCTGTTAACAAACCATCTTTTTACTCTACCAAAAAGTTATGGCAAGACATTCATAAAAAGTTATTTTTATTTCTTATTCTGAAAGTATTTGTTAAATAAAACTTTACCTTGATAGTTTACTGAGACACTGCTCTTCAGCAACTGAAGACACAGAATTATCCCCTACAGTTTTTTCTCCAATGCTTCCTGATGATCCAACTTCTAAATGAGCACTGCTTTTGGCCAAAGTAGCCTCTGTGGTATCTACACAGTCCTTTCTTGCTGAAACCTCCAAAGATGTCTGAAACTCAGCCTTTTCCTTAAATTTAAGAAGAAACAGCTAATATTACCAAGGAAACAGTCTTTATGATAATTTGGTTCAGTGTCTGGGCTCTGAAAGCTCTAAGCTTACACAGATACAAGTGACTGGCTTCAAACTTTTTAGGGTATTAGAAGGTCACTCAATTTTTATAAATTAGTTACAGTACAAAAGATAAAACAGTATTTTTTAAAATTCTCTCCTTCGTGGTCCTGACAAAACAGAGCCCATTGACAAAAAGTATTTTTTTTCAAACTTACTTTTTGAAGGAGATGGGTGTCAGAATCTCCTGGCTGCAGCAAATTATCTTCTGGCTTCCTTGCCTCACTCTGATCTGCTCTGTCTTTTTCTATGCCTGGTTCTTCTTTCTTACCATGTGCTCTTCTCAAATTTGGCTTAGCCTTTTGGAAACGCCTTCTTACCAAACGTGCTGGACTAGGAACAGACCTATTAGGTTCATGTCTAGAATGAAGTACAAATCACGATGGAAAATCAAAATCAGATTCCTTATCAATAGAACAGCTGTTATATCAAACAATTTTGAACACAAACCAATACTATGTACAAAGTACTGCATATAAAACCAACCACATAAAATGAAACCACACATGCTGATAAAAAGAATGGAAAAGCTTTTATAATTTCCATTTTCTGTACAGTCCGGAAAATAGTTTTCAGTAATATTAATCTTTTTCTACTTTCATTCATTGATTCTGGTGTATAGTGTCATGGTACGTTAAGTAATTTTCAGAGAAATAACTAGATACAAAAAAAACAAAAACAAAACCGCCAGTAACTGAACACAGATTTCACAATGGTACTTTAAACAAGTATCTTCACTGGGCTCTGAAGCGTGAACAAATATACAATGGTCACAACATCCTTGGTCCTTCTGGTTGAAGACCAGGCTTGAATGCCAGAGTCTGTTCTCCCATTACCGACCTGTCAGTTTATGGAAAAGAGTTTACTGACAGCCAGTGTCATAGGATCTCAATATAATCATTTAGTATCTGCCAAATCAGAAAAAGACAAGGTTTAACATTCAATAGAGAACGTATAGCTCCCAAAACAACCCCTGAAGAGCTATCTTAATTAAGTTTTCCCAGAAAATATTTTAATAACTAGAAAGGATCTGAATTCTGAATTGGGAAATTTAAAACTAATATAAACCTGGATATTATAAAGAAAATTAGGTTCATAAGTATTAGGAGTTCTCTGAAAGATCTATATTAAACACTAAGTAATATTTCTAATAAACTACCTAGAAGAGACGTACTTAGTTCCATTTCGAAATGTGCCAACTCTGCTAAGCTCTTCTGGCAGCAAAACACCAAGGAAGTTCACAGGAAATTCTAACAAGGTTATGATGATGGCTAAATACATTCCAATGTAGGCCAATGTATTTAGGAAAACAGATAGTATTTAATGTAAGCTATTTACAGTTAAGTGTGATTCTACAAAGGCAAGTAAAAATAAAATTAATATATATATATAAACCTACCATGCTACTTAGGTCAAAAAGGACAATAAGACAATACCAGACTAAAAAAAAAAAAAAAGACAATACTGGACTTAGGAACAACCTAATTTTAAAACTATAAGGATTTTTACTCTGAAGAAAGTATCAGTCATGATAAAGTGAAGAGCTGGAATAATTTCATGAATAGAAAAAGGGTTTTCAAAAGAAAAAAAGGGGGGTGGGATGGGCTGGAGCATGAGTTTCCATAAAGAAATTAAAAGTTTGATTTCTCTCGTTAAAAAACACGAAAGTTCAGCATAAAATCTCTTGAAACATGTAAAGTTTCTTTCAGGAAGGTCTGCTTATATAACTACAGGAATCTGCTAGTCTGAAAGTCATAAATCCTGAAAACTTAAGTTTAAAAACTAATTTGCCAATGTTATTCTGAACAAGCCATTCAAATCCTCTTGGTCTAGCTTGTCAATTACAAATGAGAGCATTAGGAAAGGCTGACCTTGAAGGTCACTAGTCTTTAAAGACTCAGTGGAGTCAAAATCAAATTCCTTACAATGGTCCTATATAATTTGCCACTCTCCCTGGTCTGCCTCTGTCCCTTTTCTACATCTACTACTCTCCCTCTCTTTTCCCATTTCACACTAGCTCCCTTCACTGTTCCTCAAAAAACCCAGGCATGCTCTTGCCTTATGTCAAGCTGCTGCTCCCTCTCCCCTTAGACAACTCTGGACCTGCTGTTCCTTCATTTCTTTTGGGTCTTCCCTCTAGTGGTACTCTTGCAATGAAGCATCCTTTGATCACTGCTAATGAAAAAGTAGCATTAAGGTGCCTGGGTGGCTCAGTTGGTTAAGAGTCCAACTCCTGATTTTAGCTCAGGTCATCATTTCAGGGCCACGAGATCGAGGCCTGCATTGGATTTGGTGCTCAGTGGGGAGAATGCTTGAGATTCTCTCTCTCTCTCTTTTGCTCCCTCCCTGCTCACTCACATGTGTGCACAAATATGAGCCCGCTCTCTCTCTCTAAAATAAATAAAACTTTAAAAAAAAAAGTAGTATTAGTAATAATAAAGCACATTATAAGTAATAAATAAAAGTGGTAGTGCTGACATATCTTCACCTTTCTAGTCTAACTCATTTAAAAGATATCATTCTTATCATTTGGTTTGGGACACAAATCTAGATATAGCATATGTTAATTGTATTTCGCAGCAATTCCTATTTATGAATTTTAGTCAGTAAAATATAAATTTCTAAATATAAAAAGAACTTAAGAACTTCTGTCTACTATTAAATTTAGTTTTAAAATAAAATGTGAGGAGGCTCACCAAACTTTGTGGAGAAATTATAAATGAAGAGAATATCAATCATGCAATTCTTATAGTATTTGAAGAGACATATTTAAAATATTCTATTTCATAATTATTTCTTTATCCTTTCACAAAATTTTCTTGATGTCAAGTTCTCCAACCTTTATCTTTAGAAAGTTTTATGCTTTTCTGCTTAATAGCAAACTCACCTCAGTTTTTCATCTAAAACGTTTATTTTGTTAAGATGAAGAGGTTCTGCCAGAACTATGTGACTCTGGTTTTCACAGGTTTTACCTTCTGGAACTTTGGAGGATACAACTTCAATTTCAGTTCTAACTGGAGAACTTGGCTAAAATGACAAAAGAATAGTAGCATTTTTTTTTCTAAACAACTGAACATACTCCCCAAAATATTTTAATCATTAAGAAAGGTACTGAGTTTTTCAAAACAAAGAGTCAAACTAGGTATGCAATGTTCACATTTTGCTGTCCAAAATAAAACTAATACAGAGAGAAGCTTCAATTATTGCAGTAATTATGTTTACAGGACACTTTAAAAACTAAATAACTATCTGTTGTGAATACCAACCGCCCCCCGCACCCTGTCACCAAAAAGGTTTAATGATTTTTTCCAAAAAAGTTCAATGATTTCTTCTGGGGATAAGGGAGGTTTCAAACAAGGATTATAATGGCTTTAAATCTAGACTTTCCCTTGGTAGAGAAAAAGAAGGACAAAGAAATAAGATCTGTTGAAAAGGGCATTACACCACTTAGATTTATACCAAAAGATGTATTAATAAAAGATTGGTTACACTGTCAAATAGCAGACTGTTATACAGCCATGAAAAATGGTTTATCTCCATACTTCCTGACATGAAAAGTCACTTAAACATTAAGTAAAAAATAAGTCACAAAATAACATGTATGCAATGACTTTACTATTAAAAAAAATTATTTTAGGGGCACCTGGGTGGCTCAGTGGGTTTTAAGACTCTGCCTTCAGCTCAGGTCATGATCTCAGGGTCCTGGGATCGAGCCCTCCATCGGGCTCTCTGCTCAGTGGGGGGCCTGCTTCCCCCTCTCTCTTTGCCTGCCTCTCTGCCTACTGGTGATCTCTCTCTGTGTCAAATAAATAAATAAAATCTTTTAAAAAATTACTTTATGTTTCAGTAATCTCTATACCTGATGTGGGGTTTGAACTTACGACCCGAAGATCAAGAGTTGCATTTTCTACCACCTAAGCCAGCCAGGTGCCCCAGAGATTGTATTATTTAAATTTACCTAAGTGTACAAATGCATGCATATTGATATACCCAGTAAGATATGTCAGAAGGTTTTTAGTGGTTACCTCAAGGTCATAAGACTGGAGTAGTATGGTATTTTGCATTAATTGAATATTTTCATAATGAATAGTTTCATTAGTTAGGGAAAAAAAATCTATTTTCATTAAAAAAAAAAAATCCAGAATGGTAAATCCATAACAGAATTGTAGATATGTTAGTAGTAGGCAGAAGATATGTTACATATTCATTGATGAGAGTGTCACATGCCTATATTCTAAACCTAGTTGGAGCTGTCATTTCATATTTTAACATGCATTAAAAGGCTCAATTACATAACAATAGCTCACCACAGTCAAGAACTTTTTAGTTTCATCTTTTTGTACTGTTGTTCTTTCTTCCTTAATTATGCCTTCAGCTTCACCTTTTTCTATTTGCCTCTGTCCAGTCTTACTTATGTTTGGTCTCGGTCTCTGAAGTCGGCTCCTTACTGTTCGAGCAGTTGGGATAATGCTTTCCTTCACTTTTTGCTGGAAAGTGTTTGTGTTATGAGCCCTAGAAGAGAGGACAGAGAGAAAGAGAGGGAATTGGACTGTAAAAAAGATGAAAACTACTGTAAAAACATAAAAATTTAATCTTCTCTAACAAACTATAAAAAATTTTTGTACCATCAGAGGAAAATCAAATTACTTGGATGATAAATAAATATTCTTTTATTTTTAAAAAAATTGTTATTTTAATCCTCAAAAGGTAATGAATTTATGTAAGGTACCTAGAAAATTCAAATTCATGGAGCCTGAAAAGTATAAAGGTAGTTGCCAGGGAATGGAAGAAAGGGAATGGGGTGGTCTAGTTAATGGGTAAGGTTTCAGTTTGGAAAGATGAAAAAGTTCTGGAGTTTGTTGCAAAACAACATGAATGTACATTTTTGTAAATGCGCACTAATGACACTAGACCATCTATATAAAAAATGGTTAAAACTGTAAATAAGTCTTCTACAATATTTTTGGTAAGGATTTTATTTATTTATTTGACAGAGAGAGAGAGAGAGAGACAGAGCACAAGCAGGGGGAGTGGCAGTCAGAGGGAGAGGGAGAAGCAGGCACTCACTGAGCAAGGAACTAGAAGTGCGACTCAATCTCAGGACCCCAGGATCATGCCCTAGCTGAAGGCAGATGCTTAATCCACTGAGCTACCCAGGCACCCTCCTACTACAGTTTTTAAGATAATGAATACAATCTTTATATTCATGTATTTTTAAATGCAGTGGTTTGGATAAAACCTTAAGCAGCTAATAGTGAATACAAGTAGGCAAGCACCAAAGTGTTTGAGTGTTAACTCAATGTGATTTTCTATTTTAGGCAGTCTGACACATGAATAAAAATAAACCAAGCATTCTTGGAGACCCTGGGTGGCGCAGTCAGTTAAGCATCCAACTATTGGTTTCGGCTCAGGTCATGATGTTAGGGTCATGAGATCAAACCCCACAGAGGGCTGTGTGTTCAGCATGGAGTCTGGTTAAGACTCTCTTTCCCTCTCCCTCTTCCCCTCCTCCCTGAGCACTCTCTCTCTCTCTGTCTCTCAAATAAATAAACAGATCTTTTTTAAAATAATAAATGAATAAAAATAAACCAAGCATTCTTGATATTCACTTTTTAAATACATTAACACATCTTAGTAACAATGAAGAAATGATTGAAAGAATTCTCTTTCATATTTTAGATTTTCCTTTTTTAAAAATATATATATATTTTAGATTTTCAAAGACGTATCACTGTTTACCCTGTAGAAACAACTAATTCCTTTTCCTGGGTCTGTACAGGCTGAGACATCGCTTCAGGATAACAAGAACTTGAAGGTGAGAGGTCCTTTTCAGTCTGTATACATGGTAATATTATAGTCTCCTCCTCTCTGTGACCTGATTTGTCTTCTTCTCTTGATGTCATTACGGAAGCCACATCCTAGAAAGCAGGTAAGAAAAATTTCATCAAGGGTTGATAAAAGTATAAAGAAACAGGAACTTTTTTTTTTAGCAAATTTTTTTTTTTAAGATTTTATTTACTTATTTACTTATTTACTTATTTACTTATTTATTTTTTAAAGATTTTATTTATTTATTTGACAGAGAGAGAGAGAGAGATCACAAGTAGGCAGAGAGGCAGGCAGAGAGAGAAGGAGAAGCAGGCTCCCCGCCGAGCAGAGAGCCCGATTCGGGGCTCAATCCCAGGACCCTGAGATCATGACCCGAGCCGAAGGCAGAGGCTTTAACCCGCTGAGCCACCCAGGTGTCCCAAGATTTTATTTATTTGACAGAGAGAGAGAGAGAGCCATCACAAGTAGGCAGAGAGACAGGCAGAGAGAGAGGAAGCAGGCTCCCCGCTGAGCAGAGAGCCCGATGTGGGACTCGATTCCAGGACCCTGAGATCATGACCTGAGCTGAAGGCAGAGGCTTTAACCCACTGTGCCACTCAGGCACCCCAAGAAACAGGAACTTTCATACACTACTAGCAAAATAAATTAGTAAAGTCTCTGTACTGGACAACAGAAAGGTATCTACCAAAAATTTTAATTCTTAGCAAATTTACTTCTAGAAATGTATCTTACAAAAATATTCAAGTAAGTATATGGAAAAGTAAATACAAAGACATTTACTATGCCCATTTAATAGCCCCTCCCAAAAAAGCAAGAACAAAATCAAAACACTGGGAATAAGACAAACCTATCAGTAGAGTACTGAATAAATTATAATTTGCTTACAATGGAACAATCGAGAACAATTTAGAAGATTAAATCGATATATATTGATCCAAAAATATGTTCATAATATTAAGTGAAAAAAATGAGACACAAGTTATAACACCATTTTCAGAAAACAACGAAAATACCCATACATTTTATTATTTATATAAATAAGTATGTGTGTGTGTATATACATATATATATATATATATATATATATACATATATATACATACATACAGAAAAGGCTGGGTGGATATATTCAAAATAGCTACATGACTGCTTAACCTGGGGGGAAGAAATGGGACATTATAATGGACTCTCACTTTTTAGATCACATATTTTTTCAATTCGAAATTTTTATAATCATATCAAATAATAAAAAAGATATGCCTTTTTAAAATATAGGAGCAGGAAGAAAAATACAAATTTCCAAGCATTGTAAGAACTAGTTACAAGCTATTTTATTCATTCATTCATCCATTCATTCCTTTCATTCATTCATTCAGCTATTTTATTAATTTATTCAAGCTCCACACCGGGCTTGAACTCACAACACTGCAATCAAAACCTGAGCCAAAATCAAGAGTTGGACACTTAACCAACTGAGCCACCCACACGCCCCAGAACTAAGCTACTTTAAAACACTTGAGGCGCTTGGATGGCTCAGTAGGTTAAGCATCTGTCTTCAGCTCAGGTCATGATCTTGGAGTCCCGGGATGGATGGGGCTCCCCACTCAGCAGGGAGGCTCCCTCTGATGCTGCCACCTCTCATGCTTTCTCTCTCTCTCCCTCAAATAAATAAATAAAATCATTAAAAAAAATAAAAATAAAACATAAAAGAATTTTAATCCAAAATTGCAATTTTTAAAAAATATATCATTTTACTATTTTTTATGAACTGGGCTATTTTATTATTATTGAAGTATAGTTGACATGCAATGTTTTATTACTTTTAGACGTAAAATACAGTGATTTAACAATTCTATACATTACTCAATATTCATCACGGTAAGTATAGTCACTACCTATAACCATACATATGTTACTATATTATTAACTACATTCACTGTGCCATACTTTTTATCTGTTACTTATTTCATGACTAAAAGTTTGTGCTTCTTAAAGATTTATAAGTAATCTCTACACCCAACATGAGGTTCAAATTTACAACCCCAAGATCAAGAGTATTCATGGTCTACCAACTAAGCCAGCCAGGGGCCCTGGGAAGTTTGTACCTCTTAAACCCCTTTTCCTATTTCCCCCATGTCCCCACCCCCCTTCTCCTCTGGCAACCACCAGTTTGTTCTCGGTATTTGAGTGTTTTTCTTTTTTATTTTTCACATTTCACATGTAGGGGGTGCCTGTGGGTTAAGCCTCTACCTTTGGCTCTGGTCATGACCTCAGGGTCCTGGGATAGAGCCCCACATCAGGCTCTCTGCTCAGTGGGGAGTCTGCTTCTCCCTCTCTCTCTGCCTGCCTCTTTGCCTACTTGTGATCTCTCTGTCAAATAAATAAATAAAATCTTAAAAAAAAAAAAAAAAGATTCCACACGTAAGGGAAATTATATGGTATTTGTCTTTCTCTGACTTCTCTTAGCACAATATTTCACTTGGCAAAATGGACTACTAGGCCCATTCATGTTACTGTAAACAGCAACATCTCATTCTTTTGTATGGCTGGGTAATATTCCATGTGTGTGTGTTTGTGTGTATGTATCTATATATATTTCTCTCTCTCATACATATATAACTCATCTTCTTTATTCACCTATTGGTGAGTACTTTGGTTGCTTTCCTATCTTTTCTATTGTAAATAATGCTATGATAAACAGAAGACTGCATCTATCTTTTGGAATTAGTCTTTTCATATTCTTTGGGCAATTACCCACTACTAAAATTATTGGATATGGTAATCCATTTGTTTTATTCTTTGAGGACCCTCCACAATGTTTTCCACAGTAGTTGCTACCAATTTACATTCCCACCAACAGTGCATGAGGTTTCCTCTCTCTCTATATCCTTGCCAAAACTTGCTATTCCTTGTCTTTTTGATACTAGTTAATCTGTCTGGAAGGAGGTGAGAGCTCATTGTGGTTTTGATTTGCGTTTTCCTGATGATTAGTGATCTTGAGCATCTCTTCATGTACCTGTTGCCGTCTGCATGGCCAGAAAAGTAATTTTATATTTAGAGCACTCAACTTACGAATGTTAACATTTCCATTCAAAGTTTTTGATATTATATATACAATCTTAATTTGTTATGGACCAAGTTAACAAAGTAAATAAAACATGTCCTTTAACTCCTCTCAAGCTTTTAACTTTTTAATTCGCCTTAGCAACAATGTAAAAAAATAAAGTGCATCTATCAAACTCATTTTTCCTGTGAAGAAACTAAGTGCATCATTTGGCTGCGATCACATGATGAATTTAGATCCCAGGATTCTTAAACTCCTTTCCATGACATACTTGCCCTTGATGAGAGATACAAGATCTTTACAAAACCACATGGAATAGTGAGGCACATTAATTATGGCAAGACTAGTATCACAGGCAGTAGAAATTATATGAGAAAATATTTGTTAAATGCTAACCCCAGCTGTTTTACTTTAGTACCCACAATAGCTAAGACAAAAAACATCCCCCCGTGAATAGCACTCACAGGTTGAGAAGGGAGAGTGGTCACCAGTTCACTGCTCCGCTGTCCCAAAACAGTCTCAGTTCTAACAGTTTCCAATTTCTTCCCAGGTACATATTTTTCTGCTTCTGTAGTCTCTCTCTTTAAAGTTGCTCTTGCTAAGTTTGGTTTTGGTCTTTTCAATCGACTTCTCATAAAAGGTGCTGGTTTAACTTCAAGTGGCTTCTGCTCTTGACGAAGAGATTTGCTTTTGGAAAAACGATTATCAAACTTTAGAATGAATTGAAGGGGCAATGAGAACAGTCTTAGGACACCTTGAGAAACTGGCAGTAAATATTAAATCTAATTCTTAACAGGAAAACAAATTGGACTATTTGGTAGATCCTGAAAAATACGAGTACAACTGAAGTATAAGCCTATCATCTTTGCAAAGAGAAAATACGGGTTCTCACACCCATACTAACTTAGGGGTGTGTGTCACATACAATTCTGATGTTAGTAATTCTCTCAATCTAGTGTCATGATTACCTCAAAATTCTCTCCCTATCACCCCAGAGCTTAAAATCTGTTAAACACTATGCTATATGTAAGTCCTGAAATCTTGCTGAAAATCTGAAAATATCACCTTAGATGCTTTGTCTTGGGTGTCTGGGTGGCTCAGTCAGTTAAGTGTCTGCCTCTGGCTCAGGTCATGATCCCAGGGTCCTTGGATCGAGCCCTGAATCAGGCTCCCTGCTCAGTGGGGGGCCTGCTTCTCCCTTTCCTTACCCTCTCCCTGCTCTTCCTCTCCCTCAAATAAAAATTTTTTTTTTAATTTTTTAAAAAATGATGCTTTGTCTTTAAAAGCACACAAAGCGGGGCACCTGGGCAGCTTAGTGGGTTAAACCTCTGCCTTCGGCTCAGGTCATGATCTCAGGGTCCTGGGATCAAGGCCCGCATCGGGCTCTCTGCTCAGTGGGGAGACTGCTTCCCCTTCTCTCTCTGCCTGCCTCTCTGCTACTTGTGATCTCTCCCTCTCTAATAAATAAATAAAATCTTAAAAATAAATAAATAAAAATAAAAGCACACAAACCAATATATTTGTACCTTAAATTAGTACTTGAAAACTGCTCTGGAACATCTGAAGATAGCATTCCCTGGTCTTCTGTTTTATCAGGTTCAGAAGTCTGCAAAGAAGTCTTCAAACAACTCAAGTGATCTGACAGTTCCTTTTCAGAATTTTTTTTTTCTTCTTCAGGTGTTTGCACCACGGGTAGTACTTCACTACTAACGTTCTAAAGGAATAGTCACAGGAAATCAACCACAGGAAATCAGCACAAATGGAAAATGTCACAATCGTGTGAACTTCAAGTAACTGGAAACTTTTAGGTTTAAGATTTTATTTTTAAGTAATCTATACACCCCATGTGCAGCTCAAACCTATAACCCTAAGATCAAGAATCACATGCTTAAGAAAAAAAGTCACATCATCCATCGACTGAGCCAGCCAAGCAGCCCCACTGGAAACTTTTAATAAAAGGAAATTTTAGGGGCAGCTGGGCGGCTCAGTCAGTTGGGCATTCAACTCTCGTTTTCAGCTCAGGTCATGATCTCGAGGGTGTAGGATCAAGTCCCACAATGGGTTTATGCTGAGCGTGAAGCCTGCCTTATATTCTTTCACTCTCTTCGAGCCCCACCCCATTTGTGCTCTCTCTGCCTTTCTAAAATAAAGTAAAATTTAAAAAACATTTTTAAAAAAGGAAGAAAAAGAAATAAGAAAATTCAAAAGTGGAGTGAGGGTGGGGGGCACCTGGATGGCTCAGTCAGTTAAACATCTGACTCTTGGTTTCACCTCAGGTCATGATCTCAGGGTTCTAAGAGACCGAGCCCCAGGTCAGGCTCCGTGCTGAGAGCAGTCTGCTTAGGATTGTCTCTTCCTCTGCCCCTCCCACTTGCTCTCTCTAAATAAATAATCTAAAAAATAAAAAAATAAAAATAAAAGTGGAGTGGGACTGGGGCGCCTGGGTGACTCAGTAGGTTAAAGCCTCTACCTTCAGCTCAGGTCATGATCTCAGGGTCCTGGGATCAAGCCCTGCATCGGGCTCTCTGCTCAGCAGGGAGCCTGCTTCCCCCCTTCTCTCTCTCCGCCTGCCTCTCTGCCTACTTGTGATCTCTCTCTCTCTCTCTGTGTCAAATAAATAAATAAAATCTTAAAAAAAAAAGTGGAGTGGGAAAGGAAATAAAAATTAAGAAAGACATTTGGTCAAAAGAAATAATTCTAATGTATGTTCATACTAGAGTTAGCACTAATCCAGTCTAATTCCCTACACTCCTTTTAGCTAAGAGTAACTTCAAATTGACATTAAGAATGGTAACTTATCCATAATTAAATATTTTTTAAGTTAGTTTTTTAAAAAATACGTAGTTTCTTTAAGGACCTAAAACACAGAAGTTAGGGCTGGGAAAGACTTAAAGCTTTCAGAGATTTTAAATTTTGTGGAATTTAAGAGGAATGATCATAGTTTTTACTTCGATAATTTTTCTCTGAAAAAGTGTTCAAGAATAGTCTTCCTAAAGAACAGAAAAATACATACTTTGATATTAAGTGAAGGCATAGTGTTGCAGCAACTATTATTGCTCTGCATTTCCTCTGTGTCAGTTTGTCTTGAGGTCCTAGACTCCTCTGCTCCATCTTTCCTTAGAGAAATGTCTATTTTTCTGGTTTTTTCCAAATCTGTAGCCATTTCTTCAGAAGCACTAATCTCTTCTGAACTGCTTTTCTCCAAGCAAATGTCTCCAGTTTCTTTTGATTCTGCCTCTGCTTCTTCAATAGCAGTCATCTTTCCTGATACCTTTTCCATCAGGAAAAGATCTCTTTCTCCAATTTCTTTCAAATCAATCTCCCTTTCCCCTATGGCACTGATCCCCACTAGTACCTTTTTCCCCAGGGAAGTTCCTTTTTCAATTTCTTTCCAATCTGTCTCCACTTCACCTTGAGTCCTGACCTCTAGGGCCTTTCCTTCTGTGTCTATTTCTCTTCTTTCAGTTTCTTCCAAATGTGTTTCTCTCTCCTTAATGGCATCAATGATCTCTGGTATGTTTTCCCTTACAGAAACCTCACTTCCAGTTTCTTCTAAACCTGTTTCTACTTCATCTATAGTGCTGACTTCTAGGGCATTTTCCTGTAGGGATATTTTTCTTCTTCCAGTTTCTCCCAAATCTGTCACTCTTTCCCCAGTGACATCAGACATCTCTGATATAGTGTCCCTTGGGGAAACCTCTCTTCCAGTTTCTCCCAAATCTGTCACTCTTTCCTCAGTGACATCAGACACCTCTGATACAGTATCCCTTGGGGAAACCTCTCTTCCAGTTTCTCCCAAATCTGTCACTCTTTCCTCAGTGACATCAGACACCTCTGATATAGTGTCCCTTGGCGAAACCTCTCTTCCAGTTTCTCCCAAATCTGTCACTCTTTCCCCAGTGACATCAGACACCTCTGATATAGTGTCCCTTGGGGAAACCTCTCTTCTTCCTGGTTCTTTCAAATCTGTCTCCATTTCCACAGTGTTGTCCATCATTTCTGGTATTTTCTCTCTGGGAGACTCATCTCTTTCAGTTTTTCTTAAATATAACTCCATTTCCTTAGTGGTATCGGCCTCCACTGATATCCTCTCCCTTGGTAAGGTTTCTTCCACTCTTGTAATTTTTCTCATAGGTGCTGTGAATTGCCCAGGTGCAACAATCTCCTCTGACACCTCTTCCTTTGAGAAAATTTCTCTTCTGGCTCCTCTTCCTATATTTGGCTTTGGTTTCTGAAGTCGAGTCTTTAGAACTGGGACCTTATTATCCTCTTGAATACTATATGTGTATAAAAACAAAACCACATACAATCAAATTTTAAACTATACTGCCAGCTGAAGAAAGGATGGTTGAGAAAATACTACTGAAAGACAAGGAATTCTGAGCTAAAAAAATAAAAATTAAATTAAGAAAGCCTCAGGCATTTCAGGGTAAAATCTAAAAAATAAAGGAGAGAGGAAAAAAAACCCACGTTTTGAAATTATAAATTTTTAAAATTACCAACTCATATAGAGACATGAATAAAGAGAAATCTATCGATAAGGTCAATCAAAGTAGTAGTCAACTGGCTCTGAACAGTCTCTAATTGTCAACCACACAATCCTTCCCAAATACTGGCTAATAGTCTCCACTCCTCTGCATTGGAGCTAGACCAATTTATGTCTACTATTTTTACCTCTTGGGCCCTCCTACCTTTTATCCAGATATGTGCATTGCCTTAAGAGTTAAGCAACACATTTATATGGCTAGATTTGACCAGCATCTCAATAGCCAGAATGAAGTACGATCTGAACAAAAAAGTATAAGGAAAGCCAGACTTTTAAGCATCTGCCTTTGGCTTGGCTCATGATCCCAGGGTCCTGAGATCAAGCCCCACATCGTCGCCCTGCTGGGTGAGAAGGCTGCTTCTCCCTCTCCCACTCCCCTGGCTTGTATTTCCTCTGTAGCTGTCTCTCTCTGACAAAATAAATGAATAAAAAAAGAAAGACAGAAAGGCAGGAAGGAAGGAAGGAAGGAAGGAAAGAAGGAAGGAAGGAAAGAAGGAATGAAAAGAAAGGAAGGAAAGGAAAGGAGGAAAAGAAAGAAAACACACAAACTACACAGAGTAATGCAAAGGAGTCACTATTCTGTTCTACTTTTGTGTACACTGAATATTTCCAAAGGAAAAACATTTTCCAAAGTATATTAATAATTCCATAGATTTTTTTTTGGTACCTTCCAGAGGGGAAGTAACAAATTAAAAAAAAAAACCACATGTGGCTAGAAGAAGTATGGGTTTTACATAAAATTTATGTGAACCGTAAATAAAGGTCATATGTGGATCAACCTAATCCCAAAGAAAGAGAAGAAAGTTGAATTTCACATTTGAACATAGACATTTAATCTAATATGCATGTTAATTCAGGTCTAATTTATGAGGAGTAAATCAACTCATCAAATCACTAGTAACTGAGACATTAAGAAGAAAGCTATTGGACACCTGGGTGGCTCAGTAGGTTAAACGGCTGCTTTCGGCTCAGGATGATCCCAAGGTCCTGGAATCAAGTCCTACATCGAGCTTCTTGCTCAGCGGGGAGCCTACTTCTCCCTCTGCCTCTGCCTGTCACTCTGCTTGCTTGTGCACTCTAACAAATAAATAATAAAATCTTAAAAAAAAATAAAATCTAAGAAAAAGAAAGCTATGACATAAATTGCCCTGAAAAAATGTAGCTATGTTGTGAATATTATGTAAACTGATACATAAAAATCTGACTTGTTTTGTTTTAAAAAATTGATTAAACATTTCTAAAACTTCATACAAAATTCAAAGATTACATAACCATTAAGATGATGCTTACCTTACACATTCATTAACATTCATTTGAAAAAAACTTTCTTCTTTCTCAGATTGTAATGTGATGTCTTCAAAGTCAACTTTTTTACGTGACTGATCTTCTACTTGCTCAGGATTCTTAACAACAAACACATTTTTAAGGTTTCACAATGAAACGCCCATTTATAAAAAATTGCATTGAAAATTTTGTCCGATTTGTACAGGGAAAATGGTAAACCTTTCATAATTATAAAATGATATTTAAAGGACACTTTTCAATGTTATTTAAATGTCTTTAAAAATGTCACAAGCTACACCTTCTACCTTATCTTAAAGCCCCATTCTTTTCCTCTTAATCAGAAAGCAAGTTACAGTGCTTCGGTCTTATCTATTAGAATTATTCCCAGGGATATGCCTTCTGCTTAGCACCATTACTGTATACACCTTGAGAATTGTAACAAAAGAAATTCAAATGTAACTATGATCTGAACTCTTACCCTTATCACAAAGACTAGTTATTATGTAAATAATCTAAAATTCATCATCTTTGTTCTTGGAAGTTTTTTTTTTTTTTTCAGTAGTAGGAAGCTTTTAACATTTTACTGTGTTTTAGCCAGAGTTAAAATTCACATATCTAGTTATAATTTCAAAAAGGAAACTTAATTCAAACACCTAAATGATGTGGAGGGGGAAGGCAAGTCAAACATGAGGTAATAAGATTAAAGCAGATGCTCCATTATATAAATGCTCAAAATCTAGGTGGCTGAGAGTTAAACAGCTTTACAAGTAGCAAAGCTGCTGGCTCTGAGATTTTGGCTTTAAATTTAATATACAATGTATACAACTGTACAGTCTTGTTTAAAGACGGAGTAAAAAAGAAGGCTTAAGTGCTAGTTTAACAAAAAAAAATGGCAAGAATCAGAGTACTTACATCTCTAGCAATACAGGATTCACTTTCATTCCTTTTTACATTGGCCTCAATTTTTTCCTGTGATGCTAGAATTTCTTTTCTTTCAGCAGCTTTACCTATATTTGGCTTTGGCCTTTGCAATCGGCCCCTCATTAGTCGTGCTGGTCTGACAGCCTTTGTCTGATCATCTTCCTGCAGACCAATTTTTTCACTCAAACTAGAACTACAAAAGAATAGAACTATGATTATTCTGAAGTCACATGTTTGTTTTCAGTATTCCCTTCTCCGAGTACGAATAAGTAAACCATTTGGAACATAAAATTCATTACAAGGGTCCTCAAAAACATCCTCAAAGATACTCCTGTTTCTATACCTTAATGTTTTGGGACAGACAAGTATCCTGGAATCCTAACTATAAAAATAATTTCATCATGAAACTGGAAAAAAATCTGTATTTGACAGACACTTAATACCATTCTCCACTAAGAATACTAGTTTGTAATGTACACCTCCAGGGCACCAGTAAAGATTATGGCATAAATGTACAGTCCAGAATCCAATGGCTCAAATTCATATTAGAATAAGACCTACTCTGAATCTGCATTCCTAGTTAAATATTCCCTTTGAAACCTCCTGCTATAAATAAAATTATCCAGAAACATGTACTTTAACCATTAATTAATCTAATAAGATTTTGTAAAAATCCTGTTAGTGAGATGAGGAAGAAATGTAATTGCAAATCTAATGGATCCGTATAATAATTTATTTCCCCAGTAGCATAAAGCGCACTACTGAAACGTTTCAAAACACCTAAAGTTAAAAGAATACTCAAGCACACTAAATGGAAATAAAATTCACACATTATCCAGTACAGAACTTATTACAGTCATCCTTAAGATCTACTTTTATTCTACTTCCTAATAACTTACGTAGATATAGTCGCAGCTTCTGAGTTCTCTCTCTCTGTATTCTCCATTCCAGAAATGTCCAATGTATTCACTTTATCCTTTTCCATATGATTCTATAAATTCAATTTTTTACATTTTATTGACTTAATATAAAAAAGTCCAAACTTCATGATAAATGGAAATTAAAACAATGACATTTCATACTTTGTTCTTCTAATAGTAAGAATTTTATACATCATCGATGCGGCTGTGAACACTATAAAACATAATTACATCTGTTACCGACAGGAACAAAAATTAGTGTATCGTTTCTGGAAAGCCTTTTGCCAATATGGAATCAAGAGCCTAAAAAATGGTCATACTCAGGGCACTTAGGTGGCTCAGTTGGTTAAGCATCTGCCTTCAACTGGCATCATGATCTCAGGGTCCTGGGATAGAGCCCCATGTTGGGCTCCCTGCTCAGAACAGAGTCTCCTTCACCCTCTGCCCCAGAAGGGGAAGTCTGCCCCTTCCCCCAACTGCTCATGCACAGGCTCTCTCTCTCTCTCAAATAAATAAAATCTACTAAAAAAAGTTCATACTACCATTTCTAAGACGCTAAATATTTAGACAAAGTATGAGAATGTT
Source organism: Procyon lotor (assembly GCA_028646535.1). Taxonomy (NCBI): domain Eukaryota; kingdom Metazoa; phylum Chordata; class Mammalia; order Carnivora; family Procyonidae; genus Procyon; species Procyon lotor. The sequence goes on from CM053607.1 coordinate 86,809,212, forward strand.
CACTAGAATATTATATAAAATGCCAATCACTGTGAACAAATTATCTTATAATGAGTAAATGGTTAAATTCAGTTATACCCATTGACAGAGGATTATGAAGTCACTAAAGACCATGTTTTCAAAGGATATTTAATAATATAGAAAAATATTTATGAAATGTTAAGAACCAAAGAAAGATACAAAACTGAATACTACTAAATTTTGTAATAGAAAAGCTGGAAGGATATATGCTAAAAGGTTGGTTGCAACTGGATAATGAAATCACAATTTTTGTCTTAATTTTTTTTTTTTTTTTTTAAAGATTTTTTTTTTTTATTTATTTGACAGAGAGAAACACAGGGAGAGAGGGAACACAAGCAGAGGGAATGGTAGCGGGAGAAGCAGGCTTCCTGCAGAGCAGAGAGCCCGATGCGGGGGCTCGATCCCAGGCCCCTGGGATCTGACCTGAGCCGAAGGCAGACGCTTAACGACTGAGCCACCCAGGCGCCCCCACAATTTTTGTCTTAATTTTTAAAATAATCTGTACTTCCCCAATTTTCTTGAATTTTATAAGATTATAATAACATGGGGCGCCTGGGTGGTCCAATCAGTTAAGCGTCTGCCTTCGGCTCAGGTCATGATCCCAGGGTTCTGGGATCGAGCCCCATGTCAGGCTTCCTGCTCAGCGGGACCCTGCTTTTCCCTCTCCTCCCTGCTTGTGCTCTCTCTTGCTATGTCTGTCACTATCTCTCTCTCAAATAATAAATAAATAGATTATAATAACATGATTATATCATAAGAAGTATAATAAAAATATTTCACATAAGAATATAATAAAAATATTTCACATAAGAGGGAAAGCATCGGGGCGCCTGGGTGGTTCAGTGGGTTAAAGCCTCTGCCTTCAGTTCAGGTCATGATCAGGCTCCCTGCTCAACGGAGAGCCTGCTTCCCCCGCTCTCTCTGCCTGCCTCTCTGCCTACTTGTGATTTCTCTCCTCTCTGTCAAATAAATAAATAAATAAGATCTTTAAAAAAAAGAGAGAGAGAGAAAGCAGCTAACACTTTAAAGTGTGTTTTAGCAAAAATAAAAAATTTATAATACAATGCCAGCAGAAATATATATAAACAGGAACATTCATTTAATGCCTGTAGCAGTGTAAATAAATTGGGTTTTTTTGACTATCATTTGACAATGCATAACAAAAGCCAAGAAATATTTAAAATGCTCTGACTTACTAATCTCACCTCCTGTGGAAATTTATCTTCTGCGTTTTTCTTAAAAAGGGCTACTTACAAAATTGTTTGCTTTTATTTATGAGAGTTCAAAAAAATGGAAAGAATTTAAATGTCAACCATTAGAAAAATGCTTAGGTAAATTAATATGTTAACCTGATGCAGCTATTAAAAAGATTAGCATCAAGAAAAGGTTAATGAGTAGTTTCAGAGGAAAAAGTTCCAAATATTATGTTTATTATGATTAAAAACTATAGAAAGGTTTACATACATAAAAGGAAACATGAAGGACGGGAATTGTCTGTGTCTGCAGGAAAGACTGTGGATATAATTTGACAGAAAACTCATTAAAAATATTTTGAATACAAAATTTATGTAAGTAGGGACGCCTGGGTGGCTCAGTCAGTTAAGCCTCTGCCTTCGGCTCAGATCATGATCCCAGGGTCCTGGGATCGAGCCCCGCATCGGGCTCTCTGCTCAGCAGGGAGCCTGCTTCCCCCTCTCTCTCTGCTGCTCTCCCTGCTTATGCTCTCTCTCTCTCTTCCAAACACATAAATAAAATCTTTTAAAAATTCTTCTTAATTTTTAAAAATTTATATATGTAAAACAAAAGAAACTGTTGCTACTATGTTTGAAATGATATGTCCTAGGTTCTAAATGCATAAACAGAAGACATATTTCATATTCATATGTAAGTTCTTGTATCTTTGTTTTAGTATCAGTTACATTATCATGTAATTACAAACTAAACAATTTATTCCCAACTACTTAGGGAAAAATCCTGTAATCTTATTTTCTATAGTGTCTTACTCCATACCTTTTCAAATGAAGTTTCTGCATGTAAACTCTTGCTCTCTGCATCTGTTTTACTTTGTGAAAGAACAGATTTCTTCCCAACTGCCCTTGATAAATTGGGTTTAGGTCTCTGTAGTTGTCTTCTTCCCATCAGTTTAACATTTCCTGACTGATCCGTTTCCCTAAAAAATGAACATTATTTTTTATTTTTTTAAATGAACATTATTTAAATCGCACCAACATGGAGGCATAGTTAAATAAAATCTGAAAAATTCTTTAAAAATCCACTCAGGGGCAGAAAAGAAGTCCTTTAGGTTTACTTAATGTAATAAGAGTAGCAAAGAAAACTGAAAAACAAGAGCCATGAGGGGGTAACTTATTTTACCAGATGCTAAAAAGAAACTGTTCAGGATCAATAACTAAAACACTGGTACTGATAACATGAATAAACAGATAAATGAAACACAAAAGAAAACTTAGGGAGCGCCTGGGTGGCTCAGTCGTTAAGCATCTGCCTTCAGCCCAGGTCAGATCCCAGGGGCCTGGGATCGAGCCCCACATCGGGCTCTCTGCTCAGCAGGAAGTCTGCTTCTCCCGCTACCATCCCCTCTGCTTGTGTTCCCTCTCTCGCTGTGTTTCTCTCTGTCAAATAAATAAAATCTTAAAAAAAAAAAAAACTTAGAAGATGACTTCAAAGCACATGAAAAAGTATATAAAAAAAGGCAGCATTTCAAAACAGCGAGGATGAAATACAGAAAAATGTATTGCTACAAACAATATCAAAAGCAACGGTAGTGGGAAAACTAACACTGGCGACTAAAACAAGATTAGCTCCATTTCTTGCACTGTACTCATAATATGTTCCAATGTATCGGAGTTAAATAAAGCCGTACAGTAAACATGGAAGGATTCTTTTATAACCCTGAGTTGGGGTAAGCCTTTACAAAGTTTAACTAAAAATTCAAGAGTCATAAAAGAAAAAAAAAGAGAGAATTAAGAAATTTAACTACATAAAAATCAAAAACTTCTACATGACTAAGTCAGAAGTCAGACTACCAACCAAGAAAGCATGTTTTGCAAATCATAGAACAAGGCTAATCTTCCTAAAATAAAAAGAGCTCCTACAAATAGTAGCATCAAAAACTCATTTTTTTAATAAAGATTTTATTTATTTGACAGACAGAGACACAGAGAGAGAGGAAACACAAGCAAGGGGAGTGGCAGAGAGAGAAAACAGGCTTCCTGCCAAGCAAGGAGCCTGATGTGGGGCTCGATCCCAGGACATTGGGGATCATGACCTGAGCCGAAGGCAGATGCCCAACGACTGAGCCACCCAGGTGCCCCTCAAAAACTCACTTTTAAAATGGACAAAGAGGGGCGCTTGGGAGGCTCAGTGGGTTAAGCCTCTGCCTTTGGCTCAGGTCATGACCTCAGGGTCCTCGGACTGAGCCCCACGTCGGGCTCTCTGCTTGGCAGGGAGCCTGCTTCCTCCTCTCGCTCTGCCTGCCTCTCTCCCTACTTGTGATTTCCCTGTCAAATAAATAAATAAAATCTTAAAAAAAAAAAAAAAAAAACGGACAAAGAGGGGCGCCTGAGTGGCTCAGCAGGTTGAGTGCCTGCCTCCAGCTCAGGGCAAGCTCCCAGTTTCCTGGGATCAAGCCCCGCATTGGGCTCCCTGCTCAGTACAGTACTATAAATATATTTTGTCATTCTTAGGATTTTGTTAAAGCATTTTGCTTCTCTAGCTTACTTTAATCGTAAGATTGCAGCATATAATATATATAGCATACAAAATATGTGTTGATCAACCAATTATGTCATCAGGTTTCTGGTCAACAGCCGACTATTAGTAGTTAAGTTTGGAAGAGCCAAAGTTATTTGCAGATTTTCAACTGCAAAGGGGTCAGTATCCCTAACCACTGTGTTGTTTCTAAGGGTACACTATACTTACATATAGGTCAAAGGACAGAAGTTTTAAGATATTAAGCACTGTTTGAAGAAACAATCTACATAGCTACCAGTTGGGCTTTGATACTACAAACTCTAATCCATCTATACACCAGGACACTGTGAAGTGCTCACTTCAGCAGCACACATACACCAGAACACTGTGCACTAGGCTCCAAAATTAATAAGGAATATCGGTACGCAAAGATATCAAAATGTAAAATCAATATATTGCAAATAGTGTCTGTGTGTGTATTGTGTGTGTGTGTGTATACACACATAAAGATTTTAAGAAGAGTAAAAAAATATAAAGAACATACATTTGTATTAGCTTTAAAGTACTTTTTTTAAATCTCAGAAAAAAAATTAGAAATAAATTACACGAGTTACTTAGAGTGAATGCATACATGGAAGGAGGGATCTTTTACTCTGTATCTTTTTATACTTCTAAATGTTTGAGCCATAAGACCATTTTGCCTATTTCAAAGACTACCTTTTTGTTTAAAAAAAGAAAGAAAGAAAATTTCATTCTTAGTGTGACTGTGTTTACTGAAAATAAGTAAGAATTCATTAACTAAATACCCTGTAAGCCTCTATGAGGAGTTTAGGAGGGACTCAGAAAGTCTGAATTTCTGCTATTTCTTTTCAAAGGCAGATTCTTGTAGTGCTTTTATTCTGTTTTTGTGCAAATATTACTAATCAGTATCTGCACACTAGAAAACATAATAATTTCCTTGAAGTCATTGGTATCAAAAATCTACTGCTTTGAAAAATGACTCAAACCAAGTAAAAATATCTAACAGCAAATGTTTAGATTTCCAAATTATTTTAGAATTTCAGCGTAAGTCACCACTGTGCATAAAATTCCTATCATGGTTATGAAAGAGAATCTTTCTGTAATGAAAATATAAAGTGATAAGCCTTTATGTCACAATAAGACCATAGTACAAAAAAAAAAAAAGACCATAGTACAATTATATATTAAATGGTGTACCACCCCTTTCTAATCCCTAAAGAAAGTAACATTATCCTTTCTTAAATAAGAAATCATCAAAATTCTGAAAATAAATTTTAAAATCCTAACATATAAAATACTTACAATGATTTACTTTTTAGGTCGCCATTGTTTTCTTCTGTACAACTACTTTCAACATTTTTCACCTCACACGGTGCGCTAATTCCAGCTTCTGATAAAGGCAAACTTGAAGGGCTTGATTCTGAAGCTTTAGTTCCTAATGACGCGGCATCTTGCTGACCACTAAGCAAATGAAAACACATCAGGAGAAAAAGAATTCTTAATGATACATGTTTTATAATAACTACTTAAAATATTTTTTAATATATAAAAACAATTGGGAAAATGATACTTCATATTTCGGAATTACCAATATAAATGTTTTGGCTTTTCTATGATCCTTCTTGTACCATGTTGTTAAAAACTGTACCTTCAGGGGTGCCTGGGTTGCTCAATCAGATAAGCATCCAACTCTTGATTTCGACTCAGGTCACGACCTCAGGATGGTGAGATCAAGCCCCAAGTTGGGCTCCACAATGAGTGTGGAGACTGCTTAAGATTCTCAACTATAGGGAATAACCTGAGGGTTGCTGGAGGGTAGGATGGGGGATGGGGTAATAGGGTGGTGGGCATTAAGGAGGGTACTTGATGTAATGAGCATCGGGTGTTATATACAAGTGATGAATTGCTAAAATCTACCCCTAAAACTAATAATACACTAATGTGAATTTAAATAAAATCTTAAAAAAGAAAGATTCTCTCTCTCACACTAGCACACACTCCCTTTCTCTCAAAAACAAACACCCTTTCTCTACAGAAAAAAATTGTACTTACAGAGAAAGTAGCAGCCACAAATTAACAGGCATGAGAAAACACTCAAGAAGTCAAAATGAAAAATTCTTAATTATATGGGGATGACAACTCTAATCTATGGACAAAATCAGAGCAATATTAAGGAATAATCTCTCATTTAAATCTTATACAGGCAGGTCCTGCTTTGCATGATACTCTGTTAACCAAAAGTTTTATAAATCCGAGGACACAGTGCCAATATGCATAAGCTGCAGTTAGCATTGCGTGCCAAGAGAAGACTGCTGTATTATGAAATATTCCAACTAATAATGATATAAATGATGGCAATGTACTAACTGGCACCCAAAAGCAACACATATGACATTCACCTCATTTTTTCTACTGGGTGTTTTTCTTTTCCCAACTAATCAATAAGAACTCTTTATATGTTATCTTTTGGTTAGATATTATACATAAAACCTCCCAAACAGTAGCTTGCCTTTCACTTTCCTTATGAAATCTTTTGTCTAAAGAGTTATGTTTACTGCACTCAAATTCATCAATTTTATCTTTTAAAGGTTTTGCTTTTTATACCTTAAGAAATCCTTGACATCACAAAGGTATTTCCAAACACCTTCATCTAAAAGTTTTCAAGATTAGGGGCGCCTGGGAGGCTCAGTGGGTTAAGCCTCTGCCTTCAGCTCAGGTCATGATCTCAGGGTCCTGGGATTGAGCCCCGAATCGGGCTCTCTGCTCAGCAGGGAGCCTGCTTCCTCCTCTCTCTCTGCCTGCCTCTCTGCCTACTTGTGAACTCTTTCTGTCAAATAAATAAATAAAATCTTTAAAAAAAAAAAAGTTTTCAAGATTTGCTTTACTCGTGATTTTTTTTATTTATTTATCTCTCAGAGAGGGAGGGAGCACACACAAGCAGGGGAAGTGGCAGGCAAACAGAGAAGCAGGCTTCATGCTGAGCAAGGAACCCAATTCGAGACTCGATCCTATGACCCTGGGATCATAACCCGGGCCAAAGGCAGACACTAACCCAAATGAGCCACCCAGCATCCCTGGAGCCCTTAATCAGGGTCAGAATGATACACATAAAAGATAAAAGGGTGATTTCACCAAGATACAACAACTCTAGGTATGCATGCACCTAACAAAAGCTTCAAAAGACATGAAGAAAAACAAACAGAACTGGTAAGAGTAACAGGCAAGTTCACACTTGGAGACTTCACTCCCCTCTAAGTAACTGATAGAAGATGTAAACAAAGTCAGTAAAGGTATAGAAAAATACCTTGATAAAAGGATAGGGTCAATTCTTTTCTCAGCTTTTTCACTGGAGGATAAATCCACACTGTCATTCATGTTCTGTACGCAAGGAAGTTTCTGTTCCTTATTGACTTCATCTTCATTTATCTCCCTTAAAGATTGATCTTTATCTAGGAATACAAAATTCATGTTATTCTAAAAACATCTACTTTTTAAAGCACAATGGAATTTACATAAAACAGTGTTTTTCCTACAAATCATTAAACCATTCCACATTCAAGTTCCTCTATGAAAGGGAGAGATCTTAATTTTACACTTGATCTTAGCCAAAAGGCCGAGAAGCGATGAGATCTTAATTTTAGAACATTAAAGAAAAGTTAATCAACTTACAACTGTGTAAGTTGTAACTGTTTTGAGGATGATCCCAAATTTCTTGGGTAGTTTTCAGCATTCTCCTTTTATCCTGCTTAAATTGTAAATGGTTAAAATCACTTGTTCTACGTAGCTAGCTAGGAAGCTGCAGGTAGACTCACCTATTCTCCTCCTTCAGAAAAATCTTAACTAATAACATAGTAACAGCTATCATTTACTTAGTATTTACTAAGTGATAGAAACTTTAAGCCCATCAGATGCATTACTTCCTTTAATATTAAAAACAGTCCTATTAAAAGGTGGTAAACCCCTCATAGAGCAAAAGAACCTGGGTTCAAGATCTTAGGTGACTTACCCAAGGTCATAATTAGCAAACAAAAAAACTGGAATCTAAACCAAGGTCTGTTTGATTTCCAAAGTCCAACTTCTCGATTACTGAGCTATTCTGCTTTTTACAGAATATCTTTAATAGAAAACCACAAATGAGTATAATATTGTGATGCCTATAAATTATACCATGCTACTACCAAGACTCATTTTAAAATCATACTGGTAAAACTGAATTACATAAAATTTAAATTCTACAGAAAAGCTTTTTCTGATTTGCTATCTTCTTCTTCTTCTCTATTTACTTGATTATCTACTTTAAGTAATCCACATATTAAAGAGACTAAAATGTCCAAATCTCTTAGCCCTCATACCTTAGCAAATCCTGAGTGTCAAAATGCCTGCATTCTAAGTGAGCTATAAGAAAATAGAAAAAAAGAAAAAAAAAAGAAAATAGAAAAAAAGAGACACAGAAAGAAGGAAAAGGAAAGGAAAGAAAAAAAAGAGGGAAGAGGAGAGAAAGAAAGGAGAAGGAAGGAAGGAAGGAAGGAAGGAAGGAAGGAAGGAAGGAAGGAAGGAAGGAAGGGAACATTTCAGTAGCTCTTGTACAAAAATTAACTTATTGTGGATTCAAAGGTGCTCTGTAGAGGTAGAACATGAACACTTTTGACTTATTAAGAGACACAAGCAATATACAGTTAACTGTATACATTGTTATGACTTCTAATCACTGTTTGGTTTTAAGTAAAAAAAGATCAAGACCTAAGCTGAAATCAAGAGCTGGATGTTTAACTGAATGAGCTATCCAAGTGCCCCAGGCACATCCTTTAGAGAAAAATCTCCACAGCGCACTTTGGTTACTTTATTCCTCAACAATAAACTTCTTTCCTTTAAATTAAAAACAAAAGGATTTAACACAGTAACATCAATATAGACTACAAAACTTAAGCGTTACTAGTTGTTACTACTCAGAAGTATTTAAATTATACATCATACTACAGTACAAGTTTTCTCTAATAATACAGGAACTATTAATATATTTAAGAAACTTAACTTTTATAAAAAAAAAAAAGAAGAAACTTACTTTTATATGTTTCTCCTTTAGAATGACCTAATTGAACAGTGCCATTTCTTGAAAGACTTTTTACTTCCTGTTTACCAACTTCATCCTGATTCTTTCTTCTTTTCTTTTGATTTAGGTCTCGTTCTAATGCAATCTGTTCTGAATCCTGTTCTGTTAAAGTGTGAGACTGTTGTTCTTCCTCAGCTGTCTGAGCATCCGTTTGAGATGGTTCTGTGTCTGAAATTTGGGTGCTTGGAGATACATCTGGATCATCATTTCCTCCTTCATTGGCAACTTTTTTCACTTTGAAAATAAAAGATATTATTATAAACATATAAAGAGCCTACAGAAAAATTATTTTTTTAAAGATTTTATTTATCTGACAGAGAGATAGAGAGTACAAGTAGGCAGAGCAGCAGACAGAGGAAGGAGAAGCAGGCTTCCCGACGAGGAGGGAGCCCAATGTGGACCTCGATCCCAGGACCCTGGCATCATGACCTGAGCTGAAGGCAGCCGCTTAACCAATTGAGCCACCCAGGTGCCCCCTACAGAATAATTCTTAAAGATAGAGAAGATAAATAATGAAGGATACCTGGGCAAAAGTTTGAAGATGACCTAACATGTCCAACTGGGAATGACTAAAGAAGTTATAATATACTTATGCTATAAAAATCCACACAACAAATAATGAGGTAGGTTTATAAAGTGGTAATATGAAAGATTTCAAAAACTACTGTTGCACAAAAAACTCCAAGTTGCAGAGAACATATATATATAGTATGATCTCATTTTTATTAAGCAAAAAGAATTACGTATCCTCTAAAACACACATATACTTGAATAGAAGAGTTCACTAATAGTTATCCTAGAAAATCTGGACAAGTTGATTTCAGGTCAGGGTACAAAAGAGAATTCAACAAATTTATTTTCTGCATCATATGTTTTTCAATGAACAATCTTTTTAACAAATGTTTTTAAACAATTTCTAGTGCCTTTATTTTATGAAGGCATATTCACAGTTTACTGTATCAAAAAATGAAAATAATAAATCAAGTTTAGAAAATCAAATGAGAGATCACCATGGAGACATCAACTGAAAACAAACTTAACTTCACAACCATGGTGGATCAAGACATGTTCTCTAAAAATATCTAATCTTTAGGGGCGCCTGGGTGGCTCAGTGGGTTAAAGCCTCTGCCTTCGGCTCAGGTCATGATCTCAGGGTCCTGGGATAGAGCCCCACATCGGGCTCTCTGCTCAGCGGGGAGCCTGCTTCCTCCTCTCTCTGCCTACTTGTGATTTCTCTCTCTGCCAAATAAATAAACAAAATCTTTAAAAAAAAAAAAATCTAATCTTTAAAAAACAGTAAAACTCAGTGTTATTTACTTTGGTTCAAAAAAAAAAGTCATAAGATTTTAAAACTGGGAAGACAACATTGGCTTCTCCGTCAGAATAAGAAACAGTAATTTTTAAATTCTGAGACTTGTAATAATATATCTGAAAAGTTATCACATCAAGACACAATGACTTACTTATGCTTTCACCTATAACATAATAATTATGTTAATATACCTATTTTAATCTCCCAGGGCCATGTATAGTTAGTAAAACAAATGACTAAAGAAAGGATTTTGTAGTTACCAATACGAAGTTTAAAATGATACAGACATGCTCCAGAAAAAGAAATGCTGGATTGCTCTGTGCAGAAGAGAGTTAATGCAGTAGGCCTCACTGTTAACCCTTCAAAGGCCTGCTAATAAGGCTGGCCTTTGGGCTGTGTCTAGAAACTCGGTCTTGGGGAAAATTCACACCAGCCGGACAAAAGTGGCCCAAAATGTTTGTACAAACAGTGTGGTTTATGCTAAAAAACTGTTTTCATTTTGGGAGTTCTGAATTCTGATATATGCCAGGCAGAGGGTGTCTACATGACCAGCTTCCCATAAAAACTTTGGATACTGAGTTTCTAACAATCTTTGCTTATAGACAAACTTATGTATCTCTTCATGACTTGTTGCTATGGGAATAAAGCATATCCTATGTGACTCTAGGTGAGAGGACTTCTAAGCTTGCACCTAAATTCCCCTCAACTTGGAGCCACATGTCTTTCCCTCTGCTGATTTTATTCCATATCCTTTCACTGTAACAAATCTCAACTGTTTGTACAACTATATGCTGAATCTTGTGAGCTCCAAGCCAATAATCAAAACTAGCAGTAGTCTTGCAGACCCCCAAAGGGGTCTTACAGCTCTAGGGTCAAGTCCTGCCTCTGCCACTACTAAAACTGTGAGACCTGAGGAAAAAGGAACAAGATCTCCAGGGCTGTTTCCAAGTCACTAAAACAAACAGGAAGGGTCTGGGATGTGGACAATTAACATACAAAGTTCCCCTTAGTTCCATGATTCTTTAAAATACTGGAATAGAGGTAAACATTGTCCTCCTAGAACAAAATTCAAATAATTAAGAAAACATCTGCCTAAAAATACAAATACCTACATATAAACAAGTTTCTACCCAGTACAAGTCAACATTAACCCTCAGAAATAAACTGTGCTCAAACAATACAATTCAGTTGTAAGCAAAAGTATCAGAGTTCCATTTTTTAAATATTAGAACTTAGTGCCAAGTTTTACGAAGGAAAAACATAAGTAACCAAACATGCGCCCCCAAATTCCAATGCTCTTTTATTAGCTACAACTATGCCCTAGATGGAAGGAAAAATGTCCAATAGACCAGCCATACCAACTATAAAATTTCTAAGGAAGTACTGTTTTGGGCAAGGTAACTAAAACACTGGAGAAAAATCAATTCTCCCCAATTGATGCCCTAGTGATCTCAAGTACCTAAACTACAAAGGAATGCTCAAAGATTTGAGGGACAACATTCCAAGTTTATTATTATTAAATAATAAAAGACATTTTCTTTTATTTTACCTTTTACATTTTTCCGTGGCTTAGAGGATTTCTTCTCCTTTAAACTCTGATTTTTAACAGATTTTTGTTTTCTTTTCTCTTCTTCAGCAAGAACTTTCTGAAGCAAATGAGCAAAAAAATCGAAGTCAAAAGGGCGCTTTTCCTCTGTTTAAAAAAAAAGAAAAAGAATCTTCAAGTTTTTATTTTAAAAAAAGAATGTTCAAGTATTATGACAGCAAAAGCAAATGGGCTTATTAGCAGGAGAATGCATAACCAACACTAGTCACTGTAGTAGTCAAACAAAGGAAAACAGAGCAATAAAAAGGAATAAAAGCTATATTATTTAAAAAACAATTAAAGGGGTGCCTGGGTGGCTCAGTGGGTTAAGGCCTCTGCCTTCAGCTCAGGTCATGATCTCAGGGTCCTGGGATCGGGCCCTGCATCAGGCTCTCTGCTCCGCGGGGAGCCTGCTTCCCCCTCTCTCTCTCTGCCTGCCTCTCTGCCTACTTGTGATCTCTCTATGTCTACTTCTGATCTCTCTCTCTGTCAAATAAATAAATAAAATCTAAAAAAATAATAAATAAATAAAATTAAAAAGGAACTATGTACTGATATAAGCAATAGTATAGGAAATTCTCAAAAATGCTCACTAAAAGAAGGCAGACATAAAAGAATACATACTGTATGATGCCATGAATAAGAAGTTCTAGAACAAGCTAAACTAACTAACCCTATGATGATTCAAATGAAAAAAGTAGTGCCCCTGCATCAAGATAGCTGTGGAAACACACTAGAAAGGGACACAAGGGGCCTTTCTAAAGTGATGAAAATGTTCCATACCTTGTTTTAGGTGGTGGTTACAAAGGTATACTCTTTGTCAAAACTCAAACTATAAATCACACTGTAAGTAAATTATCAATCAACTTTATGAAAAAACTAATTAGTGTGACTAATTCCTCAAAAGCCTCCCCCACCAGATGTCCTCTCTTCATCACGACCCTTTCACTACTTACTCTTCCAAGTGTCAGCAAAGAAGGAAGTAAATGAATTTTGATCAGGACCACTCTCACTAAATACCCAACAACATCATTACATCAGAAAGAGCCATGGGGGCGCCTGGGTGGCTCAGTCGTTAAGCGTCTGCCTTCAGCTCAGGTCATGATCCCAGGGTCCTGGGACAGAGCCCTACATCGGGCTCCTTGCTCGGCAGGAAGCCTGCTTCTCCCGCTACCATTCCCTCTGCTTGTGTTCCCTCTCCCACTGTGTTTCTGTCAGATAAATAAAATCTTTTTAAAAAAAAACAAAAAAAAAAAAAAGAAAGAAAGAAAGAGCCATGAACAGGGTGCTTTTGCAGGCTTAGTCAGCAGACTGAGTCACAGGACTCCTGATCTCAGGGTCGTGAGTTCAAGCCCCATGCTTGGTGTGGAGCCTACTTTAAAAAACAAAGAGAAAAAGAAAAAAAAAAAAAAAAAGCCATGAACAAACCAGGAATGAATCCATTACAGGAGTCAAATCCTTGCCTAACATCTACATCTAACAATACAGTGAATGTAGAAGAAATTATGCTCTATATACATAAGCCCCAAGATTGGCTTAATTGCAAGAGGATTACAACATGGCCTCAGAAAAAGAGGTTTATAGGGGCGCCTGGGTGGCTCAGTCGGTTAAGTGTCTGCCCTCAGCTCAGGTCCTGATCCTGGAGTCAGAGTCCTGGGACCGAGCCCCAAATTGGGCTCCTTGCTCAACAGGAAGCCTGCTTCTCCCTCTCCCTTTGCCTCTCCCCTGCTTGTTCTCTATTGCTGTCAAGTAGATAAATAAAATCTTAAAAAAAAAAAAAAGGAAAAAAGGAAAAGAAAAAGAAAAAGCAGTATATACCATAACAGAAACAAATTAGCCTCGGGGCACCCAGGTGGCTCAGTGGGTTAAGCCTCTACCTTCGGCTCAGGTCATGATCTCGGGTCCTGGGATCAAGTCCCACATCGGGCTCTCTGCTCAGCAGGGAGCCTGCTTCCCCCTCTCCCTCTGCCTGCCTCTCTGCCTACTTAAGATCTCCTTCTGTCAAATACATAAAATCTTTAAAAAAAAAAAAATTAGCCTCAAAAAACCAAGCCCAAACTTGGGATTCCTGAAGGCCCTGTTTATTATGGACCCAGCCTTTTTCTGTTCTGACCATCCACAACAATGATTCTGAAAAATACAGCATTAAAATCATTCTTAGAGGATGGGGCACCTGGTTGGCTCAGTTGGTAGAGCATGTAACTCTTAATCTTGGAGTTAAGAGTTCAAATCTCCACATTGGACCTAGAGATTGCTAAATAAATTAACTTGAAAAAAAAATAATTCTCAGAAGAACTAAAAATGTAAGTTATAAAATAAAAAAATTGAGGTTTTAATTTTTTTTAATTTTCCACTACAAAGCACCCAAATCAGTGAATTTAACAGTTTTCTATTATAATGTTGTAAACAATGGCTCCACATACCCATAAGGACTTTACAGATCTATAGATTCTTTTCTGATTATAATGCACTGAATGTAATACAGTTTTAGGACCACCTCTCCAAAACTGAGAAGGAGGAGGACAAAAACAATCCAGATATTTCAGGAGTCATTCCCGGAAGTCATGTCCCTGAGGACCCAATACAATACTAGGTGTAGAGTCCAGTCATCTACCTTAGTGTTCACTCAAAAAGTAAACACACATGCTATACAACATCAGTCCTCACTTGAGGTTTTGTTCTGAGATTGGCACTACAGCAAATGGACACCGAATACATTTATCATGAAACATTGATAACTATCTTCCCGACAAAGAATATAGGTACTACTTTATTTTAAAACTAGTATCAAACCTTTTTTTTTTTAAAGATTTTTTTAACTTATTTGACACAGAGAGAGACAGCGAGAGGGAACGCAAGCAGGGGGAGTGGGAGAGGGAGAAGCAAGCTTCCCATCAAGCAGGGAGCCCAATGTGGAGCTCAATCCCAGGACCCTGGTATCATGACCAGAGCAGAAGGCAGATGCTTAATGACTGAGCCACCCAGGTGTCCCTGTATTGAACGTTTATTTGTCTGTCTTTAAAGGTTTTTTTGGCCTTTTGTTTTGTTTTAAGTAATCTCCACAGCCAAGGTGGGGCTCTAATTCATGATCCCGAGATCAAGAGTTGCAAGCTCTTCTGACTAAGCTAGCCAGGCATTCCTACACGTACTTTTTTTTTTTTAAGATTTTATTTATTTATTTGACAGAGAGAGACACAGAAGAGAGGGAACACAAGCAGGTGGAATGAGACAGGGAGAGGCAGGCTTCCCGTGAGCAGGGAGCCCAATACGGAGCTCAATCCCAGGACCCTGGGATCATGACCTGAACCGAAGGCAGACACTTAAGCAGAAGCCTAACATCTGAGCCACCCAAGTGCCCCACCAACAGGTACTATTTTAAACAATGCATTCAAATTTGTTTGTCTGTTCAGATCCCTTGGTGTTTTCCTCTGGACTCAAAAAGAAAGAAATGTTCATTTCAATTAGGCTATTACTTAAAAGCTGAAAAATATATATCATTCCTTCAAATCAGGTATAAATTCAGATGCTGTCTTTTCAGACAAAACTTTGCCATCAACGCAATCTACACATCCACTCTTTACTCCTTCTTTATTCTTCTTCTTAGAAATTACTCACTGTAAGTCTGCAGTGCAGTTGTTGTACTGCAAAATTCTGCAATTAACCGTGCTTACTGACTTTATCCTTTCCCCCATCCAATTAGACTTACAGGTCTAAAAACAAGCTTCTCATCTGCGCTGTTCACCATTAAATCCTCAATGCCTAGAACATTAACTAGCTCACAGGAGATAATCAGTATTGGTAACTGAATAGTCACAAGAAGGAATCATCTATAGTGTAAGCTCCTCCGGAAACTTCTTGAATACAATTCCCTCAAAATAAAAAACATTTAGAAATGGTGTCTTCAGGGGGGGCTTAAGTGGCTCAGTTAGTTGAGTATCCAACTCCTGATTTTGGCTCAGGTCTTGATCTCAGGGTTCTGGGATTGAGCCCTGCGTCAGACGCTCAGTAGGGAGTTGGCCTAAGATTCTCTCCTACCTCCCTCTCTGCCCCTCCCCTGCATGAGATCTCTCCATCTCAGTTTCTCTATAACTTCTGGAACTCAGAGCTCTGTTACTTGCTTCTTGATGTTTTAGCTTATTCCTTCCCTTGCCTTCTGTTATCAGCTCCCAGACCTGCACTGCTAAAGAGAAAAATCTCCAGTCTCATTCTTCCTATAATAATAAAGAGACAAAACAAACCTAAAACACAATGGAACTAAACACAAAAAACTGGTTATTTTTTAAGATCTCCAAGTGATATGTTATAAAAGAGATATTAATACTTACGAAAGGCTTTGTCTATTCTCCATCCATTTGTTTTCTCTTCACGCTTAAATTTATTCTGTTAATAAAAGAAAAAAAAAACCTATAGTAATTTCCTCCCATTAAAAAAGTGACAATTACAGGGGTGCCGGGGTGGCTCATCAGTTAGGCGTCCAACTCTTGATTTCAGTTCAGATCGTGATCTCAGGGCTGTGAGATGGAGCCCTGCTCAGGTTCCGCGCTGGACATGAATGAAGCCTGCTTGAGATTCTCTTTCACATACATTCCCTCTGCCCATCCCCTTTGCTTGTGTGTGTGTGTGTGTGTGTGTGTGTGTGTGCGCGCGCACGCGTGTGCACATACGGATGTGTGTCTCTCTTTCTCTCTAAAAAAATTAAAAAGTTGGGCACCTACGCGGCTGTCAGTTAAGCATCTGCCTTCGGCTCAGGTCATAATCCCAGGGTCATGGGATCAAGCCCCATGTCAGGCTCCGTGGTGAGTGGGAAGCCTGCTTCTCCCACTCCCTCTGCTGCTCCCTATGGTTAAGCTCTCTCTCTCCCTCTCTCTCTCTCAAATAAATAAATAAAACCTTAAAAAAAGAGAGAAGAATATCTGAAAAGAGTATTAAAAAAAGTGAAGATTACATTTAAAAATAAACCTTAAAATGAAATTATTATAATAAATGATTTTCTTCTCATTGCCCATAGGCAAGCAACTTAAACCTTTAGCTTTAAATAATGAAATGGTTGGACATCTGCTCTCAGCTCAAGTCTGTCATCATCTCCAGGTCCTGAGATCGAGCCCCAAGTCAGGCTCTCAAGCTCAGTGAAGAGTGTGCTTCTCCCTCTTCCTCCGCCTCCTCTGCTCGTGCTCTATCTCTCTCTCTCAAATGAACTTAAAATAAAATCTTAAAAAATAATAATAGAGATGAAGATTTACACTGAACTCCTTGAACCTCCTTATAATCAACAGTATAAATCGGCAATGGAAGCTAAGTTTACAGAGAATACATAAAAATAAAGTCAATTAGCCTGGTAACAGATCAAACTGTAATCAATTAAGCTAACCAGTATTAGTTTTTTGAAAACTAATATATTCACATCAAGTTAACATCTTATGTTAGTATTTTAATGTTTTTTATGGAAGAGACTGTAAAGAAACAACTAAGCCATTTTTGAGTCAGGCAAAGTTTATCTTTAGAACCTTCTTTATATTAAGGAACATTTCTTGATTTTCTGAGCACCAAAGATCGCATCATTCTCAGCTGCACTCCAGACTACTTGAAGACAAGATGGTTAAAGCTTAAGATACTATCCAAAAGTCATTATGAAGTCTGAGATTATAAGCCTGTGTTTGAAAATGTCAAAAAATGCATACATACCCTGAAGGAGCAAATAATTGCTAATCTATCTCTTCTGTAGATAGTAGTCTAAAGGCTTTTATTGAAAATACAAAAATCAAACTTTTTACGGAAAAAAATAGAGAAAAATCACAAAAAGCGCTTCGAGGCCACCTTCTTCCCTCTGAAAAAAAACGTAACCAACCTAACTACTAACCTGACTTTAAAAGACTTTCTCGCCTTTCCTTACTGTTTATCACTCAAGGGTACATCTTTAAACTCTTTCGTTTAACCTGGCCCATTTTTTAAAAACTTCATAGGACTTTAACATCTTTTTATCCACAAGTTGGCCTTCTTTTCCAGTCTTTATTTTCTTCATAAAACTTATCACCAAGTAACGCAGAACTTTTTAAAGATCATCATCTTTCTCCTATAAAGACTGTATTATTCTTTAAACGTCTCCTTAAAAGTTACCTCCATAAGAGTGACAGGTTATCATCACTAAATTAAACATAGTAAGAGAAATGCCAATAGGCTTTAGGCACTATTCAATTTTAAAACAAGTTTACACCATTTTTTACCTAAATGGGAATATAATTGAAAACAATTCAAAACATTTTTTAAAATGTATTGTTATTCCATTGAATTTATAGGCAGGAATTATTCGAGACTAAATTCCATGATTGCAAAATAAATCCCACTATATCCACCTCTAACTGATAAAGTAATTGGTTACAGGCTTACCCAACATATCCAACCCCACCAAAAATAACTTTATACCACTGAACAAAATAAATGAATCAACTATTTCCAAACAGTGGACAACAGCAAGAGCAAACAGAACCACAAGCCCACATTTCCAGAAAGAATGGGAACACTTAACATGTGCCAATGTTCACCCTGGCTCTCTGACTAGGCTACATTTCCTAAACAATGAAAAGGAAATAAAGGCCAAAGGGAGCAGAACTCTCACTGAGCTAAGGAGGTAAAGAATCTTCAGGGGTTCTAGAGAAAAGACAGCTATTTAAAAGGGGAGCCTTACAAGCCTAGTAGATGTATCCCATGGGTCCTTATTCTATATCTGGATCCCACATGCCTAAAGCATAAGGCCCAGTAGAGGACAAGCAGAAGAATGAGAGCAGAAGAAAGATACTAGCAATCATATAACACAGTGAGGTGACAGAATTCTACCCCACACAAATGGAAAGTTAACACCTATTTACTTCAGACACCATAAAAGCCACCTGTTAGAGTTAAGGACCACAGTATCGGAGCAGTTTTTCTCAACTGGGGTTCTAGCAGGAAAATTAAATCCCAATGCCCTGAAGCATCCCCTATATGTAATGATGCATACAGAATGGCATATTCTAGATCCTGTGCATCTAGAATTGTACTAATATGGTAGTCCTTAGAGAACATAAAAAACAGTAATTCCAATTATTTTCTAGGGGCGCCTGGGTGGCTCAGTGGGTTAAGGCCTCCGCCTTACAAGAATTTCTCTACACCGCACACAAAAATGGACTCAAAATGGATCAAAGACCTCAATGTGAGACAAGACTCCATCAAAATCCTGGAAGAGAACACAGGCAACAACCTATTCGACCTCAGCCACAGCAACTTCTTCCTAGGAACATCTCCAAAAGCAAGGGAAGCAAGGGCAAAAATGAACTATTGGGACTTCATCGAGATCAAAAGTTTTTGCACAGCAAAGGAAACAGTCAACAAAACCAAAAGCCAACTGACAGAATGGGAGAAGATATTCACAAATGACCTATCAGATAAAGGGCTAGTATCCAAAATCTAGAAAGAACTTCTCAAACTCAACACCCAAAGAACAAATAATCCAATCAAGAAATGGGCAGAAGATATGAACAGACATTTCTGCAAAGAGGACATCCAAATGGCCAACAGACACATGAAAAAGTGCTCCACATCACTCGGCATCAGAGAAATACAAATCAAAACCACAGTGAGATACCACCTCACACCAGTCAGAATGGCTA
>CM053607.1:86829114-86858814 GCA_028646535.1 Procyon lotor
CTGAAGAGGCACATGCACCCGAATGTTTATAATAGCAATGTCCACAATAGCCAAACTACGGAAAGAGCCTAGAGAAACGAAATCTTGCCATTTGCAACAACATGGATGGAACTGGAGGGTATTATGCTAAGTGAAATAAGTCAATCAAAGAAAGACAATTATCACATGATCTCTCTGATATGAAGAATTTGAGAGGCAGGGCGGGGGGTCGGGGGGGTGTGGGGGAAAGAAATAAAACAAGATGGGATGGGAAAGGAGACAAACCATAAGAGACTCCTAAACTCACGAAACGAACTAAGGGTGGCTGGGAGGTGGGGGGGTAGGAATAGGGTGGCTGGGTTATGAACATTGGGGAGGGTATGTGCTATCCTAAGTGCTGTGAATTGTGTAAGCCTGATGATTCACAGACATGTACCCTGGGGCAAATAATACATTATATGTTAATTAAAAAAAAAAAAAAAGGACTTTGGCTAGGGTCATGATCTCAGGGTCCTGGGATCGAGCCCCGCATCAGGCTCTCTGCTCAGTGGGGTGCCAGCTTCCCCCTCTTTCTCTGCCTGCCTCTATGCCTACTTGTGATCTGTCAAATAAACAAATAAAATCTTAAAAAAAAAAAAAAGGTAGAGTGTCAAACTAGAAAAATTGCTGGAGCCACTATAGAAAACAATGTGGATGTTCCTCAAAAAAACTAAAAATAAAATTATCATATGATAAGGCAATTCTACTTCTAGATCTTTACCTGAAGAGATAAAATCACTATCATGAAAAGATTTAGTAACCTCATGTTCACTGCAGCATTATTTACAAGAGCCAAGAAAATCCAGTGACAAATGAATAAAGAAAATGTGGCACACAGGTGTGTGTCTATTTGTGTATAGGAATATTATTCAGCCATAAAAAAGAAATCCTGCCATTTGCAACATCACAAATGGACATTGAAAGCATTGTACTAAGTAAAATAAGCCAGAGAAAGACAAATGATGTATTATCAATTAAATAACATATTAAAAATGAATGCACCCAATAAAAACTTCAATATATATCAAAAAGTAATAGATATAAACACAGAAACAGGCCAATCTATATTCACGGTTGCAGATGTCAATTCTTCTCTCAGTTAACTGATAGAACTAGATAACACACCCAACTACAGAGTACACACTCATTTCAAGTGCACCAGGAATACTAAGTAGAACAGGTTTTAAAATAAATTTCATTAGATTTCAGAAAAATGGAAATTTTACAGATTATGTTATTTGACATTCACAATGGAATTAAGATAGAAGATAGTAAGATATTTAGCTATGTCCCAAATATTTGGAAATTAAACAATACATTTCTAAATAACTAACATGTAAAGTAAAAAATCACAAAGAAAACTAGACAATATTTTTAATTGAATAATGAAAACCTATCAAAATTTATGAAATGCAACTAAAACAGTGCTCAGATGTAAATGTATAGCTTTAAAGGTCTAATTAGAAAGGTAAATGGATTTATAATCAATCTAAATTTTCATTTTTTTTTCAAGATTTTATTTATTTATTTGACAGAGAGAAAGACAGCAAGAGAGGGAACACAAGCAGGGGGAGAGGGAGAGGAAGAAGCAGGCTTCTCGCTGAGCAGGGAGCCCAACATGGGCTTGATCCCAGAACCCTGGAATTGTTACCAGAGCCGAAGGCAGACGCTTAATGACTGAGCCACCCAGGCGCCCTTAAATTTTCATCTTAAGAAGCTAAAAGAGAAAATTAAAAGCAGAGTAAATAGAAAAAAGGAAATGTTAAGGGGTTAAAAAAATGAAAATACACAAACAATTGAAAACTTACAGCTAAAAGTCGGTTCATTAAAAAGATTTTTGGAAGTCAAAATACCCTTAGCAAGACAAGGGGGGAAAAAAAAGGGAGAGAGAGAAGGAAAACATCAATTATCAATCAAAGAGGACTATCCACCACACATTAAAAAATTTCAGTAAACAGTTATGAAAACTTCACACCTATATATTCGAAAGCTTAGCATTCACAACTGAAAATCTGAGTATACCTATAGGTATTAAAGAAGTCGAATTTATAATCAAAATCTTTCCTGCTAAAAAAATTACAGACCCAGATGGTTTCACTGCTGAACTCTATCAAACATTAAAGGAGAAATACCACTAATCTTAAATCTGTTCAAAGAGGGAACACTTTCCAACTCATTTTCTCTGACCAGCATAACCCTAGCACCAAAATATTTTGGACAAAGACATTTTAAAAAATTGCAAAATATCCCTCATGAACAAAAATGAAAAAACCCTCAAGAAAATACAGAACAATTCAACATACAAAAAGAATAATACAAGTTTGGTTCAACACTTGAAAATAAATATAACTGACTAGTCCATTTTCACTTTTTTTTTTTTTAAATATTTTTTTATTTATTTGACAGAGAGAGAGGGATTACAAGTAGGCAGAAAGGCAGGCAGAGAGAGGGGGGAAGCAGGCTCCGTGCTGAGCAGAGAGCCCAATGCAGGGCTTGATCCCAGGATCCTGAGATCATGACCTGAGCCGAAGGCAGAGGCTTTAACCCACTGAGCCACCCAGGCACCCCCATTTTCACTTTTCTATACTTTGCCCAAAGACCTGTTCCAACCATATTAAACTTAGGGGAGGAATATAAATAATTTTTGAGAGAAATAGTCTAGTGACAAATTTATCATTAATTAGTCAGATTGGAAAGCTCCCCTAGGCAATTTCTAGCTTTAATATTTTGTTCCTTACAAAGATCAACATTAGAAAAGGAACACAAATAATATCAACAATTCTTCATCTTTCGCAGAAGTAGAATAACCTTTACACTATATACATGGTCCACATGCAAAGGATCCATGCCCAGTCTAGTTCAAGGAAAAAAAAATTTTTTTTCCTAATATTCTTTCAATTAATGAAGAAAAAAAAACCCATGGTTGAATAAAGATCTCACTATAAATTGGAAATGCATTACAGTAACATAGTGTGCACTCAAATGCACTCTATCCCAGGAAACTTGTAATTAAGTTTCTTGCAAAAGGAACAATAAAACAGAGAATGCTCATTCTTTCAGGCATATTAAAACACTAATTTACGCCACTGTTGTTGTCAACAGTGTCCCTGACTGTCCAAAAAGTTAAGGTAGCCTAGGAAAACAATGATTAATTCAGACAATGAGAATTATTTAACTTAACGTGTTTCTCTCCATGCCTTCTGAGGAAATTCAGAAACACATTGTGTTCAGAAGCTACCCTTAACCCCAATATTCTCGTACATTTATCTTCCCTCCTCATTACTCAGCGACTCTTTTATCTTAATTTCTTTGGTTTTATCGGTACTCCCTCGAATCTATTATAGAAGTGGGCAACATACAAATAAGATAATATGCTAAAACTAAGGAGGCTGTACTCAATATTAGAATTGAGCAATATTTCATTACTTTCTGAGCTATAAAAGGGGAAAGATCTACCCAAAACATTGTAGTGAACAAGAATGGACTGAGATGTTAGTAATTTTTGGTCCTTTTCCAATCAATGAATATAATGGGTTTACCTTACCTTAATTTCTATCCTTGCTCTGTGAGGAAAAAGCTGTCCGATCATAGAAAAGTCAGTTCCTACCATGCTGATGGCTAAAAAAAACATATCTGTTTCTGTAAAAATAAAAGATTTAAAAAGAATGAAAATTAACCTCAGTATGTCAGAGGAAAAAAATCTTAGACTAAGTAATATATTTTGAGTTAAAAATAAATTTGAGGGTACTTAAATAGTATTTAGGAAATCTTTAATTTTATTGCAAAGAACTTCATAAATCTCAAACATCTCTTAACTTTTATACAGAAACATGATAAAAGAAATTTGTATGTTGATACCATACCAAAGCAGCTGGAACTAGGGGAAAAAAAAAGACAACATCCTGCTTTTCTGGTCTCATAAGTGAGCAAAACTGTCAGTGGTAGCCAGTAAATTACTGCTTTAATGGAAGCAACTGCTGATTAGTATGTGATTAGTAGCTAAAAAAAAACACCTAAGAAACTACTAATAGAAGTAACCTCAACAGAATAGGATTGGGGAAGTCAGAGGAGGGAAGTGTCAAATCTTCCTTGTTGCCCTGTATTAGTCTGCTGTGTTTAACTTTTTTCCCAAAACAACCTACACTATTTTTTATAAGAATAAGCAATATCATTCAATAGGTATTACAAGCTTTTTTAATAGCCTAATTTTTACCTTTACAAACTTTATTATACAATGAAGGTATAACATTATTATAGGTATTAAAAATACTAATAATTTTTCATAAAGTGTTATTTTTTTATACAGGGATTTGACAGGAATATTCCAGCCCAAATGACCATAATGCTAATTCCTAAAAAGATTACTAAGATAAAGCCAGAGATATAGTTCTCAGTATTAGGAGAGGGAGTCCCACTGGAAGATGCCAATAAAAGTAGCTACAGAGAAAATAATACAGTTTGTGTTTTATTTACTTACAGAAAATAATTCATTTTATTTCAAATAAATAACCTACACAATTTAAAATGAAAATTAGTTACCTTTATTTGACCATGGTTTAGAATAATAGCTTTTCCTAAAGCTGGAATATGTAGTTGTAGAACCACGCTCAAATATGGGATCATTTTCCTCAACCACACAAGGGCCTTTTGTCCTTAAAACTTCTACAGTTAAACTGAAAAAGACACATTTTTAAATAAATCTGCACTAAAAGCAAGAAAAAAGAAAATAAAAAAAAATAATAATAAAAATAAAAAAGAAAAAAGAAAATAAATGATATCTGAATAGTTATCTTTTGAAATCTACCATGGCAGAATCATATCAAAAAAGTATATCAGGTATGTATATTTCCTAAGAATCTACTAATTTTCACTTAAAATGTGATTGCCAAGGAATAAAAATAAATACATTTTTCCAAAATCCTTAATAGCAATATAAAATTTACACATTATCTTTGGGCCACCAAAAAATTATCTGTTTTACTAACTTGTGAATGTCTCCTATATTTAATACATATTTTCTTATCATACTAGACCCAGCCGAAAGTATCAAGAAATATTATCATTTGATATTTATGTTCTATCTTCCTGTACACAAAGCAGTTAAATGCTTTTAACTATTTAATTACCAGTAAAATCATCACCACAATATAAAACATACAAAAACAATTACTAATAGTATTGCATTAATGTTTAATTATTATAGAATTTTATATGCTATAAGAAAACTTTTTAACTGGGGACACATGGGTGGCTCAGTGGGTTAAAGCCTTGGCCTTCGGCTCAGGTCATGATCTCAGGGTCCTGGGACAGAGCCCCACATTGGGCTCTCTGCACCAGCAGGGAGCCTGCTTCCCCCTCTCCCTCTGCCTGACTCACCGCCTACTTGTAATCTCCCTCTCTCTGTCAAATAAATAAATAAAATCTTTAAAAAAGAAGATTTTTTTAACTTAACTGTTGGAAGACTATCATCTTTTTCTTATTTACTTACTACCTATGAATTTATCTTCTTTTTAAAAAAACATACTTAGGACAAACAACAAATTCCACAATGCCAAATTTGAAAACTTTAGTGTTATAAATGAAAAATTAAACTATAAGGTGAATTAAATATTGTTATAACAGAAACCACAGAATATTAAACCTATGATTTGTTGCATTTTCATTACTTATCAGACAACAAAACATGGCATATATGAAAACGTGAATTTTGACTTCAAGACAATCAATTTTTGTAATCTATCATCAGAAGAGGCCAGCATGAGATTAGTTCAGTAGCTCATCCCAATTACCAGTAAAGTCAGTAAACAATGGTGGTAGGTTAATGGATGATAAACCAAGAGTACCATCTTCTCATAAAAATATAGCATAAAAATTCATAAAAATTATAAATAAATCTAACTCACTTTTCCATTTACAACATCCATTACAAAAATAAAAACACCAGTGAAGAAGTGACAGTGACTGAAATGGAAACACTCTCTCTCATTAAACAAAGCACATTTGTTCTTAAGTTTGAAACCACAGTCTTTTTTCTTTTTTTTAGACTTACCTTTCTTCATCCAAAATAATGGAACCATCTTCTGCCACTTTTACTCGAGGAACCAGCAATGGCCCGTCATCCACCTCTTCCTCTAGTTCTTCATTATCTGCAGTATCAGGAGTACTCTTACCTTCTTGCCTACCAAATGTAAAGAGAGATTAACTCATTTATCCATGAGAAGGATTTTCTGAATCCTACAAATTTGTGAAATAAATTACTTCAAATCCTACCTTCTATTTATTTCCAACTTTCCCTATAACCTAATTGAAAAAATTACATGTTGAGGATGGGACTATAAGATTTCTCTAATTTTATCTAGTAGCATTTAGTAAAAAGCTTTTACTCACTTTTGAAAATAGAGAAACAAATTCTCATCTTTTCTATCTCAACAGAATATGAGATAAACCAAATAGATATTGGGGAATTAACAAAAAAAAAAAAAAAAAACAGTTATGAAGCATTAGTTCACAGGTCATTCTGTGAATGCTTCCTAACAATCCTTGGGCATTAGTATTTTCTTTTTTTTTTTTTTTTAAGATTTTCTTAAATTTATTTCAGAAAGAAAGTGAGCAAGCAAGCACGAGAGGAGGTGAGGAGGGAGAGGGAGAAGCATGCTCTCCACTGAGCAGGGAGTCCAATGTTGGGCTTGATCCCAGGACCCCAGGATCATGACCTGAGCTAAAGGCAGATGCTTAACCAATTGAGCCACTCAGGTGCCCCACACATTGGTATTTTCAAACCCATTTGAAGTTTGAAGTAGATAAATAATCTTTGCTCTAGATTTCACAACAATAAAGGCAGACCAAAAAGCTAAAGGTTTCCAGATACTAACTGAATCCCATATACCTTACATGCAACTACATCTCCTTAAGGTTTTACAGAAGCAAACATAACCCATAAATCTATAAAAATATAACCTACTACTAAAGTCTAAGAATCCTGCTTTAAAACAATATAAATTCTAAGCAAAACGGCAATCATTACTTAATGACCTTTGAGCTAACAACCAGAAAATCCCAATGCTTCTGGCAATTTTCCATAATCCCCCAATCCTGAATTACAAAACTACATTAACTTCCCAGGAAGCCTCTTGGAGACATTTCCTAGTAGTAAGGGAACATTACAGTACAGTGTAGAAGGCAACAAGAAGCTTGTACCAAAAAACTCTCTAGTGGGATCAAAACTATAAAAAGAAAAGAAAGAAAAGGAAAAAAACCATATATACATGTTTGTTTGGACAGACACAGAAGGGAACTAGAATGATACATTAAAAAATTAGTAACATTTGTTGCCTCCACAGAGGAACAAGATGACAGAAAAACAGATTTGGAAAACTTTTCTCAGTAGACTTTTGTTCCCTGTGGTTTTTGTAGGATTTTTTTATATTATTATTCTACAACAAAACAAAATCCTTTTTAATTTTGAAAGCTTTAACCGAAATCATACCACTGGCCATTTCCATATATAATACACAAACAGTGTGGACCTTTCATTTTGATTTATTTCACACATTAACTTTTATTTTTGTTATTCTACTTAAACATTCCTAGCACATGTAACTTGACTATAACAAAAACATTATTTGAATTCATTTTTTAAAAACACTACCCACCAAAGAATTTATTAAAAAAAAAAAAAAAAAAAAAAAAACAGTAAGATAAATGCTTACTCTCTTGTCTGGACTGGTGTCAAAGATTTTTCAGTTTTCTTTTCTTGCTCCAGTGAAGAACTAACAAATAAATAAAATAGTTTTTAAATATGTAAAAAGATTTAATATTTAATATAAAAATACTTTTAAGTAATTAACACATCAGGTCTATTCTATCCATCAGCAAGAAAGAAATTATTTTAACCTGTTTTTTTAAATGATACACTATAACATCATTATTAATGGCAATGTGTGGTCCAAGAGTCAATTTCTCAGTGAAAAACTTTTGTCATCAAGTATAAATAATTTGCTACACCCTAAGTGGGGAATGTTTTTACTTTAATTGCTTAGTGAAGGGAGGCTCTCTTAGTCCTGAGGCCTAAAGCAACTTAGGCTTGGCTTTTCTCCCCACCCTTAGATGACAAATAACGCAAAACCTAGGTTTTTGACCCTTCCTTCACTAGGCCAAAGACCTGCTGAACCTGAGAAAGGCTATACTGAGAACACGGCACTATTCCTACATCTACCTGCTACACCACGAAGAACATAACACTGAAATTTATTATAAACCATCTGCTTCTCCAGGCTAACTTGATTAAAGAAGCTTTGTTCTTAGAAAACTTGTTAATCTAATGCCACTATATTTAATTAGGAGTAGGGCATAAAAATTAGACCATTCCTTTAGAATCAGGTTATAGTGTACAAGAAATAGAATCTGGAATATTGAATAGAGAAAAATTGTTTAGTTGGTTTTACAACAGCTTAGTAATGTAAGAAAAGAAACTTACTTTTTAATCTCAGAAGGAAAGGATATCATCCCAAGAAAGCAATTACCTGAAATATCACTAAATTTTGTTAAAAAATTCTCTCTAAAAGAAAAAAAAAATTCTCTCTAAAAGAACATTGTATGTGCTATAAATTTTGTCAACATGCTTTTGGAAAACATTGAAACTCTAAAAGTGATACTTAAATCACTATATACTCAAAGAAAGGAAAACAAGTAAAGTTTACTTACGTCATTGGATTGTTATCTGGCAGGTAATATATGAAATCTCTCATAGTCATTTTTGAACGATCTGGTGGCTTCTGACTTTCATTTATGGCATATTTGTTTTTCCATTGCTTCTAGACACACAAACACACACAATGATCCAGTTTTATTTTACAAATACAGAAGAATTTCACATGTAGTATACTCCAAGATATAGCTCACTGCTGCGTTCATTCCAAGTGATTTAATATTATTCCCACCACAATTATTCCTAATTTAAGGAAAATTTTCCTAAAGTGAATATTAAAAAGTTGTAGCACATCAAGAAACCTTAAAAACTAAAGTGTCTAGGACTGGACAAAAACTCAATGTATAAATCATCAAAGGTCTTCTAACTCTAAGAGTTTACTAAGAATTTACAAACATACAGCTTTTGTTCACCCTGCAGTGAATCTGATTTCTGTGAATTTTATAAAATTCTTGAAGCAAATGTTTCATTTTTCTTTTTTTTTTTTTTTTTAGGTCCTCCATTTATTTTTTTTTAATTTTTTTTAATTAATTTTTATTAACATATAATGTATTATTTGCCCCGGGGTACATGTAAATGTTTCATTTTTTAATTCCCTAGAATACATCAACCTAAGCGGATTCAATAAACATAGAACATCTTGAAAATTTTCAATTTTAGAGGATACAGATTCAAATCCCACTGATGTTTGACACAAAGCAAGTAACATCTATGAGCCTATTTCTGTCTGTATAAAAACAGTGATGTCTACTTCACAAATGTGACAGAATTAAATAACAAATAAAAAGCATCATGTTAAGTGACTTCCTCTTAATTAAAAAGGGCATTCTGGGCTAAAATTAGCAAGTCAGGAATTGACAGGTATTGGCGAGGATGCGGAGAAAGGGGAACCCTCCTACACTGTTGGTGAGAATGCAAGATGGTGCATTCATACTGGAAAACAGTATGGAGGTTCCTCAAAAAGTTGAAAATAGAGCTACCCTACGACCCAGCAATCGCACTACTGGGTATTTACCCTAAAGATACAAATGTGATCCGAAGGGGCACGTGCACCCGAATGTTTATAGCAACAATGTCCACAATAGCCAAACTACGGAAAGAGCCTAGATGTCCATCAACAGATGAATGGATAAAGATGTGGTGTATGTATGGAAGTGTATATATATAGATATATATATCTATACACACACACCCACCCATACACAGACACACACAGAATGGAATACCATGCAGACATTAAAAAAACCCGAAATCCTGCCATTTGCAATGACATAGATGGAACTAGAGGGTATTATACTAAGCGAAATAAGTCAATCAGAGAAAGACAATTATCATATGATATCTCTGATATGAGGAATTTGAGAGGCAGGGTAGGGGGTCTGGGTGCTAGGGAAGGAAAAAATGAACAAGATGGGACCCAGGAGGGAGAAAAACCGTAAGAGACTGTTAATCTCAGGAAACAAACTGAAGGTTGCTAGGGGAGGGATAGGGTGGCTGGTTTAAGGACACTGGGGAGGGTATGTGCTATGGTAGTGCTGTGAATTGTGTAAGACTGATGATTCACAGACCTGTAACCCTGAAACAAATAATACATTATGTGTTAATAAAAAAATAATAACAAAATAAAATGCATAGGAAAAAATAAATAAATTTAAAGGGCATTCTGTAATTAAGAACAAGAGCTGACATGTGTTGGGCTCTTACTTTCTGCAGACACTAGTCTAAATATGTTTTACAAGTATAAACTCATCTAATCTGTACAACCCTCCAATGAGATACATACTATCATCAGCCTTATTTTGCAGATGAGGACACATAAAAATTAAACTGCGCAAGGTCACATAGTAAGGGATGACTCTAAGATTCAAATCTTAAGCATCTAACTGCAGATTTCCATGCTTCACTATTGGTACAGTGCCCTTTTTGAAAAATAATCAATCTTCAAAATTAAAAAGAAGAACTAAAAAAAAAAAAGAAGATAATCTATGCATATGTCCAAATTTTCCCTATTTATAATTTCCATATTGTCAAGTTAGAAAATATTACCAATTCATTTTGCTCAACTATACTTGGACATCATGAAATATCAGACTGAAGACTTATTTTATAAATATACTTTGTATATTTCTCTATGCATATGTACAGAACTTCTATTTGTGGCCTTCACCAAAAACAATGAAAGATATAGATGAATATATAAAAATTAACATAATGGGAAAAAAAGCTTAAGTCCATTGTGCTTATTAATCAATCAGTTAAAAAAAGGGATACTGGGGGTGGCTCAGTGGGTTAAAGCCTCGGCCTTCGGCTCAGGACATGATCTCAGGGTCATGGTATCGAGCCCCGCATCGGGCTCTCTGCTCGGCGGGGAGCCTGCTCGGCGGGGAGCCTGCTTCCCCCTCTTCTCTCTCTGCCTGCCTTTCTGCCTACTTGTGATCTCTCTCCTCTCTGTGAAATAAATAAAATCTTAAAAAAAGGGGGGGGGGGGCGGATACTGACTGATGAATTACAGACCTGTACCCCTGAAAGAAATACTACATTTTATGTTAATAATAAAAACAAAAACAAAAAGGATATTAATTGATTATGCTCCATTAAATGATGTAGCTATTTGTACTCCAAATGATGCCGGACTAAAATAAAAACAGAATTCTAGCAGGGACCGGTCAAAATGTGATTTTTGTCTCACTTACCTTCTCCTTTCTCAATTCTTCTTTTAACATTTCCCTTAGTTTCTGGGCTTTATATAATCGATACCTGTCTGAACATGGCTGTTTCTCTTTTGTTGAAACAGGGTTCGGCTGTGCAACTTCTTGATTAACTGTAGGTAAGGGATGAGATTCTGAAGGAACACTGACACCAGGCTTAACCAGAGTAGGAGTATTTGATATTCTCTTTCTTCTCTGTGAAACAGTAGAGGAAGATTTACTGGATTCTTCAACATAATTCTCACTGTCAGTCTTTTCATCACTGTTGAAATTTAAAAGAAAAAAAGGTACAATGGATCCTTTATATTCTAGTTTCAAAAAACTAGCCTGGTGAAAATCTAAAACAGTAGAATATCATTATTTAAAAAATCAGTGACTTGAGATATACATTAATCATGATGATTGCAATAAAAATCTTATTTAGTAAATGTTTTTAACAGATTCATAAAATCTAAAAAAGACCATTGATCTTTTTCAAACTTCAAGTCCCTTAGGGCAATAGAACATACCATTTCATGCTCAAGCTAACTCTTTCAAGGAAAACATTAAAGCTTAATTAAAGCTTAATTACCCTATCTTGAACCACTAGATAACTGACAACTGTTTTTCTTTATAATCTATACTGACATCCCCCTGAACTGATCTAAACTACTGAAATTTTGGGGCTCCTGGGTGGCCCAGTGGGTTAAGCCTCTACCTTCGGCTCAGGTCACGATCTCAGGGTCCTAGGATCAAGCCCCGCATCGGGCTCTCTGCTCAGCGGGGAGCCAGCTTTTCCCTCTCTCTGCCTGCCTCTCTACTTGTGATCTCTCTCTCTCTGTAAAATAAACTAATAAAATATTTTTAAAAAATTAAAAGTAGTCCACACTTGCAGCGCCTGGATGGCTCAGTCAGTTAAGAGTATGCCTTTGCCTTGGGTCATGATCCCAGGGTTCTGGGATCGAGCCTCATGTTGGGCTCCCTGCTTCTCCCTCTCCTTCTGCCTGTCTTCCCCACTTGTGTTCTCTTCCTCTCAAATAGATAAATAAAATCTTTAAAGGAAAAAAAAAGTAGTCCACACTTTCATGTTATGATCAGTTTTTATAAAAGTGGAAAACAGGGATGCCTGGGTGGCTCAGTAGGTTAAGCATCTGCCTTGGGCTCAGGTCATGATCCCAGGGTCCGGGGAAAGAGTCCTGAATCACGCTCCTCCCTCAGCAGGGAGCTTGCCTTTCCCTCTGCCCTCTGCCCTCTGCCCTCTGCTCTCTGCTCCTTCTACTCGTGCTCACTCTCTCTCTCTCTCTCTGACAAATAAATAAACTCTTATAAATAAATAAATAAAGGTGGAAAACGCCTAAACCTATAGAATAATCTTTCCAAGAAATCCCCAATTTTTTAAGTTTACTTTTTTTTTTTTTTTTTAGTAATCTCCACACTCAACGTAGGGCCCAAACTTACAACCTCAAGACCAAGAGTAGCATGCTCTTCCGACTAAGTTAACCAGGCACCCAAAGAAATGTCCAATTTAAATTATTATCTCAGCCCTTATAACATAATACATGCACCATGTGCATTTCACCCAATTATGCTGAAACCACAAGGACAAAACATACATCGTATGTTTTTACCACATACGACGCAAAACCAACTTTTGCAGGTTTACAACTGCAAAACTCACAAAAAAGAAAAACACAAGGTAAAAAAAGAAAAAAATACACCCCCTATATATGCCAACTCTAAGAAACCAAATATCCTCAACCTCAAATGTCTCAAGACTATAGAATCTGAGTAATTCTCAGTAATTTATTAAATTATCAAACATCATGCACTTATATGTCATTAACAGGATCTCTTCAAACTTCATTAACAGTGACTGATGGGGCACCTGGGTGGCTCAGTCATTAAGCGTCTGCCTTCGGCTCCCGTCATGATCCCAGAGTCCTGGGATCGAGCCCCACATCAGGCTCCTTGATCGGCAGGAAGCCTGCTTCTCCCGCTACCATTCCCTGTGCTTGTGTTCCCTCTCTCACTGTGTTTCTGTCAAATAAATAAAATCTTTAAAAAAAAAAAAAAAAGTGACTGATATTTGTATTTCCTTTGAGAAATTTTGAAAAATTATTCAAGTAAGAAACTTGGAAATTACTGGGATGCCTGGGTGGCTCAGTTGGTTAAGCAGCTGCCTTTGGCTCAGGTCATGATCCCAGGGTCCTAGATCAAATCCCACATGGGGAATCCTTGCTCAGCGGGGAGCCTGCTTCTCCCTTGCCTGCCACTGTCTGCTTGCACTCTCTCTCTCTCTGATAAATAAATAAAATCTAAAAAAAAAAAGGGGGGGGGGGCGCGCCTGGGTGGCTCAGTGGGTTAAAGCCTCTGTCTTCAGCTCAGGTCATGATCTCAGGGTCCCGGAATCGAGTCCCGCATCAGGCTCTCTGCTCAGCAGGGAGCCTGCTTCCCAACCCCCCTCTGCCTGCCTCTCTACTTGTGATCTCTCTCTCTCTGTGAAATAAATAAATAAAATCTCTAAAAAAGAAACTTGGGGGAAAAAAAAAAAAAAAAGAAACTTGGAAATTACTAAGCAACACTAAACTGGCAAAATAACACCCTATACCCAGCAGCAGTACAGGCCAACAAAGTTTGGCCAAAGAGAAAGGGATGAAATTTTCACCTTCCTATCAGAGCAGAGAATTTATACCATCTCATTGTCATTTAATAGAGTCAGGTTTTATTGCTTTCCTGACATTCATATTACAGAAACAGAGGCTATTAGCAGCCCAACATGTCTTAACTTTAATTACTTTGTTAATTACTACCATCGCATTTATTTTAAACAAATAACTTTTTGTAGGCAACTATTCTGCCATGTCCTACGCAAGACAGTTTTTTCTAAACTACACAATAACTCTCCAAAGCATGTAATATTATCTCCATTTTAGAGTAAGTAAATTCTGCCAAGTCTAATAAATTGTTAAAGAAAAAAATCCTGAATCCAAATGTGGCACTAGCACATGCTTCAGAAAACATGGCCACTATAAAAGGGCATGCCCTCAAATCAAACCAAGTAACCACATCTCCTTTCCACTGACACAAATTAGCAGAACAAAAGTAACATTGGTCTTTTAAGAATAAATGAATGTTTTTTTAAATTTTTTTTTTTTAAAGATTTTATTTATTTGACAGAGAGAGATCACAAGTAGGCAGAGAGGCAGGCAGAGAGAGAGGGAAGCAGCCTCCCTGCCGAGCAGAGAGCCCGATGCGGGGCTCGATCCCGGGCTCGATCCCAGGACCCTGAGATCATGACCCGAGCCCAAGTTAGAGGCTTAAAGCACTGAGCCACCCAGGCGCCCGTTTTTTAAAATTTTAAAAACTACTTAACCTCTTCAAAGTACTCCGGAAGAATAAAAACTACGGTAAAGTAATCTAAGCTAATGAACATTACCACGTGCGGATATTTTTCACTTCAAACTGTTACATATCGATTCTTCCCATCACCTCTTGAAGACATGGTCCCTACCCCGAGAATCTACAAACCTTAACAAAATTCACATTTGCCACACCTTGTGGACAGAGCAACAAACTGCAGTTGGGAGTGGGTTCATGGGACCTCAACTCTTAAGACTTACTGCAGGCGACGGAGGACTCTTACGATAAATTCATCTGGTCAGCTTCCAGGTGACAGGCCCAGAGAGGCGGGGCAGGGGAAAATGCTCCCCTCTGCATGCACTTACCTGCTCCTGGGAGCCTTTTCTTGGGGCTCAGATGCCCCGCAATCCACCGGGGGCACATCTGTAGACTCTGCTGGCTTCGGGGAGGAGGCCGCTGCAGGATCCTGGGGCCTGGGAGCCTCTTGTCCACGCTGGGGGTTGGGGGCGGTGGAACCCCTGGCGCCTACACCAGGCCTGACATTCGGCTTCACGCTAAGGCGTGCCCTGCGGAACATGGCGGAGCCAGGGGGCCCGGGGAGGCGGCCCCACGGCCGCTCTCAGCCCCGAGCCCCGGCCGCTGCCCGGGGAAGGGATTAAGAACTACACCCTTTCCACACAGCCACGCCACCAGGCCAGCGGACAGCTACCGCAGTTTCTCACCCCCGCCGCCTCCTCCTTCCTCCCGCCGCCGCCTCTTCTTCATGACCCTGCTACACTAATAGCTAAGTTCCCCCAGTACCTTGCTTCCCCGCCCTCATAGGGCGCCGGAACTGATTACGCCATCAGCCAGCGCCGCGGAAGAACGTAAGACGCACATCTCCCGGAGCCATGGTAACTGTCAAACTATAGAGTCACTAATGAACCGGAAATTGGGACGCACGGTAAACCGCTCTCCCCTCAGCAGAAATCCCTAGGTGTTACTGGAAGGGGGGGAAGGAGATAGTCAAGCCTCTCAGCCCAAACCTTTTGGAGACTATGAAAATCATGGGGCGCCTGACTGGCTCAATCATAAAAGTGTGGGACTCTCGATCTTGGGGTCGTTAGTGCGAGCCCCACATTGGGGGTAGAGATCACTAAAAAAATTTTAAACTTTTTTTTTTTAAGATTTTATTTATTTATTTGACAGTGAGAGAGATCACAAGTAGGCAGAGAGGCAGGCAGAAGGAGAGGGGGAAGCAGGCTCCCTGCTGAGCAGAGAGCCCAATATGGGGTTTGATCCCAGAACCCTGAGATCATGACCTTTTTCGTGCCAAAAGTTTTGGGGCACCTGGGTGGCTCAGTGGGTTTAAGCCTCTGCCTTCGGCTCAGGTCATGATCTCAGGGTCTTGGGATCGAGCCCCGCATGGGGCTCTAGACTCCGGGGGTCCTGTTTTCCCCCCTCCGCCCCCCCCCCCACCGCGCCTGACTCTGCCTACTTGTGATCTCTCTCTTCTCTGTCAAATAAATAAAATCTTTAAAAATAAATAAATAAAATAAAAATTTTAAAAAGGTCTTCTATAGTAGTACCTGTTCACCAGCGCATCCCCAGAACTTATAAATTCTAAATTGAGTAGAACATAAATTACAAATTCAGGTGTGAAGAAACTGGTAAATTACTTCCTAGAAGGGGAGCTAGGTTTCTGAACCATGTCCTGAAAGGAAGACCATTCACTGTATACCTTTGTGTACTTTTTAATATATCTGTTCAAAAATTATTATAGTTAAAACTATATAGTTAAAGTAATTAGCATAAGTATTCCTAATCTGCTTCAGGAGATAGAAATAGAGCAATAAACGCGTTCTGGGTTGGGGAGAAAAAAATACAACAAAAGAACAACTTAAGAATTTATTAAATGCTGTGAAACAAATACAAAGGATTCTGACAGGGACACCTAGGTGGCTCAGTTGATTAAGCCTCTGCCTTCCCAGAGGGTCATGATCTCAGGATCCTGGAATCGAACCCCGCATCCAGCTCCCTGCTCAGCGGGGAGCCTGTCTCTCCCCCCACTTGTGCTGTCTCTCTCTGTCGAATAAAATCTTTAAAAATAAACAAAGTGTATTATGACAGATTAATGGAAGCCTGGCTTATTTTAGGTAGGATGGTTAGGCTGCTAGAATTTCAGGAAAAATGGCCATAGATGAGGTTGGTCTTACACAGTATGAGCCAGTTTTTGAACTTGCAATATAAATTCTCTGACTCATTGCAATAGAGACGCCCAACTTCCTTCTTGGAAGGACAAGATTTTACAAGAACATCCTGCTACGTTAATAACAAAATGTCAAAGGAATTAAATCTTTTACTAATTAATCCTTGCTATGTCATCAAGAAGGAGAAAGAAAGGCAAGTGTTTTTGAGGTAAGATAACATGGATGGAAAGCACAGAAGAGAGAAGTCCTTTCAGACTGGAAAGAAACTGGAGGTCTGTGGATTCTGTGGGCTCCCTCCGGGACTCTGGGGGAGGGAACACTTAGAGATACAGATACACTTAGAGAAGCTCAAGAACTTGGCAAAGAAACCCCTACTAATGATGTCTCAAGAATACTGGAGCTAATACCAGCACCACCGGGTTTTGCACAATATTTCTGGTACAATGACGCATTGCCTTTCCCCAAACATTCTGTTCCACCTAAGAATCTAGGGCATTCCCACAATTCTGTACGTCAGGCAGTCAATAATCACAAAGATTTAATTTCTCATTAGTACAAAGATGGGAACAAAGATTTAATTTTGTTACTAAATATAAAGTCAGGGGCGCCTGGGTGGCTCAGTAGTTAAGCAGCTGCCTTCGGCTTAGGTCATGATCCTAGTGTCCTGGGATGGAGCATCCCGCTCTCTGCTCAGCGGGAAGCCTGCTGCTTCATCTCCCACTCCCCCTGCTTGTGTTCTTTCTCTCTCTCTCTCTTTCTCTCTCTCTCTCTGTGTCAAATAAATAAATAAAATCTTTAAAAAAGTTTTTTAAAAATTTTAAAATAAACTCTTAAAATATATAAACTACATATATATTATACATGTAATACATATATTACGTGCATTTCACCCAATTATGCTGAAACCACAAGGACAAAACATACATCGTATGTTTTTACCACATACGATGCAAAACCAACTTTTGCAGGTTTACAACTGCAAAACTCACAAAAAAGAAAAACACAAGGTAAAAAAAAAAATACACCCCCTGTATATGCCAACTCTAAGAAACCAAATATCCTCAACCTCAAATGTCTCAAGACTATAGAACCTGAGTAATTTATTAAATTATCAAACATCATGCATGTCATTAACAGGATCTCTTCAAACTTCATTAACAGTGACTGATATTTGTATTTCCTTTGAGAAATTTTTGAAAAACTATTCATGTAAGAAACTTGGAAATTACTGTGATGCCTGGGTGGCTCAGTTGGTTAAGCAGCTGCCTTCGGCTCAGGTCATGATTCCCAGGGTCGTGGGATCAAATCCCACCTGGGTGGCGCAGTTGTTCAAGCATCTGACTCTTGATTTTGGCTCCCGTCAAGATCTCTAGGACCTGAGATTGAGCCCGGGATGGGGGGCTCTGTGCTCAGCTTAGAATCTTACTTGTCCATCTCCCTCTGCTCCTCCCTCTTCGAGCTTGCTCTCTACCCACCCCCTTCTCTCTTTCAAATAAATAAATAAATGAAATCGTTAAAAATAAATAAATATTAAGTCCTAAGATATTTGTTACATAACCAAGTTTGTGGAGTAAATTCATAATGGCATCACAGTAATTTCAAGTCTACAATTTTCTCTGGCAAATACACCCCACATTTCTTGTGTACATCGTATATATCCCTACAACTCACAAAGAATATTTGCAGCCACAAAGAAAAAGTTCAATTAGACTGTAAATTAAGACCACATGCAGAAACAACACTACCATTTACCTTCCAATCCCAAACTGCTTCCCTTCCTTCTTTATGAGCCAGGCCAGAAAGTCAATCTTTTCCCCCTGCTCCTTACTCCAGAAGAAGTTGTTTAAGTGGAATCAGACACTTGGCCCATAAGCACTACTGGAGAAAGGTGGGGCTTAAGGAGAGTGACAAGCACACAAGGCCCTCTGAGGTTAAAAGTGTGACAATAATAGCTAAGTTGTTGAGGGCTACCATATATTGGGCACTTAGTACTTCACATACATTAATTCAATTAATTAAGGAGGAACATCTACCTTCCCATATTACTGGTAAGGAAGCTTTACTGCAATGAAGTAACCTGCCCAAGTTCACATATCTCCCAAGAGCTGGGCTTTCAACCAAGACATTCCATTTCTAGAGCTCTAAGGCTTCACCACTTTCTCCTACCTTCTCTAAAATAGGTGATTCTTCAGAGTTAAATATTATTGAACCTTGGTCATATATACTTGAGAATGCATTGTAGTATTTTCTATACTTTTGTTAATGTTTGAAATTTTCCAAAATAAAAGTTTTCTAGAAACAGGGCAATTTAGGGGAGCACTTAGGTGACTCAGTAGGTTAAGCAGCCAACTCTTGGTTTGGGCTCAGGTCATCATCTCTGAATCCTGGGATGGAGCCGGGCAACTGGCTTCCTGCTCAGAGGGGAGTCCGCTTCTCTCCTTCTCCCTCCTCTTGTGCTGTTTCTTCCTGTCTCTCCCTCAAATAAATCTTTCTTAAAAAATAGAGCAATTGTAGGGTGTACAGACTAACTCCACACATTTATCAGTATGTAATTAATGGAGTGGGTGTAGAATTTAAGTATTACATTAACCAATAGGCATCTTTCCACGTGTTTCTAGCAAAGAATGGCAAACGCACTACAGCTTTTACCCAGGTTTCCAAGGTTATCCTGGGTTATTATGAATGTGAGAAAACTGAATTCTCTTCCCATCACACAACCCAAGCACAGAGCCATAACCTACAACTCCTAAACTACCGTCGACCATGACAAAGGCGCTGGGATTAAACGGGAAATGAAGAGATTTAAGAGTCTGTCTTAAATTTGAATTTCACTTCTGAGTCCCTACCTGTTGGGTCAGTCGTTCCTGGTCTCAGTCTCAATCTCCTCTTCTGTAAAATGAGAACAATGAAGACTATGTTGCAGGCTTGGAGCAGGAATAATGAAAGAAAATATATAAAGAGCCAAACTGACTTTTGCAGAGTTAACCCTCAATCTGTATTGTCCCCTTCCTTCTCTTCCCGCTTCTGCAAAGAATGAATAAAAGTTAACGCTCTTTGTTGAAAAATGAGATATAGTAGCATTTATTGTTTTTGTCGTTATCGAAAAATGGAGGCTGGTCAGGCCCCAGTGTTGGGTACACAGTACGTAAAATCCACAGACGCAGGACCTGGTTTGTGGACTCGACAGCACTCGGGTGACTGAATGACCCCAGAGAGCGGATTAATCTCCCAAAGCTGCGGGCCCGGAATCCCAGGCGGAGCTGCCCCGCCTACCGGGCAGCGCACGCGCAGTCGCTCGCCCGCCTGGCAGGCGGCCGTAGTCCGGCCTCGGTGGGCGGGGCCATGGAAGGAGCGGAGGCGTTGCCCCGCAGAGGGCCCGCGCGGGCTCAGCCTTCAAGGGCCACCGGTGGGGACGGCCGCTCAGCGTACTAGGAGGCGGTTGCTTTCCCGACGGGCTCACTCCCAGGCTCGGTCCGGTGTCGCCATGGCCCGTGAGTGTGCGGACGGGTGGGGAAACGCGGCAGGGAGCGTCAGCTGAGAGAGCCTCGCTCCGAGACGCTGCTGGACAGGAGGCGGGGGCTGGCAGGTGTATCCCCTTCGGTCCGGCGGCGCGGG
Source organism: Procyon lotor (assembly GCA_028646535.1). Taxonomy (NCBI): domain Eukaryota; kingdom Metazoa; phylum Chordata; class Mammalia; order Carnivora; family Procyonidae; genus Procyon; species Procyon lotor. Next base: position 86,849,691 of record CM053607.1, read on the forward strand.
GACCCTGTCCTCCGTCCGCAGGAGAGGTTAGCTTCGGGTCCGCTTGAGAAATCGGGCATGTACCTGCCGGTCAGGTGCGGGTTTACACAGTAAGGAACACCTCTCCGGAGGTGAGGTGTGAGGACCGCGGCCCTGGGAGGGGTCTTGGTCTGAAAGGGGTTTCTGCCTGGTACTTAAGGTTCTAAGGCCTGAGGACTGGAAGCTCCAAGTGAGTCTCCTCCCTAGTTCTTTTGTTTGGCTCCTACAGGTAATGTTTCTCGAGCAGCCGCATTTGTTCGCCTAACAGTCGAATTGTGATGGGCCAACTTGTGGATATGTGTTCCCTGTGTATCTATCCTTCTTTCCATACACAATTTTCAAGAGCTAGATCTTAATTTGGAATACTGACCCGTATAGACTGAGTGGAATGCCTGTTGTAAGAGACCTGGTATTCACAGTCAGTGAATACATTGATTGGTATGATAATAGTATTAAGACCTTATGTGTTTACCTTTAAGCTTCCTTCTCTTCACATAGGGGAACAGCGTTCGGTGTAATTACTCTGCTGGAGTATCTGTTAAAAAGCCAACTTAACATGAATTTAATTAAGAGCGTTTTTACGGAATTTGTGATTATTTTTGAGATGAGGAAAGAGCATGACTGTTTGTTTTTGTAGGAGGAAATCAGCGAGAACTTGCCCGCCAGAAAAACATGAAGAAATCCCAGGAAATTAGCAAGGGAAAAAGAAAAGAGGATAGCTTAACCACCTCTCAGAGAAAGCAGAGGTAAGTGATACTACTGGAATTTTAGAGTCACTGAAGTTTTTGTTTTGGAGAATGGGGAGAATTTTTTAAATCTTGGGTAGAACTAGGCTTAGACTCCATATGGGGGTAAGAGTTGAATATTTGTTGCATGCACACTAAAACTACATAAGGTAGTACTTATCCCAATATATGAGTGAAGAATTTCCAGCTCTCAAGCTATAGTCTTGAAGAGAATCTCGGGCTTCACTCACCACAAACATAAAAATTTCATTTAGCAAAATATTTGAATGCCTTCCACATGGTAGGCACTGTTAGGTGCTAGGGATACAGCATTTTCAAAGGAGGCATCCTACCCAAACTAGTCGAGATGACAGGTGACTCAATTACAGGAATTAAGGTTCTGAAGGAGACACAAAAAAGTATATACCTATATTAACTTTTGAAGATCCTTTGTGTTGGAAAAAATGGAGGTGAACAATCTTGTTGTATGATTATATGTGAGAAATAATACAAAGTTGCTACAAAAATATTTGGAGAGTGCAGCTTAAATTTTTTAAAAAGCATTCGTATTTATAAACAAGCTTTATGTTATTCTAAAAACAAATTTTCTCTATGTACAACTTGGAGTTTGGAGAATTGACTACACATGCTTCCAAGGGGCCTCTCTGTGATCCTCTCGGCTGCATATTAGAACCACCTGGGAAACCCTAAAGACTGCTTGGGCCTATACCTTAAATTCAGTCCTGATTTAATTGGTCTGGGGCCGGGCATAGCAGGTGCTCCAAGTAAATTGTATTGTGACTAAGTTAAACCCGCCTTTAAAAAAAAAAAAAACTGGTCCCCAGGTGATTCCAATGTGCAACTAGAGTTAATAATCATTTGGGATTGCCTGGCTAGCTCAATTAGTGGAGAATGTGACTGTTGAGTCATGACTTCAAGCCCCACATTGTATTATCACTTCACACTTTCCAAGATGTTGAAGTGATAAGGTTTGCCTTAAATTTCTGTTTACCCATGTTGGAGTAAAAGTGAACATGGTACAAATCAGTGACCCTGAAATTTTATTGGGAACCCTAGTCTAGTTTGGCTCAGTAATTGTCCTTGTTAAATGAATATCCATTTGTTAGAAAGCTCTCTGCTGGGTACTCTTTACGTATTATCTCTATTCGTTAGCCTGAAAAGTGGTATTAGCCTCAATATACAGAATAGGCAACTGAGGCTCTGAATTTGAGTAACATTACTAAGGGTACAGTGAGCACAACAGAGCTCGGTTTCAAACAGAACAGTTACTGTATTCTTTTCCATAATACTTCATTTCTTGATAGCTGTCTTATTTTCCTTCATCCTCAGGAATCCTCATTCCTCATCATTGCTATTGGCTTTACAGAAATGTCTGTTGTCATGGACAGACTACTCACCCTGTGTTAAAATCTCACACTACATCTATGTGATAACAGGAAAGAGCCTGAACTTTGAAATTAGACAAACTTGGGTTTTATAATTTAAGGCAAATTACTTAGCTCTAAACCTTTTTTTTTTTTTTTAAATCTGAATCATGGGGATAATAATAGTTGCTTTTGGACTTAACCCAGAGCCAGTATCTTGGGATATAGCAGGTGTTGATTACAAAGCCAATTAATGTATTTTTTTAAAGTCAGGACTTCCTGGACCATCTAACCCAGGCAGTCTGGTTGTAGTTGACAGTTAAAATAATATACGGAGGTTCAGCCAGAGACAAAAAGCGTTAAGGAAATGGCTGAATATCCTGTTGTTTTTTAGTGTGATCCATTTTTGATTAAATGCTATCAGACTTTCAGGCTTATAAGAAACTGAATTGCTTGGGGTGCCTGGGTGGCTCAGTCATTAGGCGTTTGCCTTCGGCTCAGGTCATGATCCCAGGGTCCTGGGATCGAGCCCTGCATCGGGCTCCCTGCTTGGCAGGAAGCCTGCTTCTCCTGCTACCATTCCCTCTGCTTGTGTTCACTCTCTCGCTCTGTTTCTTGCTGTCAGATAAATAAAAAAATCTACAAAAAAAACCCAAAAAACTGAATTGCTTCATAACCTCTATGTCCTAATGCTAGGTACCATTTTGGATAACTAGGAGACAGCTTAAATGCCCCTTCTTTGAGAAAAAACAGAATACATTAACTTTGTTGAAAACCAAGGGTAATTGCCATTATTTCTATATATAGCTGCCTGATGTCAGATAGATATATTCATAGCTATTCCACAAAACAACCCTAGTAACTACTTTTCTGATTTTGAAAGGTCATTATTTGCCCAAGATCATGATAACAAAAGAGATGGTTTTCAAAATAAGATGTGACTTAAAAGCCCTTCCATACTTTTACCCATTCTATTGTCATGAAAACAAAGACTTGAATCTTTACATCTTATAGTTTGTTTTCTAATATGTTTAATGGGTTACTTATACAAAACAAGTAAGAACATATCAGTTTTTCTGTAACAACTTACAGCCTTTTCCCCCATTATAGGGACTCTGAGATAATGCAACAAAAGCAGAAGGCAGCTAATGAGAAGAAGTCTATGCAGACAAGAGAAAAATGATGACTATTTGGAAAAACCTGGGTGCTACTGCCAACTAGGTGTATCATAAGCTCTAAGGTCAAAATTTTGTGGAGCGAACAGTCATATGTTATATCCTTATAAAACTATTTTAAACTTTACCTTTCAGCCTGACTTAGTGTAATATTTCAGAACCATTCTTCAAAGAATAAAACACTAACCATTCATGTGATTTATTGGTGAATGTTATTTTTTTTATCAGCAATGAGCATTTATATATAATTTGCTAGAGAGGTAATGTGATGAGATAAAATTTCCTATAAATCTAGAATCTTTGTCATAAACTTTGTTAAAGTAGATCTTATTTAAAGTCAACTTGATTGTATAATAGAATTTAAGGTACATTGGTTCTAATGTTGTTTTGTGATTAACTGGTTTGCTTGAAGAATTTATAGTACAGACCCACCTGGGATGGCAACTAAATGAATACAAACTAAATGAAGAGTAACTTCCTATGAAAATTCTGAGTTTTGCTTAAAGCTTTAGAATTTTTAGTAAGTGCCTTTCTTTTAATAGACTATATTCTTTAGACCAGAATTAGGCTCACAATAAAATTGATTTCTCATGTATCCCTTGCTTCTATTTATACATAGCCTCCTCCATTATGAATATGCCCCACCAGAGTGGTAAGTCTGTTGCAATTGATGAATCTATGTTAACACATCATAATCACCCAAAGTTCACTAGTCCAAAGTTCACTAGTCCAAAGTATAAAGGAGTCAGTCTTGGTGTTTTAAGAGTGTCATTTTTTAAGTCTATTCTGAGACTGAAAAACTTGGGACTTGACAGTGATAAATAATGGAAATACATTAACCTAGAAAAGGGTTTATGACCACACTATTCTAAAGCAAATAGGCATAATTACTGCAAAGAGTCTACGAGTGTGGAAATGGACAGCTCTTTAAGGCATGACCTCCTCTTTAACAAAGGTTCTGGTAATCTTGAGATAGGTCACTTTGCCATGGTACCACCTGTTAATGGGGTGGAATCCTTGGTGTCTGTAATAACTAATGGGAGTTCTTATCTTCACATTACTACAGCTTTTCAGTTAAAGTAAAACTTTGTTCTATTTCTTGGGTTAACTTAAGTCTTCAAATTTCATATGATGGTAGTTACAAGGGCAAAAGGATTACAACAGCTTAAGTTACCTTCTAATAAAAGGGATGATGAAGTCTGATTGTACTGCAAAGATTCTTTATGGGTCTGATTTCTGTAATCCTATCTCCAGAATTTTACATAGTGATAATTCATGAATACAAAGAACTTGTGATGCTTTCAGCTGTATACTTTGCTTTTTTTTTTTTAAGTAACAAATAATGTAGTGGAGTAACTTTAGCTTTTTAAAAGTTAATCCTTAATCTATGGAAAACCTCAGTTTTCGAAAGAACATGGGTATTAGGATAAGGAAGATCTCTATGTTGTAAGTAATCATTAAGACCTAAATCCAAAACTGCATCTTAAAAAAAAAAAAACTTAAGGCACTTGAATGAATTCATTGTTAAGATAAGAGGTTTGGTTTTTAATAATAACATGACCACAGATTTCCTCAAGGCAGACAGAAAAGTTATCTGAGAGGAAGAAAATTAACTATAATTGCTGTAATATATTGACACTTCAGTTTCTTTTCTTGTGGTATATTTAAGCAAGGTAACTAAAATAGCTAAATTACTAAAGATGGTAACTGGTAAAGATACTGCTTTTTAATATCGCAATTCCAAGATATTAAGGGAAAATACATGTGAATAATTACATCCAATCAGTAAAGTTAATTTATGCACTAACTTTAGATTATTGTTTTGGTATGTTGCTAAAGCAAGATAAAATTACATAAATGAAGTAGTGCCAACTCTAAAATGTAACTTAGAAAATACTGAACTCCATGGAACACCCTCCTGGGCATTAAAATTGCTACTTTGCATTATCCTTAATGTTATAGTGGATTGTCATTAGCAATCATCATAAGTTCTGTAGAGATGTATGAGGGAGCAGCTGCTGCTGCCCAAGGTGAGAACATTGAGGTCAGATTTATCAGTTACTTGATTCCTTTTGAGTACCTTTTCTAATAGTTGCATGTGTAAGAAATTGTTACCCATTCAACACACCTTAGCTCATTTTTGAAAGACAAGAGCCACAGGAAATATGGATTACTGACAGTATTTTTCTAACTTTTTAAAGATATTCTTTTTCTGCATGTTTTTATAGATGTCTCCTCAAGACACTCGCTTGAGGAGAGTGAGAATCTATGTATTTTCAAGTGGTGACTTGCAAAGAGTTTTTCTTTTTTTTTTCTTTTTAAGATTTTACTTGTTTGACAGAGAGAGATAACAAGCAGGCATAGAGGCAGGCAGAGAGAGAGAGAGAGAGAGAGAGAGGGAAGCAGGCTCCCCACTGAGCAGAGAACATGATGCAGGGCTCGATCCCAGGACCCTGATATCATGACCTGAGCCGACGGCAGAGGCCTCAACCACTGAGCCACCCAGGCGCCCCCCAAAGAGTTTTTCTGTTGAAGGCAAGGATCATATTAATACTGTTAGCTTTGAGTCTAAAAGCTGTTTGAAAACTATTGAACTTTAAAAAGCCTATCCCCTCACAGTGTATAAATCTCACAAATCATATTGTACACCTTAAACAATTTGATTAGTAAATCATACCTCATTGAAGCAGTGGGAAGGAAAATACCCCTACAATGAAAACCTAATATAAAATTCACTTTGGCAGTCAGAATTTGAGATTTGTACATTTTCTCATCTGTGTCAGCAGTGATCGAAACTAAGCAGGAAGCTTGTGAACTTCTTTAGGTAAGTTCGTTATTGCCTTTGGTGATAAGGACCTAAAGTAAAAATTGAAAAACTGAATTAACTTTATGAAATTGTCAACCATAATTTTCCATTAGAACACAACAGAATAAGAAAATTTATTAAACTACCTCCTATGATTTTATCTGCTGAAGTACTTGCTATTTAGTAATCAAATATTGGAATATATTGTCTTTGCAGATGGCCAAGTCATCAAAATGTCAGGGGAAAGAGGAATGACTCTAGGTTGCTGAAATGCATTTTCGCATAAATTGCACCAAGATTTTAAATTTCATACAGACTTTTCCTTACAACTTTGCTTCTTAAAACCCTTTCACATACCACCAAATCTGCTAATACACTTGAAAAGTTTACAAGCAGCCTGCTATTAAATGATTTGTCCAGGAAAATTGAGATTTTAAATTTTTGATTATAATCTAACTTTTATAGAAATATTTTTCATGCCACCTACTATTCATGCTACTCTACCAGTTGGATATGACTTTGCTTAATGGTGTGTCCATACAGGAACATTTCCTTGAGTATTACTGAATGGAGCTTTTTTTACACAAATTTCTAGTTTGTAAGAAATTGCCTACAATCCTGGCTATAATCAAGACAAAATCCTATTGAATACTTTACTTTTATAAACACACGTTGCATGAGAAAGGCCTTTGTGAGGGTTTGGATTTTAGGGAGAGGAGGTATTGGTCAAAGGCTCCTTTGGCCTTGTACACTCAAGATGACTGTTAAGGTGGCTTATGAATAGACATTTAATAGTTAGGTATTTTAATGTATGCTTGAAGAAATACAAGAACATTAAACCCGTTATTTGATGGTATATTGAAATTTCTAGTTGCAAACAGAATCCTTAATTATAAATAACCACAACAGTTATTGGAGTGGATAAGAGACGCCAGAGTCCGAGGAAAAGTTGAAGACTCAAGGCTTTGGAAAGGTCAAGAGTCAGAACAGCTCCAGGTACTATGAGAATTTTTTTATTCCACATGCTGCTCTCGGGGAAGTTTTAACTATTTTCAGTCTTTGTCATTCAGAGTTCCTCCAAATGAACTTGTTTGGGTTACATGCCTACCCTTAAGCAAGGGGAGGGCAGCTGCCTAAGATGATAGGACTAGGAGTGTATCCTATGATTAATCTCTGTGAGAATGCTTTGTGTTCTGTGTGTCAGTAGCTCTATCTTCTTCGTGGCTGTGTAGTATCCTATTATAAAAATACACCATGATTTAGTTATCCACTGTACTTTTCATGACGTTTGGACTGCTCTGAGTTTGGAGCTTTCAAAAATAATTCTGCCATAAATATTCTGTATAAGGAACCATAAATTCGCATTTCTATTTAATATATACTTAAGAGAATTGCTGGGTCATAGAGTATATAAAATTGTTGTCTAGTTTTCCTTAATGCTCATTTAAGCACTTAAAAATCTATAAGAATGTGGGGAATTTCCTTGGGTTGTTGTAACAAATTACCACAAACTTGGTGGCTTACAAGAACAGAAATTTATTCTCTTACGGTTCTGTAGGCCAGAAGTCTAAAAGCAAGTTGTCAGCAGGACCACATGTCCTCTGAAGATTCTAAATGACAATCTTTGCTTCTTCCAGTGGCTTCATACATTACTTTGCATATGGCAGCATAACTCCTTTGTCTTCACATAGCCTTCTTTTCTCAGGCTTCTTCCTATTTCTTTTTTTTTTTTTTTTAAGATTTTATTTATTTGACAGAGAAACACAGCGAGAGAGGGAACACAAGCCGAGGGAGTGGTAGCCGGAGAAGCAGGCTTCCTGCCGAGCAAGGAGCCTGATGCGGGGCTTGATCTCAGGACCCTGGGAGCCGAAGGCAGACGCTTAACAACTGAGCCACCCAGGCACCCCTTCTTCCTATTTGTTAAAAGGATGTGTGTCATTGGGTTTAGGGCCCACTCTAATTTAGGATGATCTCATCTTAAGATCTTTAATTACATCAGCACAACCTTTTTCCCAAATAAGGTCACATTCATAGTTACTTGGTGGATGTATCATTTGGACCACCATTCATCCACCACAAAATGGGAAACGAAAACGAGGAAACTTAGCTATAACTTACTTTTCTTTAAGCCATGCCTACAGGTCAGTCCATATAGATCTAACCATAGTATAGATGTATATTAATTTATCCAGTGGTTTCCTTACTCATGGACATTGAAGATGTTTTTAAGCATTTGCAATTACAAACAATTCTGTAATACAGTCATACCTATAATGTTCTTCGCTTTCTGTAAGAATGCGTTCCTAGGGCCGCCTGGGTGGCTCAGTAGGTTAAGCCTCTCCCTTTGGCTCAGGTCATGATTTCAGGGTCCTGGGATCGAGCCCCACATCGGGCTCTCTGCTCAGCAGGTAGCCTGCTTCCGCCTCTCTCTGCCTGCCTCTCTGCCTACTTGTGATCTGTCTCCTCTCTCAAATAAATAAATAAAATCTTTAAAAAAAAAAAAATGCGTTCCTAAAGGTAGAACTCTTTGGACAATGGTCAAGTACATGCATTTGCAATTTTTTTTTTTTAGAGATTTTATTTTATTTGACAGAGATCACAAGCAGGCACAGAGGCAGGTGGCAGGGTGGGGGGGAAGCAGGCTCCCTGCTGAGCAGAGAGCGCAAGGCTGGATCCCAGGACTCTGAGATCATGACCTGAGCCAAAGGCAGAGGCTTTAAGCCACTCAGGTGCCCCTGCATTTGCAATTTTAAACAAGTATTTCCAGCAAGAAAATAGCTCTCCATATCCATGCCCTTAATAACATCAAATATTTCTCTCTACTAATTTTGCCAACCTAAGTGAAAAATGAAAAAAACCTGAGTGAAAATTAGTAATTCCTTGAGTGCAGAGGTTGAGCATTTTTTCCATGTTTATTGGACATAGAAATTTTCTCTTCTGATCTACTCATGTTTCCTCTCTGCTTTATGCTTTTTATTTCATTTAGCCTTCACATGTAGGCACTACTACTATATC
>CM053607.1:86859314-86876243 GCA_028646535.1 Procyon lotor
GCTCAGGTCATGATCTCCAGGTCTTGGGATTGATTGAGCCCCGCATCACGCTCCCTGCTTGGCCCCCTCTCTCTGCCTACTTGTAATCTCTCTCCTGTCAAATAAATAAAATCTAAAAAAAAAGTCACTTAGGGCTTGTTTCCCTCTCTCCTTTTCTTTTCCCCCTTCCCAGTATAAACAAAACATTTATACTCATGTTTTGTTTCTTAAATTCCATGCATGAGTGAAATCATATGGTATTTGTCTTTCTCTGACTGACTTATTGCTTAGCATAATACTCGGTGGGGAGCCTGCTTCCCCCTCTCTGCCTGCCTCTCGGCCTACTTGTGATCTCTGTCAAATAAATAAATCTAAAAAAAAAAAAAAATTATTGCAAACCAAAAAAGAAAAACACATTCCTAAAAAGTGGGTTAAGGTGATATGCATAAAGTTTTCAGCAAAGACAAAACATAAAGCTCTTATACATAGGAAAGGATGAACTTTACAATCATGAAAAATTATAGTGAGATGACCATTTCCAACTATTAGATTGACAAGGTTTCCAAAGGAAGGAAAGGAATCCAAAGGTTTCACAGATTATGGGAAACAGAAAAAATGTCGGTGAGAATATTAAGATAGTCTCTACAGGGAGCAACATGGCAAAAAATTAAATTTATAGATGCACATTCTCTTCAACCTAGCAGTTCTAATTCCTGAATCCAAATCTAGATTAGATTTCTAGATTCCATTAATGCAATCCTAAAAATGTATTCATAAATCTACAAAAATGAATTATGTAAAAGAATACTAATTGTAGCATTAAATAGCAAACAACTGCCCAGCCTAAAATTCCATCCATAAGAGCTTATTTAAATAAGTACGGGACCTATCTCTACATAAAAATATCATGCAACTTTAAAAAAGGCAGTTTTATATACTGGTATGGAGTAGTGTTCAAAAAATGTTGAGAAAAAACCACTTACCTATTAAGAGAACACTGTCTGAATTACCTACAAAAATGAATTTGAAAAGTTGAAAGGAGTAATATGACAGAAGCATCTTACCAGATTTATTTCAATTACATATTATTTTTACTGTCAGTAAACGTCCACAGCACACATACAACCGCAAACCATCAAAGGGCATGCTGTGAAGGATCCCTCACACGCCTGCCTTTTAGTCCCTCTTCAGAGATGACCTGAGTATCACCCTGAGGGGACCATCAATGACACAAAGACGTGTGTGTAAATGTGTATTTACATAAACGGCAGGTAGCATAATAGATTTCTGCACATTACTGTTGTCATTTAAATATATCTTCTTACCAGATTGCTCTACATAACAAGCAACAATGCAGTTTTTTATTTGAGAGAGTGAGTTGAGTGAGCGCGCGCCCAAGAGGGAGGAAGAGCCGAAAGAGAGGGACAAGCAGATTCCATGTTGAGCACGGAGCCTGTCCCCACAACCCTGAGATCATGACCTGGACTGAAATCAAGAAACTGGAGGCCTAACCAATAGAGAGAGATGGCCAGGCGCCCCAACGATGTGGTTATTTAAAAAAAATAAGGAAAAGAATAACCTGAATACAAGTATCCCCGTACTTTTCAAAAGTTTTCATTAGGCCACTCTGCTTTGTACCAAAGACATATGCTAGCAGCACCTGTTTTCACAAACCAAAAGAACTCTGAAGAGGATTTACGTTTTTATGAAAAAGGCAAAAACCAGAAATAACGTTCAGTGTGTGTTTTGCCAAGGCTGTTAATGGAGGCACTTTTGTCATCTGGGAGGTTCAAAAATTTTCCGTATAAATTAATGGTAAATGGTACTAGCTTCTTGGCTTTATGCTATTTCAGATTATGAAAGGTTTCACAAAAATTCTCTACTCCAGGTATTGGGGGAAACCTGTAATGTTAAAAATAGATTCAAACTATTTTAGAACTTCTATAACAATAGAAAAAAATAATTCTTAAACTACAACACACAGCTACTCAGCAATTAGGTAAGTGGGAAGAATAAAGTTATTATTAACTAGTTTATTCTTTCGGGGAAGCCATATGACAACATGCAATGATCTTTACAGAACTACTTAGAATCTAAAGCTCAATACCTGAAATTAATCATCAATACACAGAAATACTTCTGTGACACTAAAAAAAGCCTATAACAGTTGTATTATTACCATGTACAAACATTTATCACTGACCCCAAATGTAACATACTACTTTTAGGTACTTGAGAAATACAGATTATAGTATCATTGTTTCAACCATCACAACAGAGTTATCTTTTAAAAACATGGAATAACTGAAAATTACAGAATGAGAAGGTGCTGCAATGAACTGTGTCACTCAATCAAGTATTCAAAAAAAATATGATAAAACGTTTAGAAATAGAAGCGACTGGGGTGCCTGGCTGGCTTAGTCTGAAGACTGTGTGTCTCTTGACCTCAGGGTTATTGAGTTTCAGCCCCCCATTGGGTGTAGAGATTAATTAAATAAGCTTAAAAATAACAGGAGGGTAGTATACTTGTTTTCCTGCCATAGGTTATGAAAGTGGGCATTAGGCAACAGATGGCACAGGGCAGAGACCAGGAAAAAAGCCAACACTTGAGGTGAGTTTTCCATTCCCCCCAATTTGGCTGGACACAGTTTGCAAAGTGCAGCATGGAAGGCGGAGCCTGAACAGGTACTGTACTTCACATGTGGAATAAAGAGAGAGTTTGGGCCTTGGAACAAGGGACCTAGAATCTGAAGAGGTGGGGTCTAGAGGGCAGGGATTTGAAAATGAGGAGCTCCAGAAATTGGTGTAAAAATCCTACTTAGGTACTTGGCCTAATCCTAAATTATGCAGACAGCATGGAGCTTGGGAGGGGGGCTGAGAGCTGGAGAGAGAGCTCTGAGGTCACGTGCCATCATTTACTCTGTGGCCCAAAGACACACCATTTCACCTCTCTGAGTCTTTTTCTTGTCTGTAAAATGAGAATAATAATAAATCTAACTTCATGGTGCTATAAAGACCAAATGAAGTAACCTATGCCTAGCACACCCAGTAATCTTTCAAAAAATATAGCTTTTCTTACTACTTACAAAAGGGAGACAAATTAAATGTGGCAGTTTCTAGTTTCCTTTACGATAAAAACCCAAACTGAGGGGCGCCTGGGTGGCTCAGCGGGTTAAAGCCTCTGCCTTCGCCTTGGGTCATGATCTCAGGGTCCTAGGATCGAGCCCCGCATCGGGCTCTCTGCTCAGCAGGGAGCCTTCTTCCCCCTTTCTCTGCCGACTTGTGATCTCTCTGTCAAATAAAGAAATAAAATCTTTAAAAAAAAGAAAAATAAAACCCAAATTGATATATCTAAGGAATCTACTGAAACCAAATTCCATAAAGTAAGATTTTATTTACTCTTAGCAAGAAGTCTTTATCTAAACACAAAGACTCATTAATATTTAGATACACTGCTTCACATCTGTCTCCTGCCTGGAAACCAAGAACTGGTTTTATTTAAAGTTAAATACAGCTCTCCGCCATCCTTCTGGGCTGCCACAGTGGTGCCCGTGAATGCCCTGGCTGATGCTCTCAAGAGCATTACCACTGCGGAGTTCTTACTAAGCCGTGCTCCAGAATCGTCATTCAGTTTCTATCTGTGATGATGAAGCATGGCTACATTTCTGATTTTGAAATCACTGATGATCACAGAACTGGGAAAATTGCTGTGAACCTCATGGGAAGGTTAAAGAATAATGTTCCTGTCCTACCAGTTTGGTTTCATCGTCCTGACAAACTCAGCTGGCATCACGGACCATCAAGAAGCAAGATGAAAACACACAGGAGGGAAAATCCTGGGATTCTTTTTCTAGGGATGTAATACATAATGTAATACATACATTCAAATAAAATGCCAATGGAAATGAGTGAATGAAGTAAAATATAACTCAATTCCAAATTATGTGCCATTTTAAAATATAAAAGACAAATTTGTATGTCATAATAACTAGTAATAAAAGAATCAGAACTTGGGGCGCCTGGGTGGCTCAGTGGTTAAAGCCTCTGCCTTCGGCTCAGGTCATGATCTCAGGGTCCTGGGATCGAGCCCCGCATCGGGCTCTCTGCTCAGCGGGGAGCCTGCTCCCCGCCCCCCGGCCTCTCTACTTGTGATCTCTCTCCTCTCTGTCAAATAAAGTCTTAAAAAAAAAAAAAATCAGAACTACAAAGCTCATAAATTACCTTCCTCAACTACATTACTTGTTATCTTCAAAATGTGTTACATATAGTATCTTAGGACAACAGCTGAACTGCATAATTCTAACTAAAAACTATCCTGTGCAAAAGAGTAAGGTTCTAAAATAGGTAAAATTAATCTTTGCTCATAGAATTCCAAATGGTGACTTCCAAAATGGGTTAAGTGTGGTGAATGAATGGAAACAAAAACAGTGACCTTTTATACTTAAGAAAATGCTCTGTATCTTGGTTACGGTGTAGTCAGCAATGATATACCTTCTCAAAACTGACCAAACTCTCCATTTTATTTTAAAGATTTATTATTTCAGTGAGAATGAGGGAGAGCAAGACAGTGAGTGAGAGAGAGCTTGAGAGCGTGAGCAGGGGGCGGGGCTCAGGGAGAGGGAGGTAAGGAGACTCAGCAGGAGTCTGACAAGGGGCTTGATCTGAGGACCCCGAGATCACGATCTGAGCCACGATCCAGAGTCAGACACTCAACCGAGCCACCCAGGTACTTCCAAACTCTCCATTTCAAATGCCTGCATTTTACTATATATAAATTATACCTCAAAAAAAGGTACTGTGAAAAAAAAATGTGGGCTGTGTACAAGTGTCATTGGGTCCTTCTGTAAGGCCATGATTCATACATAAAAATGACCAAATGCCAAGTACTTAGTGAGATAACTATATAATGAATGTCTTCTACAAAATGCTGTATACAAAACAGACTCTATCTGCAGAGGCAGGAATTGCTCTTATTCAAGGTTCAGAATTTGATTTTTGAACTGTATTGTTTTTATACTCACCAAGAGCTTCAAGAGACAGATGCTTTAGAAGTTTTTAACTCTTAAAGACCATTATCCCTGTAGTTTATGTTAATGGCAACCATGCAGAAAAGCTAAACTTACTAAACATGACTGAGATACAGTGATCTCTAATGAAGGCACTCTTCCAATATGTCACCTCCCCGTTTCTCCTTGGAATGGGGCTACTGCTGTGGCTCAGAAACAAACCCTGGAATTTTCCAACTAGGATTCCTCACAACCGCAATGACAGTTCTTCCAACAAAAGCCAGAAAACTAGCTTTAACTTTATTACTGGGATTACTCTAGACAGTGTGATGACTTTGTTTTCTGTCTGTACTTAAGGGGGAAGCTGCTTCATTATTCAATATTTAAAATAAATAGTGCCTAAAAATGCCCTATGTCAAAAACCATTACAATTACCTCAACCTTCTAAATCAAATAATGTAGAATTTGTTATAAAGAAAAGTCTTCTTTAAAACTAGTGAAAACCAGGGGTACCCTGGGTGGGTCAGGTGATTAAGTGTCTGACTTCAACACACACTGTGATCCTCAGGGTCTTGGAATTGAGCCCCATGCATCAGGCTCCCTTGTCCCTCCCCCTCTCCTCCTCCCTGCCCCGCCCCACGGCTCATGCACGCTCTCTCTCTGCAATAAACAAAAACTAGTGAAAAAGAGAAGTGATGGATAACCTTTCATAATGGATTAAAGAAATATCTGAAAACAACTCCAAAATTTCTATTTCCCATTTCCTCTCTTTTGACAGCTTGTCTATGTTCTAAGCCCATCCTAGATGTCGAAAACCTGTGCCAGATACTGCCGACACGATCAAGACTGAGATGTAGTGCCTTGCTTCTAATGACAGACAAAAGACAAACACATAAACAATAAAGATAATGGGAAAAACTATGTAACAGAAATAAAGAGCAGATTCAAAGGCGGGAAATTACCAGGGATGGGAGTGGACAAAGAGACGGGGTGGTATTAGCAACAATGCAATGACAAATCTACCTTAGGTCTTGAAACCCCTTGACCTAATGCTTTGGGCTTTGTACATTCTCTGCCTGGAGCATTTTAGCTCATTTCACACCCTGACCACTTTTTCTATTTACCTTTTTAGGTAAAATTCACTTGGCTGAATAACCTAAAGAACTTCAACTGAATGAAAATGACTTTAATGAAAGAATGAAATACGGGTAACTATACTTAAAAATTTTTTTTTAAATATTTTATTTTTAAGTAATCTCTACACCCAGTAAAGGGCTCGAACTCACAACCCCAGGAACAATGCTCGCATTCTCTACTGACGAAGGCTGCCTGGTGCACCTGGGTAATTATACTTCTAAATTTGATGATTTATGTAATTTAAAAAATATACCTCCCAAGAATGCAACACTCATTTTGAAATGGACAAGAAAAAACATTTTTCCAAAATCTGCTTCTCAAGGCAACATGGAAACATCAAGAAACATAATGTCCACAATATTCTACCACATAGTCACAAAAGAAGTTTACCTGAAAGCTATGAAAGAAAACAGAATCAAATTACCACATATAAGAAGGTACCCACTGTTAATGTTATCCAGAGTGCCAAAAGCTACTGAACTACATGAACAATGGCTTAACAGGCAAACAATCTGACAAAAACAATATATAAAAAACATTAAAATGGGGGATGGCGGGGGAGGACGCCTGGGTGGCTCAGTGGCTTAAAGCCTCTACCTCTGGCTCAGGTTATGAACTCAGGGTCCTGGGATCGAGCCCTGCCTGCACTGGGCTCTCTGTTCAGCAGGGAGCCTGCTTCCCCCTCTCTGCCTGCCTCTCTGCCTACCTGTGATATCTTTCTCTGTGTCAAATAAATAAAATCTTTACTAAAAACAAAACTAAAATGAGATGTTTAGTACAGATACACACGTGCACAAAATGCTATGATGGCATCTTTATCAAATATAGATGAATATGAACTGAAAGTAGAAAGTAGTATGTGAAAAAGGAATACAATGAGAGACACAGCTTCTACCAATTTAAAACTACTGAACATTTTTTTCTTTGTGTTTTTTAAATGCTTCATGCACATACACATATATTTTACTACATCATTTAAATAGATATTCCAGACATTTTAACACTTCATATACGAATAACTTCAGTATGCAAATTTAAAGACACTCTTCCATATACTACAACACCCTCGTCATAGCTCATAAAGGCGGACAAGCAGGGAAGGCTATCATCTTATTTCATCTAATTATCTAATGTCATTTAAAATCCAGTGCATATTCAAATTTCTTCAACCCTCAAGACTTTTGTAGAAGGCCCAGCAAACCAGATTCCAACCAAGGCCACATATGGCATTTAATTTGGGCATTTGGCCATTATGTCTCTTAGGTCACTTTTAAGCTAAAACAGTTACTCACTCCATGCCTTTTTTTCTTTCACTGACTTTTTAAAGACAAGAAGCCAGTTACGTTCCGCATCATTTCACATTCTAGACCCATCTATCTGATCATTTCTTTTGTGGCATCATTTAACTTTGCTGCTCTATCCCCAGTTGTTTCCAGTGAGTGGAAAAGTAGATCTTATAGGCCTGATTAAATTCCAGTTAAACTCTGTGGAGCACAACACTTCAGAAATGATTTGGTCTATTTCACACTGCATCACAAATCAAAAACCAAGTCTGGCTGCTTGACCACACTGGTGCAGTATCATCACTAAGTCTAAGGATCTCTTTACTATAAAGATTTTTTTTTCCCAAACCACTAACCAAGTATTTGCTGAGATGAGAGATCTTTGACATGAAAGAATGTACATCAATCTTTTATCAAATTGTTTTGACATCAAAATGTATTTAATACTACTGTATATAGAAAACCCTAAAAGACTACACCAAAAAAACTTCTAGAACTGATAAATGAATTCAGTAAAGTCACAGGATACAAAATCAATGTAGAGAAATTTGTTGCATTTCTATATACTGATGAGCTAGTAGAAACAGAAAATAAGACAACAATTCCATTTATAATTGCACCAAAACCAATAAAATACTTAAGAATAAAATTAACCAAGGAGGTTAAAGACTTGCACACTGAAAACTCTGTAAACACTGAGGAAAGAAACTGAAGATGACAAAACAAACAGAAAGATATTCTACATTCATGGAGAAAGACTATTATTAAAATGTCCATACTACCCAAAGCCATCTATAAATTTAATGGAATCCCTATGACAACACACAGCATCTTCCACAGAACTAGAACAAATAATCCTAAAATTTCTATGGAACCATAAAAGAACTTGATTAGTCCAAGCAATCTTAAAAAAGATGACCCAGACTGTATGTATCACAATCTCCAATTTCAAAAAAGACTATCAAGCAGTATTGATCAAAATAGCATGGTACTGGCATACACATGAAAAACACATAGATCAATGGAACAGAACTGAGAACCCAGAAATAAACCCATGCTTATATCATAATTATTCTTCAACAAAGGAGGCAAGAACATACAATGACAAAAAGCCAATCTCTTCAACAAATGGTGTTGAGAAAATTGGGACAGCTACATACAAAACAATGAAACTGGACCACTTCCTTGCACTGTACACAAAATACCTTTATGTGAGACCTGAAACCAAAAAATTCCTAAAAAAAAAAAAAAGGCAGTAATCACTCTGATATTAACTGTAGAAACATTTTTCTAGGTATGCTTCCTTTGGTAAGGCAAATAAAAACAAAAATAAATTACTGGGATTACACCAAAAACCAAAATAAAAAGATTTTGCAGTGAAAGAAATCCAATAAAACAAAAAGGAAACCTACCGACTGGGAGAAGATATTTGCAAATGATATATTCAACTAAGGGCTTAATACCCAAAATATATAAAGAATGTGTGCAACTCAACATGAAAAAAATCAAACAACCTAAGGGAAAATGAGAGGACAATATGAATAGTTATTTTTCCAAAGAAAACATACAGATGGCCAACAGACATATGAAAAGATGCTCAACATCACTACTCATCAGGGAAATGGATTTTAAAACCAGAATGAGATATACCTCACACCAGTCAGAATGGCTAAAATCAACAGAACAAGAAACAACAGGTGTTGGTAAAGACGTGGAGGAAAATATACTCATATACATACTGTCCATCATATACTGTTGGTGGGAATGCAAACTGGTATAGCCACTGTGGAAAACAGTATGGAGACAACGATTAATTTTCACAAAATTATAAATAGGCCATATGATCAGGTCATTCCGTCACTGGCTATTTGCTCAAGGAAAACAAAAACACTAATTCAAAAATATATATGCATCCTGGGGCACTTGGGTGGCTCAGTTGTTCGGCGTCTGCCTTTGGCTCAGGTCATGATCCCAGGGTCATGGGATCGGACCCAAGTCAGGCTCCCTGCTCCTCAGAGAGCCTGCTTTTCTCTCTCTCTCCCTCTGCTTGTGTTCCCTTTCTCGTTGAGTATCTGTCAAATAAATAATATCTTAAAAAAAAAAGATATATGTTTCCCTATGTTTATTGCAACATTACTTAAAATAGTGAAGATATGGAAGCAACCCAATTCTTCATCAATAGAGAAACACAAAGATGTGTGTACACACACACACACACACACACACAAACATGCATGATGGAGCATTACTCAGCCATGACTAAGAACGAAACTTTGCCATTTGAGACAACATTGATGGATGTAGAGTATAATGAGAGTAAGTGAAATAAGTACGAGAAAGACAAACAACAAAACCAAAGATCAAAGAAACAAGAGCCTTTTAAAGATTTATTTTAGAGAGGGAGGGAGAGAGGCGAGTACTCGAGTGGGAGGAGCAGAGGGAGAGACAGAGTCAAGCAGGCTGCACCAAGCACAGAGCCTGGCATGGGGCTCAATCTCACGACCTTAGCTGAAACCAAGAGTTGAATGTTTAACCAACTGCAACACCTGGTGCCCCAAAACATACTCTCTCTTTTTTTTTTTTTTTAAAAGATTTTATTTATTTGACAGAGAGAAACACAGCGAGAGAGGGAACACAAGCAGAGGGAATGGTAGAGAGCCCAATGCGGGGCTTGACCCCAGGACCCAGGGATCATGACCTGAGCCGAAGGCAGACGCTTAACGACTGAGCCACCCAGGCGCCCCCCAAAACATACTCTTAAACAGAGAGAGCGAACTTGTGGTTGACAGAGGGGAGGCTGGTGAGCAGATGGGTGAAATGGGTGAAAGGGATTAGGGGTACACGTGGGATGTAGCACTGATTTGTGTGTACAACTGTTGAATCATTGTGTTGTATACTTGAAACTAATATAACACTATGTTACTTGTACTTGAATTCAAAATAAAAATGTACCTAATGTTTTTTCTTCTTCTTTTTTTAAATTTTATTTGCCAGAAAGAGAGAGAGAGCAAGAGAGGGAACACAAGCCAGGGGAGAGGGAAAGGGAGAAGCAGACCAGGGAGATTGATGCGGGGCTTGATCCCAAGACCCTGGGATTATAACCTGAGCTGAAGGCAGATGCTTAATGACTAAGCGACCCAGGCGCCCCTTAATAGTTTTCTATTAACTTTTCTATTTTTTAACATTTCATTAAAAAAATTTTTTTCTTCTAAGAAAGATTTATTTGAGAGAGAGAATGAGCATACCTGCAAGTACAAGCAGGGGGAACGGTGGAGGGAAAGCGAGAAGCAGGCTCCCCGCTGAGCAGGGAGCCCGACATGGGACTCGATCCCAGGACCACAGGATCATGACCTCAGTCCAAGGCAGATGATCAGCCGGCTGAACCATGGAAGCACCCCGCCATTTCAATTTTTTAAACATATGTTGTGAAATTTATACGAAAGATTCACTTTTATAATGGTAGACTTACTCCTTAATTAAAATGTGAGCACCTTCCTTCTTTTTGGTTTTGTTTGAAACCCTGTAAGGAAACATAAGGAAATTTAAAAGAATAGAATACATATTTCCACTTTGTTCATATAACACATTTTACTAGTTCTACTTAACAAAGTATCATCAGAAAGTAAGTTCATGGTCTTCAAATATGCTTTAAAAGTGATCCCAGAGTGAACAACTATTAGGCTGTAATTAAGAAATTTTCTTCTTTCACAAAGTCCAGTGATATTCCTGAACCAACTTACACTTTAATTCTGTCAGGTAAAATATACACTTAAAATATACACTGTGTCACTCTCATTTATTAAAACAAAACCATTAGAGACTGCTATGTACTAAAGCACATTTTAGAAGTTAAAAAAAGCAGGACCAGGGGGCGCCTGGGTGGCTCAGTCGTTAAGCATCTGCCTTCGGCCCAGGTCATGATCCCAGGGGCCTGGGATCGAGCCCTGCATCGGGCTCTCTGCTCTGCAGGAAGCCTGCTTCTCCCGCTACCATTCCCTCTCTCGCTGTGTTTCTGTCAAATAAATAAAATCTTAAAAAAAAAAAAATTATTAAAAAAAAGCAGGACCGGTACTCAAATATTTGTTTTTCCTGGTCAGACCTAATCCAAATGTCCTATTCCTCTCTCTTGCTTCCCCGTGTCCTACTTTCCCTACACATATATCAACTTCCCACTTTACTATTAATCTATACTTTAGAGACCACAGATATATTAAAAGTGATTTACTCTGAATAAGTACCAAAGTTATAGCCTATTTGATGTTATTCCAAAAACACTACTCTTAATTATGCTTTGCTTTCTAGATTTCCAGAGGCTAAGACTGGACCCAAATCCTGTCTGGCTGCTCTAATGGGAACAGGCTGCTAATGGAAAAGTTGTCAGGCATGTGTTTCTGTGAAGCAATGGTTAAGAAATGTTAGCTGAGGGGCGCCTAGGTGGCTCATTTGGCTGTGTCTGACTCTTAATTTCAGCTCTGGTCAGGCTCTCGGGGTTGTGAGAGCAAGCCCTACGTAGGGTTCTGTACTCAGAAGCTTAAGATCCTCTCTCTCTCTCTCCTTGTGCTCCTCACCCCACCAATAAATAAATTTAAAAAAAAAAAAACAAAAAACAAAAAAACTGAGAGCTGTGCCTCACAAACCCAGGGAAGCAGCTCTTTCCTCCCATGAGTCTTGTCCCTGTGCTTTAATAAAACACCTCTTTGGAGCACCTGGGTGGCTTAGTTGGTTAGGTGCCTGCTTTTGGATCGAGGCCCGCACTGGGCTCCTTGCTCAGTGGGAAACCTGCTTCTCCCTCTCCAAATCCCCCTGCTTGTGTTCCCTCTCTGTCTCTCTCTGGCAAATGCATAAAATCTTTAAAAACAAACAAAAAACACCTTTCTGCACCAAAACAAAACAAAAAAACAAGTTTACTGTAGGCAATGGTTTTTAAAACATATTTAGCTGTTAGAAAACTTAATCATTAGGAGCTTCTTTTTAATGGTAACAATTTTAAGGCAACAAAAATGTAAGATCTAGGAAACCGATTTCTTTACACTTCTGAATATAAATATGTTTACATTTTAATGTATGCAAATATACAAATAATACTCCTTAAAGATCTTTTCTTAGGAACAAGTTAGTCATAGGTTGGTCCTGAATTTGTGGCAAATATTCTGGACCAGGCTGCATTCCTAAGAACTGTTGCTTGAACTCAGGAAAGAAACGGAAACACGTGCAATTTAATGGTCAGCGTCATAGCTGTAAATCCAGTGAATCTTCTGGCTTTAATTATAAAGTACAGTCAAGTACCTGAAATAGGAGTACTTACAAATGTAATTTTACCAAGTCTAATTTTCATCTATGCCATCCTTCAAATTAAACATGTTCAAAATGTTGGGGTACCTGGGTGACTCAACTGGTTAAGTATGTGACTCTTGATTTCGGCTCAGGTCATGATCTCAGGGTGGTGACACTGAGCCTTGCATCGGTTTTATTCCAATCATAAAAGTTTTAAAAAGGGCAAAGATAATCTATGATGTTATAAGTCAGGAAAATGGTTACCCTTGGGAAATGGATTTGTAATGACTAGAAAGAGATATAAGGACACTTCAGGATTACAATAATTTTTTTTTTAAATACAGCTCTTTGTTTGCTTTTTAAAAGATTTTGTCAGAGAGAGAGCGAATAAGCACGTGCACACAAGCAGTAGGGGAGCTGCAGGCAGAGAGAGAAGTATGCTCTCTGCTGAATAAGGAGCCTAGTGTGGGACTTGATCCATGTGGTCATGAACTGAACTGAAGGCAGATGCTTAATGAACTGAGCCACGCAGGCGTCCCAATAATGTTCTTTTTAATCAAGCTGTTCACTTACAATATATGTATTTTTCTGAATATATATAGTTCAACAAAAAGTTTACAATGACCAAATAAAACCATGAACCTATGCATAATATAAACCTGAAAATAAATCAAAATATGGTGCATCTGGGTGAAAGAGCTCTCTCTTGTTCTAAAAAATTGAAAAATAATCACGAGTTACATCAATAGTTTATTTATATATTATACATATATTTTTAGATTTATTTATTTTAGAGAGAAAAGAGCATGGAAGGCCTTTCAGGGGTGGAGAGAGAATGAGAGACTCCTAGACTCTGTGACAAGCCTGAGGCAGAGCTTGAGACTATGACCTTGAGGCCACACCCGGAGCGGAAACCAAGAGTCGGACACCCAGCCAACTGTGCCACCCAGACGCCTCGACATTTTTCAAAATATTTCCTAATAAAAAATATGCACAGAAATGTGAAGTGCAAAAATGGAAGCTTACCAAGTGAAGTAAATGGTCCTAAATTACAAACGGTTAGTTTGTTATTTTCCATCATCTTTTTGGTCATTAAAAGGGGAATTTTATCATGCAATACAAATATACAAGGTTATACAAGAGCTCAACATTAGCTTTTAAATAGTAGTATTAATGGGAGCATGTACAGGCAATACATTTAAAAAATTACACTTTCAGATCAGTTTTTCTGCTTTTATGTATTAATTAACCAGAAATTCAAGTACCTACAATATCACATCATAAACTCAGCATGGCATAATAGCTTCCTTTTAAAAAGTTTAAAAATTGCCATGACTCAAGACACAGGTTGTTTCCATCCCAGCAAGTTTGTTGCTGTGGAGACAATGAGACCTGTAACGTTCTGTTAGGCTCATGGAGTAGAGTGGAAGTTACAAGAATTTTCAACATCAGAAAAAATTAAGGAATAAAAATTTTAGATCATCTGCAAAAATAGTAATCAGTGTATGCCCTACAATTTGATTTCTAGGGTCCTACGGTCAAGAAATTGGTTCCTAAAGGTTACAGGTGGATAATTTGTGAAGTCTGTGCACATTCAAGGGAAGGTCAAAGAAGCCCAACTGAAAGAACTCTGGACTGACACTAACAACTGTGGGTTGAACAAAAGTTCTTTCTAAAAGTGTTATTTTGAAGATTATGATTTTGACTTTGGAGGAACTACAGTGATTGGCAATGAAAGGAAATCACATGTAAAATTCCTAAAATAAAAACTGACTTTAAAGAAAATATTTTTAATTTTTTTTTTTAAAGATTTATTTATTTGACAGAGAGACACAGTGAGAGAGGGAACAAAGGCAAAGGGAGGGGGAGAGGGAGAAGCAGGCTTCCCGCCAAGCAGGGAGCCTGATGTGGGGCTGGATCCCAGGACTACAGGATCATGACCTGAGCCAAAGGCAGATAACTTAACGACTGAGCCACCCAGGTGCCCCGAAATTAAAAAAATTTTTTTTTTTTTTTTTGATTTTATTTATTTGACAGTGAGAAACACAGCGAGAGAGGGAACACAAGCAGAGGGAATGGTAGCGGGAGAAGCAGGCTTCCTGCCGAGCAGGGAGCCCGATGCGGGGCTCGATCCCAGGACTCTGAGATCATGACCTGAGCCAAAGGCAGACGCTTAACGACTGAGCCACCCAGGCGCCCCTAAAAAATTTCTTGATAAATCACAATACTACATGCCTGCAACAGACTGATGTATCAAATGACAAGTATATGCCAGTTTGGCATTTATCACCTCAGACTTGCTTCTATGCACAAAAATAACCTAACACTTTCTTTTTTTCAAGGTATTATTATATCCTATAATGCATTTTGATTTCAGATTGAAAGAGAAAGACTAATAAGACTGGAAAATAATTTGGAAGGAATGTCATTAAATTATAAAACATTATCAACATAATCTGATAACATGAAAAAATTTTAAATGCACTACACAGTTACACTGAACAGGGAGAATACAAGAGTAATATGAGCTTTAAACAAATAATTGTTGTTTTTTTTTTTAATATTTGTGTGTTTTTGAACTTTAAGGTAATTTGCAACCCTTACGATCTACCAAACATAACAAATCACTTTTTAGTCACAAACAAAATTAAGCCACATAACGAAAAAGTAGTTGTTAGGAAAGATGCTAAGTGATCACTTACCATATAGTAACCAGTATGATAGCCACTCATGTACCAAGAGATTAACATACTTCCCAAAGCATCAGCATCATCAAAAGAATCTGGACATATGGGAGGTGGTGGGGGAATTATCTGAAAATGGGGAAAAACATACTTTAAAGTCAATAAACAAAAACTGAAGTCTAGACATCCATTTTACATAGAGAATGCTGGATATTTGTTGTATCTTCCCCTATTTTATGCCACTTCCTATTTAAAACTTAAAAAAAATTTGACATTTTGAGAAAGCCAACCAGTAACAACAACAAAAGACCAACAAAATAAAAATGAGTAAGAATCAAAGGACGATACATGATGTAAAATGGTAGGTATTTTGTTTTGATTTTGGAACTATTATTCCATTCCATTATGAATTTATGGGTAAAAGACCAAGTATATTATACTTTAAAAAATATATGTATTTATTCAGAGACACAAAGCGAGATAGCCTGTGTGCATGTACCCGTGCTTCTGGGTAGGGGCAGAGGGAGAGAATCTGAAGCAGAATTCGATGCTGAGTGTGGAGCCTGACCAGGGGTTCAACCCCAGGACCCCGAGATCATGACCTGAGCCAAAATCAAGAGTCAGATGCCCAAACGACTGAGCCACCCAGACATCGCAAGTATACATACTTCTAAAAACCACCCAGACAGCATTTTCAGTAAAGGTCTTGGGTAGAACAACGGCACTGCCCCCACCCGAACACATGCAATTGGCTAAAAAGCGTCCTGCATCTAGCCTCCTGTTGACATCCAGAGGTCTACCATTACATATCAACACAAACTACATGAAGTTAATATCCAAGCATGTCTGGAAGAGCAGAAGATTAATCCTTATTTACAGTGCAATTAAATCCTTTGAAATAAGAGATACCTCTGTGTAGAATGAGATACAATTTCTGACAGGAAGGAAGCAGGCAATAGGCTCTAAGTTGGGGCCAATAAGAGGACTGAGTGTAGGTAGCAGAAGGGCATTAAAAACAAAAACCTGAGGTTTAGTTCCAATTTTTACCCATTAGAATGTGACCACAGGGATGGTCTAAAAAGGACATTTCCCAATCAACTATGTGCTGGTAAATCCCTAAGTATGTATGAAGGCAAGGTTTAATCTGAATTCTTTTGCACTTACTGGTGGTCCAGAAGGAAATGGAGGCAGCCAACATGATAAGAAGTGTGGTGGTGGTGGAGGTGGTGGTGGGCCACTGAATTTTAGACCAGGCTGTAAAGAACATTCCAAAGGAAGATTAATTTACCAATTTACACGTGAAAGGAGGAAAAAGATTCAATGCCGTAAGTGTCAAAATAACCATCCAGAATATATACCAAAAAAGATGAGGGGTGCTTGGGTGGCTCAGTGGGTTAAAGCCTCTGCCTTTGGCTCAGGTCATGATCTCAGGGTCCTGGGATCAAGCCCCGAATCGAACTCTCTGCTCAGCGGGGAGTCTGCTTCCCCCTCTCCCTCTGCCTGCCTCTCTGCCTACTTGTGATCTTTGTCAAATAAATACATGAAATCTTAAAAAAAAAAAAAAAA
>CM053607.1:86882341-86912505 GCA_028646535.1 Procyon lotor
AAAAAAAAAAAAAGAAGAATGTTTAAGTCTTAAATAAACATTTACATTCATTACAGTAGAATTCATTACCATACAGAACTGAATTTAAAATAGTTCATCTTAAAAGGAAACAGTCAACAAAACAAACAGGCAACCCACAGAATGGGAGAAGATATCCACAAATGACACTACAGACAAAGGTCTGATATCTAAGATCTATAAAGAACTCCTCAAACTCAACAATCAAAAACAGATAATCATGTCAAAAAATGGGCAGAAGACATGAACAGACACTTCTCCAAAGAAGACATACAAATGGCTCACAGACACATGAAAAAATGTTCATCATCATTAGCCATCAGGGAGATTCAAATCAAAACCACATTGAGATACCACCTTACATCAGTTAGAATGGCCAAGAACAATAAGACAGTAAACAACAAATATTGGAGAGGAAGTGGAGATAGGGGAACCCTCTTACACTATTGGTAGGAATGCAAGTTGGTGCAGCCACTTTAGAAAACAGTGTGGAGATTCCTCAAGAAATTAAAAATAGAGCTACCCTACGACCCTGCAATTGCACTACTGGGTATTTATCCCAAAGATGCAGATGTAGTACAAAGAAGTACCCCAATATTCATAGCAGCAATGGCCACCATCGCCAAACCGTGGAAAGAGCCAAGGTGCCCTTCAACAGACGAATGGATAAAGAAGATATGGTCCATATATACAATGGAATATTATGCCTCCATCAGAAAGGATGTATATCCAAATTTTGTATCAACATGGACGAGACTAGAAGAGATTATGCAGAGTGAAATAAGTCAAGCGGAGAGAGTCAGTTATCATGTGGTTGCACTTACGTGTGGAGCCTAAGGAAGAACATGGAGAACATTGGGAGAAGGAAAGGAGGAGTGAATTGAGAGAAATCGGAGGGGGAGATGAACCTTGAGAGACTGTGGACTCTGAGAAACAAACTGAGGGTTCTGGAGGGGAAGGGAGTGGGGGGCTGGGTGAGCCTGATGGTGGATATTGAGGAGGGCACGTATTACATGGAGCACTGGGTGTGGTGCATGAACAATAAATCTTGGAACACTGAAAAAATAAAATTAATTACAAAAAAAATAGTTCATCTTAGATACAAGAGTTTAATGGAGGATTTAATGGAGGGGTTATTAAGAGTTTCACATGGAGAGCATAAAAGAAGTCTTCATTTTACTTATTGGGCAACCTTATGAACAGGGTTACAAGGTTGAGTAAATACAGCCAAGTCCTTGAATCCTCTAAAGGTAATTTTATGCATACCTGAGAGTTCAGTCAGCTTTTCAGCTCTTTTACTCTTTGTTACAATTATTCCAATCTCAAAATAAAAACAAAAACGATTATTAAATTATTTCTTCTTCATAAGAATGTACATAATGAAAATAAATTAGTAATTATAAAAGACATAAGTAACATACAAGAAACTTTTTCTCACAATGCTTTTGACAGAAATTGAGCTCTGAGTTCACTGTACCTAACTTAACTTTTAGAAATGCCTTGCTTGTCACTGATAACTGCCAGAAACTGTTAAAAAATCTGGGTCAGATAATAATAATTCATTGAATGTATGCCCAACGTTTTAAAAATAAATTAGCATTGGTAGCAATATCAGGAATCGAGTTCTGAATTCCATCACTTATCTACATACCTGACTAATAGGATTCTGATCAAAATATTCTTCTACGAAGTATTCCAACAACTGTTTAAAGAAAACAAAAATACCAGATAAGGGCAAAATCACCACACAGAATATGTTTTGTGAAACCTATTTATCAAGCATTACTTCTCATGATTTTTAGGCTCACAGAATTTTCAAATATGTTTAGTAAAAATATTAAATAAACAAACATCAATATAAAACATATAAATAACTAAAAATCACAATAGTAAATAAACCTGAATTTAAAATGGTAAGTGATGAAATGGGTTTAACAGATGGAACCAGGGCTCTGGGTGGCTTAGTTAGTCAAGGACTGACTCTTGATCTCGGCTCAGGTGGTGATCTCAGGGCCATGAGACTGAGCCCCAAGCCAGGTTCCGTGCTCAGTGGGAAATCTGCTGGAGATTCTTTCTGTCCCTACCCCAACCCTCATGCATGCACTCTAACAGATAAATAGTCAAAAAAGAAAAAGAAAAGATAAAACCATCTGGACTTGTGACAGAGAAATAATATAAACATGGAAAGATCCAATGAAGCCAGAAACAAGAAGATGAGCAGAAACAAGGATGGGTTTTGATAAATTAGGAATAATCTGAATGTGTTTATGAACTGGGGAGAATGATTTGAGTAAGTCCAAAGATAATAAAAAGGGATAACTGACAAAGCAAGACCAAGACTGGGGTGGGAGGACAGAAATTAAGAACAGTAATAATTAGCCATTTTGTATCATTTTCCTAAGCGATGTGATTAAACTTCTAATTAGTTATAGTTTGTATTAACTCAAAAAAGTTATTCTTTAAAAAAATTTCTTCACAGGAATGTGTAATATTTACTCAAGGAAGAGGGTAGACAGAAAGAACTCTGACCAAGTCCTAGGGCATTCCAGCATTCTAAAGTGGGAGAGAGGAGCCTAAGAAAAAACAGAAACTATATGTGACCAAAGTCAAAAGAAGGATGTGTCGGATGCCTGTCTAGCTCAGTCCTTAGAGCATGCCAATCTTGATCATAGGGTTATAAGTTTGAGCCCCACATCAGGGGTAGAGATTAATTAAAAACAAAAACAAACCAAAAAACACCACACAAACAAAACCAAACAAACGAACAAAGAACAAAAGAATGGCTTTCAGGAAGGAAGAAGTGGTCACAACTATTTCAGTTGCTATTAAAGATAAAAAGGGGTTGAATTTCGCATCCTGAAGGTTATGGAGGACCTTGAAAATGTAGTTGTGAAAATAGCATTCCAGTTGGAAGTGTGTTAAAGACAGAATGCTGTGGACATTCAACTGTGGAGAGCTCACCAATACTGCAATAAATACACACATTCACCAATAGAGAAGATTAAAGACAAATCTAATCTACTAAATTTAAAAAACTTGTGTACATGAAAAGGAGCAGATCATTCTGGAGCAGAATGGAATCCAGCAGGATGATTCGGCTTCTACCTCATCCTACTCCTCTGAAGCCCCATTCACAACTGAAAAAGTCCTGAGAAATTTCGCTAATACTCTTGCTTTTGGAAAGAAGTGAAGAGAAAGAGTATTCTTATCTTTTTCCTCTTCTGCCAGACGGTATGAATGAATAGGGAAAGAAATAAAGAACTGACCCTCCTTGTCAGAAGAGAAGAATCCAAGCCTCACACTTGAGGAAAGAGTTCAAAGGCTGGGAATATCTCCTCATGGAAATGCATTATATCCTCCGTCCCCGCCCAGTTGGTGAAACAAGATACACGACAGTTAATACAATCTCAGAAGATAAAATGAAACCCTGTAAATCCAATAGGGTCTGCACACCACCCAAGCTGAGCTTCACCCTTTTGGTGCACACCATTTCATCCCCGGGGGCTATTCTTAAGCCACAGAAAAGTGGATGAAACATGAACTACCCAGGCTAAAATCAAGCTTTAGAAAGGAAAACATGATCCACACAAAGACCTGTTCATAGATGTTCCCAGCAGCATTATTCATAATGGCCCCCAAAAGTGGAAATGACCCAAAGTTGTACACAATGGAATACCGTTTAGCAAAACTACAGAAAATTCTTTTTTTTCTTTCCTTTTTTTTTTAAAGTTTTATTTATTTAAGTAACCTCTACACCCAAAGTGGGGCTCAAACTCATGACTCCGAGATCAAGAGTCACATACTCCTCTGACTGAGCCAAGGAGGTGCCCCTGGGTTTTCTTTTTGTAACGATAAAAATGCTCTAAAATTGACTGCGGTATAACGTTGCACAACTCTGTAACAGGCAAAAAATTTTAACAGTATATTTTAAGTAAGTTAATTTTATGGTATGTGAACGATATCTTAATAAACACGTTTTAATAAAAAAAAATTTTTTAGAATTCAGCATCCTTTCTCACATTTCATATAAAGTAAAATGGTTTTACTATACCTTTAAAGTACAAGTCAGTCTATTTGGCTTTAAATCTTGGTCTTCCATTGTTCTTGATCCATCTACTACCACATAAAGATGACGCATCTACCAAAAATAAATCACAAATGTAACAATTTTCAAATACATTTTTGACCAAGAAGTAAAAATGGCATTTAGTATTTACATATTCTACACATATTTTTTTTAAGAATTTTTTTTTAAGAATTTTTAAAAAAGATTTTATTTATTTATTTGACAGAGACAGAGAGATCAAAAGTAGACAGAGAGATAGGGAGAGGCAGGCTCCCCGCTGAGCAGAGAGCCCGATGCGGGGCCAATCCCAGGACCCTGAGATCACGACCTGAGCCGAAGGCAGAGGCTTTAACCCACAGAGCCACCAGGCGTCCCTCTACACATATATTTTTAATATATTTGTCTAAAACGTTTGTTGTCTTACTATTGTTAATTCTGTCAAGACAGAATGTTTCTCTAATCCAACTAGTTCTGAAGTGGTAAAGAAAAAAAAGGTCAACATACCATTCCAAGTCGAACTTGTCCATGGCGCTCAAATACTCTGTTAAAATTATGCAAACATTTTAATGGAATGTCCTCTGTTACCCAAAAAAACAATGTAACTTTTCAACTAACCTGCATTTTTTAGTGAAGTAAATTATTAACTTATGGTATCCATATAATTACAGGCATTTTGGACAATCCCTGAAGACCCATTTCCCTTCTAAGGTGCTAGGTTGCTGGTTCCCTTCCCCTACTCAAGAGTTTAAAGGTCCGTTTCCCTGGAATACAGCTGAAATGAAGTACTGAGGAGTGGGTATAGATGGACACAAAGGCTTAAAGGAATCTATTTTATCTTTTGTAACACAGTTAAAAAAGTTTACATACCTTTTTCTCTTTGCTTTGAAGAGAATGTCTTCTATCGTAGCTTTAAGTGATCCCGATTCATCTTCTTTAAGAATCTCCCTATAAGCAATATATACTTGTTTGAAAAGCTAAACATTTACTAACCCAAAAGAAATGAAAACATATATCCACACAGGGATCTGCACATAAATGTTCACAGCTGCATTACTTATAAATGCCAAAGTGTAATCAATGTAAACGTCCATCAACTGGTGAATGAATGAAAGAAAACACGATATACAATATAATGCTATTCAGTAATAAAAAGGAATGAATTATTGATCCCTGCTACAACATGGATGAACCTTGAAAATACTGTTAGATGAAAGAAGAAGAAGCGAGACAATACTGACCACATATTATGTGATTACATTTACATGAAATATCCAAAAAGGTAAATGCATAGAAACAAGAAGTAGATTAGTATTTGTCTATGGCTGGAGACAGGCATGAAATTAATGGCAAATAGGCACGAAGGATCTTAATGGGGTGGTGAAAATTTTCTAAAACTGACTTTTGGTGATGACTGCCCAACTCAGTAAAACTAAAAATCAATGAATTTTAAGTTGGAAACAGGTGAATTTTAACATGTGTTAAATATACTTTAATAAATTTTAAAAACCAATCACTGAACAAGAAGAGAGATAAAGGTATAAAGAACAGTAAGAAACAATATGTAAAAGGGAAGGAAGTAATAATGCCCTACTCACCATGTCCTTTCATAGCCTCCTTCCCATCGCTTAGTTCTTTCAGGTTCTTCATCCATTTTTTTCTTAAATATACTATTCAATACCCTATAAAAACCACTGAGTGTGAATTTTCTAAAAATATATGGCACCAATTCATACATTTAAATGTGAAAAGTAAAGAGAGGGAAGCAAACTAAGTAAAAAACAGAGAATCCAAGGTCATCTAATTCTTTGTGATTTATTTAATAACCATTGAATGAAAATACTTCACAAAATCCTCATCGAACTCTTTTTCCCATTCGTTAGAAAAAAATACAAATGTTTATGCACAGGTTTGGCACCAAGAGAGATAAGCATCTTTCTACAATTTTTAAAAACAAAAATGCATTATCGTCATAGGATAAGACCACAGAACTATGGGAAGTGAGTAAAGGTACAGATGAAACAAGATTAGCTACAAATGATGGTTATTATTATAGCTGAATAATGAATCATGGTGCTTCACTGTACTACCTGTCCACCTTTGTATATGTGTGAATTTTCTTATAATTAAAAAGATCTCGGGGCGCCTGGGTGGCTCAGTGGGTTAAAGCCTCTGCTTTAGGTTCAGGTCAGGAATCTCAGGGTTGTGGGATCGAGTCCCGCATCGGGCTCTCTGCTTCCTCCTCTCCCTCTGCCTGCCTCTCTGCCTACTTGTGATTTCTCTCTCTCTCTGTCAAAGAAATAAAATCTTAAAAAAAATAAAATAAAATAAAAAAGATCTCTAGGTAAGCTCTGTGGTCAAAGTGGGGCTCAAGCTCACAAGATGGATACCAAGAGTCACATGCTCTCTGAGCTGGCTGGGTGCCCCATCTAATCATGAGTTTTAAAATGAAATTTATTATTTATAAATGGTAAATGCTTATGGTTCATAACTCAAAAAAGGACAAAATATTAAATGTCTACTATGATCTCAACCATTAAAAAAAAGAAAAAGGAAATGTTTAGTAACTCAATAAATGACACGGTTTCATCTAGATGAAGTGCGACTGGTTTTTTGCTTTTTTATTACTTTCTGCATTTTCATATTTTTCATATGAATATGTATTTCTTTAATAATCAGGGATAAAACTGGTGTGGGGGGGAATCTATTAACCATAGCCAAGTAATAAACATCCTAGTCACATCTACACTTCCATTCTCCCAAATGGAATCTCCCTCCCCATCCTATGCTCTCACTTCCTTCAGCTTCCTTCTTCCACATATGATCAAAAGAATCCTAAGGGCCAAGAAGACATTAAGGATAAAATAAATCCCATTACTGACAAGAGCAAAAACTAATTTCCGTAATAAGGACCATAAGAAAGACCTCACACCTCCACTTATATCATGATTTCTAAAGAAAAATATATTTTAAATTCGAAAGAACTGACTTATAAATGGACTTCTGGAATGAACGTCTACTGACAAGCTGGAGACTGCTTTAATGATATCACTCTTTTCTGTGGCACCTGCTATTGCCAGGTATTATTTGCTAAAGTTCTGTATGTCTCTCGCTGAATTAACAAACCATTCCCTGGCATTAGAAGAGATTTATTTGTTTCAGGAAATCTGGAGACCCACTTTAGTATACTTCCGTAGATTGTCTGAAGTAATGACAAGTGACTTAATTCTAACATTTGTGTTATTTCAACATGCTGTGCTGGTGCTTGTAAGTTTAATGAGTGCAGGAAGAGGATATGGTGATTAAATGAACTTTTTGATCGTCCATGAAAGTTTCTGTATTTACTGTGAATTACAAAAATCAAACCTTACATAGTATTCCTGATGTTTTTAAACTCAAATTCTTACAAAGTCACTACTGCCATCCATCATACCAATATTTAAACTATTTTAATCTTAATTACTTTTAATTTTCTGAAAGCTCCGAAGCACAGTGAGAACTGATGAGCCAGAAACTGCAAAGAGGAATACGTCTGGCTCACTACATCCAAGGACTTCCTAATTAGAGCTGACTGCAATGGGAAATTATAGGGATAGGAATGAGGTATTAAGCTCCCGTAACTACTGATGTTCCAAGGGAAGGTGGAAGTTTATAATGCTTGTTATTAATGGAGAGGAAGGTTATGCATCCAAGAGAAAGATGTACTTGGTGACCTCTTAGGTCCCTATCTCCAAAAGTTGATCCGTCTCCTGAGACTCCAACTCTAGAAAAAAGTCATTTCGCCTAGCGTAAGCCTGTTAGTGTGATTCCTGTCACATGAACTCAGCATGCTAATGCAAAGAAATGAGATCTGCACCAAACATCGCAATTTATGAAGCTTTTATTCACACATTACCCTGCCAAGCGCTCCTAGGCATGGGTGATCACTGTCCTGTTTTCATACACGCAACTCGAGGTTTAAAAGCCTGGTAACTCTCTCGAGGTCACACAGCTGAAGGCAAGTCAAACTCGAAGCTAAGACGATTCCCAAAACTCGCATTCGGCTTTAGGGAAGGAGAGCCATTCCCTGGACTGCAGCCCTCGGCGGTTCTATGCAGCTACGAGTCGGAAGTTGCCCTCCTCCCCCTCCACTCGCTCCCTCCCACCCTCAATCCACAATCCACAATCCACAAGGGGCTAGTCGACGCCCTTCAGCCTCCGCCCCCCGCCTCCTGCCGTCCTTGCTGCAGTGCTCCCCAGACGGTCGGTCCCCACCTTGACTCCGCGAGGAGCTCTAACCGCGGACTCACCGGTCTCGTAGGACGCCGCTCTACCCGGAAGCTCGGCCCGGTCTGCGGTGAGGCCGCTGCGGAAGTCCTTCCCCTGCGCGCGGCCGCGATGCACAAACGTTCCGGTTGCTGCGAGCGTCGGGCGCGAGAGCAGGTTGCTCGGGGAAGGGGCTTCCCGGGAGCTGCCTTACGTTGCGGGAGGGAGCCTCTTGTCTCCCTTTCAGCCGTTACTCACCAAAAAGGCAGGAAAAGTGATATCCATTCGGGCGGGTAGCCGTCGGCCCGGGATCTTAGGACTTGAATTTGGTGTATTATTTCTGAAAGATTGGCGTGAAGGACTGAATGCAGCAGCAGCAGCAGCAACTAAGCCAGAACCTTGCCGAGCAAGTTTTGGGGGGCTGCTCTGCTGCTCCTGTTCCTGCAACAAGTATTTTTTTTATTATTACCTTTAAAAAAGATTTATTTATTTATTAGAGAGAGAGAGAGAGAGATCACAAGTAGGCGGGCAGGCAGGCAGGCAGAGAGAGAGGGAAGCAGGCTCCCCGCTGAGCAGAGAGCCCGGTGTGGGGCTCGATCCCAGGACCTTGAGATCATGACGTGAGCTGAAGCTGAAGGCAGAGGGTTAACCCACTGAGCCACCCAGGCGCCCGGTGCAAGTATTATTGAGCACCTGCTTTGGGCCTGATACAGTTCTAAGCACGGAGTAAATAGCAATTAAAAACTAATCCCTGCCCCCCCCTCCTGTGGAATTCTTCTACTTTGAATACATTTATGGAGAAAAACATACTGTATCAAATGGTGATAGTGCAAATAGAAAAAATTAAGCATAGAAGGGAAAAATGGTCCCAGCTTAGCAGAGCGTAGTCAGGGGAGTCCTCACTGAGAAGACAGTTGAGCCATGACTGGCATGAGGAAGGGAGTTAACCATACTTATACCTAGGGCAAGACCTCCCGAAGCAAGGGAATCAGGAAGGGCTAAGACCCTGAGGTGTAAACACATCCATGTGTTTCTGGGACTGCATGAGAGAATGGGTTGAGTGATGACAGAGCTGGGGGCTCTGAACATTTTAATAACTTTGGAGGGATGATAGTGGTTTGGACGAGGACAGTATGGCAGTCCTGCTAGTGAGAAGGGTTGGATTCTAGATCTTGTCCATAGACCAGATGCGGGTTAAAAAAGAGCCAATGACCCAGAAGTTTTCAGTTGGGCAACTGAAAGGTGAGAGTTGCAATTTCTGAGAGGTTGGGGGGTGGGGTGGGGGTGATAAGATCAGTTCAGTCTTGGACAAGCTTGAGAGGCCTGAGATGCCTGCTGATACACACAGTTAGTAGTGTGCATGACAGCTGCAGGGCCTTAGAACAGGAGAAAGATGTCAGCCTTCTGTCTGAGGTGACCTCAAGCAGAAACCAAAAAGAAGAAGTGGAAAACCGGTTAAGCAGAGGCCTGCAGGCAATATTTTTTAATAAAGATGATAGAAACACAATGTATTAAGATGACCTAAGGATTTTTCATGGGTCTATGTGGAAATCAGTGGAGCCGAATTTTTACAAGTGAACTGATTATACCTTGTGACACATAATTATACATTAGAAAACTGCTTGCAAGCGTGTCTACCCCTTCCTACTGTTGTATATATAACCCCTGTGAAGCTGAACGTTTCAGAGCAGTTCTGAGCAATCTGAAATACTGTTTCCTGGGCTACAGACTTCAGTAAGACAACAAATAATGCATTTACTAACCTACTTGGAGATTGGCTTTTCTTTTTTTTTTAAGACGACACTAGCATTTCCCACACTTGAGAAATGGAGAGGCAAGGCTCATGCAGAGTGTCAGAAAAAGCTTTCGTCCAGGAGAGGAACAGTGGGAAGGAACTACAGGAACTGGAGCTTCTTTACTTCCCCATCAGCATCCGCTGCCCCCTCTGCTGCCTATATTGCTTCGTTGGTACCAACACCTTCCCTTGTGTTCTGTCCCCCCCAAAATATAAACACGAGCCATGCTGCAGGATACTGGAACAAAAAGACCTGGATTTTCTGCCACACTGGCTGGGTGACTAACAAGCAAGTCACAAATTAAGCGTGATGTATAAAATGGGGGTACCTTCACCTACCCCACGGGGCTTACACATCTCATAGGGGCGACTCCATTACCAACTACTTCTATTTTCCCCCAGAAGACAAAGGCCTTATTATTTTCAGTGTTGTCTTTAAAAAGGAGAGGAGAATTTGGCATTGCTGATTCTTTCCCAGGGCCAGTCACCTTTCGTTTTTGCCTCCCCCACATCCCACAGGACTCACACTTTTTCCTTGCCCTTCCTACTTTCCCTCTATCCTCCCTTCCTTTCACAAACTCCATTTATTCCCTTCTCTTTTCCTCCATTCTGGTTGCCCATCGTGTTCCAAGACAGGATGCATTCCTATGGGACAACTGGCCACAAACCCAAGCCCCAAGTATGTGTCCTGCATAGGTTCACTACCACTAGTCTGGGAAGGCCTTTTTTTTTAATTAAAAATTTTTTAATTTTTATTTTATGTAGGCTCCACACCCAATGTGGGGCTTGAACTCATGACCCTGAGATCAAGAGTCTCATGTTCTACCGACTGAGCCAGCCGGCACCCCTAGGGAAGGCTTTCTTTTAAATGAAAAAGAAAGAAAAGGAGTCCCCAGTAAAGTATATTTGTGGGGAGGAGGCTGGATCATTTAAATTCACAACTGTGACATTCACTTTCCTCTGCATATATTCATAGATCTTAACTAGGAGTTGTACCCAGACAAAACAAAGCGTGCATAAATCCATGGTAATCTCTCGCCTTACCTATGGCTGACATAATATTCTAATTGTGTACAAACTGGGAGATGAAATGGATCTAACCTAGCCTTATGTTTCAACTAGTAAAACTAAGGGACAGCTATGAAGAATAGAATGGTCTGTTCTTTGCCCATGGGTAGCTGGACACAGTCCCCAGGGTTAATAAATTTATGAAGAGCTCAGCCAGTGTTATTATGCCGAAATTCAGGCTGGGAGAGGTGCACTTGCCTATTCCAATACCTTTAGATGAAACCTCATGCACTACAGAGAGATTCATTAAAAACCTCCACAATTGCTTTTAACAGTATAGAATAATCCTTATTTTGACATGTAAAGCATTTGTTCATCATCTCTGAAGTCACAGTGCCAAGCCTAATGCCGTTATCTATCTAAAATTAAAAAAAATTGATACCCTAATGCTGCACCCAGCACAGACCAGTAAGGACTGGGATGATTTATACACTCTTAAAACACAATTTGCTTTTTAAAAGCTTGTTTTGAGTCTCACCGTTCAGCTTTTGGAAATAGGTGTAATTGGCCATATTACGTTCTGACAAGGAGTGCTCTAAGTCCTACATAAACTACCTTTGTAACAACTATGAGATCAGGTACACATAGTTCTCACACAAACAAGCAAACTGAGGGACAGGAAGTCTAGGCAATTTGTCAAGGTCACACAGCAAGTAACTGCTGCAGGGCAAAGCAAGAAGAGGACAACACAAGCAGGGAGGAGTGAGCAGGTCCCGTGGCAGCCGCTAGAAATCTCGGGGGACACCTACATTAGGTTGCGATCCCCCATAAAATCACAGTTATGTTTCCATGTTTCCTCTAACTGCAAAGTGGCATTATTTTAACTTAGCTGGGCTTTCTAAAAACTACCCAAGTTACCTGGGCATTTTTCTTTATGAAGACTGTTCCTATTAAAAGACATGTGAACAATATGAAACGCGAGACAAGGGATGACACAGCCCTCCACCTAAGTCATCTTTCCTTTCCAGAGGAGAAGTTACACAGTTAGTGTAGAACCACAAGCTGCCAGGAAACTGGGTCTGAATCCCGATTCCTCCAGCTGAGCCTTGAGAAATGGCCAGAGGAGGTATTTCCTATCGCAGTGATGAAGCAGGGAGGATGGTTCTCAGTGAGGAATTCTTACGGCCTCAACTGAAGGTCCCTGGAGCCACGACTGGAGAACTCCTGCTCGTACCCTTCTTTACACACACACACACACACACACACACACACACACACACATACACACACACACACCCCTTTCGGTATTTCATATGAAGCATTTTACATCGATTAAAAGTACTTAAAATGCACTAAAAATACATTTTATTAACCAACAGACAGAGCAATCCCATATTATCCAGCCCATGAAAATTTAGCAAGTCAACCTAGAATGGGAGCACAGAACCCAACATTCCAACAGACCAACATTCCAATCCCATTGAATCACTTGCCACTGTGTGACAGTGGACCAGTTAATCTACCACATCATCAGTTTTCTTACCTGCTAAATGAGACTGAGAAATGATTACATGTCAATGGAATGTTAGAAGGATTAAATGATAATTTTATATACGTGTGTGCATACAGTTTAACTTTTACTGTAAATACTAATAGACTTCATTTCAAAAAATACAAGGCATACGTGACAAAACTAACACCTGTTCTTTCTGGCAGATGG
The DNA here is from genome assembly GCA_028646535.1 of Procyon lotor. Taxonomy (NCBI): domain Eukaryota; kingdom Metazoa; phylum Chordata; class Mammalia; order Carnivora; family Procyonidae; genus Procyon; species Procyon lotor. Next base: position 86,895,191 of record CM053607.1, read on the forward strand.
ATATATGTATGTTTATAGTTTACCGTAGTTCTTTAAATTTTTCAAAATACAGAGAAATTAAAATATTGATCTTATCCACTTTTAATACAGAATCACCTACATAAAGGAATCCCTGTGTGCAGTTAACCTTTATCAGCAGGACCCAATAGAACTTCTGGAACAATCGTTTATAGTAGAAGGCAGACTGCAGAAGTAAGAATCTCAGGTCAGAGATGTACGAGACCTCCGACATCTCATCTAAACCTCTTATTTTCCAAACTAGAAATCGGCCTAAGTGGTTCTTCAAAGTTACATCCAGATGGTTAATCCCAAGTGGTCCTTAAGTACCACATTTGAGAAATGATTTTCTTATATCTTATTTCTAAGTCCAATTTTCTTATACAATTTTACAATGGAAATTCATGCTATTTGATTTTGTTCATTCAGCTGTACAGTTTTGTTTTGTCAGAACCCAGCAACCTTGCCATCTTCATAATCTAAGTACACTCACTTCCCAGAAGAAATTTAAATTTTAGCATACATAAAAATGAGTTAAGTTGCTCCAGAGAGTATTTACCATTTGGTGTAACACCAAAAGGTATGAAAACTATAAACTATTACCATTTGTAGTAAGTATGTAGAGCACATGGAAAATTAAGGATTTCTTCAATTTGAAGAAATGAATCAATGTTATAATAGAAACATTATTTTAAAATGTATCTTTAGAAAATGATTCAGACTTGTATATAAAGTATTACATGCTTCAATGTCTGAATTGTATACTAATGATTATTTAAAGATTCTTCTTCAAAAATTTTCACAAGAACAGTTCTAAACTGAGGGGATAATCACAACCAACTGGGCTAGCTATATGCCCACTACTATCAGCTAATTTCGCTTTACTAATGAAACTTAAATAAAAAAAAAAAGTGGTGAACCAAGGGCACCATCTGAAATAATTTCATTTTAGTATATGTGCTGCCGAAGCGAGCACCTGAAATAATTTCATGTTTTAGAGGATTGCATGCTATTTCCAGACAAATCAGCCTTCTGAGAGCCAAGACTGGGAAACTGAGCAACCAGCACAGCACACAAAATAGTTTAAAACATGGACAAAACTGAATAAAATTTTTCAAAACTCAATAGCACTAAAGACACCAGGTTTAATACCTTAGAAAGTATGTACAGAACTTGAACATTGTTATAAGATACAATTCAAGTCACAATTGATTTAGCAACATCATCAGATACTCTGATACAACAAAAAAGCCAAGGTGGTTTAAAAAAAAACAAACAACAATGCATGTAAACCATAAAAGATTAAAGTATTTTAGAATACACAACAGAATTCTAACCAGGAGGTTTAAATTTTGATTCTTAAAAGGTGACTCTATATACAATCTTTAAGTTTCACAATTTGTTATTTGTACATGATCTTTATTATCTGGATAACATAAAACAATAAAAGCTCTCTTCACACCGTTGATACACAGAAAGAACCAACAGGGAGGTTGGCAGAACGCCCTAGCCATCGCGAGCTAACAAACGAAAGGCCAGGGACTTTATTCATGGACTCAAGTCACAAAACAGACTTAACCAACACTGCAAGCCAGGAAACAAGCACTTACACTTCAGAAACTTCACTGCAGGGATGGAGTTTCCTTACCTGAGAAGGAATGGTTATAAATAACAGTTTTGAAGGCAGAACTCTGGGAGGAATCTCAGGGAACTAATGAGTGCACTTACATATTAAGAGAAGACTGTGTGAGTTCACAGCACAGGTCACCGTGGGACCTTCCTTCAGGGTTTAAAATCCTCATCCTGTAGTCAGTCAGTCCTTAATACGATAGCTGAAGTTTAAAGCATAGAATCCTTAATTGGAGTGTTCAGCCCAATCAATTATCAAAACCTATTTATAAAATGCTTCAATACTGATGATGTTAAAGCTACCAAAACTTTGGAATGATCACAAAGACTTGGTCTCCTGGGTTAGAATCCAAAGTCATTTTGCCTTCTGACAACGTGGCAGAGATGTGAAACACTTCTTAATCTCTCCAACTGTGTGCCATCTGTCTTCTATGTTTTCTGTCTATCATAATCTCCCACCATCTTCTTGATGTGTGACAATTTGCTCTTCAGCTGCTTGCAATAATTCCTCTTATTTTTGTAATCTGCAGACTAAGAAGGAAAAAATAAATAAAATGGGTAAATTTAACAGAATAAAAACAAGCTGTGTTAGCTGCTAGGAAGGTAGAGGTGAAGCAAAAAAAAAAAATCCTGTACTATTAGTCAAATAAAATTGTTGGGGGTGAGGGATGGAGTTTCTCTGATCATACAGGCAGTTGATTCTTTTTGCTCAATTGCACCTTCTAACCTGAGTTTTACAAAGCATACGCTAATTTCTAGTGATTTGTAAAGTGACCCAAAAAACTGACTGGACGTTTTGCTAACACATCATCTAAAAAATCAGTAAAACAAGGGTGCTTGGCTGGCTCATTTTGTAGAGCATGTAACTCTTGGCTTGGGCTTGTGGGGTCAACCATCACGTTGAGTGTAGAAAGAACTTAAAAATAATTTTTTTTAAAGATTTTATTTATTCATTTGAGAGAGAGCAAGTGTGTGCTCGCACTCACACCAGCAGGGGAAGGGACAGAGGGAGAAGCAGGCTTCCTGCTGAGCAAGGAGCCTGATGTGGGGCTCCATCCCAGGACCCTGGGATCACGACCTGAGCCGAAGGTAGATGCTAATTGGCTGAGCCCCCAGGCGCCCCTAAAAAGATTTATTTGACAGAGAGAAGGAGAGAATGCAAGTGAGCATGACTGGGATGAGGGGCAGAGGGAGACGGAGAGGCAGACACCCTGCTTAGCAGACAGCCCCATGCGAGATTCCATGCCAGGACCCTGGGATCGTGACCTGAGCTGAGGGCAGACAACTTAATCAATGGAGCCACCCAGGAGTCTCTCAAAAACAAAATCTTTAAAAAGAAATTAGTAAAACAAAAACTGGTGATATTGGTTGACTTGGGAAAGGAGAAATGGGTAAATGGGGAGTAAGACAGGGAATTTTACTATATACTTTTTCCTTTCCTTTTTAAAAATTTTTTATTTTTTTAAGTAAGCTGTACAACCAACCTGGGGCTTGAACTCAAAACCGCGAGATCAAAATTCACATGTTCTACCAGGTGAGCCAGCCAGGTGCCCCACTATATACTCTTAAATTCTTGCACCTAAATTTTGGTCTTTTGGGGGGGCGCCTGGGTGGCTCAGTGGGTTAAAGCCTCTGCCTTCGGTTCAGGTCATGATCTCAGGGTCCTGGTGTCGAGCCCTGCATGAAGCTCTCTGCTCGCCGGGGAGCTTGCTTCCCCCTCTCTCTCTGCCTGCCTCTCTGCCTGCTTGTGATCTCTCTCTCTGTCAAATAAATAAAATCTTTAAAAAATTTTTTGAAAAAATAAAAATATGGTGTTTTATGATTATTTAAAAATTTTAATATAATATCTTTTAAAAACAAAGTTTTAAACCAAGACAGAATGATAATGCCAAGTGTTGCAAGGATATGGAGCAAAAGTAATCTACACAGCTCACTGGGAATATACACTGGCAAACCAGGAAAGCTTTTTGACACCATTTACCCAAGGTTAGACAGGAACTTGCCCAATGACCCTGAAATTTCACGCCCAAGCACACACCTAACAGATGTGTGCACATGTGCACACACACTTACAAAAATGTTTCGAGCTGCATTAGTTATAAAAGCGTTAGGGGCGCCTGGGTGGCTCAGTGGGTTGAGCTTCTGCCTTCAGCTCAGGTCATGATCTCAGGGTCCTGGAATCAAACCCCACACCGGCTCTCTGCTCAGCAGGGAGCCTGCTTCCCCCTCTCTCTCTTTCTCTGCCTGCCTCTCTGCCTACTTGTGATCTCTCTCTCTGTCAAATAAAGAAATAAAATCTTTAAAAAAAAAAAAAAAAGAAAGGAGAGTGTTGGAGTGCCTGGGTGGCTCAGGGGGTTAACGCCTCTGCCTTCAGCTCAGGTCATGATCTCAGGGTCCTGGGATCAAACCCCGCATCGGGCTCTCTACTCAGCAGGGAGCCTGCTTCTCCCCCTCTCTCTCTGCCTTCCTCTCTGCCTACTTGTGATCTCTCTCTCTCTGTGTCAAATAAATAAATAAAATCTTTAAAAAAAAAATAAAAAAAGAATTGGTTGTAGCTGCAAACAACTGAAATTAAGGTTCTAATTTCTGTTACAGTTTTCACCTTGTAGTTTTAGGGCCTTTTGTCATAATCAGTGCTTGTGTGACAAGGTATTCATAGTCATTCCAAAGGTTAAATAAAAAACACATAATAGAAAAATTCTTCCTCAAAGAATCTAACAGTCTGGGATACTTACTCCCTTAACTTGCTTCAGTCTATTGTACTCATCAGCAGCAGCCTATTAATGAGAAACACAATAGAGTATGTTTAGTGGGGCATTTTCTCTTTCAAAAATAACATTCCTGATGTTCTGTTTTGGACATTAAACTGACAACAATGCCAAAATGACAGGAAATTAAATAATGAAAATTATTTTAATTAAAATAATTCAAATAATGAAGATTTTAATGAAATTAAAATCTGTAGGTTCTTACAACTATTACAGTCAGTAAGAGGGCCTGAAGGCAGGCAGTAAAGAGAAATTTATGACTTATTCCTCACGTTCCATTCTCCTAGACAGGTAACTTTTGTTTTGCTGCCTCTCATCTGTCTCCACATCGGTCCATGAGCCACACTGACACCAGAGAGATGTTTGGTAAAGCACAGCTCTCATCTGGTTATAGCCCATCATGAAACTGGTCTGAGACCCCTAATAACTAACTTAAATATGTACGTATATGTATATATATAAGTGTATATACATAGACCCACACTAATATATGTACTTGTGATGTATATATTAGTTATATAGATAAGTTATTATATACTATATGTATATAAAATAATTTAAGCAATAAACCTGTATTGGATTATAACCCAAAGTATAACATAGATATCCATTTATATTGATACTGACATAAATGGATGGTTAAGATAAATGGAAGGACGTGACCAATTTCTTATGTGTAAGAATTCCAAATAATTTGTATAGGTACACTGCCTTTAAAGAGCTGAAGCATAATTCCCCATTCCTGAAGTGTGATCTAGGCATAGTGACTTCCTTGTAAAGAGTACAGTATAGAAAGGGGGATTAAAAAGGAAAGAGTAACTTTCACAGACAAACATTACTCAGCCAAGGGTGGGGGGGGAAACCACCACCACCATAAACTACTACTGAGTAAAAAAACAAGAAGGATGCAAGTAAAACATAAGATAATTTACCAAAGATGGTGTGTGTCTAGATGTACTTTTGCATGAAGCGGCTATTTTAACAACTAATATTTTGGTAAAAACCAGGTGACAGAACTTAAGGCAGTTTATTTTTCTGTACCCAATTCTGTAATGTCTAATATTTTACAGTAAGAATGAACTGTTTAATAAACAGAAAAAGTAATATAACTTTTCTTTTAATAGGAAGGGATACATGTACATAGCCTATTATTTTGTACTTCTTAACTACATTAGTACACTCTTCATTTTGGAAAGACTTTCATCCAAGACTGGATTTCAGTTGTTTTTCAATGAAATCAAGTTGAGAACTGCCAGCAAAATTTGAGTCAGCACTAATAGAAAAGATACTACATCTTCATCGATGAGAATAACATCATCTATGATACAGAATGAATCAAGCTTGAATTTACCATGTACTCTTCACTTTCTTCTCTATAGTCATCCAATTCTTTATCCAGACGAGAGAGTTCTTTATTGACCTCATCGAGTTCTGCTTGTAAGCTCTTGTATTCCTGCAGGCCAGTGTCAAAATTTCTCTTGTAGAGTTGTCTTTGTTGATCTGAAGTAATAGGTGGATATTCCCTAAAAATTGAGAAAATGATTATTTATGACCCTAGCAAACATAAAACTCAGTGTTGCTTCATCAAAGATAATGAAGCTGGTGGGATATGGAAAATGACAATCTCTTGTTTCCTTTTTGTTGCTTATGGAAAGAGGAAGGAGGGATGCAAATAAGTTTTCTTAAGATTATACTTTAGGGGGGCGCCTGGGTGGCTCAGTCATAAAGCATCTGCCTTCAGCTCAGGTCATGATCCCAGGGTCCTGGGATTGAGTCCCAGGATCCAGGGAGCATCGGGCTCCCAGCTAAGCAGATAGCCTGCTTCTCCCTCTCCCTCTGCCTGCCACACTCTGCCTACTTGTGCTTTCTATCTCTGTCAAATAAATAAATAAAATCTTAAAAGAAAAAAAAAAAAAGATTATACTTTAGGGGCACCTGGGTGGCTCAATAGGTCGGGCACTAGACTCCTGATTTAGCTTAGGTCATGATCTTGGGGTCGTAAGATTAAGCCTCTTCCCACTCCATGCTCAAAATGGCGGTTGGTTAGGATTCCCTCCCATTCCCTCTGCCCCCACCGTCTGCTCACTCTCTCTCTCTCTCTCTCCAAAAAAAAAAAAAAAAAGAAAAGAAAAAAAGATTATGCTTTATACATCACTTCCTATGCTTTTAAAAATACTATGTTTGGGGGGGCGCCTGGGTGGCTCAGTCATTAAGCGTCGCCTTTGGCTCAGGTCATGGTCCTGGGGTCCTGGGATCGAGCCCCGCATCGGGCTCCCTGCTTGGCAGGAAGCCTGCTTCTCCCACTGCCATCCCCTCTGCTTGTGTTCCCTCTCTTGCTGTGTTTCTGTCAAATAAACAAAATCTTTAAGAAAAAAAAAAAAATACTATGTTTGGGGCAGGGGTAGTGCCTAGGTGGCCCAGTCAGTTGAGTGGCTGACTCTTGGTTTCTGCTTGGGTCATGACCTCAGCGTCCTGGGATCAAGCCCTCTGTTGACTCTACTATAGTGGGGAACCTGCTTAAGATTCCTTCTCTCCCTCTCACTCTACCACTCCCCCAGCTTGTGCATGCTCTCTCTCTAAAATAAATACATCTTTAAAAATAAAATACTATGCTTATATAATTTTTAGAAATAAAATTAAAAATCATTTATGAACTTTAAGGTTCAAGTCATAGGAACTCATTTATTCTAAATATACAACACCACATGGTAATAGAATATTTACGTTTAAAGTCTTAATACTGGAATTCTGGAACACAAAGTATGTTTTCATCATCACAGTGGGAGAGCAGGTGACTGGTAGCAGGTTGTTTTTTGCTACCAACTACAGTTTTTAGATTCTTTTTTAATTTATCTTGTTTTCCTAAGCAGGAATAGCTTATTTTAAGTCCTTTATTTATAAAAGTAGACTTTAAAATGTACATGTACAAAAATACATGCTCAGCATACAAATAATGTAGCAGTGCACAAAATTGAAAAAAGCCTTGAAATTCTGCGTCACTTGTATCTCTCAATGTACTAGCCATTCTTTACACATCACTGCAACACTATTAACTAATAATCTACTGAGGAAATACTCTGAACTGTTTCACAGGACTAAGGAACTTCATAGCAACAGGGAATTTAAATTTTTACATCGAAACTGGCCTAACATCTTCATTTCACAAAGGGGAAAAATTAAATGATTTGCTCAAAAGAGGGATAAGAATTCAGGTTTCTAAAAGTTTTCATTTAGGGGCGCCTGGGGGGCTCAGTGGGTTAAAGCCTCTGCCTTCGGCTCAGGTCATGATCCCAGAGTCCTGGGATGGAGCCCCATACCGGGCTCCCTGCTCAGCGGGGAGCCTGCTTTTCCCTCTCTCTCTGCCTGCCTCTCTGCCTACTTGTGATCTCTCTGTCAAATAAATAAAATCTTTTTTTAAATAGATAGATGGATACAGAGATAGATAAATGTATGTATGTATGTTTTCATTTAAAGGGCGCCTGGGTGGCTCAGTGGATTAAAGCTTCTGCCTTCGGCTCAGGTCATGATCTCAGGGTCCTGGGACCGAGCCCCACACCGGGCTCCCTGCTCAGCGGGGAGCCTGCTTCCCCCTCTTGTACTGCCTGCCTCTCTGCCTACTTGTGATCTCTCTGTCTTTCTCCGTCAAATAAATAAGTAAAATCTTAAAAAAATTTTTTTTTCATTTAAATCTTCCATGATTCGAGGTAAAAAAAAATTTTTTTTATAGCTAGATGGCTGAACTTGGCCAAGAATTTCTTTTTTCAAAGATTTATTTATTTGTTTGAAAGCCAGAGAGCAAGTGAGCGTATGGGGGAGGGGAAGAGGGAAAGAATCTCAAGGAGACTCCCTACTGGAGTGAGGAGCCCCACATTGTGGCTCCATCTCACAACCTGAGCCGAAACCAAGAGTCGGAGGCTTCAGTTACTGAGCTACTCAGGAGTCCTTGGCCAAGAATTCTTGTGGAGAGAGGGGAATGAGGTATGAGAATCACCCATGAGATTTCAAACTATACTATACCACTCATCCCTCCTTCTACCCTGAGAAGCAATGTTCTGATACACCACGATTCACATGCACATTTGTGTCCCATTTCTCAGAATACCTAAGCATCCAGGGTGACTCACCACACATGAGTGGAGTTGGTAATGATGAACTGTAACTCAACCACCAACACACATAGGAACTTAACCACACCTCAGCCAGAACATTGCATTGCTAATTGTTTACATAACTGTTTGCCAAAGTCCTCTGGATTAAACTTTTAAAAGAATCTCTGGTCTGATCATGAAATCTTAACTTAAAAGTGAATGCCAAAATAAAGCCTGGGAATTTTATAATCAGTAACCAAAGTTCCTCTATACTGGTGTTTTCTTTGGAAGATCTTTCTTGGGTGATGCCTGGTGCAGGAACGTGGATGAAGTTCATCTGACACCTCGTCGAAGATGCTCAACGTGTCTTTAGGACACAGTCACAGCCAAATAATTCCCCTCCCTGTCCATCTTTATTACCAAAGAGTACTAAGGGGGAAAAGACCTAACAAAAAAATCACCTCCAGCCCTGGCTGTCCAAGGATGAAATCGCACCACCCAAGCCCAGCTGAGCCCGCACGCACTCCCCAAGCCGGCTGGCCCGGGCTAACGATCAGATCCCAGATCCCGTGCAGGCGGTTCCCGCATGAGGCCACCCAGTACCTGATCCAGTCGTCCTCCAGCTCGTCGCACGACTCGCCGCCGGTCGTGTAGTCTGTGTCGTAGTGGTCATGCTCCGGCCGCTTGGATCTGCCGGATCTTCCTTTCGCGGGGGCCCTCCTGGAAGGCGTCTCGAAGTTGCTGCTGCTGCTGTAGCGAGGCTGCCTGGAGTCATCCACGGGCGAGGCCACCGGCAGCTCTTGCACCACTTCGGGCACCCTAATGAAACAGCGAGCAGTGCTGAGGGAGCGTGAGGTCCACCACAGCCCGGGCCGGCGAGAGCACGGTAACCACAGAGAGCCGCAACAGTACGCACTAGGAGACATCTCCACCTACGTGCGTTCACGCGAGCAGTTCACGTACTCAGCACGACGCTGGTCTCCAGGCTCCTGCTTTCGAGTTAGCACCAGCTCAGACCCTCTGGAACACACCAGTGGCTTCCAGGCTGCTGTGGAAGAGGGGTTTCCCGGGCCTGTGCCAGGGTCTTATTCCACAAAAGGCGGTCAGGAAAATAACCCTCAGAATTCTTTCCTACAGGTTCTTCCAGTTTCATTGGAATGCTGAGCACTGATGAGAAATGCACGTACCTGTCTGCCTTGAGAAGCTGAGTCTCAGAGGTGAGCATTTTTAATAGTAATTTTAGACTCCCATACATCAATTTTCTTTTCAAGATACAATCTTGGGAAACCAAAGTACTAAAAATTTATGTTATGTTAATTTTATAGCCATGTAGACTGAATGGCGTGGAAGGATTACCATTAGACTTATTTTCCTTTTCTTTTTTAAAGATTTTATTTATATATTTGACAGAGAGAGAGATCACAAGTAGGCAGAGAGGCAGGCAGAGAGAAAGAGGGAAGCAGAATCCCTGCTGAGCAGAGAGCCCGATATGGGGCTCAATCCCAGGACCCTGAGATCACGACCTGAGCCGAAGGAAGAGGATTTAACCCACTGAGCCACCCAGGTGCCCCTAGACTTATTTTCCTAATGCAATTATTTAATACTGCATCAGATTTTTAACTGCATATGTTTCTGCCCCAAACATGAAAACGAGGCCAAACACAGAAAAAAATAGCAAGAGCTTTGGGAATGGTTAAGTAATCGTGAGTGACCTCGATGCAGAGCTTAACCTTCCCTGGTAGCAGAGCTGAAGAAGGGCAAGAAGAGCACTGAAAGGAAGACAAAGAACACGCCAGAGACTTTCCAACATCGGCCTTGCTATTCCAATCGACTGTTAAAAATGTCTCAAGATTTTTGGTTTCTCATTGCTTTCAATTTACAGAAGCGATCATCTTGAGCTTTGTCTGCGAGGTGTAACCTATTTTCTAGGTGATCCACAACTGCTTGCTTCTAATTATTGTCAAAGTCTTCAGATTTCTATCACACTTAACTAATGTCTTGTAGAAGCCTAAAGCGTTGGGATGTGTGTGCATCGTTGGGGGTGGTGAGTGGGATTTATGCCTTCTCTGTGAATGTATTCAGGTTACTGTGGCTTTGCGTGCTTTGTTATTGCTACATCTAAAGGAGAGAAAATGTGACTTTCTCCATAAGTCAATGAGTAACAAGTTCCTAGACACTCTGCCAAAATTGGCAGGTATTACGCTTCTCGCTTTGGGAATGCACTAGGTATATTTGAGGGAGTAGTGGCTAGAGAAGGAGGAAGCCAAACAGCAAAAGAAATTAGAAAAGAACAAAACCTACAACATTAAAACAGGCCTCCTCCCATAATTACATTAGATAATTAGATAGTAAGATATACATCAATATCTTATAAATCTTTCCTTTGTTGGGCTCCCTGCTCAGCAGGAAGTCTGCTTCTTCCTCTCCCTCTGCCCCTTCCCCCTGCTTGTGCTTGCTCTCTCTCTCCCTCTCAAATAAATAAATAAATAAAATCTTTAAAAATAAATAAATCTTTACTTTGGAAGTTTTCTACCTCCCACTCTCCTACATACCTTCAAACACTCGAGGGTAACATACTTGATACAGCATAAAACCTAAACACAAAGGGCTTACAAGTATATGTAAATTTAAGAGTTAGGGAGTATGTGTATCATCAATAATCTCTGAACCTACTTTTAGATACAAATTCCATTAGGTCATAATCTGCATGACCCTGAAGAGGCAACCAGCTATGCATTTTCCCTGGTCTCCAAACTCAGACTCCAGGACCAGAAGTTTACCCTCGTATATTCTTTCTTATCTATTCATGTGTTTTCTTTACACACCCTCCCTCACATGCCTTTGGTTCTCCTACCTCGCCCTGATTCTCAGTGTAGCTACTGTGTGTGGTCTTCTGTCCCTGGAAGATTGCCACCTCCACGAGAACAAGGACTTGGTATTCCCGGGGCGCCTAGCCAACTACTCGGGACATGGCAGGTGTTCAAGAGAATTCCTGAATTGAAAACACACGCACAAGAATCTTCTTTTCTGATGACACCCAGGACCCATGAGGGAAGAGAAACAAGGCATAATCAACATCAGTGTCCTATCAGCATAATGTCCATTATGTACATGGTATTTTATTTGGTTTTTAATCTTTTTTCCAAAGAATTTACTTATTTCTTTGAGAGACAGAGTGGACAGGGAGGAGAGGCAGAGACAGAGGAAGGAGCAGGCGCCCCACGGAACAGAGAGCCCGAAGCGGGACTCAATCCCTAGTGTCTTGAAATCTTGGCCTGAGCCGAAGTTAGATGCTGAACTGACAGAGCCACCCAAGCGCCCCTACATAGTATTTCAGAACTGTCACTATTATTGGGGAGAATATCTAAATCTTGTTAATCAGAGAACCCCCATCTCCCTAGCCTTGGAAATGACAAGGATCCAAAAGGGCCAATCAAGAATCTTCCAATACATTTTGTACGTCAGCTTTGGGAAAGAGCATTCCATTTCCCAAATCCTGTGCTAGATGGTCAACGTAGCCTGGAAAATGTGGATGACTGTGCTGCTTTAATAGAAGCTGTAGTGACAATAAAGCCCACACAGCAACAGGAGCCCTCGTATCTTCCTTCTGAGTTCCCGGCTCACACCATTCCTGAAGTGAGCCCATTCCTTGGTCTAACGTGGACTGCTGAATTCCTATAATTCATATATAGTCCTAACAGATGATCCCACTCGCCTCTTTATTGCTACCATACAAGGGTTCACTGGCACTCTAGGGTGTCAGCCCACCTTGAAAGCTCTAGGCCATGTCAACATTCAACTTTCATCTTATAAAGATGAATTCACCCTGGATTTGGACAGGACAGCAAGGAATGTACCCAGTAGGGGGTAGCTCCTAAATTTAACTAGAGAAGGTGGAGAAACAACCATTTTCAACTAAATTCTGCTATCTCCTAACCCACTATGAATTCTAATTGCCTTAAAATTCTAAGATATGGGACCTTATGATGAGCACAAGGTGCCAGAGGCTACCATAATTACCATATAATTCCAATTTATAAGAACTTCAATAATACACTCAATTAAGAGGTAGTTATAGGGGGCGCCTGGGTGGCTCAGTCGTTGGGCGTCTGCCTTCGGCCCAGGTCAGATCCCAGGGTCCTGGGATCGAGCCCCGCATCGGGCTCTCTGCGCGGCAGGGAGCCTGCTTCTCCCGCTACCATTCCCTCTGCTTGTGTTCCCTCTCTCGCTGTGTTTCTCTCTGTCAAATAAATAAAAATCTTTAAAAAAAAAAAAAAGAGGTAGTTATAGGCATCAAAATTGTGGTGGGGGGATGGGGATATCAATGAAGAAAGGGTACACGAGGACCTTTTGGGGTGCTTGGTAGGTCTCTTGTTGGTGCAGTGATAGTTACTTCAGTGTTCACACATGCGAAAAATCACTGAACTGTATGCTCAAGATGAGTACTCTTTATTGAATGTGTGTTACCCTTTGGGGGAGAAAAAATCTTAGTGCTGAGGTACCTCATCCTTACCACGGACCTCAGACACAATGTTTCTGTTCTAATTCCTTGTCTATGGACTACGAAAGCAAGGAGAGGTGCTCGTGGGCTACTAAGCATCTTTATGAAAGCCTGAGGACAGACAACCTATGACTTAACGTGCATCTCCTACCCCGTCAAGTGGATGTGCTCTGAATCTTCCAGAGCACGCAGTAGTCTGCCATGGGCAACACCTGGCCATTTCTATTATTCCTCAGAAGCTACAAGTTCCTTCCAACATTAGCTGATACAAATAGGAGATAATGTCCCATCATATCCTTTAGCACCATCCCCGTCCTCCTCTTCTTCTGGATTTTGAAACTAAGTATCACATTTGCATTTCTCAGATCTTCAAAAAAGTTCTAGGGTGTAGGCTGGCAATATAATAGGTACACCCCCAAGGGACTACAATTCAAGTATACCTATCAAAATGAAACAGGAAATTTCTTCCAGCTCAGCACTTCTGCTTTTGGTATTTTTCCTCCAGATACATTCACATACATGAAAAGTGATACATGTACAAGTTTATACCCTGCAGCGATTTGTAATAAGACATTGGGGCAAAGTGTGCATCAATGTAAGATTAACAAATTATAGTATATCCATCTGGTGGAATATTATGCAGCTATAAAGCAGATCAGTAAACACTTTGTATACTGATATGCACAATCTCCAAGACATATTGCTAATAATGCATTTAATATGCTAGTATTTTTGAAAAGATTTTATTTATTTGAGATACAGACGGGAGAACAAGGGAGTATGAGCAGGGAGCAGAGGGAGAGGGAGAAGCAGACACCCCGCTGAGCAGGTAGCCTGACACGGGGCTTGATTCCAGGACCCCGAGACCATGACCTGAGCCAAAGTTAGACACTTAACCGACTGAGCCACCCAGGTACCCCCTAATACTATAGTATTTTTTATTTTTATTTATTTTATTTTTTAGTTTTTAAAGATTTTATTTATTTGACAGAGAGAAACAGCAAGAGAAGGAACACAAGCAGAGGGAATGATAGCGGGAGAAGCAGGCTTCCTACTAAGCAAGGAGACCAATGCAGGGCTCGATCCCAGAACTCTGGGATCATGACCTGAGCCGAAGGCAGAAGCTTAACGACTGAGCCACCCAGGCACCCCTACTATAGTATTTTTTAAAAGAAGATCTAACTAATGTACATTTTGGCCAGAATATTTATTTAAAAATAATTTCTGGAAGGTGATATAAGAGAAATTAGTGGGGTGTCTGGGTGGCTCAGTTGGTTAAGCATCTGACTCTTGATCTCAGGGTTGTGAGTTCAAGCTCTGCACTTGAGTTCAAGCCCAGCATGGAGCCTACATAAAAAAAAAAAAAAGAAAGTGGTAACACTGGCTGCCTCTAGGACTAGGAACTAGGTAGCAGAGGACAAAAGCTAACCTTTGTCCCTTTTCCACTTTATATTTACAAATGTACTGGCTTATTTAAGAATAAGTATGATTTTTAAATTGTTCCAAATGAATTTGTGCAAATACCTTGGTTTTCATGAAAAGAGACAGCATGTGGAATATTATGGAACCATTCAGGCTTTATAATTAATTTAGAGGCACAGCTGGTCACAAGACGCATTATAAATATTTATTACGTATGCACGGAAGTCATGCAAATCATAATTTTAAACTTTTACAAGGATCGTGTCTCTACTTTGTACACCTTTGCCCCTAACTGCCTCAAGCAGTTTTGGATTTTTCTCACAATCCAAACAGAAGGAGAACAGAGAAAATGCTCTTCCTCCAAATCATTCACAACTGAAAACAACAGCACAGTCAATTCTGAAGACTAAAAATATATATTGAGGGTAAAGCAAAGTGCTGTCTGTTTCCAAATTCCATTCCAGGGTAATAATAAAGCCTATTGCCTCAAACTGAATCCATAATGAACTTAGCTGTAGGTGCCCAGACTATCGTGCACTTGGGGCATTTCCACCTACAGTGGACCACTAAGTGGGAGGGGTGGCAGGTGGGGGAGGGAGCTGGAGATAAAACTTTGAAGCAACACAAAGTTTTCCAGCAGATACACCTTTAACTTAAAACAATCAAAGCAGTTAAAGGGAATGTTTACTTTTAGTCTACAAAGGAATCTGGAGTTCTAGAATTGTATATAAGAAGAGGGAGGGGGGCGCCTGAGTGGCTCAGTGGGTTGAAGCCTCTGCCTTCGCCTCGGGTCACGTCTCAGCATCCTGGGATCCAGCCCCGCATCAGGCTCTCTGCTCAGGGGGCAGCCTGTTTCTCTCTCTCTCTCTTTCAGCCTGCCTCTCTGCCTACTTGTGATCTCTCTCTCTCTCTCTGTCAATAAATTTATTTATTTATAAATAAATAAATAAATCTTTAAAAAAAAAAAAAAAGAAGAAGAAGAGGGAGTGGCTGCCTAGGTCAGTCGCTGGAACAAGCGACTCTTGATGTCAAGGCTGTGAGTTTCAGCCCCAAGGTGGGTGTAGAGATGACTCAGAAATAAAATCTTTAAGAAAAAAAAAAAAAAGTAATTTATCATTCCTAGGCAAAAATTATATCAAGTCTATAACAGTATTTCTAATACGCTTCCCTCACTAGTCATTAGGTTGAATTAGAATTAGGCTTTAGCGTAAATTAAAACCACAATAGGGATACCATTTTAGTAACGAGAATGGCACCTACTCTAGGCCAGAAGCTCACCGTGAGGTTATTTACACTACTTGTAAAACTACACCTACAGGCTTTATCAGTTTCACATCCCCCGGCAACGTGAATGAAGGCTCTAGCACAGCCAGTGAGATCTCGGAAATTCCTGAATTCAAACGAAGTCTGCTCTCGTTAAATAGAGACAGATGTGGCTGGGGGTGGACTGACCAGCAACAGGGAAGAGAATCACTTTTTTAGAGCAAAAAAAACCCCAATTTACCCTTTCTCCATTTAACCAGCAAGAGAAAAGAAGCATTTTCGGCTTAGAAGGGGAGAGGATCCCACCAGCTGACAGTCCCACCTTTCCCGTCTGCCAAGCCGCCATGGACAATGCAAAAGATCAGTCTCCAGCCTTTGGGAAACTGTTAAATGTGTTCATTTATTTTAAAGCAAATGGTACAACAGGAACTGATTTACCAACATATCCAATTATTCATTTTTAAGACTCATTTCTATCTGAAGAGGAAGATGCTACTTACGGTGTGGATTTATAGGAAGACTCTGGATACGGCCGCTTGTCATTGACTTTACCATTGGAAGAGTAGGCCATCGGACTGTCCACTCTCTCCACATCGTCAGACGGCAGAGGAGGCATGTCTTGTGTGCCGGCAGAAACGTTTTTAACCTAAAGAGAAAGCCCCAGGAGACACAGTTATTACTGAACCTGTAATTTATTTTTTAAAAGATTTTATTTATTTATTTGACAGAGAGAAAGAGACACAAGTAGGCAGAGAGGCAGGCAGAGGGAGAAGGGGAAGCAGGCTCCCTGCCGACCAGAGAGCCCAACGTGGTGATTGATCCCACGACTCTGAGATCATGACCTAAGTCGAAGGCAGAAGCTTAAACCACTGAGCCACCCCCTGAGCCTGTAATTTAAAGGGGGAAAGAAATGAAGAAAAATATCACATATAAAATTACCTAATACTTGGGGTGCCTGGGTGGCTCAGTCAGTTAAGTGGCTGCCTTTGGCTCAGGTTATGATCCCAGGGTCCTGGGATTGAGCCCCGCATCGGGCTCTCTGCTCAGCAGGGAGCCTGCTTCTCCCTCTCCCTCTGCCTGCCTCTCTGCCTACTTGTGCTCTCTTGTCAAATAAATAAATAAAATCTTAAAAAAAAATTACCAATACTTATTGGGCTCATTAAATACTGTGAACCTGCCTCATTACTGTTAGTATTAACAATCAAATCAGTATTCCTAATACACAAATGATGCTGTTACTAATTTAACAAGTCCAGAATTATAAAGAAGGTAAAAAAAAAAAATCCCAATTACCTGACTCTTTTTTTTTTTTTTTTTAAAGATTTTATTTATTTGACAGAGAGAGAGATCACAAGCAGGCAGAGAGGCAGGCAGACAGAGAGGGGGAAGCAGGCTCCCTGCCGAGCAGAGAGCCCGATGCGGGGCTCGATCCCAGGACCCTGAGATCATGACCTGAGCTGAAGGCAGAGGCCTTAACCCACTGAGCCACCCAGGCGCCCCCCAATTACCTGACTCTTATCCTGATGTGACCAGGCAGAAAGATTACCACTTTCTGCTGGTGCTCCACTCTATATACAAGTACTAATCTCCTTTTATCTAGGCTGGGTCTGGGTTAGGGCAAGAATTTTCACTTCTTTTTCTTTTCTT
>CM053607.1:86913005-86963716 GCA_028646535.1 Procyon lotor
CTCTCTCTATCAAATAAATAAATAAAATCTTTAAAAAAAAAAAAAAAAGTCTCTCCTACAATCCGCCACCCCTCCCTGCACTGCCTCCTATACCCTCCCCCTGGGTCTCCAGAGCCCTGCAAGGACAAGGCACAAATCAGAAGCTCAGAACTGGCTGCAGAAAGGCGACCTCATTTATTACTGCTTTACTTCTATGCTGTGTATATCCAAACATCTTATCAATGAGCTGCTCTTAGAGTCAGCCGAACTGGACTAGCTTCATCCCTCACTTCACCCTCCAGCACAGGGCCCAGTTTTTAAACCTTTTTTATGCATATGCACAGAAAATCCCAGGGCAGTGCTTTGCTTTGGCAGAACATATATTACAGTTAGAACAATGCAGGGAAGATTAATTATTAACATGGCCCAAGTGCAAGGATGATATGCAAATTTATGATGCTTTCAGGATTTAAAAAAAAAAAAAAAATCCCCAGCCAGACTCAAAGATGAATAAGAAGCAGGCTTTGTCCTTAAAAGGAACTTAACAATCTCGAGGCAGAGGCAAAATATGTTTGTAAAACAAGAAGGTATATTTTTCCTTCCTATGCTTCACTTTTTCCAAAAGAAGCTGAATTATTCCTCTTCTCATAGTACCAATCAATGCAAAGTGAGGATAAACATGCTGTTTTCAAAGGACAACAGCCCCAGTGGGCACTTACACAAGGAGTCCTTAGCCTGTGTTTCCCGGTGTGAGCAAAGGCATTTTTTTTTCCTTCTTCTTAAGATTTTATTTATTTGACAGAGAGAGGCACAGCAAGAGAGGGAACACAAGCAGGGGAAGTGGGAGAGGGAGAAGCAGGCTTCCCACTGAGCAGGGAGCCTGATGCAGGGCTCGATCCCAGGATGCTGGGGCCATGACCTGAGCTGAAGGCAGACCCTTAACGACTGAGCCACCCTGGCATCCCACAAATGGATTTCTGAGTGGCATCAGTATTACTGATGGGGTCCTCAGTCAGCCCACAAAAGATGATGTAGCTCAAATTCTTGACAATAAGCAAATAAAAACCACCATTCTAAAAACTATAGTAAATTTTTAAAGCTTTAGAACCTGAGAAAAATGAGGCTTACTACTCAACAGCAAACGGTGAACAATTTTCGTCAAGTAACCTGAGAAAAGCTCTAAGGGATTAGGGTCAAAAGAAAGTAGACTGAAAACATGAAGTAAAAAAAGACCAGCCTTTTAAGTATAAGTACTGAAGGAAAGAAAAGTTTGAGTTTGTAAGCCAGAGTTGCTGCTCTAAAACCCAGTGGAGCCTCAGGGCCAGGCTGGAGGACTGATCCCACCCCAGGTCCTTTCAGTGTGGAGGAGACTCAAGTAAAGCAGGAGGTGTGGGAGAGGACGCTGCTGGAATCCACACAGCGGGCCCAACTGGCTTCCCTTAACTGGCTTCTGTTTGAGGAGGTGCTGGTCCTAGCAGCACTCCATCCCAAATCCGGGCTTTGTGAAAGGGAAAAACAAGACAGCAGAAGGAAGGGGGCGCCTGGGTGGCTAGCTGGTTAAGCATGTGCCTTTGGCTCAGGTCATGGCCCCAGCATCCTGGGATAGAGCACTGCATGGGCTGATAAAGTGTTTATCCTCACTTTGCTGAACAGGGAGCCCTCTGCCTGCTGCTCCGCCTGCTTGTGCTCTCTGACAAATAAGTAAATAAAATCTTTTAAAAAAAGAAAAAAAAAAAGGAAGGACACTCATGCTAAGAGGCTGTGGAGAAAAAGTACATCTAACTGACCCAAGAAAGACTCAGACTCACTTCAAAAAGGACAAGTACAGGGGCGCCTGGGTGGCTCAGTGGGTTTAAGCCTCTGCCTTCCGCTCAGCTCATAAACTCAGGGTCCTGGGATCGAGCCCCACATCGGGCTCTCTGCTCAGCAGGAAACCTGCTTCCCCCTCTCTCTCTGCCTGCCTCTCTGTCTACTTGTGATCTTTGTGTCAAATAAATAAATAAAATCTTAAAAAAAAAAAAAAAAGACAAGTACTCACACAGACCTCGTTTAAAGAATACAAATAATTAAAGGTGATACACAAGAAAGTTCCACTAAGATTCATACTCACATCAAGAAAGAACTAAAGTGCTTCTGAAATGTCAAAACGAAGTACATTCAAGTAAAATAATTTCAAAAGGTTTTCACAAGAGGTAATTACAATGAGGACAAATTTTTGCTCAAAATTTAGTTATACTTGGGAGTGCCCGGGTGGTTCAGTTGGTTAAGCCTTGGTCTCAGGTCATGATCCCAGGTTCCTGGGCTAGAGCCCCACGATGGACTCCATGCTCAGAGGGGTGTCTGCTTCTCCCTCTGCCTCTTTGCCTCTCCCCCTGCTAGTACTCTCTCAAATAAAAAAAAAATTTTTTTTTAAAAACTCTCCAATTTCATTATACTTACTAGAAGTGTTCTGATTACACACTTGTGAAAAAAAATATTGGTAACGAATAACATCTAACACTCTTTGGAGAGTTAATAAAAACATCCCAAGTCCCTGTGTGGTGCCAAATGGCAAACAAAAGGGGTGGCTCCACAGCAGCTGTCCCCCCAACAACTGTCTTCACTGCCCCTCCTCCCCTGGATCCGAGCATCTCCACAACCACGGGTGCCTATGCTCAGGGCTTCCGCACAGCCACCCCACCCCAACTTCTGCAAGTCAGAGATGGCACAAAAAGGTCAAGAAAGGTTAAGGTCACTTTGAAAGAAAACCCTCTCTCTCCCAAAACCAAGTGTGGGGGAAACACGGCTCTCCACGCAAATCAAGGTCATCTGGAATTAGCACAACCAAAAAAGAGCCATGACAGCCACCCCTACTTTTCTCTTGGCTCCCTTTTCGTTTCTAGTCCAAACACAGGCTACACCCGCACCCAAGTGGTAGGAGCAGTGTGACACAAGTCATCTACCTCTGAGAAAGAAAGGGAAAGTTCCTGTGTGTGAGTATCGGTCACGTGCCTACAAATCCTGACCTTGTTTGTTTCTCACCACTGCCTGGAGAGATAGGATTATCTCCATCTCAGATGAGGAAACTGAGCCTTTACAGATAAATCAGTATGCCCAAGGTCATGGTGCAGGGAGGATTTGAACCCTTGTCCACCTGACTCCAAAGACAAACTCTTTCTGGCACAACCAACTGCCAGCTCGGTCACTTAAATATGGCTTGAGGGTCTCCTCCTGTGTAGGTGCTGACTATTCTCTGCAACAACAGGGGCCTATCTCATCGCCTCGCTTCACCACACCCTCACCGGATCTGACGTGAATTCATTGTGAAGAGTTTTACTTGCCTATAGGACGAACGTTGTTAGAGCTGCTTTAGACACAAAATTACTATGGACTAAAAGGACTTGAAAATTAAAATGAATCCGTGCTGCGTCACCAGGGGCCTCTGTTGAGATCAGAGTGTAGGAACACCACCCTCAAAAGGGAAACAGAAAGGTTTTTCCTGCTTGGTAAATTAAGTGGAGAAATCCAGCAGACATCAGAGGGAAGAGCACCATAATCTCAAAGTACCATCTCCAGTGTTTACCACGGGAGGTCCACCTTCTCTGGCACTACAGTAAGTGGCCCAACTCGTTTTTCCTGTTTTTGGTTGTTTTACACTCATAGATGCTCCCTTGACAAGAGCCTCAGAATTGCCTAGGGAAAGTACCCTCAGAGGTCCCTCCACCCTCTGTTGGTTGAAGACAGATGATCTCCAATGAACTAATCTCACAAATGAAGAGATGATGGACTGGACTTGAGCAAATCTGATGAATTTATCTTAATCAGATGCCACTGAGGATTTAGCTAACGTAATGTCCCCTGCCCACATGGACCTTGCCCACAGGGAATTATTAACATACCCCAGCAAAGGTGAATTGTGCCGCTCCCTAAGTTTTTTTTTTTTTTTTTTTAAAGATTTTATTTATTTATTTGACAGAGAGAGAGAGAGAGATCACAAGAATGCAGAGAGGCAGGCAGAGAGAGGGGGGATGGGGGGGGAGGGAAGCAGGCTCCCTGCTGAGCAGAGAGCCTGAGGCAGACCCATTCCAGGACTCTGAGACCATGACCTGAGTGGAAGGCAGAAGCCCAACCCACTGAGCCACCGAGGCCTCCCTCCCTAAGTTTCAATGAGGTGTTTGAACTTGGGGAGGGGCAGCAGTGCAGAAACCTCATACTCAGTCTGTGATCTCCTGCAAGATCGGCTTGTCCTAGAAATGGAAATCCTGGTGCAGACTCACGTACCCTGGGTCAGCACACCCCAACAGGTGTGCCATAAGGCACAGAACACCCAGTCCTCAGAGCCAGAGCCCATGGTCAGTCACCATGTGGGGATCCACATCCCCTTTAAGTTTCCTGCTCTGTATAACAATACCAGTTTCTAAGTATGCCACGGTGTGGAAATAGGCCTCGCCTTCTCTCTCAAAGGCTCTCTGGGGTTGGGGTGTTACAGCCACAGCTCCGTTCTACAGAACAGCGGTTCCCAAAGCGTGGTCCCCACTCCCTGAACATCAGGGGTCCCTGAGAACTTAGTAGAACATGTGCCATTCCTGAGGATGAGAAACCACAGGGGTGGGCCACAAGCCGTTTTAACTTGCCCTCCATGTGCTCCTGATGCTTGCTACAGTCTGAAAACCGCTGAGGGACCACACATTCTTCCTACATATCACCGACAGCTGTCCTCTTAGACCTTGACAGCTACACTTAACATTCATTGAAGTGCTGGAACCGCAGGCATTTCTGCTTTCAGAGAGCTACAAAGACACCCACTAGCTCGAGCATTTTCTACCACCTGCCTTGCCATTCATCACAACTCCCTAAGCTGGCCCTCCACCAGGCCCTGCCTTCCACAAGGTTGGGGGCAAAGTCTGTAGACAAACAGGGCACTCCTACTTTTGTTCCATTCTGTCCCCTGAGGCCAGATAACAGCAAAATCTTTCCTGGGGTGAGAACCTAGGATCCTGAGAGTCAGCAGCCCATCCTAGTTCTGGTTGAAAAGCTGTTTCAGTTTCTGCAGATGTCTACTGCTGATGACCGGCGGCCCCCTGCCCCTGACCCCTGCCCCGCACCCACCTGCCTCCCCACCTGACAGAACAGGGAGAGCCCGACTACAACCTCCAAGAGAGCAGGGGGTATTTTATCTCCCGTGGCAAGCTTACAAATCAGGGGAAGATTAAGTTAAAATGAACTGACATTAAATGTATTTATATTTTGGGTACTCTTACCCAAGCTTCCTTATTTCAAGCTCATCACTGCAAACACAGACAATTAACCACTCTCGCCAAAATTTACTGTGTTTTAATAAGTCCTGTGCTGCTCCTGACCTAAGCCCTTTAATCATTACAGTATTAGCTCATCTGTAGATAAAACCTTTCTTTTTTTAAACCTATATTTTCATTGACACATAAAGAATCTATCAAAGGAAAAGACAAAGACATCTGGGCAAGGTGATTACCTTCATGAGAGTTGCTCAACGCTGATCACAAAAGTCAGGGTCCAAGAGCCACAGCAGGGACCCCGTCTCTTTCTTTCCCTTTCCCTACATCCAGCCAGATCACCCTCACTAGTTCCTATCCCGACAAGTAAATGCTGGAAAGAGGGCTACACAAATGTTGCATCATCCTGTCAAAGCCTTACAAACTTCTAGAAAGGAGACTAGGGAGATAACAAAGTTAGTCTATAGATTTAAAGTATTTCTCACCTACCTAAAAACAGGATCCTATTTAACAAATCTCACTTACTACTTGGTAACATTGGAGAAATGAGTTGATGGCATGTTCTCTGCAAACTTAGTCTATTCTTTTTTTTTTTTTTTAAGATTTTATTTATTTGACAGCGAGAAACACAGTGAGAGAGGGAACACAAGCAGAGGGAATGGTAGCAGGAGAAGCAGGCTTCTTGCCAAGCAGGGAGCCCGATGCAGGGCTCAATCCCAGGACCCTGAGATCATGACCTGAGCCGAAGGCAGACGTTTAACGACTGAGCCACCCAGGCGCCCCGACTTAGTCTATTCTTGCTTCTGATATAAATCAAGGAGCGTAACCAGAAGAAGCGCAAATTAGGAGACATGCAGAAAATACTAACTGAGAAGTGATAATACTGGCTTGTGACAGACAAGCATTACCCACATATAAAAATCTCATTTTAGTCTGTTAGTTTTATTATCTAAGTACTGTTTTCCCCAATTCTACTGGCAAAAAAAAATTGAGGCTCAGAGGTTTTCAGAAGAAGAACAGGCCAAAATCTATACATTAGAAGGCAAATACAGGACAAAAAATAAGTTTGTCCTGCTGGTTATGAGGACAAACTGCCAAAGCCCTCTGCAAACCTCAGTTTCTCTTTCTACAAGAAGGGTGCCCATCGTGTCAGGACTGCAGTTAGAATAATAGTAATGTATAAAGTGGCTAGCCTAAAATGAATACTTAGAAAGTGCTGGTTCCTCTCCTTCTTTTGCTGTGATTTTTTCCCTTTGGCTTTGTTGCCAAAATTCAGATGTGAAGGTCAAACCCGGGTCATCCTGATATCCTACATCAGCAAGACCACTGAGAAAGCAGTCTCAGCTAAAGTAGCCTATGCCTGACTCATCGGGTCACTGCCAAGCCGCCATCTTGGTAGTTGGTAGTGTGGTAATGTGACCCCACCCTAAGGTCCCAGACCTTGCTCAGAGTGTTTCCCTTTACCAAAGCCAAATCAAAATTTATTCACAGGAGCACTTGAAACTGAGGTGCTGAACTTTTAGTCACTATTGCACCCCAAACACTGCTGGTAGCAATAAAAACTAACCTCCAGTGCACATGTCTTACAATCAACGCTTTGATATTTACCATAGGCGTGTGCTTTTCCAAAGCCAGGCCCCACTGATAAGTTTTTTCTTTTCCCGCTGATAAGTATTAACTCAAGAAAAAATGAGTATGTATGTCTTGATATTTATGTTTATGACCTTCTAAAAGTGTAGGTGGGGGGAAGAGAGATTTGAACACAAAGATCAACATGAAATACTCATCTTCGTGGGCTACTGAATAAGAGTCCTTCCCAACTCTGCTCTGGCACCCAGGGCTAGATAGTGCCCCCCACTTGCATTCTCGGTGTTCTGGCAAGACATGGCTCCTTAGATCACGGTCCCCTGCCCTGGTAAGAAGCCCAACTCAAGCAGAGGCCAGAAGGGATCCGAGCAGTATGACACCCTCCTGGGAGAAGCTGGTAGAGTTCAGAGGGTCCATGAGTGAAGCAGGCACGTTCAAAGCTGCTCAGAAACCCATCCTCAGCTATTCAAAAGGCACTCTTAATTTAAACCAGGCCAGATGACCAGAGTCATCAAAAATCGGAGGGCAATTACAGTTAATTCATGTACTACATATCGTCTACAGAGCACTGCTTCTCTACAGACCACCTCCGCGTTCCTGTGGGAAGTGCCAACTGCCACGCTGTGTGACGAGGGTCCTCCCTTGAGTGCCACAGGTTAGTGTACAGATGGTCCCCTGGCCCCAGCCTCATCAGAGCCCCTTCCCTAGGCCAGTCCTAGATGACGCACTAACACGAAAAGTCAAGAGCTCTAAGTAGCTGCTTTCTGTCCCTCTCCTCTGATAGAAAAATGAAGCCTATCCAGATAGAAGGAAAACTTGGGAACAAATCACAATGGTGTTTAAATCCCTGATTTTAATTGTTCCTGATATCCAGCCATATCCCTGTCCTCTGTGGCTAAGTTGTTTAAGTTCTAAGTTAGCATAAGTCAACACCCAAAATCTTGCAAATAAATTCCTCTTTTTACCTGTACTAAGTTCTATTATCTGTCACCTATAACTAGGAAATTGCTAAATCATTCAACACCAAGATTCTTTCTTTTCTGTACATTCAATTGTTTTCAATATTCCTGCAAGGCACACAAAAATACTTGGACTGGTCTGCATTTTTTCAGATACATCCCACATCGCAGACAAGATAAATGCGGCCGGATTTTCCAGATAAGGAGCCCAGAGGACTTAATCTGTTTGCTAAAGAGTGCTGGAGTCAGGACGTGAACCCAGAACTTGAAAAGTCCTGTGTTACTGTCCCTATACCAGGCATCCATCTCCAAACCAGGCTTCCTTGACATACATGTTGATAAAAACAACAGAAATGATCTGCCTAAAGTCACAACAGAAGCAGTGAAGCTAGACTCCAAGCCCTGATATTTCAAGTCTCTAGTATGCTGCTGCCGCTTTTGTACAGATCACATATTTTATGAATTCTTCTGTTTAGAACACATCAAAAGCATATGTAAACTCTATGCAACTAAAAAAAAAAAGTTTTATTTGAGTGGAGTTGAGCTAATACACTGTTTCTACCAGACAAAGGTAGAAAAACCACCATCATACCTGAAGAGTAGAAGAAAGGCGTGGCCCTAACAATTCTTATCTACAACACACTGCAAATGAAGGAAGGGTCTCCTCTGCCCGTGGCAATGCACGAACCCAGCAGGGCCAGGTTTTCCAGCCGGTATGCATTACTCAGAGCATCAATGAGGATGTCTGCTCCATATGAGGACATCTGAGGGGATCTACTCTGATTCCACCGGGACCATCAGTGGATTCCCCACACTGAAAAGCACCTCAATCCTAAGGTTGAAACAATAGAAAGGGGAGTAACATACCATCATCTTCCCTAATTGAAGCAGGGAAGGCATCTTGGAGCTAGTTCATCTCTGAGCGCAGATGAATGGGAGAGTAAAACCCACAAAGCATAATGTAACTTAGACTTAATAATGCTTGCGTGGGCTGGTGGGTCTGCAGGTGTCCATTATGAGACAAATGAACAGGAAGGCTATGCACAGACCAGAGGTGGCAATGTCATGAACCAACATTTAGGATTAACTTGTTTCTGTGAACCTGAGGCCCAATTAAAAGAGAGAAAGAGAAGTAATCATTAAGGTTTCCCTAAGAGCATGCTGGTATGGAAATGCTCAGTTAGGGTTCCACACCTGGCTTTATCAGGTCATACATGACCCTATATATGTAAATAAAAAAAATGCTCTCCACTTACATAATAGCAAAGTTAACTTCAACATCGATTTTCTCCATTTTAAAAAAAAATTACCATATACTTAAAGAAAATGACCTGATAACATTAAAAAAATATTTTATTTATTTATTTGAGAGAGAGAAAGAGAAAGAGAGAGAAGACTCCCCGCTAAGCAGATAGCTTGATGTAGAGTTGCAGCCATCCCAGGACCCTGAGATCAGGACCTGAGCTCAAGGCAGACACTTAACCGTCTGAGCCACCCAGATGCCCTGACCTAATAACTTTTTATATAGTTATTCTGGTCAAAATGAGTTTACAAAAGGAAGAATAACCCAGAGCACTGACTTTCACCAAAAATGTAAAATTTCAGAAGATAAAAATTCAGAATGACTGGTTGGCCATTTGAGACCAAAATTAAATTAGATCTTCTCTCATATCACTCTAAGAAATAACCTGGCCAATCTGAATGAACTGTCTTTAGTCAGTAATTATGAATCAGTATTTACTAAATAAAGACTTTACAGGGGCACCTGGGTGGCTCAGTTGGTTAAGCAGCTACTTTCGGCTCAGGTCATGATCTCAGGGTTCTGAGATCGAGTCCCGCATCAGGCTCTCTGCTCAGCGGGGAGCCTGCTTCTTTCTCTCCCTCTGCCTGCCTCTCTGCCTGCTTGTGATCTCTCTGTCAAATTAATTAATTAATTATTTTTAAAAAAAGACTTTACATTGAAAACTGAGTGTAGTGTATAGGGAACTCTTTCTATCATCTTTGCAACTTTTCAATAAATCTAAACCTTTTTTTTTTTTTTTTTTAAAGAGAATGAGAGAGAGTCTGAGACGGGGGAGAGTCAGAGGGAGAAGCAGACTCTCCACTGAGCAGGGAGCCTGCCAGATGTGGGACTTGAACCGGACACTCCAGAATCATGACCTGAGCCAAAGGCAGTTGCTTAACCTACTGAGCCACCCAGGCGCCCGAAATCTAAACCTATTCTAACATAAAAAGTTTATTCAAAAGGGGTACCTGGGTGACTCAGTGGGTTAAAGCCTCTGCCTTCAGCTCAGGTCATGATCTCAGGGTCCGGGAATCAAGCCTCGCATCAGGCTCTCTGCTCAGACGGGAGCCTGCTTCCTCCTCTCTCTCTGCCTGCCTCTCTGCCTACTTGTGATCTCTCTCTCTGTCAAATAAATAAATAAAATCTTAAAAAAAAAAAGTTTATTTAAAAATTGGATTGGGATAATGGGTGCACAATGGTACAAGTTTACTAAAAATCAGTTAATTGTACACTTACAATGTATGATTTTATGGTACACAAATTATACTTCACTAAAGCTATTTTTAAAAGTTCCTAGGTCTAAAGGTTTAAATTGAAAAAATTATAAAATCAAGAAACAGAAGAGAGGAACTTTGCACCAATCAAGGATGAGAAATCATCATGAACTGACAGGAAAGTTTAACTTAACTCACTGCACACATTCAGTCCACAACAGGGTAAAAAAATAAAGCTTTAAATATTGAAGAAACTACAGAGACTTTTAAGATTTTATTTATTTATTTTAGAAAGTGTGCACAGGGACGGGGGCAGAGGGAGACTCAAGCAGATTCCCTACTGCGCACTAAGCCTGATGCAGGGCTCATCTCATGACCCTGAGATCACAACCTAAGCTGAAACCAAGAGTTGGACACTTAACCAATTGCGCCACCCAGGTGCCCCAAAACTATACAAGACTATTATTCACACCTCAAAGATCTCTGGGAAACGCTCAAGGAACTAACAGAAAAAAATACAGAAGCCATAAACATACAAATGGAAAAATGCAAGCACTTAAAAAATAAAACCATTGTAAAAAAAAAAAAAAAGGTGAAAGACCAACAACAATCTGGGAAGAAATATATTAGCAACACATAAGACAAAATGCTAATATTCACAATATGAAAAACTCCATTATGAGTGAAAAAATGAAAAGAAAACTAAGCCAGGCTATAAATCAAGTAACTTAAGAATACAAATTAGCAGATGGAAATATGCTGGACCAGAAAAATATATATATTTTTTAAGGTTGTATTTATTTATTTATTTAACAAAGAGAGCAGAAGCAGGGGTAGCGGCAGGCAGAGGAAGAGGGAGAAGCAGGCCCCCCACTGAGCAGGGAGCCCAATGCAGGGCTTGATCCTAGGACCACTGGGGACCATGACCTGAACTGAAGGCAGATGTTTAACCAACTGAGCCACCCAAGCACCCCTCATCACAATATTTTTTAAGTTAAAATAAAACTCCATCTTCAGGGGCACCTGGGTGGTTCAGTGGGTTTAAGCCTCTGCCTTCGACTAGGTCATGGTCTCGGGTTCTGGGATCGAGCCCCGCATCGGGCTCTCTGCTCAGCAGGGAGCCTGCTTCCCCCACTCTCTCTGCCTACCTCTCTGCCTAGTTGTGATCTCTCTCCCTCTGTCAAATAAATAAATAAAATCTTAAAAAAAAAAAACAAATCCATCTTAACTAAATAAATTAATAAAAATCAGACTAGCAATGTCCACAGCAGGGCAAAGGTGTGGAGAAAAGAGTACTCTCCTATACTGTCAGTAGAACTAAATAGCCTTAAAAATAAGGCAATGAGGGGGTGCCTGGGTGGCTCAGTGGGTTAAAGCTTCTGCCTTTGGCTCAGGTCATGATCTCAGGGTCCTGGGATGGAGCCCCACAGCGGGCTCTCTGCTCATCAGCAGGAGGCTGCTTCCCCCTCTCTCTGCCTCCCTCTCTGCCTACTTGTGATCTCTCGCTCTCTGGAAAATGAATAAATAAAATCTTTAAAAAAAAAATAAGGCAATGAGGCAGCACTTGACAACTTAAAATTTGCACACTCGATGAACACTTTTAAAATTCTATCTTATATAAATACTAACAGGAGTGCATGAAGACATGTAGGAATGTTCACTGCACCGTTATCTCCAACAGCAAACAAGTGGAAGCAATCCAAATGTTCATAAATAGGGGTATGAATCATGGTATTGTCATACTATGTAATACCATACAGCTGCTAAAAGCAACTAGGTAAAGGGTTATGTACTTCAAGACTTAACTATTCTAAGTATTTTACAAAGTGCACTTATTAACAAACCCATGCAGTAGGTATAATGATCATCCCCATTTTAGAGACAGGGAAGTACAAGTAGAGACATGAAAGACCTTGCCAGGTCTCACAAAACCAACTGGCAGGGCTGGATTATGACCCAGGGAATGTGGCCTGGGTCTACACTTTATTCCCACTCTGCTATGTTGTACTGATTTTTTGTCTGTGACTATACCCATGAATGGAGTCTAAGCTGGGGACTCGGGGGAGAAGAAACATCCACATGACAATAGGAAGTACCAACTTTCAAAAAATTAAATTGGAGTGAGCAAAGGAGTGTCTTAGAATGCATGAAATCAGGGGTGTCTGGATGGCTCAGTCAGTTAAAAGTCCAACTGATTTCAGCTCAGATCACAATCTCAGGGTTGTGAGATCAAGCCTGCTTACCATTCTCTCTCTCCCTCTCCCCCTTCACCACTTCCCTCCCCTGTTCTCTTTTTCTTTCTCTTAAAAAAAAAAAAGTATGAAATCAATAATTAAGAAAAGGAAAAGGATTAGGAAGACATTGACTTTTTTAATATGAAACAATTCAAAAGTTCATTTGAGAAAATTCTTCAGAGAGCATCAAAAAATGTAACAATAAAATTTATCTGAATTTCCATAAAAAGAAAATAAAGAATTGGGGCACCTAGGTGGCTCATTTGGTTAAGCTTACGACTCTTGATCTCAGTTCAGATCTTGATCTCAGGGTAATGAGTTCAAGCCCTGTGTTGGGCTCCACGCTGGGCACAGAACTGACTTTTAAAAAAAAAAAAGAAAGAAAGAAAAAGGATATAAACCTGTTAGAAGTCATTAAGCAGGCCCAGTGGAAATGGAGACAAAGAAGAGGGAACTTTCACTTTTTTCTTTCTTTTTTCTCTATTTGTGTTTTGTTACAATAAATTTGTATTATTTTCATAGTAAGACCTTTTTGCAAACCACCACAAACAAAAGCCATTACTTTAAAAAGTTAAAATTTGAATAAAAAAAATTAATACTCAACAATAGGGATTGGCCAAATACCTCTATGCCATGGAATGTTACTAGAAAAGGTGTGTGGAACCAGAGTTTCAAACATCACTGCTGGTTGTATAAATTGGTACAGCTACTTTAAAAGGCAATTTCAATATCCAATTTCTCAGTACTTATCTAAATTATATACATATATCCTCTGATTCAGTAATACTACTCTGAAAAATCTATCCTAGAAAAGTATGTAACCAGGCAGACACACAAGGTATACAAAGTTTTTAAAATCCTACCACTGACTGTAATATCAAACAGCAAATGTACAGGATGTCTGGCTCAGCCAGTTAAGCGGCTGCCTTCAGCACCAGTCGTGACCCTGGGGTCCTGGGATAGAGCCCGGCATCGGGCTCCCTGCTCAGTGGGGAGCCTGCCTGCTCCTACCCCACCCCTGCCTGCCGTTCCTCCTGCTTGTGTTCTCTTGCTCACTGTCAAATAAATAAATAATATCTTAAAAAAAAAAAAAAAGAAAAAAAGAAAGAGCAATGTAACCATCAATGAGACCAGTTACCTAAAACATGGTGTATACATACCAGGATGAGGCTATGAAGTGGCAAGGAAGTTCATCACAATAGATTATAAAGCTAAACAGGCAAGGCATAGACAGAATTGTGTGACCAGTAAGTACACTTTTGCATAATTAAGCAGGGAGTCTATTTTCCTTTGATTTTATTTTCACAAACTAAAACAATGAAAGGGGGCGCCTGGGTGGCTCAGTCGATTGAGTGTCTGACCCTCGGTTTTGGCGTGGGTCACGTGGTCTCAGGGTCCTGGGGTTGGGCCCACAGATCGGGATTCCCCACTCAGTGGAGTGTGTGCTTGTCTACCACTCCCCTGCCCCTCCCCCTACTCGTGTTCTCTTCAAAATAAATAAGTCTTAAAAAAAAAAAAAAAAACTCACAATGAAAGGAATCATAAAAAACTAAGAAGAGTACCCACACAAGTGGGAAAGGGTAGATAAAGAACCTAGAAATGAGCAAATGGGAAGGAACACAAGGATGGAAAGATTTCCCCTAAAAATTGCTTTTTATTTTTTATTATTTTTAAGTTTTTATTTTAATTCCAGTTAGTTAACATACAGTATTATATTAGTTTCAAGTGTACAATATAGTGATTCAAGACTTCTGTACAACACTCATAAACATAAGTTTTGTAATATAACTTGAAGTCTGGAATCGTGATACCTCTAGTTTTTTCTTCAAGATTGTTTTGGCTATTTGGGGTTTTTGTGGTTCCATACCAATTTTAGGACTGTTTGTTCTACTTCTGTGAAAAGTGCTGTTGGTATTTTGATAAGGATTGCATTAAATGTACAGACTGCCTTGGGTAGTATGGACATTTTAACAATATTTGTTCCTCTAATCCATGGGCATGGAATGTCTTTCCCTTTCTTCATGTCAACTTTAATTTCTTTCATCATTGTTTTATATTTCAGAATACAGGTCTTTCACCTCTTTGAGCAAACCTGCTGTTTTTGTTTTTCTGTTTTTAATTATAATTCTGATCACAGGTTTTTTTTTTATTTTGGTTTGGTTTTTTTTGTTTTTTAAGTAGGCTCCATGCTGGGCTCACGGTCCTGAGACCAACACCTAAACCAAGATCAAGAGTTGGCCACTTAACAGACTGAGTCCCCCAGGTGCCCCATCCATAGGCTTTTTAAAAGGAGATAATTAGGGAGGTATCTACTTTGCCAAAAAGTACAAAAATTAAAACAGCTGCAACAACATAAATGAATCTCACAGACACGATGGTAAGTGGACACAAAAATACACATTATATAATTTCATTCATATGAAGTTTAAGAACAGGCAAAACCAACTGACAGAAAAACCAAGTGACAGAAATGAGAGGGGTTACCATCCTCCAGGGGATACTGAGAAAAGGCATGAGGAAACCATGGACACTAGAATGGACTATATTTTGATCTGGGTGAGTTATGTACATGTATAAAAACCCACCAAGCTAAGCAACTGGTGTACCTACTGTACTTTACTCTGTATATATAGATATACATTGCACTTCAATAAAAAGTATCAAAAATGTTGAGGAATATTTAATGATGCGATAAAAAGCCTGCAATATAATGTTAAATCAAAAAGTAGAATTTCAGGGGTGCCTGGGTGGCTCAGTGGGTTAAAGCCTCTGCCTTCGGCTCAGGTCATGATCTCGGGGTCCTGGGATCCAGCCCCGCATCAGGCTCTCCACTCAGCAGGGAGCCTGCTTCCCTCTCTCTCTGCCTGCCTCTCTGCCTACTTGTGATCTTTCTCTCTCTCTCTCTGTCAAATGAATATTTTTTTAAAAAAGTAGAATTGCACATAGACAAGAAACAAACTCATACTTCTTCTGATTTAGAATAAGAAGGGGTGAGAGATTAAAGAAAATACATCCGAAATTCAATTAGCCAACATATAGTACATCATTTGCTTTTATGTAGTGTTCAATGATTCTTTTTAACTTTTTTTTTTTAAGATTTTATTCATTTATTTGACAGAGAGAGAGATCACAAGTAGGCAGAGAGGCAGGCAGAGATAGAGGGGGAAGCAGACTCCCTGCTGAGCAGAAAGCCTGATGGGGTGCTCGATCCCAGGATCCTGAGATCATGACCTGAGTGGAAGGCAGAGGCTTTAACCCACTGAGCCACCCAGGCGCCCCTCAATGATTCTTTAGTTGCGTATAACACCCAGTGCTCATTACATCACATGCCCTCCTTAATGCCCATCACCCGGTTACTATATATATATATATAGATATCTATATATATATATATGTATATATGTATATATATGTATATATATCTATATATATGTATAGACACATATACATATACACATATAGATACATATACACATATATGTATGTGTATGTAGATATATATACACACACATATATATATACACATACATATATATACGTGTATATATATATACATACATATATACGTGTATGTATATATACGTGTATATATACATACATATATATACGCGTATGTGTGTGTGTATATATATATATATATACACACATATATATCTTTTTAAAGATTTTATTTATCTGAGAGAAAGACTAAGAGAGCACATGAGTCGGTGGGGAGGGGTAAGAAGGAGAAGGAGGCTCTCCCCTGAGCAGGGAGCCCAATGTCAGGACCCCAGGATCAAGACCTGAGCCAATAGCAGATGCTTAATCAACTGAGTCAGCCAGGCACTCCAATATATATGCTTTTTAATTCAGAAAAAGTACCACCTAGCTCTGGAGTTTGAGGACATAAGAGAAAAAGCAAGCATCTGCAAATTTATTAAAAGAACCTTCAAACATCCAACATACAACAATGTTGGTACAAACTTAACTGACTGACTACAAAGGACCAGGTTAACACCCACGATGTGGCCTGCTTATTTTATAAAGTACAAGATATGCAGAAAAAGGAAGGGGAGAAAAAAAAAAAACAACCCTAAGTCTCCCTAGGAAGGCAAAGAAACCATTGTGCTGGAGATTTGGAGACAGGAAATTACAGAGTTTTACATTTTCCCAGACATAATACCTAAGGGCTGAAACCTGTTTAAAACTCTTAAGACATAACTTTTGAGATGCCTTTGCTCTGGGAGTTCTGATCCTAAAGATTTTAAAAATCAGGAAAAGCACTAAGAGCTAATAAAATAATGACTGTCTAGACCTACCCTAATACATAGGGAAGAAGGAAACTAATTTTCAGTAGTAAATTAATTGTTCCTTTGATAAAGTTTTCTTCCACCACCACCCCAACAAAAAAAATTACTATTAGCTATATGGGGAGTGTCTAATATTGGTTCCCTACAATTAAATTCAAATTTTGTATTTGTATTCATTTATTTAATTTTTTGAGAGAGAGAGAGGGAGAGTGAGGGAGGAGGAGAGGGAGAGAGAGAATCTAAAGCAGGCTTCCCGTTCAGTACAGAGCCCCATATGGGGCTCAATCTCACAACCCTGGGATCATGACCTAAGCAGAAAAAAATCAGGAGTCAGAAGCTTAACCAACTGAGCCACCTAGGAGACCCTAGAAGTCATTTTTTAATCTTCACTTAGTACAAGTAATCAATGCTAGGTTTTCTTTCCATTATTTTAAGCGAAGATTATTTTTACGGTATTAATTTCTAAAAATCAAAAGGAAGAAAAGTCAGGAATCCACTGTCAGGAACTTCATATGCAGCCTCAGACATTTTCACCTGAGCAGCTATCGTTAGGAGTTAGTTGGACAGTCGGGAGGTCAGGGTCCCAACAAGAAGATACGGAGTCAGGACAGCTAAGATCAAACAGCACTGACATCCTGGTTCTGCAGCTTAGACAGGACCGCATTGACATCCTGTTCTGCAGCTTTTGCAGAAATGATTTCTGCAAAATGACCCAAAATAAGACAATTTGCCATAAAGAATTGGTCAGTATTACAGGCAAGGGACAGTTAAGACACCAGATGTCAGTTAGAGAAAAAGACCAATAGCACGAAACATTAACCTAATAGGTAGACAAATATGTGACCCAAGCCCTGACTGGCACAACTCAGCACACCCTGATTGCTTAAGACAGTTCCGCAAAAGAGGTCATAAAACGCCCGAAACTTAGGAACTCCAGGGGCAACCCCTAGGGCCCCCCTCCCTCTGTGGGAGCTTTATACTCCTGTTCAATAACCTTTGCTTTGCTGCCCACCACTATTTGTCTGGTCTACCGCTTCATTCTTGGAAGTGGAGTGAGCAAGAACCACGGGCATTAAGGGAACACAAATCCTGTCACACTACGTTATCAGGTGGACAGAGGTGTTGAGCAAAAGAGCACAGAAAGGAGAGTTGTGGAAGTAAACAGAAGAAACGAGAAAAAGGGACTGAGTTCAGCAAAGCAAACTTGGGCAGGTGAGGGGAGAACCGAAGCAAAATACCTGTGGCTAAAATCACCTCCAAATAGCTTATTTCAAATAGCATTTCTTAGGCATTTCAGCAGGGGAAACTAAGGGAAGAGGAAAAGAGATGAGAAAGCAGCCAGTGGAGCATGTGACTTGATCTCGCATTTGTGGGTTCAAGCCCCACACTGGGTATAGCGAATACTCAAAACTCAAATCCTTCAAAAATAAAATGATTAGGGGCGTCTGGGTGGCTCAGTCGGTTAAGCGTCATGATCCCAGGGTCCTGGGATCGAGTCCCATGTCCGGCTCCTTGCTCAGCCAGGAGCCTGCTTCTCCCTCTGCCTGTCTGCCTGCCCCTGCTTGTGCTCTGTCTCTGACAAATAAATAAATAAAAGTAAAGTGCTTTCTGCTTCATCATCAGTATCACTTCCATAAATTGTTATGGTTATCTTTTGCCCAATTATCGAAAGCACCTAGAACTGATTTCTGGGTGCTTTTTTTTACTGCCTTAGGACAGTAAAATCAGATCAGAGACCAAAGTTCACTCCAACTCTAATACCACCAGCACTAGTCTCTCTTGAGTTAGTTGTTTTTCTTTTGTGTGTGTGTGTTTTTTTTAGGCTCCCGAAACCTTGAGTAAACAAATCCAACAGCCAGTGAAAACTGACACACCCAGAAACTCTCAGCGAAACAGTTACTTCATAGTTCACAATAGACTGTCCTATTCCATCTACAGGTGGCCTTGCCTGGAGCTAAAGGTCGAAAGAAAACACTCCCCCACACCTTCACATTTTATGGGGGAAAAGAGGAGGAGGAAAAAGAAACCACGCAGGCCTCAAGACAAGGTCAGGAACACAGGAACTCTCAGTGGCTTATACATGCCACACCTTCTGATCTTCCTAAGACACTTTCCTTTTGGCTCCTTAACTACCTAGAAGAAAATCTCATCTACAGTTCTACATTTCTTAAAATCAAACATAGATGGGGACACCTGGGTGGCTCAGTCAGTTGGGAGTCTGCCTTCAGCTCAGGTCCTAATCTTAGGGTCCTAGGACTGAGCCCTGAATCGGGCTCGCTGCTCAGCAGGAAGTGTGCTTCTCCCTCTGCCTGCCGCTCCTCCTGCTTGTTCTCTCTCTCACACAAATAAAGAAAATCTTAAAAAAAAAAAAAAAAAAAAATCAGGGGCACCTGGGTGGCTCAGTTGTTAAGCAGGTGCCTTGGGATCCAGTCATGATCCCAGAGTCCTGGGATCAAGCCCTGCATCGGGCTCCCTGCTTAGCAGGAAGCCTGCTTCTCCCTTTCCCACTCCCCCCGCTTGTGTTCCCTCTCTCTGTCTCTCTCACTCTGTCAAATAAATAAATAAAATCTTTACAAAGAAAAAAAAAAAATCAGACATACAGAATGCCAGAGCTAAAGGAGCCTTCAAGATGAGCAACGTCTTTGTCCATGACCTGACCAGCAGTCCTCACCCTTAGCGCTCTTGCCTCCACGCCCAGTGGCCAGAACAAACCTCTCCTGGAGGATGCACCCAGGTTTCTCAACTAACCCTCATGGCAAGAAGTCAGTCTGCTCAAAGAAACCTATGATGGCAGTTTCTGAGGATGCCTCCAACTGCTTCTAATGGGGATTCTGAGAAATAAAGTCTCACTCCAGACATCTCTGAGGACATGTCAGGTACCAGTAATACAGATTTCCAAGGTATTTTCGGAGAGAGGACTTGCTAAGCTTTCAGAAAATCACATCTACACACACTGGTAGAAATAACAATATGGTATATATAAAAAAGGGAATTGTTCTAATCTCTCTCTGGCTCACTGATGTATTTCCTGAGTATCCATGAATTAGCATCCACAATTAGCACCCACAAATTAGTCACTGTAATTTGCTAGGCTGTTATCCATGTAGACACTTTATACACAGCACCTGGTACCACTCCAAAAACATCCCTCTTAACCCAAGTCAGCAAGCACCCCAAGTAACAGTGCTCCCCTCCAAAATGATAACCAGGAAAATAAAGGGGGAGGAGGGGTTCTGTTTCGAAAAGACCAAGTTCTTTCGGCATGATTCCTTTAGAAGCCATTTCTTTTCAGTGCCTACATATACTTCTTAAAAATGGAAATCTGAGGGGCACCTGGGTGCCTCAGGTGGCTAAACACCTGACTTTTTTTTTTTTTTTTTAAGATTTTACTTATTTATTTGAGAGACAGAGAAAGCACAAGTGAGGGGAGGAGCAGAAGGAGAGAGACAAGCAGACTCCACGCTGAGCAGGGAGCCCAATGCGGAGCTGGATCCCACGACCCTGAGATCACGACATGAGCAAAAACCAAGAGTCAGACACTTAACCGACCAAGCCCCGCAGGCGCCCCAGCGTCTGACTCTTGATTTGACTCAGGTCATGATCTCAGTGTCATGAGATCAAGCCCTATGTCGGGCTCGATGCAGAGTCTGCTTGAGATTCTCCCTCTCCCTCTGCCCCTCACCCTGCTTGTGAATGGTGAGCTCACTAAAACCCTCACTAAATAAATAAATAAAATCTAAAAAAATCTGGTTTTCATTTTTTGCAGTAAAACAATTTCCACTTAACACAGCACTTTTTTTTTAAATCATAGCACTTTCTTAAATTCTGAGTAAAACATGAAGAAGGCACAACTTTTGAAACATATACAAACAGTAATTCTAAGAAAACATTTTCACAAAGCACTAAAGGTCAGGTTGAGAGACAGAAACCCAGTGTTATGGTAAAATACTGGACATTTGCTTCTTCTTCTTTTTTTTTTTTTTTAACACTTACCCACTCTTCAACATTGGGGGGTTGTTCATCATAAATATGTTCCTTGTCCCACAAAATATTCGACTTGTCATACCGGTCCATCTTTCTTCGGGTTTTCACAGCAAAGAAAATCATTAAAGCAAAAGCCACAATAACCATGAACCCCAGTACAATGGCAATTGCCTAAAAAGAGATTAAAGATATTGACAGAGTTAGATTTTAATTGTTTACTTTATCCTAATCCAGTAAAAACCTAAGGCCCTACACTACATATCTGTGGTTTAACCACATCAAACTGATACAGTTACATTTCAGAAATATAAAATGTAGCCCAGGCCAGGTGGGCTGAGGCTAACAACACACACAGCTTGATTATACTGTTGATACTCAGAAAGGGCTTCAAGTTAGGTACTGTCATCATTTCATCATTCCATTTTACATGACAGAACTCTAGTCCCAAAGCTTGACTGCCAAGTGGTCTTGTTTTTATTAACAGATGAAAATGGACAGTAAACTAACTCCATCATCAGTATCCTTCTAAAGGGCTTGAAAAATGTGATTCTCAGAAATAGCTTTAAATACATAAATATGTTTATAATCTCATTCATAACACATTCTGGGCAAATGCTTTTACACTGAATGTAAATTCCAGTCTATAGAGGATCTACCTTACCATAAATTATGCAGACGTGATCTAACCAAGCTATAAATTAGAGAAAATGGATGAGTGATTCATGTAGTCTGGCAGGCGGTTTCTGTCCGAGCAGTCTTCTGTGATCTTGCAAGCAAGGGCCCTGTGACAAGGAAACCCTCGTCCCGACAGCTCTCCCTGTGTCTGATATGTTAAGTGGTCCACTGGCCTGGAGACACTCGAAACTGAGGCAGGTACCAGGCCCCTGGCCTGGATTCTGCTCATTGTAACAGGAGGGTCTCTGTGCAACTGTGTAACAGTGACACCCTTTTCCAGGGAATACAAGATTTGGGCACTCAGAGGACTAAGAGAGAGGGGGGTGTGGTAAGATAGGAGTACCAACCCTCAGCCCTGTTTACCAGAGATACATCTGAACGCCAACAACAAATCTGCCGAAATTCAGAGGGAAGACATTTCAGTCTTCAAAATAATGGTAGTTACTGGGGATGATCTAACCTCAAAAGAGTGACTCATTCAGGTAAAAGAGGGACAATTCCCGAGTCCGTTTAAGGAGAGGGGAAAAACAAAAACAGGGAAAAAAGATTAGAAATCCATCAGGAAAAAGATCAGCAACTCCACATCTATTAGCATGGATAGAATCAAACAGACAGAACGATGTTGGCAAGGTTGTGTAGGATTAAATAGAATCCTCACACATTTCCGGTAAATGTAAAACAGTGCAACCAGTCTGGAAAACAGTCTGGCCGTTCCTCAAAAGCTTAAGCACAGAGATACGGGAAGACCCAGCAATTCTATCCCTAGGCATACACTCAAGAGAAATTAATACATGGGTTCACACAACGTTCAGAGCATTATTCATAACGGCCAAAATGAACATAGCCCAAATGTCCATCAACTGATGACTGGATAAATAAGATATGGGATAGCCATACAGTGGAATACTATTCCACAATAAAAAGGATTGATGTAATATGCCATAACATGCATGAATCTTGAAAACATTAATGTGAAATGAAAGAAGCCAAACGTAGGGGCACCTGGTTGGCTTGGTCAGGGGGAGCACATGCCTCTTGATCTTGGAGTGGTAAACTGGAGACCCACCATGGGTGCAGAGATTACTTAAATAAAACTTAAAAAAAAAAAAAAGAAAGAAAGAAAGAAAAAAGGAAAAGAAAAAAGCCAATCATAAAATACCATATATTGTGTGATTCTGTATATATGAAATATCCAGAATAGGCAAATCTATAGAATAAGATTAGTGGTTGCCTAGATGTGGGAAAGGTTAGAGAAGAAAGTTACTAACAATGCATATGGGGCTTTGTTGGAGGACAGTGAAAATGTTCTACAACTGGTGACGGTGATGGCCACACAACTCTGAATATACTTAAATTACTGAACCAAACTTGAAGTGGACGGATTATATGGTACCTTAAAATATCTTAACAAAACAAGCCCCTCTCCAGATTCTGATTTATATACAAGGGAGGCCTTGTCAGCAATACTCTTTCAAAGTTCCCCAAGTGATTCTATTAAGCATCCCAAGAGCCTCTACCCAAAGCAAGGACAAAAGCCACCCATACCTCCTGGGGATCCACCACACAGTAGTGATACAAATACTGATCCATGTAGATTCCAGTAGTTGTAGACGCATAATACTGGTTGCAGATGGCATATATCTGTGAACTGTATATAGACCCAGAAGCCTGGGCAGTTGGGTTGACTCCCATTATATAGACAATTGTGGCAATAAACATCATGACACCCAGGATAGCACTCAGTATTATGACTGTCAGGTAGTATCTTCTTGTCCTAGATATGTCAGACCGTATAACGCTGGTAACAAATATCACCAATGCGGCAATGAAACAGAAGGCCACCATGGCCAGGAGGAAGCCTTTTGCTGCTCTTGGATCGGTGTAGCCTCCGTAGCCATAACCGTAGCCGTAGCCATAGGCATAGCCGCTTCCGTAGCTCCCAAAGCCGCTGCTGTACGGGTAGCCCAGACCACCACCCAGTAAGCCGGTTCCATAGCCTCGATCCCAGGCAAGTGTGGAGGCGACACAGGCAAATATGGCGATGCACATCACAATAACGAGCATAGACAGAATCCGAATGACTCCTGGAGGAGAGGTCCATTTGTAGAAGTGAAGAATTTCATCCTCTGGGTAGAAAGAATACGCCGGCTGAGAGAGCATGGGTCGAACATGCATGTCTCCACCATAGACATCATTGCTCGGTGCATAATGATTGGGTTTGCTGAAATGCACATGAAAACACTTTCAAGTTAATACTGTTTGGAGGGAGCAGAAAGAACACAATGTACATGGAATGATTTAAACCATACACTGGCGGGGAAAAAAAAATTAACCTCTTAGTACCACCCCACTACAATGGGTCACTTTATATACCCCAAATTCAAATGTTGACATCCTAAGCCCCAATGGGATGGTATTAGGAAGTGTGGCCTAACTCGATTCCCAGCTGGAGCCCTCATGAATGGGAATGGTGCCTTCACAAAGGAGACCCCAGAGAACTGTGTGGCCTCTTCTACCATGTGAGGATACAGCAAGAAGCTGGCAGTCTGCAACCCAGAAGAGAACCTTCCCAAGAACCTGACCACAGTTACCTTATCTTGGACTTCCAGTCCCCAGAACTATGAGAAATAAATTCATGTTGTTTATAAGCTACCCAGTGTGTGGTACTTTGGTACAGCAGCCTGAAGCTACTGAGACACCCACTGAAGAGTGAAGGTTTCTGTGTATCAGAGTCACTGGAGGGCTTGTTACAACATAGATTCTTGGTCTCCAACCTTAAGCTGCTGATTCTTCAAGTCTGGGGCAGCAGATGCTGCTGCTGCCGCTGCCGGTCTGGGAGCCATATGTTGAGAATGATGTCTAATGTCTGCTCTAATGTCTATGGAGTAGAGGTTCTCGATTTTTCTGCCTATGAGAATCACCTGGGGAATCTGTAAAATGCCCAGATGGAGCACTCCGACCCAGTAAAACCGTAACCCCTGGGAAGGGGACACAAGTGGTTCAGAACAATGATGTCAAGCCTTTGCCTTGTGCGATGTGAGACCAGCGCAGTCAGATACAGCACCTACAGTGGCCCACCCAGTGTCGCGTCCAATTTCTGGCAGCTTCACTCTGAGAAAGCACATTCATTCATTTATTCACGTGACAGCGATTCACTGGAGCTGCTGGGCTGATGTGTGGGGAGCACTGTGCTAAGTACTCCAATCTTAGCTACAACAATCAACACAAATGTCTCAACCCAACCCCCCCTCACCCAGGTTAGTCTCTTTTAAGGCAATAAGACATTAAACAAATCACTACATGATCTCTAGTTGGTTACGGTAAGAGCTACAAGATAAATTGAATATTCACTGAGGGCTCATCAGGGTGATGCCTAATACCTTGCCAGTTCTAGTGATGCAATCATAAACATAGCTGGGGACAGACGCAGTGATGTATGACGCAGAAATCTAAGAAATGTGGGTCCTGGAAGAGCAAAATTCAATTCCCAAACTGACCTCACCCCCTTTGGTTTTTGTCATTATTTCCTTGGTCCATTTCTCTCTTTCCCAAGCAAGACGTCCTACAACTGGGTGCTGCCAACCATAAGAATTCAAGGAAATGGAGAAACTGGAAAGAACGCTGACAAGCTGGTCTTTGAAAATGTCACGTATGAAAATTCCGTAACTCATTCTACTTGGTTATTTGGGATGTCTCCATCTGGAGCTGTCATGAACAATGTGACTCTGGCATCCAGATGGCTGACAGACACAAGAAAAAGTGCTCAACATGGCTTGGCATCAGGGAAATACAAGTCAAAACCACAGTGAGATACCACCTCCCACCAGTCAGAATGGCTAAAATGAACAAGTCAGGAAATGACAGATGTTGGCGAGGATGCAGAGAAAGGGGAACCCTCCTACACTGTTGGTAGGAATGCAATCTGGTACAGCCACTCTGGAAAACAGTATGGAGGTTCCTCAAAAAGTTGAAAGTAAAGCTACCCTATGACCCAGCAATCGCACTACTGGGTATTTACCCTAAGGATACAAACGTCGTGATCTGAAGGGGCATGTGCACCCGAATGTTTATAGCAGCAATGTCCACAACAGCCAAAGTATGGAAAGACCCTAGCTGTCCATCAACAGATGAATGGATAAAGAAGATGTGGTATATATATACAATGGAATACTATGCAGCCATCAAGAGAAATGAAATCTTGCCATTTCAATGACATGGATGGAACGGGAGGGTTATTATGCTAAATGAAATAAGTCAGTCAGAGAAAGACAATTACCATATGATCTCTCTGATATGAGGAATTTGAGAGGCAGGGTAAGGGGCCTGGGGGGTAGGGAGGGAAAAAATGAAACAAGATGGGATCAGGAAGGAGACAAACCATAAGACACTCTTAATCTCAGGAAACAAACTGAGGGTTGTTTGGGGGGAGCGGGTGGGAGGGATGGGGTGGCTGCATTATGGACATTGGGAGGGTATGTGCTATGGGGAGTGCTGCGAAACGTGTAAGCCTGATGATTCACAGACCTGTACCCCTGAAGCAAATAATACATTATATGTTAATTAAAAAAAATTCTTTTCCAAAAAAAAAAAAAACAAACCCAACGTAGCTGTGGGCATCCTGAACGTGTGCCCTCACACACACAAGCACTTCTTTTTCTAAGGTATAGATCCAGGAGAAGTTTTGAGTCAATTTTTTTTTTTAACCTTCCATTCTATGAAACAATGTCGAGGTGTTTCCCAAAATGATTATATCACTTTTTAAAATGATTCTATCATTTAAAATCCCGCTGACACTGTAACATTCACAGAAGCATTTGTTTATGAGAACTCGAAACTGCAAACAGTCCAAATGTTTCCCTAGAGGGGAACAGGTACCTGTAACATAGCCACAGGATGGAATGCTACAGAGATGAGCTAATAGGGCGGCCGCTAGCCACATGATTTACTGAACACTTGACATATAGCTAGTCCAAACTGAGATATGCTATTAAGGATAAAATACCTAGTTATCATAGTATAAAAAAAGAAATGTAGGGGTGCCTGGGTGGCTCAGTCAAAAGCATCAGACCCTTGGTTTCAGTTCAAATCATGATCTCAGGGTCATGAGATTAACTCCCATGTCGGGCTCTGCACTGAGCAGGGAGCCTGCTTCTTCCTCTGCCCCTCCCATCACTCATGTTCTCTCTCTCTCTCTTTCTCTCTAAAAACAAACAAACAAAAAAGAAATTTAACACCACCTAGAGAGAATCCTAATATTAACTATATACTTTGGATGACAATGATTTGTAAAGGTTCATCAATTTTAACACATGTACCACACTGCTGGGGGATACTGATAATGGGGTAGGCGACACATGTATAAGGGAGGGGGTATATTGGAAATCTTTGTACCTTCCTCTCACAGTTTTGCTGTGAATATAAAACTGCTCTAAAAAAATAACTATTATAAAAAAGGAATATAAAATACCTCATGAGTCAGTGTTTATGCCACATGTTGAAATGATACTTAAAATACATTAGGTTAAGGGAAATACTAAATATTATATAAAATCAGTATTATAATTATTAAAGTAAATTTGTTTTTAATTGGTAAGAAAAAAAACAAAATTACACATATGGTTCACATTTTTAAAAAATTTTATTTATTTATTTTAGAGAGAGACAGAGAACATGGTGGGGGCAGGGGGAGAGGAAGAAGCATACCCCCCGCTGAGCAGAAAGCCTGATGTGGGGCTCCATCCCAGGACCCTGAGATCACGACCTGAGCTGAAGGGAGATGCTTAAGTGACTGAGCCACCCAGGCGCCCCACACATTTTAGGTCTATGGCACTCCTCTGAAGCAAAGAAAGTTTAATAACGAAGTAAAACTGAAATGTATTGTTT
The DNA here is from genome assembly GCA_028646535.1 of Procyon lotor. Taxonomy (NCBI): domain Eukaryota; kingdom Metazoa; phylum Chordata; class Mammalia; order Carnivora; family Procyonidae; genus Procyon; species Procyon lotor. Next base: position 86,940,326 of record CM053607.1, read on the forward strand.
GGGACATATAAAACAGTAGAGAAAGGAAGGAAGGAAGGAAGGAAGGAAGGAAGGAAGGAAGGAAGGAAGGAAGGAAGGAAGGGAGGGAGGGAGGGAGGGAGGGAGGGAGGGAGGGAGGGAGGAAGGAAGGATGGATCAAGTGATAACCCTATGTAAGAATGGCAGTTTTCAGGGAAAGGTGGGGTTTCCAGGGAAAGAAGGGCTTGGAGGTGTTCTATTCTTGACCTATATGATGACTTTGCTTTGACCATCATTTCATACACTCGTCCTGTGCCGTTTCACAGCACATTTCATTTCACCAATGTTTACAAGAGCAACAGAAAATAAGTCTCAGGTTCATGGAGCACTACTCAGGCACTCTATTTTCTAGCATAACTGAAGAACCACATCATCACGAGCTGAGTCCCTACAATGTTCAGGTATCATTCAAGAGGCAATGTGACAGGTGCACAATTCCTACTACAGCTATCAACGACTTGAGGCTGTAGTAGTTTGTAGTTTGTAGACAAACTACTTAAAGGAAAAAAAAAATCCCTGTGACAAATTGAAATTTTTTCACTGTTAAATTTTCAAATGACTAGGGATGCCAAGAACCCTCAACTTTGCTTCTTGTTTTATATAACGGCAGGAATCACTCTTAAAACTGACCATGCGGAAAACATTACGCCAAGTCAAAGAATCAGCCACAGAGGACCACACACTGCATGATTACATGTACAGGAGAGGTGCAAAATGGACAAATCCTGAAACACATAGTAGATTCATGATGGCCTAGTACCAGGGGGCGGGGGATAGCACGAGAAAGGAGTGCTAATCAGCAGCGGTTTCTTTGGGGAGGGGGTGATGAAAATGGTCTTAAATTGGATGGGGGGACGGCTGCACAGCTCTCTGAGTATACTAAAACCCCCGGACTGCCCATTCTAAAAGGGTGAATTGCATGGCGTGTGACCTCTATGTCAAAAAAAGTATTACTTAAAAAAACTGACAATGAGTCCGTGTCAGGGTCAGTCACCTCAACAAAGCATCAGCACAGAAGCTTTGTACCATTTGTGAAAAAACAGAAAGGAATAAAGAGACACACAGGTACCGGCCTAGATTCTACAGAAGCAAACACCAGCAACAGGTGACAGCAGTTGCCTCTGCAGAGAAACCCCCGACATCCTGGAAGTCAGGCTTCAGGGGGAAGCTCACTTCTACTCTACACCCTTTGTTTCCATCTGAATTTACAAACACACATTGCTATTTTTTTTTTTTTAAAGATTTTATTTATTTATTTGACACAGAGAGGGAGATCACAAATAGGCAGAGAGGCAGGCAGAGGGGGCGGGGGAGGCAGGCTCCCTGCTGAGCAGACAGCCGGATGCGGGGCTCGATCCCAGGACCCTGAGAACATGACCTGAGCCGAAGGCAGAGGCTTTAATCCACTGAGCCACCCAGGTGCCCCCACACGTTGTTATTTTTCACAGCAAATACTTAGTAGATGAAAAGTTACACTGATACATTTCTTTTACATTGACAGGCTTAAGAAAAAGAAAAAAAAACAAACTGAAGAACTACTTACAATTCATCAGGTCTATACGGAGGTGGACTTTCAAAAGGCCTCGATGACATGGCTGGTGTCACTGGTCACCTGCTCCTCAGGATGAGCGCCGCCCCGCAGCTCCCCAGAATAAGCTGATCTAAGCAATGTAAGGAGGGTAACAGCATTACTGCTGAGCTCAGAGTTTCCTTGCATTGCTAAGAAACCCAATACCAATCTCGAGCAACTCCACACACCATGATTATCCCTCTTGTGCCCCTCACTACCATCCTTACATAGCGGACCGTTAATTCCTTGAGCACAGGGAATCACTAAGCATAGGAACTCATCAGCCTAGTGGTCCTCACAGCACCAAACACCATGCTCTCTGCACGCCACCGGCATATAAATCTTAACTTTAATTACTAAGTTGTAGTAACAAAAACCTCACAAAGTTTTTACAGCATAGGTAAAAAAAAAAAAAAAAATACCCTTTCTTTCCTTCAAAGAACAAGAAATGTAAAAAATAAGAAAAAAATTTCTTTTAGTTTTATTTATTCATTTGAGAGAGAGAGAGACACAGTGAGAGAGTGAGCACAAGCAGGGGGAGAGGCAGAGGGAGAGGGAGAAGATGTGGGAGCCCGATGTGGGGCTCGATCCCAGGACCCTGGTATCATGACCTGAGCCAAAGGCAGACGCTTAATGACTGAGCCCCCCAGGCGCCCAAAAAATAATTTCTTAAAATGTATTTATTGTTGTTGTTGTTGTTTTAAGTTTCAGTAACACCATTTTTTTTTTTAATTTTTATTCTTTGAAAGAGAGCAAGCGAGCACAGGCCTGAGTGGTGGGAAGGGCAGAGGGAGAGGAAGAGGGAGAATCTCAAGCAAACTCCCTACTGGGTGCAGAGCCTGACATAGGGCTCAATCTCACGACCCTGAGATTATGACCTGAGCCAAAATCAAGAGCCCGATGCTTAGTCAACTGACTGAGACACCCAGGCACCCCAATCAACAAGTACTAATTAAGTGCCTACACTATACCATGGGAGTCTGTAGAATTACTACAGAAAGTCACACACAAAGAACAAAGCAACTACAATAGGCAGTTATTTAGTTATTAGGGCTGACAACTAATATCAAGTGCAGAACAGGGATAAGCACAGGAGAAAGATCAAGACTTAAAGAAGAGGAAGAAGCCGGGGGTGAGGGGCAGCGGGGGGGGGGGGGATCACTTGAGCAAGAACTACAATCTGAGTATATTAAACTATATATTTTTTCCTTTTCAAATAAGGTATGCAGAAAAAAGGTATTAGGTAAGGTAAAGTAAATAAATTCAAACTCTCTAAATTGTGTTCCATAGAATCAGTGGCAACTATCCTCCACGTCCTTATGGACAGTCAATTGCAAATTTTCAGAATAAGATGTTGCCCATATGTACATTAGGTGAAACCTCAAAGATGGAAATATATTGACTGTGAGGAACACCAATTAGCATGATTTTCCAAACACAGTGTAGGAAGACAACTCCTTTATGTTATTAAAAAAAAATTGTTTTACTGAAGAATTAACATACCAAAAAATGCACACATCTCAAGTGTATAGAGCCTTGGAACCCAAGGGCACCCAAATGCACAAATGCACAACCCCATCTGGGCACCCAAATGCACAAATAAATGGGCAATTTAGGCCATTAGCACATTACAGTGCCATGGAAAAGTAATAAAGGTTCAGATTGGCTTTCTAACTGATGTTCAAAAAAAAAAAGAACATTTTAAAAAAACTGGTTTTAAACACTGTTGGGGCACCTGGGTGGCTCAGATGGTTAAGCAACCCACCCTTTATTTCCAGAGCTCAGGTTGTGATATCGGGGTCCTGAGATGGAGCCCCCTAGGAAACCTCCGCTCTCAGCACAGGGTCTGCTTGAGAGTCTCTCTCTGCCCCTCCCCCCACTCATGAGCGCAAGGGCATGCATGTGCTCTCTAATTAATTAATAAATCAATCTTGGGGGCGCCTGGGTGGCTCATTCGTTAAGCGTCTGCCTTCGGCCCAGGTCAGATCCCAGGGTCCTGGGATGGAGCCCCGCATCGGGCTCTCTGCTCTGCAGGAGGCCTGCTTCTCCCGCTACCATTCCCTCTGCTTGTGTTCCCTCTCTCGCTGTGTTTCTCTCTGTCAAATAAATAAAATCTTTAAAAAAAAATAAAAATAAAAAAATAAATCAATCTTGGGGCATCTGGGTGACTCAGCCATTAGGCGTCGATCTTCGGCTCAGCTCGGGTCATGGTCCTGGGATCCAGCCCCGCATCCGGCTCCCTGCTCAGCAGCAGGAGGCCTGCTTCTCCCTCTCTCATTCCCGTTGCTTGTGTTCCCTCTCTTGTTGTGTCGCTCTCTGTCAAATAAATACATAAAATCTTTATTTTTTTTTTTTAAAGATTTTATCTATTTATTTGGAGAGAAAGCACAAGTAGGCAGAGCGGTAGACGGCAGGAAGCTGCTGGCAGGAAGCCTGATATGGGACTCGATCCCAGGACCCTGGAATCAAGACCTGAACCAAAGGCAGACACTTAACTGAGCCATCCAGGCACCCAAATAAATAAATCTTTAAAAAGAAAAAACATAAACTGAATGTAAACACTATTAAATGTAGGACTCCAGTTCTGAAGCTGAATGTCAAATACTGACAAACGTATCTTAGCCCTTTTATAGCTACGGCTCACTCACTCAAGACTATGCCAAAAATTCCAGGCTCCATGGTACTTTTTTAAGTCGTCTCCATGCCCAATGTGGGGCTTGAACGCACAACCCCAAGATCAAGAGTCACATGCTCTACTGACTAAGCCAGCCAGGCACCCCTCCATGGTAGTTTTCAGAAATTCTAAATCTATCCAGACTCAGGCTGAAATTTAAATTTTGTCAAAAATCCAGACACCAAAATCCCTTTCCACAGTGCTATTTCAGGGATTTGGAGGTTATTATCATATCTCCTCTATTATCGGAGATTTTACATTGTGAAGCAAAAAATTTTAGGAAGTTTATCAAGAACAAGGCATGCCACGTCCGCTTCATTTCCTTTTTTAGGCTACCAAACTGCCAGATGAAGCCTGAGAATCTTCAGCACACCCACGTGCATTGACACTCCTCTGGAACTGAAAAATGGAATCTAAATAGGATAAAAGAACGGACCATTCATGATCCCAGGGTCCTGGGATCGACACACAGGGAGCCTGCTTCTCCCTCTGCCTGCCATTCCCCCTGCTTGTGCTACTGTTCGCTAGCTCTCTCACTCTGACAAATAAAATCCTAAAAACAACCAAAAAACCCAGACCATTTATGTCCACCTAGAGGAAGGTCACTTTGGTGACCACAGACAAGGTGGACAAGCTTATCCAGATTTGCAGCTGACAAAACACTGGAAAGGATAACGAGCCCACGGGCTCCGGGTATGTCAAATTCTCTGTAGGGTCAGACTGACCGGCTGAAACAAACCTGGTGGTTTTAAAAGTGCCCTGTGAGAGGACAAACTACTTCCCTTCCTCGAGCTTCACTACCCTACTATGCCAAAGGGCAGGGGATAAGCCTTCCCTCTAGGCTGGAATAATTAAGATAATACATCAAGGAAGATGAGCAAAAGCATTCACAGCAAGGTGGTTATCTGAAAGTGAGACATTCCAGTGTTGAGGCACTTAGGTGCTTTGTATCCATTTTCAAATACTGGTGGCACAAATAAATCATGTTACAAAGGGAGGCTCAATTTTGTAAAAGGCATTTCCTTGGTGAGGATTTCAACGAAGTTAACAAGTGATCCCAAACTCTGACAGTATCCACAGACAGTGCTTCCATCTGGGAAGGCCAGCCACACTTTAAAAGTAAACTTCTGCATAACCATGAAATCTGTACATCAGGTCCCCACTAGGTGCCTCTCCTGGAGGTGACAGACTGTTCAAGATCTAGAAAAACCGGGCACCTACGTGGCTCAGTCAGTTAAGTGACTGCCTTCCCTTCGGCTCAGGTCATGATCCTGGAGTCCCCAGATCCAGTCCCGCATTGGGCTCCCTGCTGAGCAGGGAGTCTGCTTCTCCCTTTGACCCTCCCCCCTCTCATGCTCTCTCTCACAAATAAATAAAACTTAAAAAAAAAACAAAAACAACTAGAAAAACCATGTCTTAAGACAAATGATTGGAAAACAGGAAATGTTTGGCCCGGTCATATCAACATTAGAAGGACCACTCCAGCAGCCAGCAGTCTTCAAGTATCTGCAGAGCTGTCTTTGTAGTCCTAGAAATCATTCTTTGAAGAAGAGCTACCACAGGATCAGATTTCATGTCAATGTTAGGAAGCCTCTCCCTTACCCTGACTTCACACACCCTTCAAAAATAACAAATAACAATTTTTATCTCAAGCCATGTATGCAGAGCCCAAACTGATATTTTAGGGACACTGGACTGAAGGAACTCTAATGTCTCCCTTTAAGGCAGTCTGGGACATGCTTTCAGGTCACAGCCAAAGGAGAAAAAAAAAAGACCAAGAAGAGACTGTTACTCAAACCCCAGCAGGGCAGTATTAACATTATCTGCTCAATAAATGTATGTTGAGTGAAGGACAAAATAAAACGAATGAGGAGGATACAGGATCCAGCCTAAGGGGCTCAATGCCCAAGGCCACAGAGCCTGTACCAAGCGGGTGATAGGGACATAAGTCAAACAGATGAATTGGAGTCAGGAGCAAAAGGGAAACAGCAGACCCTTACTAAATATGTAAGGTTAACTGATGTTAAAATATAATAAATAAATATAAATATAAATAAATATAAAGTATATATCGATGTATAAATATATATAAATATATAAGTATCTATAATAATAAATATATAAGTAAATATAAAATATAAAATAAATAAAAATAACTGATGTTAAAAAAAAAAAAGTTCACCCCTTGAAAGTATTTACTGGCCAAGCTGTCCTAATAGAAGTCTAAGCTAAGACAAAGAAGAAAAGCCTGAAAATGCTATGTCCCTGAATAATTTTTTTCAAGATTTTATTTATTTATTTGACAGAGAGAGATCACAAGTAGGCAGAGAGGCAGGCAGAGAGAGAGGGGGAAGCAGGCTCCCTGCTGAGCAGAGAGCCCGATACGGGGCTCCATCCCAGGACCCTGAGATCATGACCTGAGCCGAAGACAGAGGCTTTAAACCCACTGAGCCACCCAGGCGCCCCACCTAGACCTAGATGTCTGTCTTGACCATTACTCTTCTGCCTGATCCTTGATACAAAGTGATGATCAATCAACAAATGATTTTAAAACCAACAGCCCATATGACAGCTGGGATTTCAATACAGCTGTGAATGCCTGTAAGTTGCTCACAATGGTAGCACTCAGTAAATATAATCCTTTAGGTTCAACCAAATTAAGTGCTTACAATCTGAAGGAGAGAAGAGAGCCAAACATACAACTATATGGACATCATTTGGTAGCTTGTTGAAAAGCAGAATTCCAGGCCCCGCAACTGACCAATAAATCTGAATATATCTTAATAAGATCCCCAGGTGATTCATACCACAATCAAGATTAGGAACCACAGGGTTAGGGGACAGCTGCAAGCCTGGAGGCTAAAACAAAAACTAACAAAATTATCCTCAGGGTTTTTTATCCCAGTAATTCCATAAATATTAACCTGGATGAAAAAAGTCCGCTAAGGATTCTAACCAAGTAAGCCTTTAAATGCAACCGAAGAAAACTTTCCTTCTAGCAGATTCCTGGGCAGGTGAAAGATTTTATGTCAATTAATTTGCGTGGTCAAAAGTAATCTGTCACTTTGAAAGAGCAATAATTCCAACATTATCTTTAAAAGAAAACAGGAAGTTTATCTTCACAGCAAACAAGATGTGGAAATATTCCATGAGACCAGAACGACTAGTCAAAAATAGAGTGTTCCAGAAAAACCCCAAATCCTTCTGGTACAGAAGTATCAGGTACAGGAGTATCAAGGACTGCTGCTTTTCTAGTATACCCTCGGCAATTAGCCGAGGCAGTTTTCAAGACACATCATTTGTAATGTTTTCCCTACCTGCGCTTTCCTTTTGAAATGGAGTTCTAATAAGATCTACCTTTTAGAGTTGTCAGTTTCACCAAACGATACAAAGAACAAAACTCTTTTAGCACAGGGTCAGGCTCTCAGTCAGGAGGAGGCACTGCCCGTCATTTCCCTGAACATGAGAAATCTACCTCCGTCTAGAAAGGACTAGTTTTCAGTTACACCACCAAGCATCACCAGAAGTGCCTTAATGGGAAGGTCTGTTTCTCTTTTCCAGGGATCCCAATAATACACCCATTGTGCGTGAGGGCCACACACTAACCTGGAAGGCTGCCTGTGCCCCGCCCCGGGTCATTTCCCAGGTGGGCAGATTGCCCAGCCAGCCCCAGGGCCGGCTGAGGATGCCGTGGCTTCTCGGGGTTATCGCTTCACCGGGGACACAGGGGCTCAGGACTGCTCTTCCAGCCCCAAGCAGCAGAGGCCATTTTGGCCCCTCAACCCCGCTCTCCCCGCACACTTCCTCCGACGCAGGCAACATGTCGGCTGGCCGCGCGCAGGCCGGCCCTTCCCCGCAGGTGTCCAGCCCCGCGGCGCGCCCGCGTCCGTGCGCCCCGGCAGGTGAGCGCCCGCGCGCGCCCAGCTGGGACCGCCGGGAGGCAGGTCCGCCCACCTGGCGGCGGCCTTCGGGTCACGGGTGAGAATCCGAAGCGTGAGCAGCTTCCCTCGAAGTACAGCCTCACTCGAAATCAAATCCCCGCCCCCAGGCTTAAATCGACGCGGGCTCGCACGACTCCCACCAACCGGATGCCGGAGAGCCTGCCGGCCCACCCCGGGGCGCCGGCAGTATTTCACGGATACAGCGGACCCCCGCGATACCCACGGGTGGGTGGGGCGGAATCCGTGAGGTCCTCCCCCAGCCCCGGGATCCCAGCCGCCCCGGCCGGCGAGCAGGCCCCCAGGCTGCAGCCCCGAGGAAGCCGGGCGTGCGCCCCTCTTCCCGAGGACCTCCCAGCATTACAGTCCGGAGGGCTGAGCGCTGGGCTTGCTCGGTTCGGGAATCGTCCTCCCGCCCCCATCGAAGCGAAAAGGGTCGCCGCCGCCCGGGCACAGGGACCTCTGAGCGTTTCCGCCGAAACAGGTGGTCCGCGGCTCCAAGTGGCCCTTCGCCGAGGCAGCCTCCAAGTTAGACCAGCGCGGCTAACTCCCCCGCCAGACCCCCGGCGGTCCCGGCCCAGAGCGAAACCGCCACCGAAACTAGCGCCAGGCGTCCTCCCCGCCGCGCCTCCCCGACCCGACCCGAGCCACGATCCCGCGCGGGGACTCGGAGGCTCCCGTGCGCCCCCGGCGCCGCGCCCAACTCTCACCGACTCGCGGCAGCCGCGCCCGACCCACCGAGGACCGCGGGAGCCAAAGAACGCGCTTACTTGGCGAGCGCACCTGCCAGACACTAGGCTAGGAATTCAGTCAGTCCTCTTCCACTCCTCCTTCTCCTCCTCCTCCTTCCCCCCACCCCTGCCGTCCTGCCCCCGGGCATGCGCACCAACGCCGGGCCGGTGCGGGAGGTCCACCGCCCGCGCAAGGCCAGCTCACCTGTTGCACGCGGCGCGGGCCCCTGGGTGCTCTGGCTAGCTCTCCCTCGAGTCCCGCCGGCTCCTGCAGGGGAAGGAGAAAGGGGGAGGTGGACGCTGCCGAGGGAGCGTGTTGTGGCCGTCCCCTCCCCCGGGGACCCATTCACCTGAAACTCGGATGGGAGGGGGAAGGGAGCGGTGGAGAAGGAGGAGGGAGGAACCAGCCCTCCGCACACCCTCGCCGCGATCCCAGTTAAAGGAACAGCGCGGCTTTGGGGACCGAGCGTAGGCGAGCCTCCCGGGCTCCCCGAAGGTGCGGGTGGCCCTGGACCTCGCCGTGGCACGCTCGGAGCTCCGCGGGCTTCCGGTAGAACAGAGGAGTAGTTGGCGACCCGAGGCCAAGGGAGGTCTGGAGGGGACTGTTCGAAGAGGGTCTAAGGGTGCTCAGCCCTGTGACACGAAATGCCTCTCCCTACTCAACACTTTTCTGCCCCGAAAATTTGGTTAAGATTTTGTTGGAAAGAAGCAGCCAGAAGTGGGAGATCTCAAAAGTCATTTGTAAATTAAGGAACTGTTCCTGAATCTCTGGAGCCAGACAAAAAGACCAGAGAGGTTAAATGAAGGTGAAGGATGGTAGATGTTGTCGTTGGTAAATTTGCCGTGAAGATAAAGTTCACACTGTAGTATACAGTATTACCAACTCAGGGTCCTTTGCCCCACACCCCAAGGGATTTAAACTATTTTAATATTCTCTTGGATTGGGGGGGAAGCCCTAGTTCTGTGTGCTACGTTCTATTTCTTGATCTGGAGGCTGATTCCAAAGGAGTGTTCACTTACGAAAATTCATAGTCCAACACGTAGCTTTGTGTATCCTTTTATTTATGTATATAGTAGAGCAATATATTTTTAAATTGTACTCCAAATTCTTCAAAATGTTAAAAATAGAACTACCTATTATCCAGCAATTACACTACTAGGTATTTACCCACGGGATATAAAAATGGAGATTCAAAGGGATACATTCCTCAGCCATGTTATAGCAGCATTATCAATAATAGCCAAACTATGGAAAGAGCCCAAATGTCTATAGACTCACACACACACACACACACACACACACACACACACACAATATGGACTATTACTCAGCCATCAGAAAGAATGAAATCTTGCCATTTGCAATGGCATGGATGGAACTAGAGGGTATTATGCTTAAGTGAAATAAGTCATTCAGAGAAAGACAAATACCACAAATCTAACTCATCTGTGGAATTTAAGAAAGAAAACCGATCAACATATGGGAAGGGGGGAAAGAAAAAAAGAAGAGAGGGAAACAAGCCATGAGAGACTCTTATCCATGGAGAGCAAACAAGGTTAATGGATGGAGGTGGGTGGGGGATGGGCTAGATGGGTGATGGGCTTCAGGAGGGCACTAGTTGTGCTGAGCACTGGGTATTGCATGTAAGTGATGAACCACTAAATTCTACTCCAAAACCAATACTGCACTGTATGTTAACTGCCTAAAATTTAAATGTAAAAAATTTAAAAAAATTGTACTCCAGAATGTTGCAATTTTAGTTCTTGCAATTTATCTGCATGGAAGCCTAGAATTTCGGTTTCTTAAAGTCCTGCTCTACTTTGTGTTCCCATCTGGAATGTCAGCATTGCTAATTAATTTTTGTCCAATCCCACCCATTTCCGTGCCTTTAATTACATGGTTGGAGATGTGACTCTCCCATACATTAGATCTTTAGGCACAATTCAATACTTAAGGAAGTAAAAGCATTATATAAATATAAGGTATTTGAAATGATGACAGCCTTAATGGGTAGTTAATCTAATTGTGTGTGTGTGTGTGTGTGTGTGTGTGTGTGTGTAATTCATTGCTACAATTATTTTAGCATGACCATGTAGTTTTCGAATGATGCAGTTTAAATTGCTGTTCTCAACACTGGAGAAGTCAGGTTAATCCTCTTAATGTTCGCTGTCAGATTACTGAAATCTCCAAACATTCCATTCAGTTTATAATTAAACAAGGGAACATTTCCTAATACTCTCAGACTAATAAACACACATCTATTATTTCATAGTGTACTTTGTTAGGTTCTGAAGAGAATTTAGAGTTTTCTTCCACTTTTTAAAAATTGAAATATATTTCACAGACCATAAACTTCACCCTGAAAAAAAAAAAACTTCACCCGGAATTTTAAAGCTTGCATACAAGTCAGTGGTTTTTCCTGTATTCTCAAGGTTGTACGATTACTACCACAATCTAACTCCAGACATCTCATGTCCATCAGCCGTCACTCCCCGTTGCCTCTTGTCTCCAGAGGCAACCACTACCCTACTTTCTGTCTCTACTGATTTGCCCATCTGGACATTTTATGTGATTGGATAATACAATATGTGGCCTTTTGTGTCTGTCTAAGAATAGCACAATGTTTTCAAGATTCATTCATGTCGTGGTACCTGCCAGTACTCCATTCCTTTTCTTTCTTTCTTTCTTTCTTTCTTCTTTCTTTCTTTCTTTCTTTCTTTCTTTCTTTCTTTCTTTCTTTCTTTCTTTCTTTCTTTCTTTCTTTCTTTCTCTTTCTTTCTTTCTTTCTTCTTTCTTTCTTTCTTTCTCTCTCTCTCTCTCTCTCTCTCTCTCTTTCTTTCTTTCTTTCTTTCTTTCTTTCTTTCTTTTCCTTCCTTCCTTCCTTCCTTCCTTCCTTCCTTCCTTCCTTCCTTCTTTCTTTCTTTCCTTTCTTTCTTTCTCCTTCTTTCTCTCTCTCTCTCTCTCTTTCTTTCTCTCTTTCTCTTTCTTTTCCTTCCTTCCTTCCTTCCTTCCTTCCTTCCTCCCTCCCTCCCTCCCTTCCTTCCTTCCCTTCATTTTTTAAGATTTTGTTTATTTAGGGCAGCTGGGTGGCTCAATTGTTTAGCGGCTGCCTTTGGCTCCGGTCATGATCCCAGAGTCCCTGGGATCGAGCCCTGCGTCAGGTTCCCTACTCAGCAGGAAGCCTGCTTCTCCCTCTCCCACTCCCCCTGCTTCTGTGTCAAAGAAATAAATAAAATCTTTTTTTTTTTTTAATTAAAAAAGGGGGGGAGGCATCTGGGTGGCTCAGTGGATTAAAGCCTTTGCCTTCAGCTCAGGTCATGATCTCAGGGTCCTGGGATCGAACCTCACATCAAGGCTCTCTCTGTCTCCCTGCCTGTCTCTCTGCCTACTTGTGATCTCTCTCTCTCTCTGTCAAATAAATAAAATCTTAAAAAAATTTTTTTTAAAAAGAATTTTCTTTATTTACTTGACACAGAGAGCAAGCAAGCACAAGCAGGGCGAACAGCAGAAGGAGAGAGCAAAGCAGGCTATCCATTGAGCAGGAAGCCCAACCCTGGGCTTGATCCCAGGACTCTGAGATCGTGACCTGAGCCAAAGGCAGACACTTAACCGACTGAGCCACTCAGGCACTCCACTTCATTCCTTTTTATGGTTGAATAATATTCCATTACATGGACATACCACTTTTTTAAAAAAGATTTTTATTTATCTATTTGACAGAGAGAGAAAGGGAGAGATCACAAGTAGGCCAAGAGGCAGGCAGAGAGAGGGGGAAGCAGGCTCCCCGCTGAGCAGAGAGCCCAATGCGGGGCTCGATCCCAGGACCCTGAGATCATGACCTGAGCCGAAGGCAGAGGCTTTAACCCACTGAGCCGCCCAGGCGCCCCAATTTTTTTTTTTTAAAGATTTTATTTATTTATTTGACAGAGAGAGATCACAAGTAGGCAGAGAGGCAGGCAGAGAGAGAGGAGGAAGCAGGCTCCCCGCTGAGCAGAGAGCCCAATGCGGGGCTCGATCCCAGGACCCTGAGATCATCATGACCTGAGTCGAAGGCAGAGGCTTTAACCCACTGAGTCACCCAGGTGCTCCACTTTTGAACATTATTTGATGAAAATTCTCATGAGTCAGAAACAAAGTAAATATTATTCCCAGAAGACCTATGATTAGAAATTTTGTTGACTTTATATGCAGTCAAATGACTGATAAGATTTTTAAAACCAGTTTTTCTTCCCTTTTTTTTTTTTAATCTAAAGGAGAAAGTTCAGCTCAGAATATGGTGTCAGAAATTTGAGTTTGGATCTCAATGTTGCCCTTTTTAGTTGCTGGATAAGATTAATCCTTCAGGGAAATTAAACTGCATAAGCCTCTTTTTTTCTCCACTGTAAATATGGGATGATGGTAGATAGTACTCTCTTCCTAAGGTTGTTGATCAGCGCATGGGCTATTCACCAACACAGACGATATGCTGGGCCACATGACAATCGTCAATAAATTTAACAAGTCTCTGTCCTGTCTGCCCGAAACCATCCCTGTCACGTGGTTATTCCATAAATATTTGTTGGATAAGCAAATGAATACAACCCTGATTCCCCATTCCAGCATCCCTGGGGAGCCGGGCCCATCTCTTGGATAAGATCCTGTCACTGTGAAAACAGTACATTCCTTCACGGGTGTTTCAAGGCTTACATCCCTCCGACTGGTTTTCAGAGGAGAGAAGCCGAGAGATTAGAGTATTTCCCCTCTGCTCCACCTGCTTAGTGAATGAATTCAGTGACGGGGCATCTGTCCAAGGACAACTCAGTTTGGAGTTGGTGAGGGCCTGGTGTAAAGTGCGTCTGGGTTCCCCACCCAGTCACGAGTGGGGAGGTTCCCAGTCCCCGGAGGGCAATTTCCTTGTACAGATTTATGGAGGAATTCTTGGGGGAAGTCACCGGGAAGGCAAATTCTGAGAGGACTGTGACACATGGTGAGTAAAGTTTTATTGCCCCAGTTGCTGTGTATTGAGCAAGATCCTTCTGGAGGACTCCAAGGTTCAGCAGGGTGAGCACCTGGATGGGCACCTCACCAAGTGGAATGATAGTAACTGCAAATGCAAATGTGTCATCCTGTGCCAGGCTCCCTGCTGTTTTATGGACTTTTTTTTTTTTGGTCCTTACAACAATCTTATGAGGTACTATTAATTCCCCCATGCGGGGATAACTAAAGCTCAGAGAATTTTCTTTGTTTACTCAAAATGCCTGCTAAGTTGTAGAGAAGGGATTCAACTCAAGGAATCGAATTCCAGAACTAATGTCTTAACAGTGTTACTACACTCTAGGACTGCTTTTTTTCTCCCTAAAAAATACCCAAACTCCTTTAAACTACCTACCCATAGAAAGATTTCAGAATGCAGCTATAGGGGAAAAGTGACTTAAGAAATGGCTATCATGGAATGCTACAGATGGGAATGAGCCAATTAGAGAGTCCCCCAACAACGTGCTGAATCTTTCAAACATATTGGACAAAATAAACAAGGCCACCCCCCACTCAAAAAAAATACAGTATGATTCCATTTACATAAAGTTCAAAAACAGGCAAAACTAAGCTGTATCATTTGGGGATTCTACACGTAAGTGGTAAAACTACAAAGAAAATGCAAAGAAATGATTATCTTTCTTAAGAAAATAAGATCAGAGTGGAAGAGAAAAGCAAGCTGTACTTGGAGGGATGGCAATGTTCTATTTTCTTCGTTTAGGCACAGGTTACATGGCTATTAGTTTTATAACAATTTATTAAACTGTACATGTATGTTTTATGCACTTTCTGTGGGGATTTTCTCCTTTATAATAAACATTTTAAAGAATCAAGTTACGGACATTCTTAAAAGTTGGTTGGAGACCTACATTTAGTTTGTTTTCTTTTGTGAATAACATTCCTCAAATACAAGCAGTAAAAACTTCCTAGGGTCAGAGTAATTTGAGACCATCATCTGAAGAGGGGACAAAAGGGTTTCAGTCTGGAACAGAATACAGACACAATTATGTGGATGATGCAGAGAAAGAGATTTGGGACTGATTTTTGTTTGTATCAGTCATCTTTGCAGTGGAAAATTGGCCTTGCAGGATTTTTCAGGAACTGACCTTCCTGGATCTTTTGAGCTTAAAAAAAAAGAAAGAGGAAAAAGTAAACATTAACCAACTACTACAATACTGTGTTCTTATATCTAATTTTAACTCCATGGGGCTCTTTACCTCCTGTGTCCCCAATAATAGGGGCACCTGGGTGGCTCATGGAGTTGGGCGTCTGACTCTTGATTTTGGCTCATGACATGATCTCGGGGTCCTGGGAATGAGCTCCATGTTGTTTCCGTGCCCAATGGGGAATCTGCTGGAGGATTCTCTTTCCCTCTCCCTCTGTCCCTCCACCCACTCATGCTCGCTCGCTCTCCCTCCCTCCCTCTCTAGGATAAATAAATAAATCTTAAAGGAAAAAAAAAGTACTAATAATAATCCTTAACTTATCACAAGGAATCCTGACCCTAGAAAAACCACTTGAACTGGCATGGTATGAAACTCGTATACTTCTAGCAGACCACAACCTTCTCTTGACATTTTGTTGGTTACGAATTATAATATCTCCTGTTATTCGTTATAGGGGTTCCTGTTTGGGAGCTCCTCTGACTTCATTTGGAGATTATTCAGGAGAAATTTCAGGAGCCTGCAAAGGGAAACTTACTACAGCTCCTGAAATGTTGACACTAACCCACACAGGGTGTGGTCTGAATGGCACATCTGTGAACTGTACATGAAAGGGAATAGTTAGTCACTCAAAAAATATTTATTCGGTACCAGCTACACACCAGGCCCTGTTCTGAGCCCTGGAGATACAATGGACTCAAGAAAAACAGGGTCCCTCACGGAGGCTTATACTTTAGTTGGGAGAAGACTTAAACAACAAAGATGTTTAAACTGAAAAGGAACAAGGTAATTTTGAATAGTGATGAATGACTTAAAGAAGTGAAACAGGCTGGGGCGCCTGGCTGGCTTAGTTGGAGAGCCTGTGACTCTTGATCGAAGGGTGTGAGTTCGAGTTCTGCCTTGGGGGGTAGAGAATAAGCAAACTTAAGAAAAAAAAAAGAAGAGAAAACAGGCTAAGGGGACGGAGAGGGAGGGAGAGAGAGGCAGTGGACTGGAGGGCAGAGTGGACACCGGTGGCTGCCCCGAAGTGGTGACATTTGAGCTGAGACTTTAATGATGAGAAGGAGCCAGTGAAGCAGAGATCTGAGCCAAGAACATCCTCAAGCAAACGTGGGGGCCACTTTAAGCATTCAGAGAACAGGAGCCCTGGAGAAAGGGAGCTGAAGCGTGTGGGAGAGAAGTCTGCAGAAGACGGAGGCCGGGCCTTAGAAGCCATACCACCTGCCTGTGCGTTTCCAGTTAAACGAGCGAGAAGGCTCTGGAGGGTTTTAGGCATGTAATAGTAACAAATTTACGCGTTAGCATTTTGTACAATTTTAACTGTCCACTTAAGCATTTTCCTGTTGTTGTTGTTTTTTAATATTTGATGGTAACGCTTGAGGACTCACCTTTGAAATTTGTAGCTTCTGAACAGAAAGGACTAAACCTGAGCAAGTGTGATGTGAAACCAACTGATAGGATCTTAAGAAAGGCAAACTGACTCCTATTTATCTTCCTATGTGCATCTTAATTAGCAAGGTTGGCCTCCCAGTGCCTGAGAGGTACGAGCTGCTACAAGGGCTGGAAAGGGAGATGGTAAGGGAATTTCTGCAATAATCATGTGATTGTTTTCCATGCTTTTCCTGTGTTTTCTGAAATTCCTCAGTGAATGAGCATGTATTTTTTTTAAAGATTTTATTTATATATTTGACAGAGAGAGAGATCAGAAGTAGGCAGAGAGGCAGGCAGAGAGAGGGGGGGAAGCAGGCTCCTTGCTGAGCAGAGAGCCCGATGCGGGGCTCGATCCCAGGACCCTGGGATCATGACCTGAGCCGAAGGCAGAGGCTTTAACCCACTGAGCCACCCAGGCACCTCACTTTTTTTTTTTTTTTTAAGATTTTATTTATTTCTGGGGCGCCTGGGTGGCTCAGTCGTTAAGCGTCTGCCTTCGGCCCAGGTCAGATCCCAGGGTCCTGGGATCGAGCCCCGCATCCGGCTCTCTGCGCGGCAGGGAGCCTGCTTCTCCCACTACCATTCCCTCTGCTTGTGTTCCCTCTCTCGCTGTGTTTCTCTCTATCAAATAAATAAAATCTTAAAAAAAAAAAAAGATTTTATTTATTTCTTTGAGAGAGAGATCAGAGAGGGAAAGAGAGCACAAGTTGGGGTGGAGGGACAGAGGGAGAGGGAGAAGCAGGCTCCCCACTGAGCAGGGACTTGATCAAGACTCAATCCCCCAATGGAGGGCTCAATCCCAAGACCCCGAGATCATGACCTGAGCAAGAGACAGACGCTTAACCCACTGAGCCACCCAGACGCCCCGAGCATGTGTCCTTTTTGACAGTTAGGAAAAAGATAGGTTTCCATTTTTTCTTAAGTTACTGTGCTGGAAAATTCAAACAGAATTACAGAAAAGTTGAGAAGATAGTGCAATGAGCTATATCCTTCACCTAATTCACCAGTTGTTAAGACTGTTGACATTTGCACTTGCACGCACGCGTGCACACACACACACGCACACTAATGTACACAGTAATTTTTTTCTCAGTTATTTATACTCATTGATATCTTTTTTGGTTCGGCCATTTAAAACTTATTTGCAGGTTGGGGGGTGACACCTCACCCCACATACTTCCCCGTGGATTCCTAAGAACCAAGACAGTCTCCTACACAGCCACACTGCGCTGCTACAAGAGAATACCATAGACAGGGTGTGTTATAAACAACAGAAATTCCTTTCTCACAGTCTGGAGCATGGAAGTCCGAGGCCAGGCTGCCAGCACCGTCAGGCTCTGGTGAGAAGCCTTTCCAGGGAGGCACACAGTAGTTTCCTCTTACGTGGTGAAGGGAGTGAGATCTCCCTCTGGGGTCTTTTGGGAAGGCACTATTCCCAACCACCCTCATGGCCTAATCATCTCCCAAAAGGCCCCACCTTCTAGTACTATCGGGTTGGTTAGGATTTTAACATAAGAATTCCGGGGGATACAAACATTCAGACCATAGCAACCACCATACCATCAATAGACCCCCAAAAATGAACATTAATACATAATCGTATCTAATATATAGGACATACTCACTTAGTTACTGTTGTTGTTGTTTAAAGATTTTATTTATTTATTGGAGAGAGAGAATGTGTGTGTACAAGCCAGGGGAAAAACAGAGGAAGAGGGAGAGAAAATCTCAGTCAGATTCTGGAAGAGTGTGGGCCAAGGCCAGGCTCGATCTCACGATTCCAAGATCACGACCTGAGCCAAAACCAAGAGTCAAATGCTCAACTGACTGAGCCACCCAGGCAACCCTATCATTGTTGTTTTAAATCCAGGAGCCAGGACGCCTTGGTGGTTCAGTCAATTAAGCCTCTGCCTTCAGCTCAGGTCATGAACCCAGGGTCTTGGGACTGAGCCCCGCATTGGGCTCTCTGCTCAGTGGGGAGTCGGCTTCCTTCTCTGTGCCTCCCCCACTCCTGCTTGTGCTCTCTCTCTCTCTCTCTTTCTCTCTCTCACCCACACACAAATATAAATAAATAAAATCTTTAAAAAATAAATAAATCCAGGAGCCAGTCCAGGATCATTCCTTGCATTTCATTATCGTCTCTCTTTAGTCTCCTTAATTCTTGAACAGAGCCATTACCATTTCTGCTTCTTACGACATTCTCATTTCTGAAAAGAAACTGGTCCAGGTGTCCTGTTGAATGTCTCACCATCGGGACTCATACACCCCTTCCCCCTGGCAAATGTTGAAGCAAATCCCACTGGCAAGAACACTATACAGGTGATGTGGACTTTGTACTCCATCCCATTAGGAGGCTGACACGATGAAGTTGTCCCAGGATGAGCGCTACGAACTTTGAATCAGGTGGCGCCTCCCCTTAATAATCAGGAAGTACTCCGTGGGGTGCTACTTTGGCTGTCTTATTCTCCAGAAACCTTTCATCCGAGGAAAGCTTTCCATGTCCATGGCTGATTCCTGCCCAACTCGAGTATTCCATCAGTCGGTGCCTGTTACCTCCTAGTACTACCAAGTATCAGCATCAACACTATCGAGTGCCGCCAAGGAAAAAAAAAAACACAAAGAATTTCCAAATGTGAGAAAAAGAAGGTGGAATACATTCTAGGTCGTGTTTTTTTTTTTTTTTTTTTTTTTAAGATTTTATTTATTTATTTGGCAGAGAGAGAGAGAGATCACAAGTAGGCAGAGAGGCAGGCAGAGAGAGAGGGGAAAGCAGGCTCCTTGCTGAGCAGAGAGCCCGATGTGGGGCTCGATCCCAGGACCCTGAGATCATGACCTGAGCTGAAAGCAGAGGCTTTAACCCACTGAGCCACCCAGGCGCCCCCATTCTAAGTCATTAACATATGGGCCTCACATTAGAAAAGTTTCCTTTTTGTGGTACAATTTTTTTTCTGTGTTGCCTTTAAAAAGTCAACCAATTCCTGGGGCACCTGGGTGGCTCAGTGGGTTAAAGCCTCTGCCTTCAGCTCAGGTCATGATCTCAGGGTCCTGGGATTGAGCCCCATGTCAGGCTCCTGGCTCAGCGGGGAGCCTGCTTCTTCTTTTCCCCCTTGCTTGTGCTCTCTCTCTTTCTCAAATAAATAAATAAATAAATAAATAAATAAATAAATAAATAAAATCTTTTTAAAAAGGCAACCAATTCCCTTACCTGCATAATACATATACTGAGTGTTTATTTATGAAGGAGGGCAGGTGATGTGGGAGGAATGCAAAGTCTACTTTTGTAGAGCGCTCTTCCCTCACGCAGCCTAGGAGATGACGTGCACACTCATAAAAATGAAAAATAATAAAATAAAAGGACAGATAAGTGCCGTGTGAGTGGTAAAGATAAGAACACTCTCTTTTGGGGGCACCTGGGTGGGTTTAAAGCCTCTGCCTTCGGCTCAGGTCATGATCTGAGGGTCCTGGGATCGAGCCCCGCATCGGGCTCTCTGCTCAGCAGGGAGCCTGCTTCCCCCTCTCTCTCTGCCTGCCTCTCTGCCTGCTTGTGATCTCTCTCTCTCTGTCAAATAAACAAATAAAATCTTAAAAAAAAAAAAGAACACTCTCTTTTCTGACTAAGTGCACCTGCGCTCTCTCTCTCTCTGTCAAATAAACAAATAAAATCTTAAAAAAAAAAAAGAACACTCTCTTTTCTGACTAAGTGCACCTGCTTACCTGGCCGCCGGTATGGTCTTCCTACTTGTGTCTCTGCGACTTGCCCTTTGCTCACATAAATTCCTCTACCGGGAATGTTCTCCTTCCACCTTCGCATCTGCAGGTCATGTATTAAGATATCGTCACTGCTTCAAGACTGAGCTACCCCGTCTTCTATTTAAAAAAAAAAAAAAAAAGGAACAAAGACACTTCTTTAATTTCTCCTATTCTTAAACAGTGTTTTCTCCCAATTTTGCACAAATTCCAGAATCAGCTTGTCTAAATCTTTTGGCTGTTCAGTGTTACACCACTTTCTAACTTGGATTACATAAGTGTGTGGCTCCTTCTCCTAGACTGTATGCTGGCTGAGGGTGAGCTCCCCTTCAGCCTTGCCTGGCCTCCCAGTGGGCCCCTCTCTCCGGTACTCTGCACTTGTCTTACTCTGAGTAAATGAACAACAGTCAAGGTGTCAATAAACCATCCTTACATTTATTGAGGTTGAATTATGCTGGTAATTGTCTTGATGAGAAACTCGACACTTGCCCTCCTGTGCTTATTTTTTTCCAAGCGTGTTCCTTATAGTGGTAAGTTAACCAGGAAGTTTCCTTTACTCCCTTCCTCTAGACAGAGGGAAAAAAATAACAGGAAACCAACCCACAGCAAACAATGAAGATGAATATCAAATATTTATTCCTTTCCGTACTAGAGGAGTTAGCACAATATTAGGTCATCATAGTACCACTTGAAACAATCAAAGTTGCTTTGAGCTTAAAGAACTTTCAATAGAGCAGTTTGGCTGGTTTTACTGAAATGTGGTTCTGTTAAAGGGCTTAAAATATAGCCCTTTAACAGAAATCAGTAGATATTATTCCAAGTGTCCCCAAGTGTTGCCTGGAAGCTGTGCTTAGTATCATCCTTGTGATTCAGCAACTCGGTCTGAGGCTGCCAGTAGATAACTTCCTTTCTTTCTGTGCTCCCGTACATTTTGGACATCGTTAAGAAAAGAAATAGCAGGTACGATCAAGTAACTTTCCTGTGTCACTACAACATCACCAGTTAAATATTAACTCCATCTTGTAGATAAGAAAACTCAGTTTCGAAGACAATACAAATTTGCTTCAAGTTACACAGCTAGGAAAAGATAAAGCCAGGATTCAAAAATACATGTCTTTAGGACCCAAAACCACGCCATCATCGTAGGACTGAGCTTTGAACAGATTTTTTAAAATTTGAGAGAGAGAGAGACAGCGAGCGAGAGAGAGAGAGAGAGAGAGAGAGCACGAGGAAGGGGGAGGAACAGAGGGAGAGGGAGAAGGGATCATGACCCCAGTCTAAGACAGCTCTTAGCTGACTGAGCCACCCAGGTGGCCCCAGACTGTGTATTTTAGATGCCTGCCCCCTATACCAAACTGTGAGGTCCTTGGGTCCACAATACCTACCATAATGGCTGGAGCGTGAATACTGAATATAATCGAGTATTTCCCAGTTTCCATTTCCCCATTCCTCTGTCTCACCAAATTTTAGTCTCATATTCACCCTCCCCTTGCAGCCAGAGACTTCAGGCGAAGCTGACTCCCCCCTCAGCTCCTGGGGAGTGGCCTGATGGCTAAAGATAATCCTAGTTCCTTTGCCCGTGATTGGCTCAGGAACTCACACCTGGAGCCATCAGCGGGAAACTGGACACCCTGCTCCACTGCTGTCGGCAGCCATCTTACAACCACGAGGGGAGTCGACCCAGAGATCAAGTCCACACCAGACAAGGCAGAGACAAGAGAACCAAGAAAAACCAGAGCCTAGAGCCCACTCTGGATTTCCACTTATGTGAGATAAAATATTGTCTTATTCTTTAAACTACTTCAAAAATGTTTGTTGTTGTTGCATTGAGCTGAAACGGTCCTGATACAGACAGTCTACATACTTAATAAAGGCCCATTGATGAATATTTCTTTCGTGCCAGGAATAACCCTTCCAAGGTGGGTATTGTCACCCTTGTTTTCTAGATAAGGAAATTAAGCCTCAGCAGGTTAAGTGATTTGCTTAAGGTCGCAGAACTGGTGAGGTAAAAAAAAGAATTTGGAACTCAAACTACGATCTTTTGATTCCATGGGTCCCTTACCTACCATACAAATGAAGGGGGTGAAGGTCCTCACTCTGTGACACCCTTTTGCTTAAGGAAGAACTCACAAGAGGTAATAAAACCATTTCTGGGCAAGGTTAGTTTTTCTGCCTCTTTTACTAAACAGACATTTCCACAAACTTTCATTGACACTGACAAAAACCATCCATGTCCAAAATGGCCAAGCAATCATGGTGATTCAATCAATATAGTCTAGGTTGTGCTGAATTAACAAAAACCTCACAAAACCTTGCTGTCTAAACACAACAAATGTTTATTTTTGCTCGTGCTCCATGTCTGAAGAGGGTTGGTTAGGGGCACTGCATCGGAGTTTTCTTATAAGGACCCAGCCTGTCAGAGAAGCCACCATTTCAAATGTTGCCAAGCACGGTAAAGGAAAAGAAAGTTCTGGAGGCTCTCACACTGACAATTAAATGCTTTAACTCAGAAGTGATGCAAGTCACTTTCGTTAACCGTACACTGCCAGAAGGAGAGGCATGGCTCTACCCAGCCCCAGTCTTCTGTGTGGCTGGAAGGGGAAGAAAACAGGCTGTCTCAGTGTGAGCCGCAGTAATGACCACATGATTGGTTATACTGATGACCGTGTTAATGTTTGCTCTAAAACTAGGACAAAATAATGTAAAAGGTAGAGCTTACAAATTTCACAGAGCCCTTCAAAACACTTTACCAAGGCACTTTGACTAACATTTTATCTTCACCTCAACCCTGTGAAGAAGGCCTAGTAGAAAATGTTGAGCTTGCCCAAGATTCTAAGTACCATACCCTATGTTACCTCCAGGACCCTACACTACCTTTAAGGAGTCATCTTCACGAGAGAGTGTGAGCACGTCAAAGTGTCGTCAAACACAGGACAAATATTAGCCTTAGAAATACGACCATATTCTGCAAAGAGGACATCCAAATGGCCAACAGACACATGAAAAAGTGCTCCACATCACTCAGCATCAGAGAAATACAGATCAAAACCACAGTGAGATACCACCTCACACCAGTCAGAATGGCTAAAATTAACAAGACAGGAA
>CM053607.1:86964216-86975950 GCA_028646535.1 Procyon lotor
CTGTTAAGTGCTGTGAAATGTGTAAGCCCAAAGATTCACAGACATGTACCCTGGGGCAAATAATACATTATATGTTAATAAAAATTAATTAAAAAAAAATGTTTGGCGGAATTCACCAGGGGAAAAAAAAAAAAAGAAATACGGCCATATGTGAGGTTTCCTTTGGCAGATTCCACGACTCAATAAATTAATAGTGCACATGGGAAGAGTCATCCATTACACACACATATAATGAAGCTGAAGGTTAGAGGTAGCCTAGTTACCTTCCACGCCATGGCCTTCTAGAGACAAAACCACATCAAGCCTTCGGAGAAGTAGTGAAAGAATGACCAAAATGTCTCTCTCCTCTTTCCTTCCCCTGTGACATCAGTCACCGTCACAAGAGAGAGGAAAAGAGGAAGACTTCCTAACGGAACTGGACTAGAAGCCAGGAGACCCAGTTATACTCGGTTCTGTCAGAAACCAGCCATGTAATTTTTTTTTTTAAGTTTTATTTGTTTATGTGAGAGAGAGCACGAGAGCTGGGGGGGGAGGGGCAAAGGGAGAAGGAGAAAGAAAGAAGCAGAGTCCCCGCTGAGTGCAGCTCCTGAAAGGGGGTTGTGGGGGGGTGGACTCTAGCCCATCACCCTGAGATCATGACCTGAGCCGAAACCAAGAGTTGGTTATTTAACCAACTGAGTCACCCAGACACCCCAGAAACCAGCTCTGTAACTTTAAGGCAGTCATTACTCTGTCTTTACCAGTGATAATAAAAAAAGTCTATTATTTTAAAAGGTTTTACTATATATTATTTTCATTATACATTTTATTATATATTTATAATAATGTCAATTATTACTATAAAAGGTTTTGAAGGTATAAAATGCTATATGTAGTTAATCATTTGATACTAAGCTGCTCTTTGGGCTTGGTCTCGGGGGAATACAAGAATAATTAAGGTGTGATCTACGCGACGGGCATCTGTTGTTTTTGTATGTCTAGCTTCTGTGAAGAACGCATGACTCTGGGGCGCCTTTGGCTCGGTTGTTCAGCGTCTGCCTTCGGCTCAGGTCATGATCCCAGGGTCCTAGGATAGAGCCCCGCATCGGACACTATTCAGTGGGGAGTCGGCTTCTCCCTCTCCCACTCCTCCTGCTTGTGTTCCCTCTCTCAGTGTCTCTCTTTCTCTGTGAAATGGATAAATAAAACCTTTTAAAAAAAGAAAAAAAACACCTTCCATTAAAAAAAAAAAAAAGAACACCCAGCTCTGGGGCACCTTTGGCTTCGGTCACGATTCCGGACTCCTGAATGGGACAGAACCCCCCTCACATAGGGCTCCCTCCTCAGCAGGGGGTCTGCCTCTCCCTCTCCCTGGGCCCCTCCCCCCACTCAGGCTCTCTCTCTCTCTCTCTCTCTCTCTCTCACTCTGTCGCTTTCTCAAATAAATAAATAAATAAAATCTTAAAAAAAAAAAAAAAGGAAAGAACACACTGCTCTTCCTTTGAAGACTTGTCCCTTGCCCCACTTCAGGAGGTCTGCCAGAGCTGTCGGTCACGATGCTGTGTCCCCACAGCGGTGGGTAGGCTAATGAGATGTGGCCATTGGCTCAAAGATGGACATAAGACCCAAGCAAGACCCAATTACCCGGACAGATTCCCAGAGATGTGGTAGAGGACTGCTGGAAGAGAATCTCCTGTAATCCTGGACGTAGCCGTGGCGCATAGGGGGCTGAGCCATCTTCCTCAGTTACACACAATTATAAACAGAGGAAGAGGAGACTAATATGCTGGGAGAAGAGAAGACAGACGGGTGGGCTGACAGGGAGCGCTGAAGCCGAGTCAATTTCCGGACTTTTCGGTTCTCGAAATCAGTATGTTCAGTCAGTCTCACCTCCTCACCCTGCTTTGTAAACGCTACTCAGGGCTCGACTCCAACCTTTCCTCTTTATCCAAATATTCTCTGGCCATTCCAGCCTCCTGTAACCTCTCTAGAACTCCCCTCCCCCTCCCCAGACTTCCTGGCTCTGTTAATCCGGAGGTGAGCTCTATAAAAAAGTGCTTAAGAAAGAAGGATTACATAAATGTAAAAGGATCTGTTGTAAAAGTAAAGTAAAAGTAAAAATGGTGTGTGTTGAATTGTTAAACACATTCCCTCATCCTCAGGTCAGTAAACTAAAAGTGCTCTTCAAACTGCTTTAAATTCCAAAGAGCACTCTACTTGGGAAGACCAGCCCACTTCATCGTTCTCAAACCGTCTAGCCTTCACATTCTTTCAAGCTTGCTTCAACCCAGATTTGTTATTATGGAGAACATCTAGGCCACTTCATCCTTCTCGAATGGTCTCTAGAGTCAACCCTCTCCTCTGTCCTCCACTGCCTCTCCCTCTCCCCACATTACACACCCTCTCAGGTTAGCGTTTGCTCTCCAAGTGCACCTCCTATGGGGCTGTCCACTAATCCCCAAATTGGAAGTCCTTTCCTTGGGTCCTATGTTCAAAAATGCAGGAGTTCCTTTTTCCTTTTTAAGGAGTAAATTTTTGTAGAACACCAAGTCATTCAAGTTATCAAAGGTAACTCGTCTTTGCTAGTCATAAACTAGAGTATTGGTCCTTCACTCAAGTTTACACAGAACTTAATTCCACATTGTGCTGAGAAGTTGAGTTGCCAGCAACTTTGCAAAGCTCCCACTATGCAATTACCCAGATAGTTGGAATTCCTTAGTTTCCCAGCTAGAAGGCTTTGCTAAGGTGCATTATCAATGTTGAGTCAGGTTGGTCTTTAGGTATTAGGTTGGCTTAGTCTTTCCTTAAAATGTCAATTATTATTAGTCTTGCTAACATTAGTGTGTTGCTTTGCCACCATATAGTTTTTTAAGGCTTTATTGTACCACTAGAATTCTTGAGCCATAATTTTTAAGGAACTAGATTTTAAGATGTGTATCGTTTGTATCCTAATAGAATAACCTGTATGGCTATGGGGTGCTGGGTGGCTCAGTGGGTTAAGCCTCTGCCTTAGGCTTGGGTCATAGTCTCGGGGTCCTGGGATCGAGCCCCGCATTGGGCTCTCTGCTTGGAGGGGAGCCCGCTTCCCCCTCTCCCTCTGCCTGCCTCTCTGTTTACTTATGATCTCTTTCTGTCAAATAAATAAATAAAATCTTTAAAAAAAAACCTGTATGGCTAAATCAGATGTTTTTATAATTCCCTAGAAATGTATTAGACACTTCATTGTTTATATGCTTTTCATGAATTTGTGTTACTTATATAACTATGACCTGGAATCCAGATTAAGTGTAATGAAGCCACTGAGTTATTTTTATAAGACATTTTTTTACAATATAAAATCATGTGAGCAAGCTCATATTCTTCTGTTATCAAGTAAATGCTAAGTGTATGAGGAAAAGCATATTAATGATATCCCTAGTCTATAATGTGGTATCACGTCATTATATAATATTGACATTTATTGTTTTGTTTAAAATATATTGTTATTTCAGACAAGGGTGCCAAGGCTATTCAGTGGGGGAATGGACAGTCTTTTCAACAATTATAGTTGAGAAAACCAGATATCCATAGGCAAGGAAATGAAGTTGCATGCCTACCTTACTTAGACTGTATAAAAAAATTAACTCGGGGCACCTGGGTGGCTCAGTCGATTAAGCATCTGCCTTTGGCTCAGGTTATGACTCAGAGGGCCTGGGATCAAGTCCCACTTCAGGCTCCCTGCTCAGCAGGAGTCTGTTTCTCCCTCTCTTGCTCCCCCTGCTTGTACTCTCTTTCTGTCAAATAAATAAATAAAATCTTTAAGAAAAATTAACTCAAAATGGATCAAAGACCTAAAATAAGAGCTAAAACTATAAAACACGTAGAAGAAAACGTAGAAGAAAAGTTTCACGACATTGGATTTGGCAGTGATTTCTTAGATATGATACTGGAGGCACAGGCAACAAAAGAAAATATAAGTAAGTTGGACTTGACCAAAATTAAAACCTTTTGTCTGTCAAAGGTCACCAGCAGTAGAGTAAAAAGGCAGCCCATGGAACAGGAGAAAATATTTGCAAATTGTATATCTGATAAGGAATTGCTATCCAGAATATAGAGAAAAGTCCTAAAACTCAAAAACAAAAAACAAACAGTGCAATTAAAAAACAGGCAAAGGACTTAACTAGACATTTCTCCAAAGAAGATTCACAAATGGCCGATAAGCACATGAAAGGATGCTCAGTATCCCTCATCCTTAAGGAAACGCAAGTCAAATCGACAATGAGATAAGACCTCACACTCATTAGCACAGCCACTGTCAAAAACTCCCAGAAAGGGGGCGCCTGGTGGCTCAGTCGTTAGGCGTCTGCCTTCGGCTCGGGTCATGATCCCAGGGTCCTGGGATGGAGCCCCGCATCGGGCTCTCTGCTCGGCGGGAAGCCTGCTTCTCCCGCTACCATTCCCTCTGCTTGTGTTCCCTCTCTCACTGTGTTTCTCTCTGTCAAATAAATAAAATCTTTAAAAAAAAAAAAAAAACCACAGAAAATAAGGTGTGGGTGAGGATGTGGAGTAACAGGGCCCTCGTGCACTATTGATGGGAATGTAAATGGTGTAGCCGCTGTGGAGAAGAGTATAATGATTCCCCCCAAAATTAAACATAGAATTACCATATGATCCTGTGTAGGGGATGAAAAACTTTTCCTCTATCCATTCCTGGGGCCTGTGAATTACACTGACAAGAGAAGGATCAACAGGAGAAAAGCATACAGATTTTATTTGATGTTAATATTTTTTACATGGGGGGGCAAGGGGGTGCTTCTCAGAAAAGAAGTGAAAACCCCAAAGAAGTGGTTAGAGTTGGAGGCTTATTATATAATATTAACAAGTAGTGACTAGGGGTGCCTGGGTGGCTCAGTGGGTTAAAGCCTCTGCCTTCGGCTCAGGTCATGATCTCAGGGTCCTGGGATGGAGCCCCATATCGGGCTCTCTGCCCAGCGGGGAGCCCGCTTCCCCCTCTCTCTCTGCCTGCCTCTCTGCCTGCTTGTGATCTCTCTCTCGGTGACAAATGAATAAATAAAATCCTTAAAAAAAAAAACCAAACAAGTAGTGACTAGATAACAGAAAGGGGCTTGGGCTTCTAGGGGTGGGAAATTGTGGTATAGTACTAGGAATTACACTGGGTTTTGAAATATGGAAGATAAGGACTATTACAGTAAGATTTGTTTGTGGAGACTCATCTTGGTGTCAAGTTCCTATCTTCGCTGATAAGAATGTGCTCTCCTTCCTGGTACTGGAAGGGCATCTTCTAGAAGTGAGAATATTCTCCCAGAGAATATGTTCGTTTTTAATTTTCATGAATATTGCCAAATTGCCACCTATAAAAGATGCAACAATTTACACTCCTTTTGCTAAAAATGTAAATGACGGTTTCCCAAACTGTGGTCAACAAGGAGTTATCAAATCTTTGGTACTCTGATAAATGACAAAAGAGCATTTTGGTTTAATTTTAATTTGCATTTTCTAACAACAGTGAGGTGAGCTGAATATCTTCGCATGTGTTTAACAAGCCATTTGTATTATTTTACCTTGAACTGTCCCAATCCTTTCCAGATTTTCTACTGTATTATCTTTATTGATTTATAGGGACTCTATTTATTAATGAAATTAGCCCTGTGATGGATACTGGGGAGGGTATGTGCTATGGTAAGTGCTGTGAATTGTGTAAGACTGATGAACCACAGACCCATACCCCTGAAACAAATAATACATTACATGTTAATTAAAAAAAACAAAACAGCTCACAGATAGAGGGGGAAAAATGATATTTTTGAAGGAATACCAACTGCTTCCCCACCTTTTTTACACCACCTCTGATCACAGGGTTCTAGTATGTTCTCAGTGTTTATTTGTCTGCTGGTGCTAATTGCCTTTTTGATACTTCTATTCACTGTCACTTTACACAAAACAAAGAAGAAATTAGCCCTTTGCACTACAAGTGACAGATTTTTTTTTTCCTGGTGTGTCACCGATCACTTTTTTTTGCTTTTTGGTGTTTGTTTTTGGGGGGAAGGCACAGGGCATTGCCATGAAAACATATGTCGAGATACTGTACACCCAATTTTCAGATGGCTCACAGAATTACTCATAAAAGAATGCCAGTATAAACAGGAAACCATGGAAAAACTTTCTTTTAGTCTCAAAGTAGGAAGGGCCTCTCTTCGAATGAAATTTAAAACCCCCCGAAGACCGATAAATTTGATTCTATGAATAAAGTATGTCTTCATGGCAACATCTGATGGACTAATGCCCATGACCTTAGAATGTAACCCTATTTGGGAATAGAGACCTTGCAGATATAGTTAAGATAAAATGATGTCTTACTGGAGTACAGTGGGTCCTGAGTCCACCATGGCTGGTGTCCTTATGAGAGGAGAAGAGACACGAGGAAGACACCACATGACAATAGAGACAGGGATCCATGGGCTGCAGCTAGACGCCAAAGAATGCCAAAGGTTGTCACCAACCACCAGAAGCCGGGAGAGATACAGAGAAAGATTCTCACCTAAGGGTTTCAGAGGGAACACCGCCCTGGGGTCACCAAAACTGTTGAACAATATATTTCTGTGGTTCCCAGCCACCCAGCTGGTGGCACTTTGTTACAGTGGCCCTAGGAAACCAAGGGACTCAGCTTCCTTTCTGGCCCATTCAGACAACTAGTCGGACCGCACGGAAGGTTTTGCTTTTAATCACTCTGGGAAAATGCACGAGGTGTAAAACACAAGGTGCGTTTACAGGGGGTCCAGAGGTTACACGTGGCCTTGCCTAGAAGTATATCTGTGGTGACACATCGTGAGTGATGCATAGGATTGTTGAATCACTGTATCGAACACCTGAAATGAATAGAACATTGTATGTTAGTTATACTGGGATTAGAAAGGTAAGTAAATAAAAGTTTGTTAACGTGGCCTCCCTTGACCCCCCAGTTTTAGGGAGACATGTAGCTCTTCTCTTTGACATCACAATTCCTCTCAGATACCATTCTCATTTACCTTTGTCTGCTTCACGAGAATACAAACTGCATGACGGGGGGAGAATTTTCCTTCCTGTTCACCACTATGTCCTGAGGAGATCCCTAGTAGATGGTAGATCATCAGTACTATTCGGACAATGAATGAATAAAAATCGCAAAGAATTCTAGCCCATCACTGACTCTGTGACCTAAGGCACGTTCTGGAGCTGTCCCAGGGCTCTGGGTCTTCATCCGTGACATGGGGAGAAGGGTCCGTGCTGCAGGTTGGGGGGAATGAGGGTCACGGGGAGTGCTGGTGTTTTGGGGGTTGGTTTCACTGGGGAGCAATCTACCAGACTGTAAGGTCTACTGGGTTCCCCACCAGACTGATTTACTGCTGTGTGTCCCATGGCTACTGTGCCCTGACACATAGTAGGTGGTCAATAAATTTCTGAGGAAGTGAATGGAAGGCCTCTGGAGGCGAGGGTTTTGAGACATACTTGGAATGTAAACCCTGGTACTGAAGTGGGTGTGGGGGAGATTAAAGCAGTGACGCCACATCCTCACTTCAGCCTTGGGAACTGGTGTGAGCTGTCCGTCCACAGATTTTAACACTTGTGAAGCAAAGGAAATAACACCCCTCCGGGGCTTTTGAACCGGCAGGCCGTACCCTTGGATTTCCACCACCCCGGCCCCTCAGAGAAGAAAAGGCAGACTTTCAAAGCTGGCAAAATAACAGAGTTTGGTGTTTTAAATGGAAACAAAAACAAACATGGACAAACCTTTTTTCCACTTCTCAGCCTCCTCCAGGCAGACTTAATAAGTAAATATTTGCCTTCTGTCCTCTCAAAAGAAAAAAATCCACACCGCTTTTCTCCTTACAACTTCATATATTAAATGCATGTGTGATATTCAAAGAGATATGATTTCAGTCCCTTCTTAATAGTTATTTTATAAATTAATAAAACCCAGGAATTTAAAAGTATTTATGTATTCATATTAGGTAAAGGTTTTTTAGGTGATTTTGGTAGAATTTTTTAATTGTTCTCCTCTGCTTGTTTGGAACATATGCTGAATGATTATAAAGAAATGGCTGGACAGAAATCATTTTCTATAAAGTCAGATATAACCAATTTTTGTGTTGCTATTTTGAAAAGGTCCATTTTTGTCAGCACGGTGCTTTGGTGATTTGTACCATCATGCGACTGTCTCAACGCTTAAATGCTTGTATCTTCAGCGTAAGGGCTTCGACTACGCTACAAACAAGGCAAAGGTTACATCGTGAAAGTAAATATTGCATTGCCTCTTAAAATCACTCTGCCTGCTGCAATATTCCTATAACACAGTGTTTTTAAAACCAGCTCCAGGGGTGAAAAGCATAACTGGGTGTTTTTAAAAATTCTTAAACTCTTTCCCCAAAAGTTGACTTCTGAACAATGACTTTCAGATTCTTAGTCAATATTTATATATGTAAAGGCCCATTCCTCAGTGTCTCTGAAGGGCCCTGTCACAGTGTACTCCTAATTTCACTCTTTGGTCTTGCAGTACACTCACCAAGTGTATACTCTATCTGCTCCGGACTCTTGACCTAGAAGGTCCTTGAATGATACACTGGAGCCACTCCTTCCCCCACTACAAGCCAGGAACACCTCTGAAACTTCTCCCTTCGCTTTCCCGCTTCAGGGACACTCAGGCTCAGACTACAGAGACCAGCTGCAGGCTTGGGCACCACGGTACCCTGAAAGCACAGGCCTGAAAAGGGCCTTGACTTTTGTTGCTTGCCATGTTCGTGTTGTGACCTACTATCCTTCTCTAACCTGGCCGGGCCAGCCAGCAGACTCTTGTCACCCCTGTTGAGTGAAATACAACCCTCCACAACATTAAGTCCCCATCAGATTTTGTTATTTTATATTATGCTTCTGAAGATAATCTAATTAAGATTATTTGCTGGAGTCTATATTTATAATTTTTCTGATGAACAAACATGGATTTAGTCAAATTCAAAACTAAATCAAGTCCAGGGGCACCTGGGTGGCTCAGTGGGTTAAAGCTTCTGCCTTTGGCTCTGGTCATGATCTCAGGGTCCTGGGATCGAGCCTCACATCGGGCTCTCTGCTCAGCAGGGTGCCTGCTTCCCCCCGCCCCCCGTGTGTGTCTCTCTACTTGTGATCTCTCTGTCAAATAAATAAATAAAATCTAAAAAAAAAAAAAAAACCTAAATCAAGTCCAGAGCAAAGAATGTTTATAACTCAACAATGAAAAAAAACAATAAAAAAGGGGGCAAAAGTCTTATGCAGACATTTCTCCACAGAAAATACACATGTGACCAATAAGCACATGAAAAGATACTCCACATTACTAATCATCAGGGAAACATACACCCAAATCATAGTGAGATATCCCTTCACACCCACTACGCTGGCCATTTTAAAGAAAGAGAGAGAAAGTAACAAGTTCTAGTAAGAATGTCAAGAAATTGGAACTCTCAGGGCGCCTGGGTGGCTCAGTGGGTTAAAGCCTCTGCCTTCGGCTCAGGTCATGATATCAGGGTCCTGGGATCGAGCCCCGCATCGGGCTCTCTGCTCAGCAGCAAGCCTGTTTCCCCCTCTCTCTCTGCCCGCCTCTCTGCTTGTGATCTCTCTCTCTCTGTCAAATAAATAAAAAAAAGAATCTTAAAAAAAAGAAAAGAAAAGAAATTGGAACTCTCACGCACTGCCGAAAGGAATATAAAATGGTGCAACCACTGTGGAAAAGAGTTTAGTGGTTCCCCAAGAAATTAAAGAGAGAATTACCACATGATCCAGCGATTTCACTCCTACGTATATAAACCAAATAGCTGAAAATGAGAATTCAAACGTATCAATATTCATAGCGTTACTCACAACAGCCAAAAGTTGGGGAAACAATCCGTATTTACCAAAAATGAATGAATAAGCAAATACCCTGCCACAAGCAAAGAGAACCCATTGGCATAAATAAAACCATATTAGAAAAAAAGCATATTTCGTGATGATTTGCTAATACTTTGCAAATGTTTGGTCTGCCACTGGGTGCTAAGACACTGTCCTAAGTGTGCTTTACATGTTTTAGTTCAATTAATCTTTACAAAGGGGGCAAGTGATATTATTCTCATTATACAATAAGAAAGCTGAGGCACGGAGAGGGGAAGTCACTGGGCAAAGGTTACACAGCATGTAAGTGGCACCGGCAGGATTTGGACCAGAGAGTCTGGTTTCGCAGCTCTTAGTCACGCCATTCCAACTTCCCACAAAGTTCACGAGGGACTCCTGTGAGAGAGAGAAAACATGGTTATGTCCCATGCATAGTGTAAGCAAAGCCCCTGCTTTGTACACGGGAGGTGCTCTAGTCATAGACCACTAACGTTGCAAAAGGGAGATGGGTAGACCAGGAGGCACTGCACATTACTCCAGCATCGATGTGAGCTGATGAGGACCTGAGGGTCACAGAAGTGAAGAGGATTTTCTATGGTCCAGTCGTGCAGTACCAGTTTCCCATCATGAGAAGAGGGGAAAATCAAGGAGCCCCTGGTAGGGAAACAGTGATCCAGTGCCAGCGACTCCTGACGAGTCCCTCACCCACGCTAGCATGTGGGCCGAAGACACCCACAAGAACTGTCTTGCACCATGTGATCTCTCCAAACTCTCTGCTTTCCAGCCCTAATCCCCAGGGTTTCTAAGAAAATCCTAGATCTCACCGCTGATGGTACGAAGAGCCGCAGACCGTTTCCACCACATTGTTGTATCTGGGCGGCTGAATCCCACAGCAGGCACCTTCCAAATACTTTTGAAGGCAGTTCTGCATAGCTTTGTCCCACTGCTTAACTTGGGCTTGCCCTTAGGCAAGCTCAATCCGCAGAGTACGCTTGAATATTAACAACACTGGCAGGCTTCCTGGTCACGAACAAGATTTAAATAGGGAAGGGCTGCTGCTTTTCACACATTACTAACAAATGGTATTTTCCTCACCAGCTGTCCATCCTGCAGCCCCTTGCCCAATGCACAAAGGCGGTTCACGGGCACGGACATGGCAATGTTGGAGGAAAAGCGTGTCAACAGGTAAAAATAATTTTCAGGTTCATTCATCTGTACACTTTCTGCTTTTGAGCTGTTCACAGAGGAAAAGGTGGAGAAAATGGTTAGAATCTGCCATCTCGGGTGTGGGATTCAGTTCAAAGTCACAAACTACAATGTTGGATTTCAAACAGGACTCATCAAGCCAATAGTTTTAAGACTGTTGTGTTGCTGTGGCTATAAATGTTCTCTGGAGACTGCTAGAAAACTAAGGATTGTGTTCCTATTTATACTGATGCTTTAAACCAGGAACATACTTTTCTTCAAATATATATGATGGTTAAAAATTGAGAGATTACCCATGGACAGTTAAAAAAGAACAAGTTTTAAGTGTTCAGCTTGATGAATTTTCTTCTATGTATACACCTAGGTAACCAACCCGATTAAGGTCTAACACCCAGTGCTCCCTTCGGCAGCACATATACTAAAAAAAAGGTCTAACACCCAGAAGGTTCCCTTGTGCCCCTTCCCAGCCGTAACACATCCCTTAGAGGTAAACTCTATTCTGAATTCCACTAGCAGAGATTATTTTTTTTAAATATTTTATTCATTTATTTGACAGAGATCACAAGCAGGCAGAGAGTCAGGTGGGGGGGGGCAGGCTTCCTGCTGAGCAGAGAGCCCGATGTGGGGCTCAATCCCAGGACCCTGAGATCATGACCTGAGCCAAAGGCAGAGG
>CM053607.1:86976050-86989825 GCA_028646535.1 Procyon lotor
TATTTTTATTGGGGCGCCTGGGTGGCTCAGTCGTTGAGCGTCTGCCTTCAGCTCAGGTCGGTGATCCCAGAGTCCTGGGATCGAGCCCCGCATCAGGCTCCTTGCTCGGCAGGAAGCCTCTCTCGCTACCATTCCCTCTGCTTGTGTTCCCTCTCTCGCTGTGTTTCTCTCTGTCAAATAAACAAAATCTTTTAAAAAACCCAATTATTTTTATTGATACAGAACAGACATATGTTAGGGGCAAAAAGTGAGTAAATCTCAAGGGTAGAGTGAAACAAATATTGAAATATGTATGTACCCATGTAACTACCATCAAGAAGAGTGTATAGAACATTCTCATACCCCAGAATGCTCCCTCATATCCCTTTCCAGTTAATAATCAGCTCTCCTGAAAAAATAAAATGGGCACCTGGCTGGCTCAGTCAGTAGAGCATTCGACTCTTGGTCTCAGGGTCCTGAGTTCAAGCCCCATGTTGGGCGTGAAGCCTACTTAAAAAAATAAATTAATAAAATAACCAGCTCTCCTGAAGTCATCCCTATTTGTAGGTCACCAATGCTTAATTTTGCATGTTTGGGGGCTTCAGATAAATCCGGCTGTGCAGTGTGTATTCTTGTCTGGCTTTTGCTCAACACTCTGTCATGGTTTACATATAACAGCAATGTGTCCCTTTTTTTTTATTGCTCTGTTGTATTCTACGTATCAAAATTTATTTTTATTTCTACTACTCAACTGTGTTTTTGTTTTTTTTTTTTTAAGATTTTATTTATTTTAGAGAGGGAGAAAGCGTGGGCGAGCAGGGGAAGAGGCAAAGGGAAAGGATCCCAAGCAGACACCCTGATGAGCCAGGAGCCCGAGGTGGGGCTGGATCTCACAACCCTGAGTGGAAAACAGGAGGTGGACGTTTGACTGAGCCACCCAGGTACCCCTCTACAATTGTACTGTTGATGGACATCTGGGTTATTGCCTATTTGGGGCTATTATGTGTAAAGCTGCTAAGAACATTCTTGTACATGTCTTTTGGTAAAGATTTATACTCATTTCAGGAAAAGGTACAGGAGTCCTAAGGCATATGATAGGAAAATTTGACCTCTTTTGGTAAGGCCAGGAAATTATTGCACTAAAATGTTTTTTGGGTGATAATGTTTTCTGCATCTCAAACCTGGAGGTCAGGAACACATCTCCTACGTCTAGGAAGTTAGCTGGGGACTCTTCCTGCCTTTTCTCTCAGTCCTTGAGGTGCTGAGGTTAAAGAGGTTTTGGCACTGGCTGTCACTTACGTATCTAGACTCTTCATGAATGAGTAAGATAAAGCACTACTACACTCACAATTAGGACAACTACTATTCTGTAGCTGATACTTGTTTTCCTTTTGCTGTCAGCATCCAAATCCCTTCCTAGCTTGGGGAATTCCCTAAGTGATGACTCTCAGTCGCGAGGCCCAGCCCACGAACTGAAGCTGAAAAGGCCCTTGTACCCCTGTCTCCTTTGTAACCAGAGCACGGAAAGTGACCTACTTGCACAGACCCACCTGTCACTCTGAATCACCTGAGTCTGAGTCAGGAGTGTTTCCGGCATCCAAGGACGGCAGAGTTGGCAGTGCACTGGGCACACAGAGGGCAGCAGGAGCGTCAGCCATGTTCCCAGCAGATGGGACTGTAGGTAGGTGTCCTTTTGGACATTGCTCCTGTTGCATGGCCTCCAGCTCAGTTCCCCAGCCGTCCCAGCCATGATGTAAGCTAGGCAGTGGATGCTAATACAGTCCTCTTGGCCTTCAATCAGCCAGTTTTGGTTTCTGTGGCTTATACCTGAGAACCCTGACTGCTAAATCCTCCTAACCAAATTTTCCCATTAATGATGATTACAAATACTTACTGCTTTTACAGAACTAGAACAAGAAAACCCTAAAGATTGTATGAAGGCACAAAACACCTTGCATAGGCAAAGCAATCTTGAGAAAGAACCACCAAGCTGGGGGCGCCTGGGTGGCTCAGTCGGTTCAGTGTCTGCCTTAGGCTCAGGTCATGATCCCAGGGCTCGGGGATCGAGCCCTGCTGAGCAGGGAGCCTGCTTCCCTCTCTGCCTCTGCTGCTCCCCCTGCTTGTGTTCTCTTTTTCACTCACTATATCTCTTTCAAACAAACAAACAAACGAACAAACAAATAAATAAATAAAATCTTAAAAAAAAAAAGAACCACCAATACTAGATTTCAAGCCATACTACAAAGTTATAATAATCAAAACAGGATGGTATTGGCACAACAAAATAGACACAAGGATCAATAAACAGGATACAGAGCCCAGAAATAAACCCATCCTTATATGGTCAATTAATCTCCAACAAAGGAGGCAAGAATGTATAATGGGAGTAAAGACAGTCTCTCCATAACAGTGCTGGGAAAACAGTTATAGGCAAAGAATGACACTAGACCATTGCATTACACCATACATAAGAATAAACACAATATAGATTAAAGACTTAAATGTGAGACCTGAAACCATAAAACTCCTCAAAGAAAACGTAGGCAGTATACTCATGGACATTAATCTCAGCAATATTTTCCTGGATATGACTCGGGAAATATGTTTCCTAGGCAAGGGAAACAAAAGCAACAATAAATAATTGGGGCTACATTGAACAAAAAACTTTTTTTAAAAATTTATTTATTTATTTATTTGATAGAGATCACAAGTAGGCAGAGAAACAGGCGAGAGAGAGGGGGAAGCAAGCTCCCTGCCGAGCAGATAGCTTGGTGTGGGGCTCAATCCGAGGACCCTGAGATTATGACCTGAGCCGAAGGCAGAGGCCTAACCCACTGAGCCACCCAGGCGCCCCAAGATTTTTTATTTTTAAGTGATCTCCACATCCAACGTGGAGCTCAAACTCACAACCCTGAGACCAAGAGTCACATGCTCTACTGATTGAGCCAGTCAGGTGCTCCTGAATAGACATTTTTCCAGAGAAGACATACCGATGGCCAATAGACATATGAAAAGATGCTTCATATCACTATTCATTAAGGAAATGCAAATTAAAACCACAATGAGATATCACATTACACCAGTCAAAATGGCTAGAATCAAAAAAATAAGAAATAACAAACATTGGCTAGGTCGTAGTGAAAAGGGAACACTCCTGCACTGTTGGTAGGAATGTAAATTGGTGCAACCACTGTGGAACACAGTATGGAGCTTCCTCAAAAAAATTAAAATAGAACCAAAAATGTAAAATTAAATGTAAGCATTTTCATAGAGAATTTGTTTACGATATGATTTCAGGAATTTTTTTTAATCTCATACGCTCTCTTTGCTCAGAAGAGTTAAATGACTTGCTTGAGGGCCACACAGTTTGGATTTTCCCCCCATTCCCCCAAAGTGCGCACGTGCACTCTCTCTCTCTCAAATAAATAAAGTCTTTAAAATAACTTTAAAACAGTTATGTAACTGAATTGCATTAAAATGAAATAGAGATCATAAAAACTCTAAATTCAGAAAAATTAGATGATCGTTTAGTTAAAACACAACAGAAGGGCACCTGGGTGGCTCAGTGGGTTAAGCCTCTGCCTTAGGCTCGGGTCATGATCTCAGGGTCCTGGGATCGAGCCCCGCATCGGGCTCTCTGCTCAGCGGGGAGCCTGCATCCCCCCACTCTCTGCCTGCCTCTCTGCCTACTGGTGATCTCTGTCAAATAAATAAAAAAAATCTAAAAAAAAAACCCCAACTACTATATATATGTATATATGTATGTAACATTTTGCAAATACCAAAGCTCTTCTTTATATATGTAAGAAGTAAAGGCCTGAGTAAGATGAGAATGAACGGATATGATCTAAAATGTTACCAGGGTCTCTCTCTGGGGGTAAAATTATGGACAATTGTATTTATGTGCGTACGGGAAGAAAAGTATGAGCTTAACCTTCATCTTCTAAATTTTCTGCAATAAATGCACAACCAATTTCACTTTCTGAAAAAGCCTTTTATTACTGTTATCATTAAATAGTTATTTTGATATTGTATCTTTAAAATAGCCAACTCATTATCTAACTCAATGAAAAGTATACTTTGAATATCCAGTCACCACTTACTGAGGAAGCATCTCCCTGGTATGTTACATGCATCATTCTAATTTTTTTTTTTTGAGACTTTATTTATTTGACAAAAAGAGAGAGAGAGATCACTAGCAGGCAGAGAGGCAGGCAGAGAGAGAGAGGGAGAAGCAGGCTCCCTGCTGAGCAGGGAGCCCGATGTGGGACTCGATCCCAGGACCCTGGGATCATGACCTGAGCTGAAGGCAGATGCTTAGCCAACTGAACCACCCAGGCGATCCCCCTACCCCACCACTTTAATTTTTACAAGAGCTTCATCAGGTAATAGCGGTATCGTCATGTCACAGATGACGATCACAAGAGGCTGATGGTTACAGAGGTTCAATGGTCAAGATCACACAGGAAGTAATGGAGTTTGGGTTGTGGCGAGCTCAAAAGTCCACCTTGTCTGTCTGCTGGGCTGCATCAACCCTCCTACCTTCTGACCACTCCCAGCTTCTGTAGAATAGGTGAGCTGCTCTGTCACAGGCTGGTGTGGCTGCTCAGATATTCTTCTTTAAAAACACATTTAAGGGGATACTTGGGTGGCTCAGTTGTTAAGCAGCTGCCTTCAGCTCAGGTCATGAGCCCAGTGTCCTGGGATCAAGCCCCGCATCGGGCTCCCTGCTTGGCAGGAAGCCTGCTTCTTCCTCTCCCACTCCCCCTACTTGTGTTCTCTCTCCCTCTCTCTCTGTGTCAAATAAATAAATAAAATCTTAAAAAAAAAAAAAAAAAAACCTAAGGAATTAAACATTTTAAAAATGATTATATGCATCCATATTATATGCATCCATTATATGCATCCGTAAGACTGGAAAGATATGTTCCGAACAGGGAGTAGAATTGATAGTGGTGGGACTTTTATTTATTTTATTTTTAAAGACTCTACCTGCAATGTGAGGCTTGAACTCATGATCCCAAGATGCAGAGTCACATGCTCTACTTTATGAACCAGCCAGACACCCCAACAGTGTTGGAACTTCTATTTTCTAAGCTTTTATACTTAATGGGTTTTTTTTCTTAAAAAAATTTTCTGTGGGGCACCTGGGTGGCTCAGTGGGTTAAAGCCTATGCCTTCAGCTCAGGTCATAATATCAGGGTCCTGGGATCGAGCCCCACATCGGGCTCTCTGCTCAGCAGGGAGCCTGCTTCCCCCTCTCTCTCTGCCTGCCTCCCTGCCTACTTGTGATCTCTCTCTCTCTCTGTCAAATAAATAAATAAAATCTTAAAAAAAATTTTTTTTCTGTAATAGTTTTATTTTTAAAAGATGAAAATCAGAAAAAAAATTATAGGTTTTCCCTCTATTGCCTATCTTTTGAAGACTGGTGCATCTCAGCATCAGGTTCAGTACACAAACCATTTCTAGAAACGTGCATAACAGAAACGTGTACTTTGTCACCAAGTGCTGGCCTTCTCACTCGGACCTCCGCTTAGACAACAGCCTCAGGTTCTCGGCTTCACTGACTACTACACTTTCCATGCTAGAACAGTATCTGGCCTACAAAAGCATTTGGGACAGATCTGACAAATGCATGACTGAAGAATATGTACTTTCTTCTAAGTTTTAGATATACTGACGTGTTCTCCTATTAATTTTCAAATTAGGATACGTGTTAAAGTCATCTAGAAGAAGGAAAATGTACAGGGAACTATCTTTGCTTCCAGATCTCACAACTTGCTAACGGTGGCTATTAGGGGTTGAATAGTATCCTCCTCTCTGCAAAAAAAAAAAAAGTTCTAACCTCTGATACATCAAGAGTGTGATGTTATTTGGAAACAGGGTCTTTGCAGGGGTAATTAGTTAAGACGAGGTCACAGATGAGAGGGTGAGTCCATAATCCAGTGTGACTGGTGTCCTGATAAGAAGACAGCCCAGTGGGGGCACCTGGGTGGCTCAGTGGGTTAAAGCCTCTGCCTTCAGCTCAGGTCATGATCTCAGGGTCCTGGGATCGAGCCCCACATCAGGCTCTCCGCTTGGCGGGGAGCCTGCTTCCCCCTCTCTCTCTGCCTGCCTCTCTGCCTACTTGTGATCTCTCTCCACTCTATTAAATAAACAGATAGATAGATAGATAGATAGACAGACAGACAGACAGACAGACAGACAGCTAGCTCAGTGAAGACTGAGACACAGGGAGAAGGGAACGTGAAGGTAGGGGATCGGGGTCATAAACACACAAGCCAAGGAACGTCAAAGATTGCCAGCAAACCACCAAAAGCTAGGAAGGATTCCCCTACTGGTTTCAGAAAGAGCTTGGCCCTGTTGACACCCTGATTTCAGACTTCCACCTGCAGAACCCTGAGACAATAGATTTCTGGTGTTGTGAGCCACCCAGCTTGTGGTACACAGTGGCCTTGGCTTTGAATTTTTGCAAATAATGGGGGAGGAGGAAACTGTCACCTGAACATCACGACCTACAGGTTTTCAATGACTTTCCAGTTTGTTTTTTGATAATGGAAAATATTTTCAAGAACATGCCCAGTCAACACAGGAATGCTAGAAAAACAAACAATGAAGGGCACACAGAAAAAACAAGCAGCTGAAATTTTAATAAGCCTAGGTATTGACATAAAAAATTTAAAAAGTTAGTGTTACAACATTGGTTTTCAAAGATTAACATTTACAACTGTAGTAAAATTAAGTTTCACAAAGTTAAATTTTTTTAACACCTCATTTCACTATGAATCTAACTCCTTACAATCTATCAAAATGGTATTATTTCATGGTTTTTTTTTTTTCCTTTTTTTAAAGCACTGGTGTGCTTCTTAAGTAAAATGTTAACATGGGGCCCTAATATATAAAACAGAAAGTGAGGCTGCTCCATTTAAGGGGGACCTCTGAGAGGGGCCTCACACTTCCCGAGGTGTCACCCCTTAAGCCACATAGGTGTTACGCGTACTCTGGGAGCCATGGTATTGAAATATTAACAAAAGCACTAAATAAGATTTCAAAGATAAAGAAAAACCAGGAAATCCATTCAGCATCCAACGCTTTTCAAGCCTCTGCTTTTCCACATACTTTTCTTTGGTTTCATTGCTTTAGAAAATGGTCTGAACACCACTTGTTCGAATGGCAGCTATGCTGTGCTTCTGCACCTAAGGAACTTGCCACAGGACAGACGCTGCTGAATAGGATCCAAGAGCAACGACTTTAAAAAAAAAAAAAAAAACCCTCTTTTTAGGTGATCCATTGTTCATACTACTAAAAATAAAACACTTCTCATGGATAAAGCCCCACAGCCAAGAGAATGGTTGGGAATATGAAGTATCGCAGTAAATCGAAAGGAGATTCTAAGTAAATGTAGGATCACAGGGCCTTAGCCTATAGGGCAGAAGAGGCAATAGTGGTCACACAATCCTTGCACGGGTTGTGTACAGGAAGGGCTGGGCTGTGGCGAGGCAGACCTCTGTGCATAGTGACACCAATTCACGATAGGAAGGGTGTGGTGGACCCCAGGGGGCGCAGAACCACAGGGAAGCCCCTGCTTAAGTCTACATGTGTTAAGAGTTATTAACTGCAAAAAAGGAAACCCATGAGACAGGTGGGCTTTCTGGGTCACCGGTTGAGCCTGCTCAGTAAGAAGAACCTTTCTCTGCCGTGTGTTCACGTCATAATCACGTCTACAGACCGCACACGCTCATGGACTGCATGTAAGGCACCGTGGTCTCTTCTAAGTGCTTTACAAACATTACTCATTTCAGCCTCTTAACAACCCTACAAGGTAGGCACTACCGTTAGCTCCACTTCTGCAAATGAGAAAATAGGCACAGAGAGATGGAGCAACTTGCCGGAGCTCCTAAGACTTGCAAATGTTGATCTCAGATTCAAGGCCCTTTCAAGGGAAGGCAGGACACCTTGGCTCAGAAGAGAAACATGTCCCAGAGAAACCCCAGGAGCCAGCCTGAGTTAAAAAGGAAAAAACAGCCCCAGAATGATGCTCTGAGTGCTCATCACACTGCAAGGACAAGATCTCTAAACTAGCTTTACCTCTAACAGGATAAACATAAAGTGTACACAGATGAACACAGCATTTCTGCCATTCTGAGTAAAGGTCCTTGGTAAATTTGAGTTTGTTTTGAAATGTTTGAAGTGAAGTCATACTATCACAGCATGGCAGACCAGCTAAACCAACGAGAAATCAATGCAGAAAGCACGTGCTTCTGCACAGTTAGCATGGAAAAGACAGTAAATAAATATGAAGCTTAATATGAAAAAAAGTGGTTTCAAATAAGGTTTAAGAATAACCTTGTACATCCCAGTTCATTACTTTATCATATTCTTGAATTCTTTGCTTTATGTGAGAAAGTTTATTCTTCAGATAATCACAGCGTTCTTTTTTTTCCAGAAATGTGGGATCCTGGAAAAGAAACACAACCAATATTTTCTCTTTTAGTTTCCTCAGTGAAGAACACAGAAACGTATTATCACCCAGAAAAGACCCTTCATAGCAGATTTCCTGCAACAGATTTTAAAATCTTCCTGAGAAGAATAGCAGTTCTTTACATTCTTAAAGATGATTTTTTTTTTTTTAAGATTTTATTTATCTGACAGAGAGAAACACAGTGAGAGAGGGAACACAAGCAGAGGGAATGGTAGCGGGAGAAGCAGGCTCCCTGCTGAGCAGGGAGCCCGATGCGGGGCTCGATCCCAGGACGCTGGGATCATGACCCAAGCCGAAGGCAGACGCTTAATGACTGAGCCACCCGGGCACCCCAAGATGATTTTATTTTTTAGAATACTTTCAGTTTCACAGCAAAATTGAGTGGGAAATAAAGAGAGCTGAGGCAACTTTAACTTCAGTAGTTTAAAATATATCAAATAGCAAATTAATAAGTACAGAAAAGATTAACAGAAGCTCTCTCCAGCCTCTACTGAGCAATTAAGGATGGAGTAAAAAATGTAAAATGGCTTAATTTTTTTTGAAG
The DNA here is from genome assembly GCA_028646535.1 of Procyon lotor. Taxonomy (NCBI): domain Eukaryota; kingdom Metazoa; phylum Chordata; class Mammalia; order Carnivora; family Procyonidae; genus Procyon; species Procyon lotor. The sequence goes on from CM053607.1 coordinate 86,985,056, forward strand.
GAAATGCCAGTAAAAAGTTCTATCTTGGTGCTCATTTCTCTCAGTTGCTAAAAGCCAGAATGTAACAGAATGTGTTCAGGACAGAGAGGAGAAGAAAAGGCATCCAGGAGCCACTCATGTTTTCTAGTAAGTAGCATCTGGAGAAATATTAAAAAGAACCACTTTACCTAAAAGAATCTAAGGTCTGTCAGCTGTCACCACTGTACCTGCATACGAATACACTTTGAAGAAGAAAAGGGGTTTACTCACATTCTTCTTTTTCTTAAATTCTTCATGGATTCTTGAAATTCTCTCACGTTCCTAAAAATAATATATTGTACACTTGAATTAAAACATCTGCATTTACTTAAATCATATCTTGAGAATATCTAAGTACACTAGGAATTTGAACAGAAAATAATTTTTATCTAAGACTATAATCAAAGTATGAACACACTAAAATTCGATTCACTGGACAAAGATTAGAAGGCTTCCTGCCTGCCAGACACATTGGGATTTAGGGGTGAACAAGAAAGAAAGGCACCCTCCTGCATGAAACCAGCACCGAGTCCCAGGGCCACCGTACGCCAGCTGTCTGGCTCTGGGCAAGCCATTTATCCCTGGACACCGTTCTCTTCCTGGTAACCCCAAGTACCTCATCAAGTTGTAAGAAGGTTCACATATTAGAAATGATCCTTGTAAAGTGCTTGGTATGTAATAACCACGTTACATACTGGGATTAAGAGGTTGAGACTATCTGACTTTCAAAAATAACTGAGTAAGGCTCCTTCTAACCAAGAACATATTTATAATAAATACGAAATTTGTTAATGGACTGAACAGTCTATCCAAAGGGAACAGATTAGTTGGGCAGTTCATCCATGTAAAACCTGTGCTTTAGGGTTGTCAGACACCATAAACCTCATACATAAAATAGAAAAAATACAATGTTTGTAGTTCTAAAAGCCTCCCCTGAGAACATCTCTCATCACCCACCCACATTCTTTTTGCGACATATTTTAATTCTCTGTCCCTGGAAAGGAAACTGCCTGAGTTTCCTTTGTGCTTGGACTGTTTGCCAGCACTGAGGTGAGTGGCTAATTTAGTCGTCACCTGTGTGCAGAGGGCCTGGCCTGGGAGGGAACCAGCGCTGGGGCCCAGTAGTGTGGTGATGGCGGTGCGGGCTGAGACAAGAACGGCAAAACCTAGCCTGGAGGCTGTCAGAAAACGGAATTTAAGACCGTGAGGACCAGACAGATTATTTTGAGCGATATTCCTATTTTATAGGCTTGGAAAAGTCATGTGATTCATTTTTCAAGGGCACACAAGCAAGCAGGTGTGTGAAAGAACCCATCCCTCCGAACCAGCGCACTGGTTTTGGAACACGGCCCTGGGGACCTGTCGGGAAACGAACGGGCTCAGCCTGTGGCTGATGAGAACTTAACTTTTGGGATACAATTACTATTTCTACTTCAGATAGGGACTTGAGGAGACACAGAGACTGTGGCCTTATCATTTGGCTACTTACTAACCATGCTGTGTACAAACCACAGGAAATGACTAGTGTTGATATTGTACAGAAATATCACGGGAGGACCCAGTCTTGGGCCCTACTATAATCAGCCCCTTCCCACCCATCAGTCGCAGACACACATGACTGAGCCCTGGCCCATTCATACACAGCCCATAAACCAGAGCCCACTGGGTCCAGGCTCAAAGACGACATGAGTAGACTGCTCAGCATCCTGTCTGTCAGCCAGCCTGCTCTACCCAGCCTCCTGACACCTGCTCAATCCTTCCTGCACTCCTTCAAGGGCCTATAAATTTGGGTGTCCTTCTTGGATCTGTGGACCCTGTTTGCCTTTCAAATGGTACCAAGCGACCCCTGGACCTGCAATACTTGCAGGATTTTTCCTGCTTCCTAGTACTAGCATCTCCTAGAAAACACCATTCCTTTGCTACAGGAGTGGAAAAATGTTACCACTCTAGACATTTTGGCTTAGAGAGCTCATAATTATAACTGATTTATATGTACACTTAATAGTCTGTGGTCAAAACAAAAATACCCAGTCCATATGGATCACAGGAGCAGAATACATATATATAAAATGTGTGTGTGCGTGTGTGTGTGTGTGTGCGTGTGTGTACACACACACATGTTAGTTACATACATACATTAACTTACTTGACATTTGTTAAAAATACTGTGAGTTTTAAAAATTTGAATTATAGGGGTAGTGCCTGGGCGGCTCAGTCGGTTAAGCATCTGCCTTTGGCTCATGTCATGATCCCAGGGTCCTGGGATCGAGTCCTGCATCAGGCTCCCTGCTCAGCAGGGAGTCTGCTTTTCCCTTTCCCTCTGCCTGCCGCTCCCCTGCTTGTGCTCTCTCTCTGTGTCAAACAAATAAATAAAAACCTTTATAAAGAAAATCTGGGGGTGCCTGGGTGGCTCAGTGGGTTAAAGCCTCTGCCTTCGGCTCAGGTCATGATCTCAGGGTCCTGGGATCAAGCCCTGCATCCGGCTCTCTGCTCAGCAGGGAGCCTGCTTCCCCCTCTCTCTCTGCCTGCCTCTCTGCCTACTTGTGATCTCTCTCTGTCAAATAAATAAATACAATCTTTAAAAAAAAAGAAAAAAAAGAGAAAATCTGAACTATACAAATAATAGCTTAGACTAATATATCATCTTTTAAAAAGTTATTATAGATAAATGTTCACAGCATTATACGTTACAGCCAAAAACTGGAAACAACTGAAATGTCCACCAGTTGATAAATAGATCAACAAAATGTGGTACATACATACAACAGAGTAAATACCAAAAAAAGGAATGAAATACTGAATCTTGCTACAATATAAATGAACCTTCAAAACGTTATGAAAAGCCAGACATAAAAGACCACATATTATATCATTCCATTTATATGAAATGTTCAAAATCAGGAATTCCACAGAGACAGAGAGTACATTAGTAGTCGTCTGCGGTGGGAGTGGGGCAGGGATGGGGAATATGTACTGATGGGCATGTGGTTTCTTGCTGGAGTGATGAAAATGTTCTGGAATTAGGGGGTAGTAACGGTTATACAACTTTGTGAATGTACTAAAACCCCGTGAGTTGTTTGGTCTAAAAGGTGAATTTTATGGTATGTGAATTGTGTCTCAATAAAAAAAGTACATCTGATACAAAGTGCCATGGATTATCAGGGCATCCTGATTTCTGAAACATTAAAATGCGAGACACCCCCCCCCCAACCCCCGCAAACTCCAGAACCTTACAGAAAGCAAGTGAGTCCCCGGTGACTGCTATGACTCTTCCTTGGCTCCTGCTGTCACGATTATGGTTATCCATCTGAGGTGTGGATGCGTGTGCCCAGCGGCTCAGATCTACTCTGTTTTTACGCACGGTGCTCTTTGGACCTGGGGTGCTAACTGCTTGGCCATTACGTACCCCTGCAGGGTCTGGAGAATGCATGACCCCAGGGTACTCCCCTATACCCTGCTCACACCTTTGTGAATAAATCTTTTTTGAATTATCTTAGTTTGAATGTGCCATCAATCTCCTTTAGGACCCTGATGGACCTAGTATGTATCTCAGGCAAATTTATTTTGTACCTAAGAAAATAAAATGATTGTTTTATAACTGTTTAATAATTGAGGGCAAAAGACATGAAACTATATAATGTGAACTGTAATCCTGACTAGTTTCCTTGAAGACCTCAAATGACTTTCCAAGACACAGACAGCAAATGCACAGGGTCATTATGGCCGCCCCACGCGTACATGAAGGTCGGACTTTACCCTTCCTTTCTCAGGGCCCCTCCCGGGCAGCTGCAGGCGCTGACCTGTTGGTTTTCCGAACAACGCGGCAATCTGCTCATCACTGCATCCAGCTCGTCGAATTTCCTCAAGACGGCCTGGACTTCTGCAGAGAGCTCTTTGTACTCTGAAAACTGGTCTTGGAAAACAGCTTTATAGCGTTCTCGCTCCTCTTCTGTTTGAATCACAGGGTATTTTCTGATGGAAAAAAATTAACCAACGTTGTGACTTTCAATGAAAAGAGGCTGAATGGAAAATCAGCCTCACTTACTCCTCACTGAGCATGCTGTATCTTCAATTTAATATCCTACCTCTCCAGGAACAAAACAACTGTTTAAATATAAATGCTGTTAGGCAGAGCATGAACTTGGAGACAAACGGGACCTCTCCGTTTCTGCCTCGAAGAAGGATTTAAACAGACACTCACGCTACATAGTCGGGCATCACGATAGGCTTAGGGATGTGGCCTGCGGGGATGTGCCCGCTCAGAAGTTCAGGTTTCATTTTTGTTGGTCTCAATTCTTTGACATTAACTTCGTGGTCTCTCTGTCTGTCACCACCGGTGGCCATATCACACTACAGTTAGGGAGAAAAAGAGGATTTATTTGTAAAGAGAGGCAGAGGAAGAGGGAAAAAAAAAACCCATGGATTTATCTTAGAAGGAAATGGTGAGGAGAAGCAGGAAGAAGGAAAGTAGAAATAGCAATTATCATTTCATTTGAGAATCACATGTTTTATAGTCACAAAATTGTTCTGAATGTCTTGATAAGAGCTAAGGGGAACCACACTGAGGTACAGAAGTACATGACAGGTAAAACCATGTATATGTATGTATGTATGTATATGTGTGTATGTTAAATATGGATGATGAAATACTAGATGTGAGGTCTTAAGTACTTTATTTAGGATTTATACCTCAATTAGCTATAAGAAAATACAAAATGCAGGGCGCCTAGATGGCTTAGTCAGTTAAGCGTC
>CM053607.1:86990325-87033839 GCA_028646535.1 Procyon lotor
ATCTCTAAAAAAAAACCAAAAAAACAAAATAAGAAATTCGGGGGGCGGGGCGCCTGGGTGGCTCAGTGGGTTAAGCCTCTGCTTTCGGCTCAGGTCATGATCTCAGGGTCCTGGGATCAAGCCCCGCATCCGGCTCTCTGCTCAGCAGGGAGCCTGCTTCCCCCCCCTCTCTCTGCCTGCTTCTCTGCCTGCTTGTGATCTCTCTCTCTCAAATAAATAAAATCTTTAAAAAAAAAAAGAAAGAAATTCGGGGGTGGGGGGAGGAAATGGAACGAGAAAAAAAATGTCACGTGGGGAACTTGAAATGAATCATCCACAAGTAGCCAGCAAGGAGGTCGGAAAGGGAAACAAGTTACATTGTTTTCATTACCTGAAAAGGAAAGTACCCAAACCCAGAGGAAAGGTGGTGGAGGCCTTGCAGCTCTCCCTGAGTTCTGAACCTATGGCTCCCTGGTTTAAGTCACCCTGGTTTCTCAACTGGAAAGTTCTTAGAAGTCTTAGTAGCACAAGGTGAAGTGGCCTGGAGAGGAAGTAGCTCTAAAGTACTGACATGCAGAAAGCAGGGGTTTCTGGTAGCTCCCTTTGCCTCATGCCCAGGGAAGCCCACTCTGGAATGGGCAGGCTCACAAGGACGTGCAGCTTTAGGGAAAGACCGGTCAGGGGCCCCAGGGGGCAAGGCCCAGAACACAGACCACACTGGTGAGGCAGGTGGATGCTAGGAGAGGGGTTTCCACTTTACACGGGAAGCAGCAAGGTTCAGAGAGTTATGTAAATTTTCTAGGGCCTCACAGCTAGGAAGTGGAAAAGCCACAATTAAAACCCAGAACTTTTGGGGGACACCTAGGTGGCTCAGTCCATTAAATGTCCGACTCCTGATTACAGCTCAGGTCTTGATCTAATGGTTATGAGTTCAAGCCTTGGGCTGGGCTCCACGCTGGGCATGGAGCCTACTTAAACAGGGGCATCTGGGGGCCTCAGTCTGCCTTTGGCTTGGACTGTGATTTCAGGGTCCTCGAATTGAGTCCTCAGTTGGGCTCCCTGCTCAGCGGGGAGCCTGCTTCTCCCTTTGCCTCTGCCCCTTCCCTGCTGGAGGTCTGTCTCAAAAAGCAAACAAACAAGAGAACTTTTCGGCTTACTGATGCTTTAAATGAATAACATGAGGAAGGTTTACTTAAATGCATATCGTTCAATCCTAAAGTGCCCTGCAATTCTGGTAGCTCCCTAGAAATGGCTGATTTCTCTAGAGCAGTCAGCCCTCCTCCACTGGGCCCTTGGGACTTGGGCACACACTTGTTGAATTAAACTTCCTGAACCAAACTGAGAGCAGCTTGGGAGAGCTCCCACTTGGCTGAAAACAAACTACAACACATTTTAAAACTCTGCTCTTTACCTTGCCAGGCAGAGCTTTACAATTCTTTTGTTTCCTGATTCCTTATCCCTGAGGCTGCGTCTGGGGTTTGGTTTAAGATTAGCTCATCCTAAAAATCACCAGCTTTTAACTCCTCAGCTCAGCCCACGCATTGGCGGGGGAGGCAGCTAACCATCCCTGGGGGAGGGTTGTGCTGAGGAGAAGCGCTGCCCACCGCACCCAAGGTGACGGCTGGAAGGGGAACCAGATGGCCTTGGTGCAGGAGGCACGCTCGCCACTGGGTCCCAAACAGCAAGGATGCAAGTGAGGAGCAGGCAACGCCCAAGGAAAGGAGGTTAAACAGGAGTATTTCAGGGAACACCTTTTGAGGTTAGTATTTACTCTCCTTTATCTCCACTGTTTAGGAGGCCATTTCTTCAAACGAATGAATTCTTACCTGTTTGATCTTGATAATGAAGGGCAGCATTAAAAAGAGGGGAACAGGGACCCCTGGGTGTATCAGTCAGTTAAGCGTCTGCCTTTGGCTCAGGTAGAGATCCTGGAGTTTTGGATCCAGCAGGATCCAGCCTGCTTCTCTCTCCCTCTGCCTCTCACTCCCCACTCCTGCTTGCGTGCCCTTTCTCTCTCTCCGAAATAAATAAAATCTTTTTTTTTTCTTTTAAGATTTTATTTATTTATTTGATAGAGAGAGACACAGTGAGAGAGGGAACACAAGCAGGGAGAGTGGGAGAGGGAGAAGCAGGCTGCCCACTGAGCAGGGGGCCCAATGCGGGGCTCGATCCCAGGCCCCTGGGATCATGACCTGAGCTGAAGGTAGACGCGTAACGACTCAGCCACCCAGGCGCCCCTCAAATAAATAAAATCTTTTTTTCAAGATTTTATTTATTTATTTGACACAGAGAGAGAGATCACAAGCAGGCAGAGGGGCAGGCAGAGAGAGAGGGGGAAGCAGGCTCCCTGCTGAGCAGAGAGCCCGATGGGGGGCTCGATCCCAGGACCCTGAGATCATGACCTGAGCCGAAGGCAGAGGCTTTAACCCACTGAGCCACCCAGGCGCCCCAATCAAATAAATAAAATCTTAGAAAAATAAAATGAGGGGAACCTTTTTTGGCTTAAATAAATGGATCTCTATTTCATGGCCTCCCTCTTTAGCTTCTAAATAGTTAGCGACCGGTTTGCCAAGCCACTGGCTGAGGGAGCCCCTATGGGGTTCTGCTGACCCTTCGGAGCGCAGCAGCAGCCCCAGGTGTCAAGCTCAGTTTTCCAGCTCAAAATTATAAATTCTGCTCAGGTAGACTTTTTTCCCTAGGTAAAGTTTTTCAAGCAGCAACTATTCGTTTTCCTTACTTGCCTATCCCTAATTCCAAGATTCACTTTTTAATTTAAAAAGGGAGCTTTAAGAAGTCATAATATTTTCAGAGACTATTTCATCGGCTTTAAATTTTTCAGTTTTTTATGCTGTTAACATTTTCTTTCAATGTATTTGGGTGAACCTCATTGATCATCAATTCAGAAAACCTTACTGAGAAAAAAAATATGACAGTACACATAAGACGCCATAAGAAGAATTCTCACATAAGAAGAATTCTCACATAAAAAGAATTAAAACCTCATTAGGCTCTTATTAGAAGGCTGCGTTTGGCTTCTGGGACACTGGGACACACTGCTCTCAGACAGAACTCCTGACTAGAAACACACAGCCCCAGGTTTCGAAGGACCTTTCTTTGCTTCTAGCAAAAAACCCTGAGTCTGTCAGCGAACAACAAAAAGCTTTACTGTGAGGCAAGAGAAAGTAATTAAGCAATGGGGTAATACTATGGTTATAATGACTAAGCTTTTCAAGTTAAAAAATGCACTGATGAGGAGGGTGGGGGATCGGCATAATGGATGAAGATGAGGGGGAGGTCCCCTCTTCCAGTTATTCAAGTTAAGGGGATGAAGGGCATAGCATAAGGAACACAGTCAATGTGACAGTGTTGTTTGGTGACAGACGGCAGCTACACTTGTAGTGAGCACAGCTTAAGTGTAAAGAGAAGTTGAATCACTATGTGGTACACCTGAAACTAATGTAACATTGTGTGTCAACTAATTTCAATTAAAAAAATGCTTTAGATAAAAGGGGACTGAATATGCTACCAAGTTACAAATAGTATGTAGGGCTCCTGGGTGGCTCAGTCGTTAAGTGTCTGCCTTCGGCTGGGGTCATGATCCCAGGGTCCTGGGATGGAGCCCTGCACTGGCCTCCTTGCTCAGTGGGAAGCCTGCTTCTCCTTCTCCCATTCCCTTGGCTTGTGTTCCCTCTCTCACTCTCTGTCAAATAAATACATAAAATCTTAAAAAAAAAAAATAGTGTGCACTTGTCCAAATGCTGAGTCTCTCCCCCTGAGCACACCACGCACCGGTACAGGGGCCTCAATCCCAAACCCACACCACCATCTTCAATGTTCAGATTAGATTCTGACTTTTCTAGCTTGAAAAAAAAAAAACCTGTCCAGCACTTAAGGGATTTATTAGAATTTGTTTCTGTCTCTGTTTGATCCTACTTTAGGTCTGGGTATTTCTTTTTAAAAATGATCTTACTGGCTTTTCAAAAAGTATATTTGTTAAAATACAAAATAAGAAGTTATAGCCTAGTAAATAGCTCCAAACAGGGGACAGGAAACTTAAGTTCAGAGAGTGTACGTAACTTCTTCAGAATCACAGAGCCAGTAGTAATCAAATTCAGATTTACCTGATTCCAAACTTTATTTTGTCTTCATCATACTACACTGCCTCTCCTGTGGTAGCCTGCCAATTCTTCCCTACTAAGAACTGGGAAGGAAGCAAGTGGAAATCAATGAGAAATTAAAGATCCAGCCTTTCCTAAAGTTTTCTGGTAGCTAAGTCCAACAGAGATTCCCCAGTTGAGTCACAGGAGATTCCCTCACAGAGGTCTGCCTCTAGAATATACCTAAAGGTTGATCCACTATCATTCACTTCCCAGGGAAAGAGCCCTGTGAAAAGGTGCCCTTTGCATTCAGTTCCCATATCTTGAAAGAGTATAAGTTAACAGGATTGGTATGCTTTTCAAAGGAGCCCTATGAATGAGGGTTCTAGCTCCACTAAGATTATTCCTGACTATTCCAGGATCTCTCAGGAGCCGGGACCCTACAATACAGCCCAGACATGACTGGTACTAGCCTTCTAGGGCAGCCTGAAAGAGGTACCCTAGCAGTTGCTGGCAGATCTCCCTAATCCTGTCCTACCTGTAGAGGCTGCTTCAGCCACATTTCACCAAACGATGCTGACCACCCTCACATGTGGGGCAACTTCTCCAGTTCAGCCAGGCCTTTCAGGCTGACTCTGCTCTGCACCTAATGCAACTGGAAAATCCCATTACCTCAAAGGGAGTGGCGAGGAAGCCCATATGTTCCACCGTGGCGAATGACTACCATTGCCACATCACTGGCACATTGCAGGCCCATGAGACAGCCCCGTCCAGTTCGTTGCTGAAAATCAGCATCTGCAAAGTGCATGCCACTGTTAACCCCCACAAATAAACAGATTCTTGAGTACCTGAGGATGATCGGAAACGTACTTGCTAATGCTAGCACGAATGCCAGCACTCTGACTTGCTACCCCTGATATCAGAGTAAGCTATCACCTGTTCCCAAGACTGCCAACTTTTAGAAAGTGAATTTCCTTATACAGAAGTTTTTAGACCCCTTTTCCATTATATATATAGCTTGTGTAATCCTGATCCATCTTCTACACTAAAGTCCTTTGAAACTTGAGATTTTCCAGGCAGTGAGCGTTACTGTAGGACTCCCACCAGGCGGCTATGCAGCCACAGTCAGTCCTGGCCAGGGTGGGGTTCATGAGTCTCCCTGTCAGTCCCTCTGAGGGAGCAGGATTTTACAAAAAGGTTAAGGCAGTACTGGCAATCTGGAATGAGAGTACTGGCAATGATCAGGCTAAACCACTCTCAGGACTCCCAACTGGGAGGAGTGCTCTCTTCGTTTGGTCAAGGTCACTAACACTGGAAGGCAGCCGATAGGGTAAGTTAGGGAAGCTGCACTTAAATCTCAGACAAAGGGCCAGTGCTGTTAATTATTTTAACATCAGCTCTACATTGCTTATGTCAATTTTACTTGATTTATTAATTTAATTTGTTAAAACCTTAAAAAAATTAATTTAATTTGTTAAAACCTTAAAAAAATTTTTAAGGTTAAAACCTTAAAAATGGTTTTAAAAAAAAACCAAAAAAAAATTACCTAAATATTTTTAGGTAATATATACACAATACATAATTCAAAAGTCCAATAGGGTATATAACGAAAAGAAGTCTCCCTCTTCTCCTAAAGGCAACTACTATCTATCTATCCATCTATCTGTATAGCAGTTTAAAAGTGAGCATCCATTTCGCTTACTCTGATTGTACCACTGAGTTAAGAAGCCTAACTGAGGGGCGCCTGGGTGGCTCGGTGGGTTAAAGCCGAGCCGAAGGCAGAGGCTTTAACCCACCGAGCCACCCAGGCACCCCTGTGGTTTTCTTTTTCACGAGACTTGTAAGCCCCTGGAAAATGGAGATGATGCACCTTGTAGTATTCATATCACTAGCCCACAATCTAATTGGGACATGTTTGTTCAATGAATGAATGATAACACTGATGGATTAATCATAATCCCTTGGACAAAGTGTCATTTGTCCACTTCAGAAATCCCTCACTTTACTGTGAACAAAACATTTTTCATACTGTATTTGTGTTATAGAGAATAAAGTCTAAAAAAACCTATAAAATATATTTTCAAAATGCATGCACTTAAAGTATTTGTATAAATTAACAACTCAGTTAAAAAGTAGACAGGATACAAACAGTTAACAGGGAAAGGAAAGCAAACATAACATGTGAAAAATGGTCAGTCTCATTCCTTATAAGAAAAATGCAAATTATATCACCTTAGATACCATTTTTCACCTATCAGGTTGACAGATGTCAATAATTTTCCCAACACTGTGCTGGTCAAGGTGTGGACCATAAGGTGTGGACACAAGGAACACTATAGCAAACTATAGTGCTCCTGGGAGTGGAACTTGGTAAAACTGCCATTGGGCAACCAGGAAGTCGAAATAAAGAGCATCCCTACAATGCAGTACCATACAGCTATAAAAAGATAATGCAGAAGTTCTTTATGTACTAATAAGGAAATGTCTCAGAAATGTATGGTTAAAAGAAAAAAGGGGCGCCTGGGTGGCTCAGTCGTTAAGCGTCTGCCTTCGGCCCAGGTTATGATCCCAGAATCCTGGGATCGAGCCCCGCATCGGGCTCCTTGCTCGGCAGGAAGCCTGCTTCTCCCGCTACCATTCCCTCTGCTTGTGTTCCCTCTCTCGCTGTGTTTCTCTCTGTCAAATAAATAAAAATCTTTAAAAAAAAAAAAAAAAAATAAGGGACATAACAGTGTGTTATGCCAGTATTTGTGTGAAAGGGGAAGTAAAGTGTGTGTGTATACATTACATATACGAATAATATAAATACATGTCTAAAAGGAAACACAAGGCACTGATAACAATGGTTCCTTCCAAGCGAGAGAGCTGGGAAGTTGAGGCATGAGGTGTGAGAGAATACTTTGTATTAGAGACCCTTTTAATTTTGAACCAAGTAAATACACTCCCTTTTCAAAGAAACAAATCCAAAGGCTGGACTCTCAATTTCTTGCTTAGAAATGATGCCCAATATTTTTAAAAGAAGAACTTTTCAATGAGATAATATTATGATTATTAAAATATATTAGGTTTTTACATATATGTTAATAATTATAATAACAGCATCTTATTTAATCTTCTCAGCAAATATGTAAGGTACGAATCAATTATTATTATTTTTTTTAGGAAACAATTATTATTCCAATTTTATGGATGAAGAAATCAAAGCATGGAAAGGTAAATATCTTGACTACTGCCATGATGTTAGTCTATTCTGGAATAGGAATTTTCTTCTTGCCACAACAAAATTTAGCATCTGAAAGCAAGGTGTGAAGGACAGAAAAGAACAGCAAAGAACTTTAAAAAGACTAAGAACGTTTGAGAGAATCCCCTTGACTTAAAAAAATTTAATTTTTTTAAATTAAATTTAATTCTTAAATTTAATTTTAAACATAAGAACTAGCTGTTCACTTGCATAATCTTAACTAACAAAATGAAAAGAATCTATAAAAACTATAGCACTTACAGTTCTGCCCAATATATACTACATGCACATCTAACTTGATCCTTTCATTATGAGAAAAAAGGTGAAAGTTGAACTAGAGGTTCAGTTAGGAACTCAATGTAATAGATACACTTTCACAGACAGATGATCTACACTATAGGTAACAGATAAGACAAAAAAAGTATTTAACAATCTAGACTTAAAAATACAATGTGAACTTTATTCTTACCATTTTCCTTTTGGATGGCAATGATGGCTCACTTATCTAGAACAAAAAAGAGTGAAAATGATTTTTCAGAGGGGTGTGAGGCTACTTTGTAAATATTTTCATCCATTTGCATTTATAGCCCCATCTCAGTTTCACAGACGTGGATTCTCTACTTGACAGATGTTCCTCCTACTCATCTGGGTGAGTTTGGATGGGCTATCGAAGCAGCAGAGGAGGTGGGTTAACTGTAACTCCTTGTCTGTGGGGAACACACAGCAGTTAGAGGTACAGACATGATAGAGACTATTATGTAAATTGCTTTGAATTACTTAGAGGTTTTACTTGTTCTTGGCTCCCATTACCTTGTGCAATTAAATAATTTGAAATAGTTATAGGTATAAAATTAATAGAAAAAACCCACAGGCCATTATAGCCTCTAATTTTTAAGAAGTTACAGCAACAGGGGCGCCTGGGTGGCTGAGTGGCTTAAGGCCTCTGCCTTCGGTTCAGGTCCAACATACAAAGTGGCACAACCTCCTACATGAGAGCTAATTCAAGTCTAATCAACCATTATAAAAAGTCTTATGGGGGCACCTGGGTGACTCAGTGGCTTAAAGCCTCTGCCTTCGGTTCAGGTCATGATCTCAGGGTCCTGGGACCGAGCCCCACATCCTCCTCTCTCTGCCTGCCTCTCTGCCTACTTGCGATCTCTCTCTGTTAAAAAAAAAAAAAAAAAAAGTCTTATTGAGACAGGAGAAGGAAATGAATGTATTATGTCAGTAATTATAGTCAGACTCATGTAGAATTTTGAAATGACATTAAGAAGTCTGTTGATGGGCACCTAAGTGGCTCAGTCCGTTAAGTGTCTGCCTTCGGCTCAGGTCATGATCCCAGGGTCCTGGGATTGAGTCTTGCCATCAAGCCCCCTGCCTGGTGGGATACCTGCTTCTCCTTCTCCCTCTGCCTGCCACTCCCCCTGCTTGTGCTCTCTCTCTCTCTGTCAAATAAATAAATAAAATCTTAAAAAAAAAAGTCTGCTGTTATTAGACTTAAATAAAATCATGAGGAAGTGTGTGTGTTTCACTATCTGCCCTTCACATTGATTAAAATTTGAAATTATAGGGGTACCTAGGTGGCTCAGCTGGTTAAGCAACTGCCTTTGGCTCTGGTCATGATTCCAGGGTCCTAGAATTGAGCCCCGAATCGGGATCCCTGCTCAGCAGGGAGCCTGCTTCTCCCTCTCCCTGCTGCTCTGCCTACTTGTGCTCTATCTCTCTGTCAAATAAATAAACAAAATCTTTAAAAAAAAAATTGAAATTATATTGTATACACAAATGTAAATTTAAGAAATATGCTTAATGTGCTGAGATAAATTTTAAGAAATAACTTGAATCTATGTGGAGTTCTAGTAAGATAAATATATTTTGTGATGAAGAGTATGGATCACAATGAAACATGTTGAGGTTCTTCGTATAACACATAAGGACATCTGTTACAAAATTAGTAAAGTTTTTTTATTGTTGCTATGTGTAAGATTCCTACAAAAGATTAAACACAAAATGTACAGGTGAGTAAATAAATAGGTTACTGAGTAAATAAGGGCAGGATTTCATTTTGCCTAGTTTTGCCCATATATATATAGTATTTGCAATTATATAGTATCTAGGAAATCTTTGAGAAGTGGGAAAAGGGGGTACCTGGGTGGCTCAGTCAAGCATCTGCCTTCTGCTGAGGTTGAGATCCCAGGGTCTTGGGATCAAGTCCTGCATCGGGCTCCTTGCTCAGCGGGGATTCTACTTCTCTATCTACCCTTCCCCACGCTCATGTTCTCTCTATCTCACTCTCTCTCTCTCTCTCTCAAATAAATAATCTTCCCCCCCGCTTTTTAAAGATTTTATTTATTTATTTGACAAAGAGAGATCACAAGTAGGCAGAGAGACAGGCAGAGAGACAACAGAGAGGGAAGCAAGCTCCCTGCTGAGCAGAGAGCCCAAGGTGGGGCTATCCCAGGACCCTGAGATCATGACCTGAGCCGAAGGCAGAGCCTTCAACCCACTGAGCCACCCTAGGTGCCCCAATAAATAAAAAATCTTAAAAAAAAAAAGTGGGAAAAAAAACGCACAAGTTGACTCAAAATTAAGAAAAAATTAATAAGACATTGTTGGTAGCATAGGAAAATTCTACTACACACTTCTTAAAAGAAAACAAAACATTGACTTATTTCAGGGTATAATGAAGCTAAAGGAACTTACTCTAACATTTTTGCTACTGTCAAAATAATTTTAAATATGGCTTTTATATAATCTTATCCTCCAGGTATCATTATTATTAATGCTCTTTCTCCTCCTTCTTATATTTAATTAGTTTAATCCTAGAAGTAAAAACAAGTGCCAGACTCCCCTTCTAATATGGGAACACTCATCTTCCCAAAATAAGAATGAAACATCCAAATGCCTGGGCAAGTTTTCACAAAGCATCTTCATTACAACTCAATACTTCAAAAAACCAAACGTGCTTCACTGTGTTCTTACTTGACTTTATTTGAGTCACTGGAGGAAAAAGCCACTCATCGTGACATGTAAATGAGCACTTTCCACCTATAACCGAAAAGTTTTGTTTTTTATCGAGCTTTACCACACCAAAGAATCAACCCTGTTCTCAAACTTACTTTAATGAGGAGACAGTTATTGTACTGAAAATGGTATTATTCTGTTACAGAAATTTCGTAGCTGCGTCTTCCCCATAGTGCAGCCAACAAACTCTGCCGTGTTCCCCATCGGATGCTCACTCGCAATGTTACATACACATCAGTGACACATCACGGTGGGTCAACCCACCAAAAGCAAGGTGGAGTATCTAGGACTTTCGAATTTCAGATCATCTAAAAAACAAAACTGGCTTTTAGAAAACCTTTGTTTTGACAAATGTACATGTTTAACAAGGGAGAAAATAACAGGAAAAAAACTGAAAAATGAATGAAGGGTAGTGAACTTCCTTACCTCCTGTTGTTCCATGTACTCCCTGTGTCTCCGAGATGCCTCGTGCCTCCACAACTTTAGGCAAACCAAAGCACTAATGAGATAAACGATCATGGTGACAAACAGGAAGATCATGGCTGCTATCTGTCCTCCTTCCACCCGGCAGAACATCGCATTTATCGGTGTATTAAATAACGGGTAGTAGCAGAGTCCGCCTCGGTTGGTATCGTTCACATAGACTATGGCTGCAGCCATATACAAAATAAACAAGGCAACGTTAATTCCAAATTCAGTTAGAGGCCACCAATTAGAATCCAAAAGAATGGTCCGATAATACATGGACATGCCGAGAACCAGAATGATAATGGTGGCGATCCAAGCCAATCCGGCAACCACGAGTACAAAAGGGGTTTTGGGGCCACTGTAGTAATAGCCCCCGTACGTACTGCCCAGGCTGCCAATGCCTCCCATGCCATAGGGCTGTGAATATCCAAATAGGTTATACCATTCACTGTCCTTGTGAATGTAAGCGGTGACACAAGCAAAGACTCCAGCTCCCAAAAGCAGCTCCACCACACCCAGAATCCGCAGCAGGCCTGCCCACGACTTCATGTAGGAATACCTCAGGTTATACTCTTCCACCTTCTCACTGTATGTTCGGGCCGTCTGTGTGTGTCGGCCGAGGGAACCGTAGGGATCGTGGGGAAACATGGCCTCAGCCTCTTTCCGGGAATGAAAGCTTCCTTCTGACCCTCCGCAAGGATCTCTGTAGGAGTTGGGGGGTGAGCGGTGGTTTTGTCTTGCTGGAGAGGCTGGAGGTGAACACTCCACTCCATCCGAGATGTATCTGATGTCAGACACCGGCTTATCCCATCCTGGGTCCTTTTTCTTCCCTCTGAAGAAGTTCTTCCAGGACTCAGGGACAAAGCGCCTAACGGGTTTGAGATCTGGTGCTATGGCCGGTTCCTCTGTGTCACTTGAGTAGAAGTCTGGACCAAATGGTGGCTGTAATGGGAGAGGGGGTGGTGGCAAGGGATCCGCGCTCACGGCCAGCTCACTGTCACGAAGAGTCTGGAGGGTTCCTATGGTGCCATCTTGATAGGATGAATCCCTTGGGACTTCATCATAGTGTCTGTCCCGATTCCTGGACCTTTCATCATTTGACGACATTTGTGACTTTCACACCTGTGGCCAAGATTAAAGTTATCACTTATTCCTCCTATTGACTCCTTCAGTGACGCTGATTTTCTTCACTTAATGGCAAATGATCATATTTAGGAAACCAGTATGATCATGTCTAATTATCTTGGGGTGTAAAAATGATAATATAAATAGTTTAAACACATACAGCATATTAGCCAGGGATAACATCATCATTCTACTTGATTTTAAGGGCAAGCAAAATTAAAATCTTAGTTCGGAATTAAAACATTTGTAAGTGTAATTTACCTATGAGCCCTGTAAACAGCAAAGTGTAGAAACCATAGAAGAAGCTAAATTTTAACAATACGGGATACTAACACATCCCAAGTAGAACCGTTTCCTCAAATACCTAAGTCAAAATATTTAATAGCTTGAGCATACCGAAGTTTGATGTGTCAGCAAATACTTTTCATTTTCATTACCTCAGATCTCCCTTGGAATGGCCCGGGAGAAGCAGTCTATCAGACACAGGGACTGAAGAGACCCGTTCTTTCACAACTCAGGGAAGTCAGGTTAGGGGGAGGTGCTTCTTCCACTCTAAAATATTAACTCTTGATACTCAGTTTTAAAAATTAAATTCTCAAAAAAATTTTAAAAATAAATAAATAAAAATTGAATTCTCAGAGGAAAAAAAAAATCGCTGAAGGTTAAGATTCCGCAAAAGTACAACACAGAGCAACCACGTGTATCACATGTAGCACTCTTTCTAGAGCGGCCACCTAAAGGTGATCTGCTGTTGCCATAACAACACTCAAACAGTATCTCAGAGGAGGTTTGATCCACCTAAAAGATAAAGCAGAGAAAAAGCACTTTTACTAAACCTGATGATTTCCTTCACGAAATCAGTGACCGACATGTATGCAAAAAGAAGGACACTATTCACTAGGTTTAAGGCACAAATTTCTCCCTCGCATTGCTTATAAGTGAGAATTTACTGAAAACTCACTGGACATAGAGTACTGTACTTGGCACTATGAAGGTCTCAAAGTTTAAATGGAGAATCCCACCTTTGTGGTGTTGAACCATTTAGAAGTTCCTCAGGCTTTGGTTTTTTGGTTTGTGTTTTTTTTTTTAATTGAGATAGAAGGAGAGACAGCAGACGGAGAGAGAGAATTTTTTTTTTTTTTAAAGATTTTTTTATTTATTTGACAGAAACGCAGCGAGAGAGGGAACACAAGCAGAGGGAATGGTAGCGGGAGAAGCAGGCTTCCTGCCGAGCAAGGAGCCCGATGCGGGGTTCGATCCCAGGACCCCGGGATCATGACCTGGGCCGAAGGCAGACGCTTAACGACTGAGCCACCCAGGCGCCCCGGAGAGAGAGAATCTTAAGCAGGCTCCATGCCCAGTGCAGAGCCTAATATGGGGCTGGATCTCATGACCCTAAGCCTGATGATTAATTGACTGAGCCATCCAGGTGCCCCCACCCAAGGGTTTGTTTCATTTCATTTCATAAAACGGAGACCTGTCCGTTCAACAAATATTTACCAAACCTCTGCCATGTACCAGGCACGTTAAAAGAATATCAGTGAAAAAAACCCACTGAAATCCCTGCGTTCATGGAACTTAAGTCTCAATGGAGGGGATTACAGATCACAGATGAAGGAAGTGAAATATATGGGATGCTAAGGAACAAAGTTAAGAACAGTGATAAGGAGCTCTTTGCCAGCAGGGTGTTACAATTTTAAGTAGGATGACCTAAGAAGTAATTCATAGAGAATGTGACATCTGAATATAGAAGTGAAGGAGGTGAAGGAGGAAGCCAGACAGGTTATCAGGAGAAGGGGTCCAGGCTGATGAAACAGCAAGTTCAAAAACTATAAAGTCATGAAGGCCAGTGCAGCAGCAGCACAGTGAGGGTGAGGGTAAGCAGCAGAATTAGGTCCATCTGAATCATTAGGGCCTTGAAAACCAATGGAAAGGATTTTGGCTTTTACTGGAAATGAGACGAGAAGCCAATGGCATTCTGAGTAGAGCAGTGACAGGATCTGACGTGTTTTAACAGGATCACTCTGGATGCTACAAGAGTACACTCCAGGAGACGAGGTAGAAAACAGGGAGATTGGCTAAGAGGCCACTGACTGAATCCAACGGACCATGGTGGTAGCAATGGAGCTAGAAAGAAGTCAGGTCTTTTCAATACAGGGAATTAAAGTTTTTTGTTATAGAAAATTTCAAACATAATAAAAAGTGAAAAGAATAGTATCATGAACCCTATGTATACCCATCAACCAACTTCAGTAATTATCAATTGATAACCAGTCCTGTTTCATCTATCCCTCCTGCTTATTGCTTCTACAAATACATTACTTTGAAGCAAATCTAAGACATCCAATAATTTCACATGCAACATTTCTCCACCCCTCCAAACTGGAGATGACCCTGGGGATAAGCAGCCTGAAGTTTGAGATACCCATTAGAAATCCAGGTGGAGACGAGCAAGAGACAATGTACACACAGAAGGTAAGTACTATCATAGACTAGATACTGTCACCCACGGAATGGGTGAAAATGGAGAGAGTTCTAAATTTCTGAGTCTTCTAATGGGGTATCCCAATTTTAGAGAATTAATTGTGCTAGTTCTAGCATGGTGCCCAGTGCAAGGTAGGAGCTCCATAAGTGATAGCAATTAGTTATTTTTGTCTCTGTCATTTATCTCATCTGTGTCTAAAAACATTTATTTTACTTTTATTTAAAAGACTTTAAATTTACTTGACAGAGGCTTGACAGCGCACACGGAGGGGGAGCTGAAAGCAGCAGGAGAGGCGGAAGCAGGTTCCCTCAGTCCCAGGTCCCTGGGAATCTGACCGGAGCAGAAGGCAGAGGCTTAACTCAGCCACGCAGGCGCCCCCGTGTCTAAAAACATTTGCATTCTAGAACTGCCCTGTACGAGTACTGTTTTGAAATACATTTTCCCAAGAAAATTCGAAGCAAAAACACAGAAATAACTGCAGCAATTCTACATAACTCAATGTTCCATTGCTTAATTTAACACACTGGTAAAAAAAAAAAGTGTGCTTCACTAAAATGGATATACTTTATCTTCACCTGCGTGAAGTGGCTCATTTGAATTAGAACACCTTATCGACGTTTACATAATACAAATAATTTTCAAATAAAAAGCAAAAAATAAACGCGGGGAATCATGGAATGACAGAATACGTGACTTTAGAAGGGAATGGTCAGCAGTATTTGCAGACTTAGTTACCGGGCTACCCCTCGTGTATTTCTCAGGACGCCGCGGGGAGCCCGCTTGGATTCAGCAGGCTGAGGCACCGAGGGTCTTTGTTTTGGACAAGCCCCGGGACTCTGGCTCCATTCTGTAGAACACACAGCTCTGAAAGCCACAGCGGTGGGAGGATACGAGGTTTCCCCCAGAAGAGTGACACGGGAACCGAACTCGGTCGCCTTTACAAAAACAGAAGCATCGCTTTAAAGTTTTGCTAAAGGGCCCACGAGATGTTTCTGGGCTTCCTGGGAGCCGGGAAAGTCCCGAGGGTTTTAAGTTAACCCACGCGTGAGTGACAAGGGACACCGAGCAAGAGCGCTGGGGTCGCTCCCGAGCCCGCCGCCCGGCGTCCGTTCTGCCAGTCTCTCTCACTCCTCGGGTCGGCCACCCCAGGGAGCGCTCGGTCTCCGCGTCCGACAGAAAACCATTCTCGGTCCGTCGAGATGAAGCCCCAGAGCGGCCGGAACTAAGTCCACGCGCAGGTCGAGACCCGAGGATCTCGGCGCCGGGGAAGGGCGGCCGGCCCTTCGGTGCCTCGCCGCGCACCTGTCCCCGGAATGAAAGCGGACTGGCTGAGCGGCCCTCCTCCCGCGCAGGCCCCGCTCTCCCCGAGGCCCTCACCTCTCTCCGCGCCTCCGTCCGGCCTCGGGCGCAGGTTATGGTGCGGCTGAGTGGCGAGCGGCGCGGGCCCTGGAGCACGCCCCGGGGCCGAGCGCCTCACCTTCCCCCCTCCCCGCGCACCGGCCGCGGGGGCGTGGGGGGGTTGCGCCGGGCCCCTCCCCGTCCGCCGCCGCCTCGCGAGGGCCCCACCCCCCGGGCCCACTCACCTGCGCGGCCGCCGGGAAGAGCGCGCACACCGCCCACCGCACTGAAACCCGGCTCAGTTCCCGGGGCGGGGCCGAGCCAAGTTTGCCCCGCCCGGCTTTGTCAGGCCCGGACTCCCGCTCGGGGCCCGGAGGGTCGGGCCCGCCCCGCACCTCAGAGCGGCGGTTACAAACGCAGCTCCGCCCGCGCCACGGCGCGCGCACGCAGCTTGGAGAGGTGGTAAAAGGGTGATGAGTCCCGCCTGAGAGTTGAGAGTTCTCATCCCAAGACTGCCATTCTCTTCCCTGTTTTTGAAAAGTTAACAACGGATAAGGGAGAGTCATGCCCAGTGATACCTGGCCGGGAGTACATGTTAATAAATAGTAAAAAAAGAAACGAAAAGAAATTCAACGTTTTAATTTTGATATAAATTAAGTAAATACTTTCCAAAAGCATCTAAAATAGTCCACTGTACAGCATATAAAAATGGTATTTGAAAAGTTAGAGACCATAAACTGCGGATAAGGCACAAAGTTTATTTACAGTCATAACTGCATACTAAACTGTTTCATAATTCATATTTACAACCCCGTAAAGTTTTAGTATTCTGAGTTATTCCTTCACATTCTTTGATATTTGGCATAATGTTCAAACACGTCATTCACACTGACCTTCTCTCCCAACACCACTCACAAGACTAAATAAATACTAGAGAAAAAAAAATTAAGATATTATTTGAAGCTTGATTTTCTGTTTACTTCAAAATGAGAGAAGTCAGTTTCTTGTGCTGAAATACTACAAGAGTGAAGAACTAAACTGTCATTCACTTGAAAAGTATATTATCTCTGTTCAGATACCACTGAATAAAATGCACATGAATCTTCCAAGTAGCATCATGACCGGCAGGCTGGTTTCTATGTCCCATCGCTCTCATAGTCTTCTATCACCAGCTCTTCTTCTTCCAGGTCTCCTTGCGTGGAAAAGGGCTGAGGCTGGCTAGCAGGAAGTTCACTCCCACTATTTTGACTCAAAGGCAGATAGCACGTTTCAGGTTCAGCAGTTTGAGTGGGTTCACCCAGAGCTTTCTCTGCCGGCTGCCCTCCATTAAGCTGGGCTTCATCTCCACTGTCTGGGTCTATCAATCCAGGTTCCCGGTCGGTGAGGGCTTCCATTTTCAACCTGCTCATCCATAATGCAGGCATCAGTAATAGCCAAAAAATGAGATATCCTTAAATTATGCCATGCGTGTGAGAATTCAAAGCCATCTCTAGTCTTTCACTTACCTGGACTATGCTCGCTGTTGAGCCAAGCCCTTTGGTTTATTTAATGATATGAACAATAGTGCAAGGTAAATGACAAAATGTGAAAAAATCATTACAACTTACAATACAAACGACTTGATTAATGTCTTTGCTAAAGAGTTTTTACAAATTAAAAGGAAAAATTAAATAGAATAGTAAAATGGGTAGGGGCGCCTGAGTGGCTCAGCTGGTTAAGTGTCACACTTCTGATTTAGGCTCAGGTCATGACCTCAGGGTCGGACTCAGGCTCCACACTGACAGTGGAACCTGCTTAATATTTTCTCTCTCTCTAGCCCTCTGCCCCTCCCTCACCTTGTGGGCACACATGCACGCACTTTCTCTTAAAAAAAATAGGAAAAAATGGGTATAAATTATGGAACAATTTACATAAAAAATACAAATGGTAACTAAATTGTTCAACCTAATTAGTAAGTCTAAAAATTGAAATTAAAATAATGAACTACTACCACCATCTTTAAAACTGGCAAAGACCTTTTATTTAGTTATTAAAGTTTCATTTATTTAAGTAATCTCTATATACAATGCGGAACTCAAACACACAATCCCGAAATCAAGAGTCTCATGCTCTTCTGACTGAGCCAGTCAGGTGCCGCAAGACCTTCTAGAAATGTTTTAATAACACCCAGTGGTGCCAAGAGGTAGGAGAAAAGAATATACTGATATGCTGTAAGTGGACATAAAGCTGGCAAAATATTCCTGGAAATAATCTGGCCATATAGAGCAAAGGCTTCAGAAAACTGTATATCCATGGATCCAGCAAGTTCATTTTTTTTAGAAATATATTCTTTGTTAGTAGCATTTGATGTCCACAGTGATTAAAGCTACAAGGAAGGGCGTCTGGGTGGCTCAGTGGGTTAAAGCCTCTGCCCTTGGCTCAGGTGATGATCTCAGGGTCCTGGGATCAAGACCCGCATTGGGCTCTCTGCTCAGCGGGGAGCCTGCTTCCCTGTCTCTCTCTGCCTGCCTCTCTGCCTGCTTGTGATCTCTCTCTCTGTGTCAAATAAATAAATAAAATCTTAAAAAGAAATAAAATAAAACTACAAGGAAAACTGTGATAAAATTGGGAATAAGCTAAATGTATAAAAATAAGGCGTAGGTTGTATTACAAGAATCTAGAGAACTATTAAATACTATCAAGGTAAATATTAATGTTTATACATTTATATGTTAAATATATTAAATAGTAAATATATCAATATTTAATATTATCAACATGAATCAACAATATTAAATATGGTCATCATGATTATTTATTTAAGTAATCTCTATATCCAATGTGGGGCTCAAACTCACAATCCTGATATTAAGGATATCTTGACTGTTAGCCAGGCATCCCTAAAATATGGTCATCATGAATGATTACAGTAAGTACTGACAAATCCTGTCTCCCAAGTTAGATCAAGTAGTTGAACCAATAATAGCAGTTATAAAGCCCTTTGAAACCTTTTTAAAGTGCTTGAGTACATAATTTGACCTTACAAATAAGCTAAGTATAAATGAAATATAGGTATTGTGTTAATCAATTGATTAACATGTGTTAAACATGAGTTAAACAACTGATAATTGTATTAACCCAGAAGTGATTTTGCAATAAAAGGAACAGCACAGATAAAGGTTCACCTCTCTATATCTACGGTCTTTTTTTTTAATTTGTCTGAATCCACTAAGAGAAGGAAGCTTTAAAAAAAAAAAAAAAAAGACAGTGGTTTTGTCGTAGTTGCTGGTCACTGCAAGGCTTTAAATACGGGCTAAGAACACCTCTGGGAAGGAAAGGTGAAAAGGGGTTTCCACATATGCAAGATTTGTTAAATGAAGAATTTTAAAAATCCTCTTGTTTTAATGATTGTGAGCCACTGAAAATATATGTGAGCCAGTGAAATATGTAATAAAATACCTTTATATCTAATAACTTTGTATGTAATAAAATGATGGATCTTAGTCATTAATCTTAATGTCTAAGCTCAGTCATTAATGATTAAACTCAGTCATTAATCACTGGGAATAACTTGTATTTCTTGGATTTTGCAGATAAATTTTACTGGCTGTTTACCTAATAAATAGGTAACTGTCAGTGGACATTTCAGTAACAAATCTTGAAACAGGTTTTAAAAATTAAATCAGCTTACCTTCCGAAGTGTCGTTTCAGAGGAAGCCTTCCAATATCTTGGATAAAAGAAATTTGAGCTGAAACAGATTTTAAAAAGCTTTAGACAATTCTCTGAAGATAAATGGACAACAAGCACATGAAAGGATGCTCAAAATCATGAATCCTTTGCAAAATTCAAATGAAAACCACAGGATACCATTTCACATCCTTTAGGATGTCTGTTATTAAAAAAAAAAAAAAAAAAAGGTTTCGCAAAGATGTGGAGAAAGTGAAACCCTTGGGAATTGCTGGGGTAAACATAAAATGGTATAACTGTTATGGAAAATCGTAAGGCAGCTCCTTAAAAAATTAAAAACAGAATTACTGTATGACCTAGCAATTCCACTTCCGGATATACACCCAAAAGAACTGACTGCATAGTCTTAAAGAGTAATTTGTATACCCATGTTCATAACAGCATTGTTCACAGTAGCCAAAAGGTGGAAGCAACTTATGTGTCCATCAGTAGATGAATGTAAAAACAAAATGTGGTATATACACACAATGTGATATTATTCAGCCTTAAAAAGGAGATTCTGATACATATACTTTTAAATACACATATTTTATTCTATTTTGGAGGTGGGGAGGAGGGGAAGAGGGAAATTGAGAGAATCTTAAGCTGGCTCCACCTCATGACCCTGAGACAATGACCTGAGCCAAAACCAAGAATCAAATGCTTAAATGACTGAGCCAAATAGGGCCCCTGACTTGTGCTATAATACAGTAAATTTTGATGCCATGCTGTGTGAAATAAGTCACAAAAGGACAAACACTGTATGAGTCTACTTATGTGAGGCACCTAGAATAATCAGATTCAGAGAGAGTAGACAAGTGGTGGGCAGGGAGTGGGAGGTAGTATTTACCATGTGTAGTTTCGATTTCTGCAAGATGACAAAGTTCTAGGGATTGGTTATACAAGGTAAATATGCTCATCACCACTGAACTACATACTTAAAAATGGTTTAAGATGATAAATTTTTATATTCTGAAGAAACATTTATTCAGGAAAATCTAACAGCAAGAATCTGTGGCATTTGAACCAGGATTCACTCCGTTGCTTCCTCAGCTTTAGAGAGATTTCACGCTAGGTGGGTGCAGCCAAGGACCCATAGGACTCCTTCCCTCCTGTGGCCAGCCAAAAATTCAGGACTCCCTTTCTCCAACCCAAAGCATGGAAGCTCTATCCTAGCAGCACAGCAACCTGGAGAGAATCCTACTTCCTCCTTGAACTGCAATGGCCCTCACCCAAGTCCCTTCATAGGGAAGAGGGTCCACACTGTGAGAGGCCCAGCCATGATGATCAGAGGCTACTGACACTTGAGCACTCTCCCAGAACAATGGCTCACTGCAGGGGCTCAACGGTAGATTTGAACTGGCCACAGAAAGAATAGGTCAACTTGAACAAGACTGATAAATACTGCATAATCAAAGAAGAGAGAGAAAATGCAGTGAAAAGAACAAAGCTATCAGAGTTATGTGGTAAATCTTTAAGCACGGAGGACCAGAATAAAAGACAAAGAGAAAGGAGTAAAAAATAAATAAATCATGTCTAAAATGACATAGTAAATTAAGAAATGGAAAAATGATAAGAAAAACCAAACTGTAAAAAAAATTTAAGTAGGCTCCACATCCAATATGGGGCTTGAACTCCCACCCCAAGATCAAGAGTTGCAAGCTCTTGGGGTGCTTGGTTGGGCAGTGGGTTGAGCACCCAACTCTTGGTTTCAGCTCAGGTTATGATCTCAGGGTTGTGGGATGGATTGGAGCCTGAGAGCTCCATGCTCAGTGCTGAGTTGGTTTAAGACTCTTCTCTCTATTCCTCTCCACACCACCCTCCCCCCGTCCTTACCCCTCTGGCACATGCTCTTTAATAAATACTAAAAAAAAAAAAAAAAAAAAATTGCATGCTTTACCAATTGAGCCAGCCAGGTGCCCCCAAAACATTTTTTTTTTAACTTTGTTATGTTAGTCACTATACATCTTTAGTTTTTGATGTAGTGTTCCATGATTCATTGCTTGCATATTATACCCAGTGCTTCATGCAATACACGCCCTCCTTAATACCCATCACCAGGCTAACCCATCCTCCTACTCCCTCCCCACTAAAACCCTCTGTTTGTTTCCAGGAGTCCATAGTTTCTCATGGTTTGTCTCCCCCTTTCATTTTTCCTTTCCTTCTCCTAAGGTCCTCTGTGCTATTTTTTATGCTCCACAAATAAGTGAAACCATATGATAATTGACATTCTCTGCTTGACTTATGTCACTTAGCATAATCTCTAGCTCCATCCATGTCGATGAAAAAGTTGGGTACTCATTCTTTCTGATGATGAAGTAATATTCCATTGTATATATGGACCACATCTTCTTTAGTCATTCGTCTGTTGAAGGGCATCTCAGCTCTTTCCACAGTTCAGCTATTGTGGACATTGCTACTGTGAACACTGAGGGGTGCACATGGCCCTTCTTTTCAACAGTGGTGAGAGTAGGCAAAGATACGTTTGTATCTTTGGGGTAAATACCCACTAGTGCAATTGCTGGGTTTTAGGGTAGCTCTATTTTTAATTTTTTGAGGAACCTCCACACTGTTTTCCAAAGTAGCTGTACCAACTTGCATTTCCACCAACAGTGTGAAAGGTTCCCCTTTCTCCACAAGCTCTCTAACATTTGTTGTTTCCTGCCTTGTCAATTTTTTCCATTTTGACTGGTGTAAGGTGGTATCTCGAAGTGGTTCTGATTTGAATTTCCCTGATGGCTAATGATGATGAACATTTTTTCAGGTGTCTATTAACCATTTGTACATCTTTTGAAAAGTGTCTGTTCATGTCTTCTGCCCATTTTTTGACTTGGTTATTTGTCTTTTGGGTGTTGAGTTTGAGAAGTTATTTACAAATCTTGGATATCAGCCCTTTTAGTATCATTTGCAAGTATCTTCTCCCATTCCCTGGGCTACCTCTTTGTTTTGCTGACTGTTTCCTTTGCTCTTCAAAACAAAGTCCATTTTTGCTTTTGTTTCCCTTGCCTTTGGAGACATGTCTTGAAAGAAGTTGCTGTGGCCAATGCTGAAGAGGTTATTGCCTATATTATCCTCTAGGATTTTGATGGATTCCTGTCTCACATTGAGGTCTTTTGTCCATTTTGAGTTTATCTTTGTGTATGGTGTAGGAGAATGGACCAGTTTCATTTTTCTGTACATAGCTGTCCAATTTTCCCAGCACCACTTATTGAAGAGACTGTCTTTTATCCATTGGATTTTTTCCCCTGCTTCACTGAAGATTACTTGACCACAAAGTTAAGGGTCCATATCTGGGCATTCTACTCTGTTCTACTGGCCTATGTGTCTGTTTTTGTGCCAGGACCACACTGTCTTGGTGATCATGGCTTTGTACTATAGCCTGAAATCAGGCAACATGATGCCCCCAGCTCTTTATTTTTCAACATTTCCTTGGTGATTTGGGGTCTTTTCTAATTCCATACAAATTTTATGTTTGTTTGTTCTAGCACTTTGAAAAATGCCATTGGTATTTTGATTGGGATGGCTGTGAAAGTATAGATTGCTCTGGCCAGCACAGACATTTTAACAATGTTTTTCTTCCAATCCATGAGCATGGAATGTTTTTGCATCTTTTTGTGTCTTCAATTTCCTTCACGAGTGTTCTGTAGTTCTTAGAATATAGGTCCCTTACCTCTTTGGTTAGGTTTATTTCAAGGTATCTTATGGGTTTTGGTGCTACTGTAAATGGAATTTATTCTCTAATTTCTCTTTTTACAGTTACATTGTCAGTATACTATTAGAAAGCAACAGATTAATGTGCATTGATTTTGTATCCTGCCACATTACTGAATTGCTGTATGAATTCTAGTAATTTGGGGGTGGAGTCTTTTGGGTTTTCTACATAAAGATCATGTCATCTGTGAAGGGAGAGTTTGACTTCTACTTTGCCATTCTGAATACCTTTTCCTTTTATTGTCTGATTGCTGTTGCTAGGACTTCTAGTACTAAGTTAAAAAACAGTGGTGAGAGTGGGCATCCTTGTTGTGTTTCTGATCTTAAGGGAAAGGCTCTCAGCTTTTCTCCATTGAGAATGATACTAGGTGTGGGTTTTTCACAGATAGACTTTATTAAATTGAGGGATATTCCCTCTATCTCTATATTCTGAAGAGTTTTAATCAGGAAAGGATGCTGTTTTTTGTCAAATGCTTTTTCTGCATCAACTGAGAGGACATTTGGTTCTTCTCTCTCCTCTTATTAATGTGTTCTATCACAATGATTTGCAAATGTTGAACCACCCTTGCACCCCAGGGATGAATCCCACCTGGTCAGCATTTAGGCTGTTCACGTTGAGAGTGATTGTTAAAAGATATGATTTTATTGTCATCATGTTGCCTGGTCATGTTGCCAGGTGCCACCATCCCACCTGGTCATGGTGGATGATCTTTTTAATGCACTGTTGGATCCTATTAGCTAGGATCTTGTTGAGAATTTTGTCATCCACATTCATCACGGATATTGGTCTGATATTCTCCTTTTTAATGGGATCTTTGCCTGGTTTGGGGATCAAGGGAGTGCTGGCCTCACAGAATGAGTCTAGAAGCTTTCCTTCTGTTCCTATTTTTTGAAACAGCTTCAAAAGAATAGATTTTATTTCTTCTTTGAATATTTGGTAGAATTCCCCAGGGAATCCATTAGGTACTGGACTCCTGTTTTTTGGGAGGTTTTCGATCACTGCTTTACTCTCATTACTGGTTATTAGTCTATTCAGGTTATCAATTTCTTCCTGTTTCAGTCTTGGTAGTTACCAGGTTTCCAGGAATGCATCCATTTCTTCCAAGGTTGCTTAATTTATTAGCATACAGTTGTTGATAATAATTTATGATCATTATTTCTATTTTCTTGGTGTTAGTCATGAACTCTCTCCTTTTGTTCATAATTTTATTAATTTGGGTCCTTTCTCTTTTCTTTTGGATAAATCTGGCCAGTGGTTTATCGATTTTATTAATTCTTTCAAAAAAACAGCTTCTAGTTTTGTTGATGTGTTCTACTATATTTCTGGTTTCTAATTCATTGATCTCTGCTCTAATCTTAATTATTTCTCTTCTAGTGCATGAGTTGGGCTTAATTTGTTAATTCTCCATTTCTTTAAGGTGCAAAGACAGTTTGTGTATTCTGGATTTTTCTATTTTTCCGAGTGAGGCTTGGATGGCTATGTATTTCCCCCTTAGGACAACCTTCGCAGTATCCCATTGGTTTGGACCTATGTGTTTTATTCTAATCGGTTTCCATGAATTGTTTAAGTTCTTTTTTGATTTCCTGGTTGACCCAAACATTCTTGAGCAGGACGGTCTTTAGTTTCCAAGCATTTGAATTTCTTTCAAACTTTTTCTTGTGACTGAGTTTCAGTTTCAACAGACTTTTTTTTTTTAATGCTTTTAAGATTTTATTTATTTATTTGACAGAGAGAGAGAGAGCAATCACAAGTAGGCAGAGAGGCAGGCAGAGAGAGAGGGGGAAGCAGGCTCCCCGTCAAGCAGAGAGCCCGATGTGGGGCTCGATTCCAGGACCCTGAGATCATGACCTCAGCCGAAGACAGAGGCTTAACCCTCTGAGTCACTCAGGTGCCCCGAGTTTCAGTTTCAAAGCACTGTGGTCTGAGAATATACAAGGAATAATCTCAATCTTTCAGTATTGGTTGAACCTGATTTATGACCCAGTACATGGTCTATTCTGGAGAAAGCTCCATGTGCTCTCGAAAAGAATGAGTATTCTGTTGCTTTAGGGTGGAATGTTCTGTATATATCTATGAGGTTCATCTGGTCCAGTGTTGCATTCAAAGCTCTTGTTTCTTTGTTGATTTTCTGCTTAGATGATCTGTCTATTGTGTGGAATGTTGAGTCTCCTATTATTAATGTATTATTATCAATATGTCTCTATTCTGGTTAACAGTTGGTATATGTAGTTGGCTGCTCCCATGCTGGGGGCATAGATATTTTCAATTGTTAGATCTTCTTCTTGGATAGACCCTTTAAGAATAATACAGTGTCCTTCTGTATCTCTAAGTACAATCTTTCACTTACTTTGTCTGATATGAGTATTGCTACCCCAGTTTTCTTTTGAGTTCCACTGGCATGAAAGATGGTTCTCTAGCCCTTCACTTTCAGTCTGAATGTATATTTAGGTTCAAAATGAGTCTCTTGCAGATAGCACATGGATGGGTCCCGTCTTTTTTCCAATCTGCTACCCTGTGTCGTTTTATGGGAGCATTTAGGCTGTTCACGTTGAGAGTGATTGTTAAAAGATATGATTTTATTGTCATCATGTTGCCTGTGAGGTCCTTGTTTCTATAGATTATCTCTGTAAATTTCTGTTCTATATCACTCTTGGGGTCTTTCTCCTTTTACAGAATTCCCCTTAATATTTCTTGCAGGGCCAGCTTAGTGGTCACATATTCTTCCAGTTTCTGCCAATTCTGGAACCTCTTTATCTTTCCATCTATTCTAAATGACAGGCTTTCTAGATAAGGTATTCTTGGCTGCATGTTTTTCTTATTTAGTACCCTGAATATGTCTTGCCAGCCCTTTTTGGCTTGCCAGGTCTCTGTGGACAGGTCTGATGTTATTCTGATGTTCCTCCCTCTATTTGTAAGGAATCTCTTCCCCCTAACTGCCCTTAAAATGGTTTCCTTGGTTCTAAGATTTGCCAGTTTTACTGTTACATGCTGGGATGTTGGTTTGTTCTCCTTGATTTTGGAAGGGTCCTCTCTGCCTCTAGGACACGAATGCTTGTTTCATTTCCCAGATTAGGGAAGTTCTCAGCTATGATTTCCTGAAATATATCTTCTAGTCTTCTCTCTCTCTCTCCACCCCCTTAGGGATCGCAATAATTCTGATACTGGAACATTTCATGGCATCATTTATTCCTCTAATTCTGTTTTCATGGATTTCAAGCTGTTTGTTCCAGGCCTCCTCCTGTTCCTTCTTTTCTATCAGTTTGTCTTCTAGATAATTTTTTTTTTTTTAACTTTTTTTTTTTTAAAGATTTTTTATTTTATTTATTTGAGAGAGAGAGAAAGTAAGAGGATGAGAGGAGTGAAGGTCAGAGAGAGAAGCAGACTCCCCGAGGAGCTGGGAGCCCGATGCAGGACTCAATCCCGCGACTCCAGGATCATGACCTGGGCCAAAGGCAGTTGCTTAACCAACTGAGCCACCCAGGCACCCTGTCTTCTAGATCATTAATTTGTTCTTCTGCCTCGTTTACCCTAGCTGTTAGAGTATCTAGATTAGATTGGATCTCATTGGTAGATTTTTAAGTTCTCCCAGATCAGCTCTCATTTCTGCCCTTAGAGAATATATGTTGCCATTAATGGTTTTCTCCATCCTAGCTATTGTCTGCATAACTGTTACCTTGAAGTCTATTTCCAGTATCTTTTTTTTTTTTTTAAAGATTATTTATTTATTTGACACAGAGAGAGATCACAAGCAGGCAGAGAAGCAGGGAGAGAGAGGGGGAAGCAGGCTCCCTGCTGAGCATAGAGCCCAATGCGGGGCTTGATCCCAGGACCCTGAGATCATGACCTGAGCCGAAGGCAGAGGCTTAACCCACTGAGCCACCCAGGTGCCCCTCCAGTATCTTTTTTTATATCCATATCCATTAGTTCTGTAGCAGAGGTCACAGTCTCTGAATCTTTCTTGTGTTGAGGGTTCCTCCTCTTAAGCCATTCTGTTGAGGGATGGTTGAGGGAATGTACAGTCCAAATTATTGATCACAACCCAAGCAAGATGCACCTGTTTTCAGCCTCTTGTCTTCCATCCTGTCTTCTAGGGAAAGGGCCTGTCTTGCTGTTACTAGGCAATCCTTTTTGGGCAGAGTTGCCCTGCCCCATGCAGGGAAGGATGGGGTCAGCGAAAATTGGTTTTTTTGGAGCTTTTGTTCTCTGGCAGCTTTCCCTGGAGTCTTTCCGCATCTGTTCCGAGAGTCAGAGCAGAAGTGACCATATCCAAACCTCTGTCTCAGAACAGAGAGATCGCAGTATGTTCTTCAGTGAGCTTTCCAGGCCACAGTATCTCTGCTTTTGTCTGTGCTGCTAAAAACTGCAGCGCACTGGGTTGTGCACCCCACAGCGGCACTTTCAGATCTCGCTTCCAGGTCCAGCCATGTCTCTGCCCTTTGTGCTTCTAAAACCGCCAGGAACCACCAATTCACACATGGACCCCTGCAGGTCCAGGTTTCAGTCTCAGGGGCTGCCCTAAAGTTCTTTCTCTGCCGCTGCCGTATGCAAATCTGCGTTCAGTCCCCAGCGTAGTAGGTTTTTGCACTCCAGGGGCACAAGATCCCCAAGGCTCCCTTCCACTTCATTTATCTTCCAATATCTAGCCACAGAAACATGGCTCCCTGCTTCATACCTTG
This sequence comes from Procyon lotor, assembly GCA_028646535.1. Lineage (NCBI taxonomy): Eukaryota > Metazoa > Chordata > Mammalia > Carnivora > Procyonidae > Procyon > Procyon lotor. The sequence continues at coordinate 87,018,174 of CM053607.1, forward strand.
AAACTAACCGCCAGAGATATTCTGTTTGTAGAGATCCAGATATATCCTCCTATGTCTCAGGTTGATTTTGTGGATGTTCAGAGTGGTCTGGTAGATATCCAGCTTACATTAGGGGATCGGTTTAAATAGGGTCCCCTATGCTCCGCCATCTTTGCAACCTCCCCAAACACCTTATTTTTTTTTTTTTTTTAAAGATTTTATTTATTTGACAGAGAGAAACACAGTGAGAGAGGGAACACAAGCAGAGGGAATGGTAGCGGGAGAAGCAGGCTTCCTACTGAGCGGAGAGCCCGATGTGGGGCTCGATCCCACGACCCAGGGATCATGACCTGGGCCGAAGGCAGACGCTTAACGACTGAGCCACCCAGGCGCCCAACACCTTATTTTTTACTGCATTTTATAAACCCTTTGAAGTTTGTAAATCCAACACTACTGAGGGCTCTTGGATATGTACCTTATTAAAGATCAACTACAAAACAGAATTAGGCTTTTTTTAAAAACAGCTTTTTGACATGGAAAATTGAGTTTGTGATCCTATAATCTGAATTTTTAACTAGTAGATAAATCCATCTCCAGATGATTCCAATACTTAATAATAATTGCAAAGTACTTAGTACTGACCTAAATCAGTACTAGATACTAAACTGGGAAAGGTTAGAATAAACTCTGTGGTGTTAGGCTGAAATTGAATGTATTGCTGTGAATTCATGGTTTACACACACACACACACACACACACACACACACACACACACACACACCCTTGTTTTGTCCCACTGAAACAGCCTAGAAACAATGATACTTCAGTAGTAAGGACCACATCTAGTGTCCAGATCCTAAATTCTTTTTTTTTTTTTTTTAGGCTATACACCCAACATGGAGATTGAATTCACAACCCCTAGATCAAGAGTCACATGCTCTATCAACAGAGCCAGCTAGGCACCCCCAGATCCTAAATTCTAAATACCATTTCCGCTATAAGGAAACAGGGCTCCTGAAATTGCTAATTCTAGGACTAGGGCAGGGAAGTATAAAATGATCCTGGATTTCCAATATTTATAAAAGGGGCATCAGAGAGGGCTTTCTCTTTGCTCTGCTCTCTGCCATGTGAGAATATAAGATGGCAGTCACCTACGAGGTAGGAAAGAGGTCTTAAACACTGTATCTGCCTGTATCTTCTTGATTTTGGACTTCCCAACCTCTGAAGCTGATTTAGTACTTATTTATAAAATATGGAGTGTTATCCATGTAAGTGTCATATGCCAATTAAAGCATATGCCTAATATCTGTATATGCACCGAATAAAGTCTGCAAGAATTTCAGTCTTTCAAGAGGAATTACCTGTGGTTACAGGTAACTTTTAGTTTTTATTTTATATATACTTGTGTATTGCTTTCTTCCTTTTTAAGTCAAAAACACATATTAATTCTGGATCAAAAAATAAAGGGAAAAAAACTTAGCTCACTAGAATATAGCAATGAATTGACCTACAGAAAGTCATAAAGTTATAAAACACTACTTCTTGGGATAAATAAAAATGCATGTTATTACCTGGATTTCTCATTGGAATAGTTAGCAAGGCCAGATATGGCAACAGCTGAGTTTGGAGACATAAAGCTGGTAAGCAGAAGTCAGAAAAAAGTGCTTTTGCTGCCAAGCAATTTTCCCGATACTGTACAAAGAAAAAAAAAAAAGATGAAATGGAAAATAAAAAAAATATGTAGATGTATCCCTACACAAAGTTTACCATATCACAAATTGTGTTTATATACCATCTACTTTTAAAAGTTTATCTAATTAGTTTTTTATAACTATCCTAGCCTTATCTAATAAAGCATTTTATCTATAAAACTATTTCCTATTTGACATAACAGCAATAAGACTTTTTTAAGATACTTAAAGGTAGAAAGAAAAAATATTAAAAACAAAAGGAATTTTGCTTATAAGCATACCTCACAAATTGTGTGAGGATATTGTTTCTCAGTAAAAAAATTTATTTTCTTTAGTTAACATGGGTACAATGCTAGGCTAAGGAGGAGAGAAGCATCATCTGCCTTCAAGGACCTTACAGTTTTACAGAGACAATCTGTATGGAACTATAAGGAAAATTAATATTCATGTTTAAAGAGCAAAGCCAATCAATACGGGACAAAAATTGCTTAAAAGTCATGAAATTCTCTAAGAAATCTGTTGGAAAAATGTCTTAGGTAATGAATTACAGGCTCATATTTAGCCATATGATTTACAAACTGGAAGACATCTTAGAGATGACGTAGTCCAGGGGCCACAAATTTGGATGCTGTAGGAGACAGGCAGGTACATAAATCAGTGCAGTGAGACAGCTGGGGAAAGCAGTACCCACCACTCCTATCTTCGAGGGACAGATGCTACATGGCTTGATCATATTGCTGCCATGTAAAAACATAGACCAGTGCTGCCTTACTTTGCATTCTTTTTCAGGAGAGTACAGGAATTCTGAGCCAGAACTCTGTATATGAATTTTAATTATTATACTCATTTTTTAAAGATGAAAATGCATGAAAAATAACTTTTCATGTGCAGTATTCCAAGTGGGGGGCCACCTAATTTTGATTGCTAATCCAATCCTTCTCATTTAAAGCTGTGGAAACTAAGTGCACATTAGGTAAAATAACCCATCCAGACAGTTAAAGGCAAAGTGAGGATTTGGTTTTTTGTTCCTCTTTTTTTTTAAAGTAATCTCTACACTCAATGTGGGCCTTGAACTCATGACCCTGAGATCAAGAGTCACATGCTCTTCCAACTGAGCCAGCAAAGGTGCCCTTATTTTTAATTAAAATTAAAAGATATGGGGTGCCTGGGTGGCTCAGTGGGTTAAAACCTCTGCCTTCGGCTCAGGTCATGATCTCAGGGTCCTGGAATTGAGTCCCACATTGGGCTCCCTGCTCTGCAGGGAGCCTGCATCCCCTCTCTCTGTCTGCCTCTCTCCCTACTTGTGATCTCTCCCTCTGTCAAATAATTAATAAATAAATAAATAAATAAAATCTTTAAAAATAAATAAATTAAATTAAAAGATAACTATAAAGATACTGTGAATTCAATAATAGTTAACTAATAAATATGTGCTTTCAAATTTTTAGTGCCTTTTCCTTAAAAATAATGAGACATTTGAGAAGAGCACCCTTTTTATGTCTTACTATATAATTCTAAGAAAATTACAGGTATTAGCAACTATTTCCTACTTATAATAAAAAACTTTTTTAAAACATAAAAAATAACTACTTTATTGAAATATTTTCACATACCATAAAGTTTACCTATTAAAGATTAAAATTCTTTTTTTTACCTTTTTATTTATAAGAAACCACTGGGGTTTGTGTAAGGGTCGAAAACTTGATCCTGCTCCTTGGCAATGAGCAAATCCTCGGGCTTTGTTGGAATGTATTACACCTCTCGTAGCTATGGATGTACTATATTGCTTGAGTAAAGAGCGTGTCTAAAAAGGAGACAAAATGTAAAATAAAGAAAATAAGAGATTTACAATGCAGTGCTACTACTGGTACTGCTGATGCCAAAAACCACTTATCATATTTACTTAATATATGTTCATCTTTTTTTTTTTTTTTAGTATTTATTGATTTATTTTATGTTTTGTTTTTTGTTAAAGATTTTATTTATTTATTTGACAGAGAGAGATCACAAGTAGGCAGAGAGGGAGGCAGAGAGAGAGGGGGAAGCAGGCTCCCTGCTGAGCAGAGAGCCTGATGTGGGGCTTGATCCCAGGACCCTGAGATCATCACCTGAGCTGAAGGCAGAGGCTTTAACCCACTGAGCCACCCAGGCGCCCTTATTATTTTAGAGAGAGAGCATGCACCGGTGTGATTCGAGGGAGAGGCAAAGGGAGAGAATCTTCAAGCAGACTCTCTGCTGAGTGCAGGGCTCGATCCCATGAACCATTAGATCACAACTGGAGCTGAAACCAAGAGTTTGATGCTTAACCAACCAAGCCACTCAGGCGCCCCTAATGCATGTTCACTTTTTCCAATATTACCAAAGCCCTGAAAATAAAATGCTACAAAATTATCTAAATCAAATTCAACTGAGACACAACAATCAACTGGTATGTGTGAACTCTGAATGGATCTTGGATGTGGATGGTGAAAACAACTTAAAATACATTTTTTTTTTAAAAAGATTTTATTTTCTATTGCTTCTTAACCTTTTGGCTAAGATCAAGATTTTATTTTTAATTAAACTCTACACGCAATGTGCGGCTCAAACTAACCCTGAGATCAAGAATGACGCACTTTACCAACTGAGCCAGCCAGGTTCCCCTTAAAATACACTTTCGAGACAACTGAGGAAATCAGATTAAGGTTAGTATGTTACTGAATTAATGCTAGTTTCCTTAAGTGTGATAAACACTATGTGGTTTTAATAGGGCAATGTCCTTATGCATGCTTAAGTATTAGGTGACATAATATTTGCAATTACTTTCCAATTATTGGGCCAAAACAAGTATGTAAACACATAGAAGTTAAGCAAATAAGGCAAAATGTGAAAAACCGATGAACAAAAGCTAAGAGTATCCAGGCATTCATCATACTATTCTTTCAATTTTGTTTATAGGCTAAAAATTTCAAAGTAAAAAATATAAGAAAAATTAAGCAGGGAGGCGGTTAACCACCGCCTGGGTGGTTCATTTGGTTAAGCCAGTGCCTTCAGCTCAGGTCATGGTCCTGGGGTCTTGGGATGGAGTCCTGCAACGGGCTCCTTGCTCAGCGGGGAGCCTGCTTCTCTCTCTCCCTCTGTCTGTCACTCTGCCAGCTTGTGCTCTTTCTCTCTCTGACAAATAAATAAAATCTTTAAAAAGGGGGGGTGGGAGGGCACCTGAGTTGTTCAGTGGGTGAAAGCCTCTGCCTTCAGCTCAGGTCATGATCTCAGGGTCCTGGGATTGAGCCCTGCATTGGGATCTCTGCTCGGCGGGGAGCCTGCTTCCCTCTCTCCCTCTGCCTGCCTCTCTGCCTACTTGTGATCTCTCTCTCTCTGTCAAATAAATAAATAAAATCTTTAAAAAAAAAAAAGAAAGAAAAATAAAAACTAAGCAAACACAACTGATAACTAGTGAAACTCTAAATATAACACAGAAACCATATCATACATGTTTTTTATTGTATCTTTCCTAATTTTAATTATTATGCTATTTCAACATTTATAATACAGAAACATTAACATATCAAAACAGTGTTGTGCTAAAGAACTTTCTGTAACAGAAATGCTCTGTTTTTTAACAAATTGTTCAACACAGTAGTTTCTAGCCACATATAGCTATCAAATGCTGGAAATGTGGCTAGTGTGACTGAGGAACTGAATTTTAAACTAAATTAACTTTAGTTTAACCTAATATAGTCATATGCCGCTAGTGGCTAATTCATTGATCAGAGCAGTGTTAAAACATAGAAAAATAGGGGCGCCTGGGTGGCTCAGTCGTTAAGCGTCTGCCTTCGGCTCAGGTCAGATCCCGGGGGCCTGGAATCGAGCCCCGCATCAGGCTCTCTGCTCAGCAGAAAGCCTGCTTCTCCTGCTACCATTCCCTCTGCTTGTGTTCCCTCTCTCGCTGTGTTTCTGTCAAATAAATAAAATCTTTAAAAAAAAAAAAAAACACATTATAGAAAAATATAAATTTTATAGTGAATAATTTCAAACTTGTAAAAATATTTACTTAAAAGGTAAAAGTACAGGGGTGCCTGGGTGGTTCAGTGAGTTAAAGCCTCTGCCTTCGGCTCAGGTCACGATCTCAGGGTTCTGGGATCGATCCCCGCATCGGGCTCTCTGCTCAGTGGGGAGCCTGCCTCTCCCTCTCTCTCTGCCTGCCTCTCTGCCTGCTTGTGATCTCTCTCTCTCTGTCAAATAAATAAATAAAATATTTAAAAAAAAAAAAGGTATAAGTACAAAAAACACACTTCTTCCCCTTTTACTTTTCAGTGGTTGTCAAAACTTCTCAATATATATATTAATTTTATAATCAGAAAATAACTTTAGAGAAAATTAGTATTATCATCAATAAAGTCAGATTAACCACTGTCATTACAAACACTGGATTGGATGAGATTTTTTTTAAAGATTTTATTTATTTATTTGAGAGAGGAGAGATCACAAGTAGGTAGAGAGGCAGGCAGAGAGAGGAAGAAGCAGGCTCCCTGCTGAGCAGAGAGCCAGATGCGGGGCTCGATCCTAGGACCCTGAGATCATGACCTGAGGTGAAGGAAGAGGCTTAACCCACTGAGCCACCCAGGCGCCCCTGGATTGGATTAATTAATTTTATTATTGCTATTAAGAAGTTACATAAGGGGCCCTTAGGTAGCTCAGTCGGTTAAGTGTCTGCTTTTGGCTCAGGTCATGATCCCAGGATCCTGGAATCAAGTCCTGCATTGCGTTTTCTGCTCATTGGGGAGTCTGCTTCTCCCTCTGCCCCTCTGCCCAGCTTGTGCTCTCTCTCTCTCTCAAAAATAAATAAATAAAATCTTAAAAAAAAAAAAAAGTTACATAAGATGTCAAATAATGAGAAGTGAAAGTAAACTTTCTGAATTCTGAGGAAACATTCATAAACAAAAACAGTTAAGTCAAATGGTCTTACATTCCAGTCACCACTGAGGATATCTGCAAAACTCAGAAAGTCACTGGCTCTCACAAGATCATCTACTTCCACGAAGAAATCTATGTAGTTTTGGTGAAGATATAAATTAAATAGCTCTCCTGGCATGTGTGACATTTCTACTACTTCCTATAAAAAGAAGCATATACATATAATTTAGGTAAAATGCAGTGGTTAAATGTACATATGCATAAATGTAAATAACATATATCCTGTAAAAAGTACTAAAGACTTTACCTCAGGTTGAACAAGTAAGGTATCCCGCTCATACTCTGATAAATGTGAAGGCAACCGAGGGGAATTTAATTCTGTTAAAGATGCTCCTATAAAAAAATTTCTGGAATTATTAAAAATAGCACCACCTACAGTTCCATAGAACCACTCATTTGAAGGTTTTTTCAATAGTTTAGACACATAATACCAAACATATTAAGCAAGATGTTAAAAACAAAAAAAAAAGTAACTGGAGGCTTACGTGAGTTGTCTATTACAGTTTCTTGCTGCTGTATATATATAGAGTTGTCTCATTATCACTGTTCTTAAGTCAAATTAAAATTCTGATACTGGATTATTTTCTAGAAATAAAATACTCCAACTCTTCAAAGCACTCGGCAGCATTTCACCTTTTCGGTTCTGCATTGCTTTCTTCTTTTGTTTTATTTCTTAAAGATCTTATTTATTTATTTGACATAGAAAGACATAGCAAGAGAAGGAACACAACCAGGGGGAATAGGAGGGGGAGAAGCAGGCTTCCTGCCAAGCTGGGAGACCAATGCGGGGCTCGATCCCAGCACCCCGAGATCATGACCCAAGCCCAAGGCAGATGCTTAACGACTGAGCCACTCAGGCGTCCCATGCTTTCTTCTTTTGATTCTCATTCTCAATATAAAGATCTTCACTGATTTCTTTACTATGTAGAACGAGGCTGCTTTCTGCATCAGGGAACAGAAACACTGTTTCCTGATTCAAGAAGTTATAAATGAATGTTGAGAAGGAAAACCAAAAATGGAAGGAAAAGAATCAGTGGGAATAGCCACTGAGATTCAGAGATAATAAACCCAAGGACAGAGGTGCGTCTTCACTTTCATCTAAGTGTGCCTGTTTCATTTTCTTCGGGTGGCATGAAGGTTTCCATTTTGAAATCCCAAATTTTCAACTATCTGGAAAGAAGAAACTGAGAGATATTAGCCTAAAATACGAAGGATGCCTGGAGTCAGAAGGCAATGAAGCAGAAATAGACAACAGAAGACAAAGAGGCAAGGAAGATAAGGAGATGGAAAACAGGTATGGGAGGCACTTGAGAGTTTTATAGGAAGATAAAAAGTTGTTTAAAACACCTGGGTTTTGGCAACCAAAAAATAGTCTCAGATAGTAGTAACAGATGTGATAAGCCTGAAGCTTCAATGAATGTCTGTTCACCTACGATTTATGACGCACTGAAGCAGCTATTTTACAAGACGTTTGAAAAACTGAGAGGAAATTGAGGACATGACACACAGAACTTTTCTCAATGGTCCGTTATGATTATTTACTTTGTGCTGTAACAGATAAAACAGTTCCAAACTATGGCAATAGATTCTTTCAAAATTTTGTTTAAGAATTGTTTCAATCTATATAAAGGCATGTCAGATCCTGACCCCACCCATCCAATCCTAATTCTCTTCCTTCAGGATCAGCACACTAAGACCTGGTATTTTCTACATGAAAAACGTAAGTCTGAGATTTTATTGAAAGGACAAACGATCTGGGAACTAAGAGATTAGTGATCTGGGTGGAGGGACTAAAGGGAAGCGGGCATTAAAGAAGGAAAAGGGAAAAAGAACATCCCTGGTTAGAGAGAAAGCAGGTACTGAAGAGAAATGTTAAAGACAACCAAAGAAGCCTGAAGCTACCTGGCAATTTGCCTAGGATCCTGGTGTCCAGAGTTCAGGCGAAGAGGGCTTTGGGCTACCAATACTTGCCACTAAAATTCTAGAGAACCTGATGTCTTACCTGCAGCAAACTATACTTTTGAAGATTGACAGACACGGATATATAGCGTATAGTAGTTTTCATATTTAGTCCTGTCCATAGTCCAAAAACACTCTAAGTACATTTACCTGCTATTTGTTAGGCCTTGCCAAACAGTATCACATCTAGCCCTAGCTGCCAAATACATCACATTTTCAAAATCTGGTATTTAATTTCAGTTGTAAGACTAATGTCTAACAGATTTAAAAAAAAAAAATAATAAGATTTTCTTACTTTTACAGTACAGTATTTTCCCCAGAGCTCTGAAGAGAAAAAGAGAAACATCTTTGCCACCAATAGCTTGGACCTCTTGGTTTTCAAAAACCCTATCAGTTTTTTTCCTTTGTTTTGATTTTGACAGTGCAGCAGCTGATTTTATTGAAGACATTCCTTTCTTCCTTGGCCATAAACGGTTTTCTCCTAAATAAAACACACCCAAGAGATAATATTGAAAATAAAATTAAAATATGAAAAATAAGACTGACATTTTATATAGTTATACTAAATAGTCTAATTGAAATATACTTTTTCTAATAAACCGTAATTATAAAGTATGTGAACTGAGTAACCGTTGTCTTTAGGTTGCTACGCTATTAAAATGGAATAAAACATCATCTGAAAGTACCTCATGACACAGATTTTAAATTTTCACCCATAAAAATGACACATTCTCTGATATAGGCCTATCATTTTGATTCCCACGGCATTGCTTGCGCAATGTACTGGTCTTGGTGCATGACAGGTATTAGCCAATTAAATCCTCAAAATAACCTGATTAAGGGAGAACTCTTATTATACACATTAAAGACAGGAGTATAAAGAGATTAAGTAACTACCTCAAGGTCATCAGCTACTAAGTGATATGAATCCAGGCAGTACAGTTCTATAGTGCATGGTCAACAACTATTCTGTGTTACCTTTCTACCGGTTTGGTCTTCAATTTATGAATATGCCAGTGTTGAAATTTCATTGGTAAATCTACTGTTCAAAACTCAGAATGCATCACTTAAGAAAAGTAGCCTGAAAGAGCAAAAAGAACTAGGATCTGGGTTTGATTCTTAGTATTTTCTAGCTCATTAAGCTGGTCAAGAATTAAAGGAATCAATATATGATTGCTAATACAGTTCTTGACCCACTCAAAAAATATTATTTTCTTCCCTTTAAAATTTCTGAGCTCAGAGTAATAACGTTATAAGTGACGGGATAGCAAACTGGCATACTTCAGCCTTTCCAACCCATAATTCCAGTAGTGAACCTAAGCACCATTTACATTTACGTTTTACAGGAATATGCAGAATTCTGATTTCAGTTGTATTAAGCTGCCTACTTACGTTTCTCTACAGTTATTCTGAAAAACAAAGATATAAACTAAACGAAAGGTTATATTTGTAGGTAGATGCCAGGATTTCAGGTGGATTTTGAGAGCTCCAAAAATGGTTTTTAATTTTTCAAGGTCAATTCCTCAACGTGAAACATCAAGTAGGGTACTTGTTAGTTTTTTGACGAGGACCATGTACAAGAAACCATGTTCTATCTCTCTCTATACACATATATTTTTTAAAATTTATTCATTTGACAGAGAGAGTGGGTGCAGGCACACGAGTAGGGGGAGAGGTAGAGGGAGAAAACCTTCAAGCAGACTCCCTACTGAGCACTAAACCCCACACAGGGCTCTATCCATGACCCAGGAGAACATAACCCGAGCCAAAACCAGGAATTAGTTGCTCAACCTACTAAGCCAACCAGGCACCACTTCCCCTTCGTTTTTCTTTGTTTTTTAAGTAGGCTCCATGCCCCAAATGAAGCCCAATACAGGGGCTTAAACTCAGGACCCTGAATTAAGATCTCAGCTGAGATCAAGAGTCAGGTGCTTAACCAACTGAGCCACTATGGCACCCCTGTGCTATCTTTTTTAATATAGCAGGACATTGCACCTTTTTTACAATAAAGGTAAATCAATTTATTAAATGTATCATAGATAAAATAAAAATAGGGCACCTAGGTGTCTCGGTTGGTTAAGCATCTGACTTTGGCTCAGGTCATGATCCCAGATTCCTACAATCGAGTCCTGCATCAGGTTCCCTGCTCAGCAGGAGAAACTGCTTCTCCCTCTCCCTCTGCCTGCAGCTTCCTCTGCTTGTGTACACCCTCTCTCTCCCTCTCTCTGTGTCAAATAAATAAAAATCTTTAAAAAAAAATAAATTAAGGGAGGCGCCTGGGTGGCTCAGTGGGTTAAAGCCTCTGCTTTTGGCTCAAGTCATGATCTCAGGATTCTGGGATCGAACCCCACATGGGGCTCTAGCTCAGTGGGGAGCCTGCTTCCCCCTCTCTCTCTGCCTGCCTCTCTGCCTACTTGTGATCTCTCTCTCTCTTAAATAAGTAAATATCTTTAATTAATTAATCAAAAGTAAATGCAAAGGTAAACCTATGTAAGCACAATACTATATATTTCTTAAAGATTTATTTTGGAGAGAATACACCCACATGCACTCAGTGGCAAGAGGGAGAGAGAAAACCTTAAGCTCCATACTGGGCATGGAGCCCCAGGTGGGGCTTGATCTCACAACCCTGAGATTATAACCTGGGCTGAAATCAAGAGTTGGATGCTTAACGGACAGAGCCATCCAGGTGCCCCTCAGCACAATACTCTTAAAATTCATTAACAGCTGACCATTTATTGACTCCTTAATATATATCAAGCACTGGAATAAATACTGAATAAGTATAAACTCACTTTTCACACAACTCTGTAAGAGAGGTTCTCATATAAAAGGTAAGAATATGCAGGCACAAAAATGATTGTCATTTGCAAGATTCTTCACTAGTAAATGGCAGAGCCAGAAATTTCACCCAGGAAGTCTCATCCAAATTTACTTTAAAAAGCAAGGTAGCAAAAAAAATAATTAACTAAATTTAAAAAAAAGAAAGTAAAGTAGCAAAACACCTAAATGAGTCAGGTTTTGTCTCAGGTATGCAGGTACATAGATAAAATGACATATTCACAGGGGTATGTGTATGCACGTGTATGTACATTATTTTACAGTATAGTCTCAAAAAGAACAGTAGATGGAGATATATATCAATTATAAGTTAAAATGTTTGGTTTGATTTCGATTTATGAATAACTAAAAGAAAGTCAGTCACCCAAACAATGCAGTAAGAATTTATCTTTCATAGTTACCTTTTGAAGAAGAAAACTGGAGGCTGTTTATTGCACTTCTGATATCACCAGAACACCCTTGACAGAGCGACTCTAGAGAACTTTTATCAGGGACAGTAATATTTCCTCCATTCTAAAATGAAAAAAACTAAAGTTTAAAAAACTAGTTTCTAAAACCAAAAAAACAGCTCCCCATTCTCTAAACTAAATGAAAAAGTACATTAGAATCTTTTAAAGTTAGATGCTAAAATGCTTCCATATTAAACACCAGTCTGCTCGGGAAAGTCAATGACTTAACCATAGCATAAGGTAAGTTCTCAAGAGTATAAAATAATTTCACTTGTTTACTTGGACTAGGTTTTATCTTGAAGTTCTCTTACTATGAATACATATGTATATAAAAGTATATATATACATACATACAAACATCACTCCCTTGTCAGTTCAAGTATAAGACCAAAAAAATTTATTTATCCCTCTCCACATTAAGAAACTCCTAACTGTTTACTGACAACATAATTTAAATTGAATCCAGATCATGATCTCAGAGTCCTGCGATTGAGCCCTAAAGGGGGCTCCATGCTCAGTGGGAAGTCTGCTTGAGATTCTCTCCCTCTGCCCCTCCCCTGCTTCTGAACACACATACATGTTCTCTAATAATTAAATCTTTAAAAAAAGATATATACGTTTCTGTGAAAGGAAAATTCCCTCCAAAGTGTCTCTAACAACTACTAATTTTTTTTTCTACAACTGGTATGTCAGAGTGCCCATTTTTTCTTTATATTTGGCAATCCTGTTTATTGATCTGTAAACTGATAAGTGAAAAATGGTGTCTGGTTTAAATATTAACTTCTTTGATTACTAGTAGGGCGAAACACCTCTCATGTTTACTAGCCATTGTATTACTCTGTGTGTTGGTTTCTCTGTTCTTGGAATTTTTACTGATTTATTTATTTTTTTAAAGCTTTTATTTATTTTTGCAAGAGAGATAGAGCACGAGAGCAAGCACAAGTGGGATGGGGGCAGAGGGAGAAGCAGACTCCCGCTGAGCAGGAATTCCCAATGTGGAGCTCAGTCCTGGGACTCCAGGATCATGACCTAAGCCAAAGGCAGATACTTAACCGACTGAGTCACCCCTGTTCTTAGCCTTTTTAGATAGGCACATTTTTATATATTCATGTGTTAATACTTTATCTGTTACATTAATTGCAAATATTTTCTTCCATTCTATTGCTTCTCTTTAAACTTAGCTTACCATGCCTTCTATCATTTCTGGAACTTTTCATTTTTTTTGAAGTAAATCCAATGTTTCCAGGGCTTTTGTTTCTTTCTTAGGAATACTTTGCCTCAAACCAAAGTCACTACTTTTTCTTAATACTATTCTCATTTTGAGGGCGCCTGGGTGGCTCAGTGGGTTTAAGCATCTGCTTTCATTCAGATCATAAGGATCTCCAGGTCCTGGGCTCGAATACCAAGTCCAGCTTCCCACTCAGCAGGGAGTGCTTCTCCCTCCCTCCCACTCCGTCCCTTCCTACTTCTCATTTTCTCTCTCAAATAAATAAAATCTTTAAAAAAAATACTTTTGTCATTTTGGTTTTTGCATTCAGATCTTTCATTTACTTAGAAATTATTATTTTTTTAAAGATTATTTATTTTAGGGAGAGCACATGCATGAGTGGGAGAGGGGGCAAAGGGAAAGATTCTTAAGCAGACTCCCCACTGAGCACACAGCCCAATGCAGGGCTCATCTCTAGACACCGAGATTGTGATCTAAGCCAAAATCAAGACTCAGAGGCTCAATGAACTGAGCTACATTATGCCCCTACCTAGAAATTATTTTTGTGCACAATATAAAGATGCAACCTTGGGGCGCCTGGGAGGCTCAGTGGGTTAAAGCCTCTGCCTTCGGCTCAGGTCATGATCTCAGGGTCCTGGGATCGAGCCCCATATCGGCTCCCTACTCAGCGGGGAGCCTGCTTCTCCCTCTCTCTCTTCCTACTTCTGATATCTGTCAAATATTAATAAATAAATTCTAAAAAAAAAAAAAAAGATGCAACCTTATGTTTCCCACATGGATATCCAATTGTGCAAATATCATTTTTTAATTATAATAGTCTCCTCTTTCCCCAGTGATGTAAAATGGTATTTCCATTATACAGAAAATTGTCATTTACATATACTGATCTATTTCTTTGGTGTCTTCTCATTGAATCCTTCCTTTTGTCTGTTACCATGTCAATAGTACACAGCTGTAATATTTATAGTTTTACATTATGTTCCAATACATAGACAGCAAGTCTCTCTTCATTATTCTTTTAACAAAATTTTCTTGCTCATGTCTGTGAATTTTTCTTCCAGATTACCTTCATTTTTATTCTGAATACATTAATTTAAAATTGTTTCAAGTAGAGTACTTGTTTTTGAAAAATTCTAGTGTGGATTACTTGCCAAAAAGGAAATGTAATTTTTTTTTTTTTTTTTTTAAGATTTCATCCATTTATTTGAGTGAGAGAGATAGTGTAAGAGAGAGAGCATGAGTGGTGGAGGGAGCAGAAGGAGAGGGAAAAGTAGACTCCCCACTGAACAAGGAGCCTGACACAGAGCTTGATCCCAGGACCCTGAGATCATGACCTGAGCAGAAGGCAGATGTTTAACCAACTGAGCCAAGCAGGTGCCCCAGGAAATGTAATTTGAAATCATGATCCTTGGTAGCTGAAGGAAATTCCATGGATGTTAATCACTTTGAAGACACAAATGTGACTGAAATGTGTGATCCACACTTTACATACGTAACAATATCAACAATAAGACTAAAGACTTTTTCCTGTAAAAACAGAAAAACATCTATTTAAACTAAAAAAAACCCCAAACCTAAGATATTCACCATTCTTTTTTTTAACTAAATCTATTAAGATGTCAACAGTCTTTCTTAATATAATTTACTGAGCTAGAGAATGCCAGAGATTAAAATGCTCTTTTGATCTTCCTCTACCCTATCATTATTATCCTTGAATACCTCAGACAATATCTTAACATTTGATTTTATAAAAGCTTGAAAGGGGGGGGCGCCTGCGTGGCTCAGTGGGTTAAAGCCTCTGCCTTCGGCTCAGGTCGTGATCTCAGGGTCCTGGGATCGAGCCCCGCGTCCAGCTCTCTGCTCAGCAGGGAGCCTGCTTCCCCCTCTCTCTCTGCCTGCCTCTGCCTACTTGTGACGTATCTCCTCTCTGTCAAATAAATAGATAAAATCTTTAAAAAAAAAACCAAAAACTAAAAGCTTGAAAGGGGCGCCTGGGTGGCTCAGTGGATTAAAGCCTCTGCCTTCGGCTCAGGTCATGATCCCACGGTCCTGGGATCCAGGCCCGCATCCGGCTCTTTGCTCAGTGGGAAGCCTGCTGCTTCCCCCTCTCTCTCTGCCTGCCTCTCTGCCTACTTGTGATCTTTCTCTCTGTCAAATAAATAAATAAAATCTTAAAATAAAATAAAATAAAATAAAAGCTTGAAAGATTTGAATAGTGTGCTGGTTGCTGCCCCTGTGATGTAACAGTATCAACAATAATATCAAAAGTATACTAGTTTTAGGAGCACCTGGATGGCTCAATCAGTAGAGCATGTGACTCTTTTGATCTTGGGGTTTTAAGTTCAAGTCCCATGGTGGGTGTAGAGGTTACTTAAAAATTAAAAAGTCTTAAAAAAAAGAAAAAGGTATACTGGTTCTAACCTTCTTGCAGGTCCACTATTTAAGGCACAGCACATTAACTATGTAATAAAAAAGCCATGGAATCTCTTTTTACTATTCCAACACAACTTGCTAAAGTGAATGTCATTTGCAATTTAACAACTTAGTCTTAAAAAAAAATTTTGAG
>CM053607.1:87034339-87051053 GCA_028646535.1 Procyon lotor
AAAAAAAAATTTTGAGTTGGGGTGCCTGGGTGGCTCAGTTGGTTAAACAGCTGCCTTCAGCTCATGATTCCAGCGTTCTGGGATCGAGTCCCACATCAGGCTCCCTGCTCAGCAGAAAGCCTGCTTATCTCTCTCCATCTGCCTGCCACTCTGCTTACTTGTGCTCTCTCTCTCTGTCAAATAAATAAATAAAATCTTAAAAAAATTTTTTTTGAGTTAATGTGGTAAGGTGCTGTGATGTTGATTATTTTTATTAATACTCAATGTTTAATAAATATTTAAAAGCTATAATTTGTAGTTATGCTCCTGGTACAGAATGTAGATTTTTTTTTTAAAGACATTAAAAAAAACCCACAAGTAATCCTACCATCCAGAACCAATCACACCCAGCATTTTTATTTACTTTCTTCTAGTATGTACAAGTTCAAGTATATATGTGCATTCTGCTGTTACTGAAAATTGTTTTAGCATAATAAAATGGAGTTAGAATCAAACTTCAAACCTATCTGATACTTAATAGTTGTGGGATATTATGCAAGTTATTTCCCCCCAAAAAGCTGTTTCCTTATCTGTAAAGTAGGGATTATGTACCAATTTTGTATGGTTGTGGTGAGATTTAATAAGATCAGCTATGTAAAAATACTTTGCATAGTGTCTGACATGTATCAAGGACTAAAGATAAAATTTCTACTGTTAGCATTATAACCTCACTTATTTATTTACTTATTTAAAGTAACCTCTACACCCAACGAGGTCATGACCCCACGATGAAGAGTTCCATGCTCTTCTGAATGAGCCAGCCAGGTACCCCTGCATCTTGTTTTTTTTGGGGGGGGGGGGATTTTATTTATTTATTTGACAGAGAGAGATCACAAGTATGCAGAGAGGCAGGCAGAGAAAAAGGGGGAAGCAGGCTCCTTGGTGAGCAGAGAGCCCAATGAGGGGCTCGATCCCAGGACCCTGAGATCATGAACTGAGTCAAAAGCAGAGGCCTAACCCACTGAGCCACCCAGGCACCCCAGGAAACAGTTTCTTAATAGTAGACACAATTTATAGCACTGAGCCCAGCAAAGGGAATTACCTCAACGTGAAAGAGAAAGCTAGGTTTAACAACAGAGAAAGGTAAGGGATTTTTAAAATCAGTATTTTCTGCCTTTTTTCTAGAAATCATTATTTCTAGAATGACAGACCTGATGAATATAAGCAAATGGTTTAATTCTAAAAAGTGAAATATGTGTTTCTAACTCCACAAGTATGGCTTTCTAATGTAAGATTCAGATTAATCAGTTCTTAAGAGACTTACCTTGCTAGCTTCCGCTGCCACTATTCGATTAAGAAATTTCATCATAATTGTTGGTGCCACAGGGTTGAAACTGTTTAAAAAGTTTTTTAAGGAAAGATAGTGGTTAGATGATCAATTTAAAAATATAACATGTACGTGAGCACTATAAGCAGAAATTTCATTCTTACCTAATGTTTGCTATAGCACACTCTTCCTGAATTTCTTTGGGAAACAATAATCTTTGATTATTATCTCCACTGAGACTGTCAGAAATTATAAATATTAGAGGACATCGACCAGTGTGTACATATTTCCTAGAATAAAGTATAGCAATGTTTAAATACAAGCTATTGCCATTTTTTAAAAAGATTTTTTTTATTTATTTGACAGAGATCACAAGTAGACAGAGAGGCAGGCAGAAAGAGAGGGGGAAGCAGGCTCCCTGCCGAGCAGAGAGCTCAATGCGGGGCTCGAACCCAGGACCCTGAGACCATGACCTGAGCCAAAGGCAGAGGCTTTAACCCACTGAGCAACCCAGGCGCCCCGCTATTTCCATTTAATTTGAAGTTTGAGAAAACTTCACTGAAACTCACCTGAGAATTTCATGTAAAGTATGAGAATCTCGATAAAACTGGTTAGGTAAATCCTATTGAAAAATGATAAATATTACTCAGTTTTACTATTGCATTTATTTATATAAGACTCATATTTACCAAATTAGGGGAAAAAATGTTATTCATTCAATTCAGAAATTAAGAAAACATGAAAAAGTGGATGTACTAAACAGTAAGATGCAGCAATAGGAAATCCAATTAAATTTCTTAGGATCACGACTAGTTACAGTATTTTCACTAAGATATCATTTTCTAAATTATTTCTTTTGCTTTTCTATACTGAAGACATTAAAATTTTAAAGTTCATTAACCCATAGCTACTCTATTCAAGTTTACTGAAAAAGACCTGAGGTTTCTGCTATCACCGAGCTTTTATATTACATTTTACCACTGTTAATACTAGGGAGAGAGTTAATGCCACTATCAATAAGATATATCTTGCTATTATTTACTCAATAGTTACAGCAGGATCTCAAAATTTGTCCATACTTCAACCAGAATTATCCTCTTATCAGTTCTTAGATCATCTCCAAGCATTTGTAGTTTGTTATACTTTGTTGCTCTTAGTAGAAACTCTTTAAAAACTGTTATCTGAGACTGGTAGGGAAATACATGGAAGCTGGATTCTGAAAAAAAAAAATTAACACTGTCACTTTCAACAAATTATGTATACATCAAAATTACACATATGTAAGTAACACACAAATGTACATTACTGATTATATTCACATATACCTGAAGGAGCTTACAACATTGTAGATTTTCTCTATATAGGCAAAGCTGTACAAATTTAAAATAGGATATGCATTTCAAAAAAAGAAGAGTCATCATGGACCACAATGAATTTTCTATAAGAATGAATGTAATATGGAATTGACTGACTTTAGAACACAGCTGCTAATATAACAGTCACACAACTGGTAAAAATTTTATATCTTTGCCTATATAATGAAAATACTCCAAATGAGTGTGTTGATGAAGAATCAATTAGTCAGACTTAATCCTCAAAGAATCCCATTTTCCTCTACTAGAAGCAAGCTTCCCTTCTTCTCCACAAAGTATTTCAGTCTGAAACTGGGAAGTAGGAAAGAAACCGGTCTCATGTGGTTTCATCTGATTGCTACTCTCATTTCGTGAACCTATTGATAGTGGGCAGATGCCAATCTAGTATAGGAGTGACAACATGTATTTTCTCACAAAAACACAGCCAGGGATGCCTGGGTGGCTCAGTTGTTAAGCTTCTGCCTTAGGCTCAGGTCATGATCCCAGGGCCCTGAGATGGACCACTGCATCAGGTTCCCTACTCAATGAGCCTGCTTCTTCCTCTCCCTCTGCCTGCAGCTCCCTCTGCTGTGCCCTCTTTCTCTCTCTCTCTCTAATAAATCTTAAAAATCTTTAAAAAAATCCATATACCCAAAAGGATCTTAGGAATCTCAAGAATATAGATAGGGAGTTTATTTCAAACCTCTTTAAACATAGACTTTCCCCACTATTTCCACTACCTTCATAGCAAACCTTACCAGGATTAAGTATCTCCTTGAAATCATCTTTTTGGAAGTCTGGTAAAATTGGATTAATCCATTCTTGTATTTGAATACCATGCTCCTTTGATAGTATTTTTATAGTTGTTGTTTTCCCACATCCAGGAGGACCTGTTACTAATAAAATAGATCCACCCTAAAACCAAACACAAACATTAATCAAAAATCAAAATCACGGGGCACCTGGGTGGTTCAGTTGTTAAGCGTCTGCCTTCAGCTCGGGTCATGATCCCAGGGTCCTGGGATTGAGCCCCGCATCGGGCTCCCTGCTCTGCGGGAAGCCTGCTTCTCCTGCTACCATTCCCCCTCTGCTTGTGTTCCCTCTCTCGCTGTGTTTCTCTCTGTCAAATAAATAAATAAATAAATAAATAAATAAAATCAAAATCACTGTAATGCTAGAATATGTTTGAATTTTCTTTCAAATATTAATTACTTCCATAAATATTTACTAAATATCTGGTAAAAGCTGACTAAATTTCACACTGATGTCAGCTGGATTATACCAGCGTTAGATGAAAGAGGGTAGTCTTATTTCTTCAACTTCTTTTTAGATTTTTTTTTTAATTTGACAGAGAGGAGAGGGATCACAAGTAGGCAGAGGGAGGTGGGGGGGGGCGGGAAGCAGGCTCCCTGCTGAGCAGAGAGCCCAATGTGGGGCTCGATCCCAGGACCCTGAGATCATGACCTGAGCTGAAGGCAGAGGCTTCACCCCACTGAGCCACCCAGGCGCCCCTTATTTCTTCAACTTTAAGCATAACTTCTGATAGTTCTTTAATTTTTACACTACGTCTCTCCCAAGGACTACTTAGTAGCCAAAGTAAAACAACTTAACTTCAGCTAGATTAAGGACATAATGTCTAAAACAAGTATTTTTAGAGGTTACCTGAACTCAAAATTCAAACTTAATACAGATCTCTTTGGATTATATGCTTTTGTATTAAACATGTATATTCTTATGGGAAAATGTTAGGATATCAGAATCGTTACAAAATGTATATTAAGAAACATAATTTTCCAGAGATAGAACTCCAAAGATAGACTACAGGTTATAAAATCTCCTCATATAATAAATCTGATAAAAAAAAGTTAAAGCTAAAAAAAAAAAATCAGGGGAAGATGATTTCCTACATTCCCTGATGGGCTATAATCCTTGCTCAGCTGTTTACCCTTACTAACTAATACAAATAAGGGACCCCAGAAGACAACCCATCCCACTTTTTAAATGTGTAAGTGCATGAGTTGTAGTGCTATTAACGATGACTTCAAAGATTCAATAATATATATTAAATATGATGTCTCTGAATAAAAATAAATAGAAAACGAGGTTACATATTGATGAGTTGATGTAAATGTGACCAGAGAAAGACTGTTTTGCAAGAATCTAAATCCTTACTTCTCTTTGGAACTATGTATTTGCTTACTGTTTCTAGTAACTTTACAGGGCACACCTAATGTAGATAAGGAGAATTGACTACTTTCAAGGAGATTACTTTAAAAAAAAAAAAAAAGGAAGATCAGGCATGAGCACCCATGTACATTTCTTATATAATAAAGTGTCTTATTTTTTGACACAGTGAGTAGAGCCACATAGCAAAAGTTTGCTTCTAATAAGTGGGAGATAGTCTATCAGAACATTAAAACATGAAGACTTTTGTTAATGTTGCCATCATCTACAGTATAATAAACTTTTATTTTTTTAAATTGAAGTATAAATGGCATACAGCATCCTAATAGTTTCAAATGTACATGATAGTGATTTGATCTTTTTATGTCTTACAAAATGATTATCCTAAGTCTAGTTATCATGTCACCATACAAAGTTAACAATATTATTGACTATATCTGCTATGCTGTACATTTCCAACACACCGTAACAGTTTTACTGTATTTTGAAGATGTTGCCCTGAAAAATTAAATTCAGCATATATTTTAAGCACTTACAATAAATTTAAGAAAAAATAATTTTAGCTTGCCCGTAGAAAAATCTCTATGTTGTCAAAACTTTTGGGGGGAATGCCTGGGTGGCTCAGTTGTTTAAGCATCTGCCTCTTAAATCACCTTGGATCACCCTGGATCATGATCACCTTGGATCATAATCCCAGACTCCTGGGATCAAGTTCCATATGGGGCTCCTTACTCAGCAGGGAGCCTGCTTTACCCACTGCCTGCTGCTTCCCCCACTGCCTGCCACTCCGCCTGCTTGTGCTTTCTCTGACAAATAAATAAGTAAAATCTTTAAAAAAAATTTTTTTTTAGTAAAAATGTCTTCCGATTACTGATGTCATTGAACTTTTGTATAACAAAGAGTATATGATTGGTGAGAGTCCAACTTCTTAGAGGGATAAGCTTTTATTTTTATTTTTTTTAAGATTTTATTTGTCAGAGAGAGAGGGGAAAGAGAGAGAGAATGCACACAAGCAGGAGGAACAGCAGGCAGAGGAAGAAGCAGACTCCCGCTGAGCAAGGAACACGATGCGGCACTCGATCCCAAGACCCCTAACCGACTGATGAGGTGTCCCAATAAATAAAATTTTGAAGAAAAAAAAAAAAAACAAAACACCATTTCACAATCTTAACAAAATAACTGATTCAGGCAAGGACTAGAAATGGACACTAGGGGCGCCTGGGTGGCTCAGTCGTTAAGCGTCTGCCTTCCGCCCAGGTCAGATCCCAGGGGCCTGGGATCGAGCCCCGCATCAGGCTCTCTGCTCTGCAGGAAGCCTGCTTCTCCCGCTACCATTCCCTCTGCTTGTGTTCCCTCTCTCGCTGTGTTTCTCTCTGTCAAATAAATAAAAAATCTAAAAAAAAATAAAAATAAAAAAAAAAGAAATGGACACTAAAGTACTTACATGAAAGACCATGGGGGAACTGGACATTTAACATTGTAAAATTATCTCCCTATAGATTAAGTGGCAGTCACAAGGGAAAATTACTTCACAGTGAAGATTTCTGACTATTGGGGCGCCAGGGTGGCTCAGTGGGTTAAAGCCTCTGCCTTTGGCTCGGGTCATGATCTCAGGGTCCTGGGATCAAGCCCCGCGTCGGGCTCTCTGCTCAGCAGGGAGCCTGCTTCCCCCTCTCTCTCTGCCGGCCTCTCTGCCTGCTTGTGATCTCTCTCTCTGTTAAATAAATAAAATCTTAAAAAAACAAAAGATTTTTGACTATTATTGGGGCTTCTGAGTGGCTCAGTAACTTAAGTGTCTGCCTTTGGCTGAAGTCATGATCTCAGGATCCTGAGACTGAGCACCCAGTCAGGCTCCATATTCAGCGAGGACCCTGCTTCTCCCTCTCCCCGCCTCCTGCTCATGCTCTGTCTCTCTAATAAATGAATAAAATCTTTAAAAAAAAAAAAAAAGAAAGATTTTTTACTATTATTTCCTTAATTTAGTAATCAAACTTAACATGAAAGACAGCAGGAGAAACCAACATATTTTCTGATAGGTGCAATATAAAACATACACCATGACCTAAAAAGTATTCTTACAAAAATGTTCAACTTGAGTCTAATCAAACCCTTGATTCAAACTTCCAGAGCACAAGACATGCAAGATAGAAGAACAAATTAGTCATCATGAAGAGGAAATAACCTGACGAATCTAGAATGTGAGAGTTCTACACATTACCTGGCCTGGCCTCTTCGGTAAGTCAGTGTCTTAGAGTAAAAGAGAGGGTAACAGAGGACCGTTCTAGATTTTTTTAAAGGAAAAGTGTTTTTTGTTTTTTTTTAAGATTTTATTTATTTGACAGAGAGAAAGAGAACACAAGTAGGCAGAGAGGCAGGCAGAGGTGGGGGGAAGCAGGCTCCCTGCTGTACAGAGAGCCCGATGCAGGGCTCCATCCCAAGACCTGAGATCATGACCCAAGCCAAAGGCAGAGGCTTTAACCCACAGAGCAACCGATGCACCCCCTATGATCTAGATTTTTAAAAGACCTAAGAGGTGTAACAATCAAAGGCAACGTGTAGTCCTTGATTAGATCTTGGTTGTAACAAATCCACTATAAATAACATTTTGCAGATAAACAGAGAAATGTGAATATGAAAAAAGCATTAGATAACATTATCTAACATAACATTAGATGATTAATTTTGTTAGACAGAATAATGGTATATATAGTTAATTAGGAAAGTGCTTTATTTAAAAAAAAAGGCATATGGATATTTCTAGAAGTCTGAGTGAAAAGTCATATATTCGTAATTGAAAATACTTCAAACACTTTAAAATACTTAAGAGTGAAAGTGATGGGTATATAATAAGCATAAGACTATTCATTTATTATTCTACTTTATGTTTGAAGAATCTCAAAGTTTAAAAAGAGGGAAAGAATATTTGAGCCTGGAGGCTAAAAGTAACTACAGAATTAGGAAGTAAGGGGCGCCTGGGTCACTCAGTCGTTAAGTGTCTGCCTTCGACTCAGGTCATGATCCCAGGGTCATGATCCCAGGATCCTGGGATCGAGTCCCGCATCGGACTCTCTGCTCGGTAGGAAGCCTGCTTCTCCAGCTACCATTCCCTCTGCTTGTGTTCCCTCTCTCACTGTGTTTCTCTCTGTCAAATAAATAAAATCTTTAAAAAAAAAAAAAAAAAGAAGAAGAAGAAGAAGTAGGAAGTGAAACAAGAAACATGAGCCTTAAAATGAATGATGACTGTTTTAGGCTGTATTTAGTACAAAACTAATATGTAATTTGCCTGCTTGCTTCGGCATGAGATAATCTGATGTGCTAAATATACTAGCACCCTAACGGGTTTATTGTGCTTTATGATGATGATGAGACATAAGAGGGCAAGTACAAGCAAGAAAACTCAAAATCGGAGTGCCTGGGTGGCTCAGTGGGTTGGGGCCTCTGCCTTCAGCTCGGGTCGTGATTTCAGGGTCCTAGGATCGGGCCCTGCATCGGGCTCTCTGCTCGGTGGGCAGCCTGCTTCCCCCTCTCTCTGCCGGCCTCTCTGCCCACTTGTGAACTCTCTCTGTCAAATAAATAAATAAAACCTTTAAAAAAAAAAAAAAAAGAGGGGCGCCTGGGTGGCTCAGTGGGTTAAGCCTCTGCCTTCGGCTCAGGTCATGATCTTAGGGTCCTGGGATTGAGCCCCACATCGGGCTCTGCTCAGCAGGAAGCCTGCTTCCCCCTCTCCCTCTGCCTGCCTCTCTGCCTGCTTGTGATCTCTTTCTTGATGTCAAATAAATAAAATCTTTAAAAAAAAAAAGAAAAGAAAACTCAAAATCTGAGTCTTTTGGTGAAGTGTATAGTAGTAAATCAGACACTTTTTTATTGTAGGTGATTTAGATTTAACAAGATCAATATAGGGGTGCCTGGGTGGTTCAGTGGGTTAAAGCCTCTGCCTTCGGCTCAGGTCATGATCTCAGGGTTGCAGGATCCAGCCCCGCATCACGCTCTCTGCTTATCAGGGGGCCTGCTCCCCCCTCTCTCTGCCTGCCTCTCTGCCTACTTGTGATCTCTCTCTCTCTCTCTGTCAAATAAATAAATAAAAATTAAAAAAAAAAAGTCAATATAAAAATTCAATTTCTGGGTGACTAGGTGGCTCGGTCAGTTAAATATCTGCCTTTGGCTCAGGTTATGATCCCAGAATCCTGGGACGGAGCCCTGCATCCCCTGATCCGTGGGGAGCCTGCCCCTCTCTCCCCCTTTGCCTTCTGCTCCCCCTGCTTGTGTATGTACGAGCTGTCAAATCAAGCAATCAATCTTAAAAAAAAAAAAGGTTTAACTTCTTACAACCAACTATAAATCAGAGAAACATCTGATGTTATATATTTTAAAACACAGTTCTTATTTAATTACCTGTTTTGGTTGCCTTTCTAAGACTTTAGCTTTTAACCAGGTTTCAACTTCTTCAATTTTCTTTTTATGCACAGCAAGTTCATGCTAAAAATTCCAAGTTTAAAATAAAAGATTTTAACTCAAGGATTTTGGGTACAACAGCACACATTAATCTAAATTAAACATTTTTAATGAAAAAACTAGCAACATGATAGGAGAATTAAAAAGCCTTTGCAATTACACTTCATTTTCTATACTGAAAAATTCTGTTCTTAACAATGACACTGCCGTATGAGAATTTGAGGCAGGTTTGGAATTACATATTTTTAAATCCTGACATACATTTTTGGGAAAGAGAATAAACAGAGAGAGATATCACATTTAAGAAAAAAATAAACAAGTTCTATGTTGGGATTAAATTAAATCTATGACAAATAACCAATGGTACAATTTCAGAATAACGAGAAATGCTGAGCCATGGAACATAAAAAAACTAGGAATTAATGTTTTTTTCTAATTCATTCAGAAAGATTTTTATCAGTAATAATCTGAAAATATGCATTCCTCTCCTTCCTGAAATTGAATTATATACACTTGTTTGCATCCTTTTTAGTACCTGAGTTTCTGGCTTGTATTTATCCACCCATGGTTCATTTTCAGACAGATATTCTTTTGAATTCTCTAGACCATAAATCTTTTCTGAGGAAGATGACTTTTCTCTTTTTCTAGCCAGAAATCTGCTACTTTCTAATCTGGAAGGCACATTTTTCCTTCTGTGATTTGAGTTATTCACACCTAACGATGTGGGAGTAATAGAGATGCCTGTATTCTCTGAAAAATCATCAAACGATGGGTCCACCCAGTCTGTTACCTGAAAAAAAAAAAAGAAATCATGTAAAAACTACATTATCTACATCTATTCCCTATATAAGTAAACTACCCTATAAAGAAAATATATTCACAGGGCGCCTGTGTGGCTCAGTGGGTTAAAGCCTCTGCCTTCGGCTCAGGTCATGATCTCAGGGTCCTGGTATTGAGCCCCGCATTGGGCTCTCTGCTCAGCAGGGAGCCTGCTTCCCCCCCTCTCTCTGCTTGCCTCTCTGCCTACCTTTGATCTCTCCCTCTATGTCAAATACATAAATAAAAAATCTTAAAAAAAAAAAGGAAAATATATTCACATATCTGCAACATTTAATTTTTTTAGAAGATTTTATTTATTTGTCAGAGAGAGAGCATGCACAAGCAGAGTGAGCAGCAGGCGGAGAGAGAAGCAGGCTCCACTGTGGAGGGAGCCCAATGCGGGACTTGATCCCAGGACCCTGATATCATGACCTGAGATGCTTAACCAACTGAGCCACCCAGGTGTCCCTATCTACAACATTTAAATCAAAACGTCACAAAAACTTCAAAATTAGTTCTTTAAATAAAATTGGCACTATACGTACCAGTTTTTTTTATACTTCATGGTAGGTACATATGCATACTTGTCCACTTGACCAGGGGACTGATAAATGCCATATAAAGGATTATAGAATACAAACTTAATTGTTTTTACTAATTATAATTCCTAGTATAGAATAGACTGATTCTTCTTAAGCTTGTTTGTAGGACTGGAACAGAAATATTAAAATTATGTACCAAAAAGACAGCAAAACTAAGAAATAAAATATTTTAAGCATATGTAATTGTAAGAAATGTAAACCTTCTGCCTTGACAGTTGATTCATTCACAAACTAAGAACCATTGCAGATATCCAAATAATCCCTATAGCTTTAGGACTTTGAGAAAGATACAGCCTAAGAACCCTGATGCTATGACTTGATTTTATGCCTCTCCGGCCCATAAAGCAAATAGTATTTTCATAAAGGGAGGCAGGCTTTCTAGAGAGGAGGATTTGTTTTCCAGATTTGTCTAAAGAAACAACTGGGATAGTAGAAGAGCAAAATCAATGAGTTCTACTTCGTGTTCTTCTGTTTTTTTTTGAGAAACTGCTAATCTCTCTACAGATTCTCCTCATTCCCTTTTCTTTAGAATCCTAAGTATACACAAAGACGACGAATTAAGCAATTTAAACCTAAAAATACTTTGGAATATTAAAAAGTTTTTTTTAGGAGCGCCTGGATGGCTCAGTTGGTTAAGCAACTCCTTCGGCTCAGGTCATGATCCCAGAGTCCCAGGATCAAGTCCCAGCTCCACGGGGAGTCTGCTTCTCCCTCTGATGCTCTCCCTCTCTCTCACTCACTCTTTCTCTCTCTCAAATAAATAAATAAATAAAATCTTAAAAAAAAAAATTTAAAGTTTTTTTTAGTAACGAAAATTTTTATGATGGATTTTCTTAACATTCTAAAGTATAAATCTAGAAAAACCTAGCTTAGCATGTGTCTTTAAAAGATTTATGGCCCTTGGGGCGCCTGGGTGGCTCAGAGGGTTAAGCCTCTGCCTTCGGCTCAGGTCATGATCCCAGGGTCCTGGGATTGAGCCCGGCATCGGGCTCTCTGCTCAGTAGGGAGCCTGCTTCCCCCTCTCTCTGCCTGCCTCTCTGCCTACTTGTGTCAAATAAATAAATAAAATTAAAAAAAAAAAAAAAAAAAGATTTATGGCCCTTAACTAAGCATCTGCCTTCGGCTCAGGTCGTGATCCCAGGGTCCTGGGATTGAGCCTTGCATAGAGCTCCTGCTAAACAAGGAGCCTGCTTCTCCTTTCTCTCTCTTTTTCTCAAATAAATAAAATCTAAAAAGCAAACAAACAATAGTATGTAGGGGCACCTGGGTGGCTCTGTCAGTTGAGCTCAAACTCTTGGTTTTAGCTCAGGTTGTGATCTCAGGGTTGTGAAACTGAGCCCCAAGCTGGGCTCCACGCTCAGCACAGTCTGTTTAAGACTCCCTCTCTGTCTCCCCACGGCTCACACAGGCTCTCTCTCAAAATAAATAAATCTTAAAAAAAAGTATGTAAAAATACCATGTTATAGTAAACCTTTTGGTAACATATCTGCTCTTGCAACTCTGATCTGCAAGTTACTTATACATTTTATAGCTTTATTTCTTACATAAACGTGGAGTCCTATTTATTGGGGAAAAAAAGAAACAGCAAAGTTTAATAATTTACTTAAGATCAGAGAAAAATAAGACCCACCAGTGGGAAAATAACTACCCAGCAAATGAGCATGACCCCATCCTATGCTACCACTAGCCTTGCTGAGAACTGGCACTCAAAAACATACGATTTTTAAGAGGCAGGGATTAAAAGTAAAATTAAGCTTTATTTTTATTTATCTGTTTTTAAAGATGTTATTTATTTATTTGAAAGAGAAAGAGAGAGAGAGAGCGAGGAGGGGGATAGGGGGAGGGGAGAGTCCCAAACAGACCCAACCCTTAGTACAGAGTCCACCACGAACGAGCTCCATACCATAACCCTGAGATCATGACCTGAGCCAAAACCAAGAGTCAGATGCTCAACTAACTGAACCACTGGTGCCCCTCGTTGTTAAGCTCTAGTACTAACTATGACTCATATTTTTCTTTCTTCTATTGATCTTTCATGCAACAGTTTTCAGCATTTTTTTTATTGGAATTGCAAACACTTTTTTGAAAATTAAGGTTGTGCTTTTAGTCATTTCGCACTTATTATTACAATTTTTAGATCACCAATTACAAAAGATACTGGACACTGTTACTTTGATGCCAATAACAAGTCATTAAGAACATACACAAAAATCACCATTCATTTTGGGCAATTATTACATGGCCATTTTAGTGTATCATACCTTTGTAGAAGATACCTTTGGTCTAAGAAAAGTTTTTGACATTATAAACTTTAATAACTCCCATCCGTAGTATACAACCTGTAGTACATTAAAATATAATTCACCTAAGGAAACAAAAGGAAAAAAATCTCAAATTAGGAAAAACTATAAAATAGAAGTATAGTAATATAAACCGATACAGTTTACAGTGTAACATAGGCTCAAGAACTAATGAGATGACACGGTAAACATAGGTGGGGTCAAAATGCTAAAATAAAGTTTACTTTTAATCACTATAACTGTCAAATAATCCACATGTGGTGGTATAAACAGTCTTTCACAGGAACTCAACAATGTATTAGAGAAAACAGAAAAAACACATTCGACATTTTGTGCAGCTTTTGTGCTGAAAGTTAAAATTTCCCTCACTTCAAATCACAGTTCCTGGGTTTTTTCCCGCAAAATTTCAAAAAAAAAAACTCACCAAATGACAAATTCAGACTTTCACTTACTTTGGAAAAAGACTTTAAATCTAACTTTATATATCCTTTGTAACTGTTTTTCCTTACTTGAACGTATTAGAAAATTTGAGGGCAACACTGTTTTCCGACTTTAATAATTCTTCAATGTTTACATAAACTAGTGAATTCACCAGTTTGACGTGAGCGCGAAGCAAAGTTTTTTAAGGTCTGCAAATTTATACACTGGAAGGTGTATTTGGACTTTTAAGGTTTGGACGCCCTTATGGAATATAACGTGTAAAAGATTCCATACACGAAAAAATAAATTGTACACACACAAACTGTTCGCGATTAAAGAGGTTTTTGCTTTGGAGATTCAGAGATACAGGAGTGGAAAAAAACACTTGTTAAATAATACAGTTGTCAGGTCGAAATAAATAAAAGACGCAGACTGTTTTAAGGGTCAGTACTCCGTAGCTCTTTAAAAAGAAGGCTGACAATTACCTCCTTTAAAAAAGAAGATAACTGTCTCAGATGATGTCAGGTTCCTGAAACGAGACGTCAGAGGTAGAAAAGACCTTCAAGAATATTTCTAGTGTACCCACCACCCGCCCTCACACACTGCGCTGGGGATACTAAGCCCAGACATTCGTCCAACGTAAAGCTACTGATCCGCCAGCGGAGTGGAGAGGAGCTCACTTGTCCCGACTCCAGGCCAGAAATTTGCACCCCCACCCTCCAACCCCAAATGGGATGGGCAGGTCGGGAGGAGGAGCGAAGACAGCTTCGGGAGGCGTGAAGGCAGAGATGGGTTTGCGTCTCTAGAACATACACAGAGCAAAGCCGCAGCCGCGGCGGCCTTACTTTCTGGGAGCGGCATCCCCTCGTGGGCGGAGAGGAGCGAAAGAGCCAGGCAGTGCTCCCGCGAAATGGCAAGCACCGGGCCCGAGCCGGGCGCAGCGCCGAGCCTCTCGAAGGTCCCGCCTCCCGGGGCCCTTCTAGACCGGTCGGCGCTTCCGCGACACAGGCAGAAGGGCGACCGCCAACGGCGCCGGTGGCTTAGGCATCCACCGTATTGCCTGACCGGAAGCGCGGGCCCGACCTGTGCCCCCGCCTCAGACTCTGCGCGGCAAGCGTGCTTTAGAAGACTAGGTAACCCATGTTCAGTGAGTAGGCGGTAAAGACGGGCCGCGAGCGCCGCTCAAGGTCTCGAAGCCCCCGTGGCCACTGGCGCTTGCCGCAGCTCGCCGCTTCCGGCTCCTCCCTGTTGTGCGTAAAGCGCGTGGGCCTAGACGCCCGGAGCCACCGCGGTGAGGACCATGTTGCTGCCGAACATCCTGCTCACCGGTCAGGCGCACGACGGGGAGGCGCTGGGTGGCGGGGAAGGCCAAGGGCGTCGACTGCTCTGGGGCGTCGGACGCCCGAAGGGTGCCTTTCGGTGTTCTGTTGGTGTTCTGTTCCGAGGCTAGTGGAGGGCCGCGTGGCGTGGCGATTGTCGGGGCCTCGAGACGGTTTCCTCCGACCGTTGCGGGGGGCGGGGTGGGGGGCGGGGAATGTTGATTCTGTTGGCCCGAGGCTGCTCGGTGAGAGAGGGAGACCTCTTCAAGTCCCCTTTCCTGAAAACTGCCGAGTCTTTCGGAATCTGGTTTTTGTGTGTAAAAGTCTGTTGATTTTTTTAATTGACAGAGTTCGTCTTTAGAGTTCTAGCGAGATAGTGTAAATCGCTATCTGACCCTTAGTGGATTTTTTAATGCTGGACTCCTTGTCCTTAGGCCTTCCTGGGCCGTATCTCGTTTTCTTTTGTATCTGACAGTCACGTTTGGGTAAAAGTGTTAGAATATTTATTGCGCCGGGTGATTAACTTGCTGTGTACTTTTGTTGAATTAGCATTAGAAGCTTTTTTACTGTAAAGTTCCCAGGGTGATAGCTGACTTTCATACTGGTTAAATTTTTTTCCCCACAAATAGTTTAATTAAAAAGAAAAAAAAAACTAAGATAAATGATGGTAATTTGAAATAGCTAGTGTTATTCTGGGAGTATCTGTTATGGGGGCAGGCAGTCTGCGAATTGGTATCAAGCCTCCAAGCCCCACTCCTGATAGATCAGATACACTTGGTGAGATTCTGTTAATGCAACAGACTTTTGAGTAGTTTTGATTAGGTTATAGTGTATATTAATTCACAGAGAATTGCTCATTAGGATATTTTTCATTTCAGTTGTTAAAAACTTGAAGAAGGGTAGATAGGTATTTAAAATCTAACAAGTATCTGTGGCTTGTCTTACAGGTACACCAGGGGTTGGAAAAACCACGCTAGGCAAAGAACTTGCATCAAGATCAGGACTGAAATACATTAATGTGGGTGATTTAGCTCGAGAAGGTAAGGGATACATTGGTGATGGTTTTAATAAAAGAGTAGATAATGGAGTGTTAGTACTATACTTGTCAGAGGTACAAAAAGCAGAGAGAGAGTACCATTAAGGAATTTATGCTTTGTTGGGAACCTGTAGAAAGAGAAAGTAATATGTGTGTAGTACTATGTCTTTGGCTGTTTTGACCATTCTATGCCATCCTGCCCCACCCTGTTGGCTAGTAGTTCTTCTGAGTGGTAATATTTGGGAAGGCTTCCATGAAGAGATGGGACTTAGTAAGAATGTTTTTGAGATGGGCAAACAAAGATTTGGATGGTACTAAGCATATCTGTGGAGATAGTATAGATCTCACTGGAAGGACATTATTTTGAATTCTTAGATGTGACTGTTCTATGGTTTCATAGCTTTGTTTGATAGTTTCATGCTTGCACACAACTGCACATTATTCTAAAGTGATAAATGTTTTTATATTACCTTATTTTCTCACAATTTTTATCACTTCCTTCTGTCTTCATTTTTTTTTATTCTGTAATTTGGATAGAAATTTAATAAATTTAAAGGGAACCTTTACAGGTACCTCACTAAAATTAAAAAGATTTAACATTTAAAAATTTAAAATATATTTTCAAAAATATAACAGTATTTAAATTTTTTGAAGTTCCTGACAGTTGCTACTAAAGTAACTATTTCAGATTTGATCTAATGTACATATTTTTTTCAAATGATCTAAAGTCTGATCAACGGATATCATGGAGTCTGGCAAGATGGCTTCTCCCAAGAGCATGCCGAAAGATGCACAGATGATGGCACAAATCCTGAAGGATATGGGGATTACAGAATATGAGCCAAGAGTTATAAATCAGATGTTGGAGTTTGCCTTCCGATATGTAACCACAATTCTAGATGATGCAAAAATTTATTCAAGCCA
>CM053607.1:87057812-87089459 GCA_028646535.1 Procyon lotor
TTTCAGTCCTTTGTCTTACTACAAAAGTTTCTCCCAGTCTGTTATTTTTCTGGGTACACTATTTTTCATTGAACAGAGATTTAACTTTTTTTGAGATTTAACATTTTATGTGTTTTATTTAGTCATTGTATTCCTTCACAAACTCAAATGACTCATTCCTTTATAGATTAAATTTTCCACTAGTTATCTTTGGAATTAAAAAATTACCTCTTTAGTCCACCTAGTTTGTAGTATAAAGGATTTAGATTATTTTCTAATTTGTTAACCGGTTTTCCCACTATCAAGACAGTTTAATTTTTTTAGCTAGAGTTTCCACAGGTTGAGCAATAATCCAGGGAAGCAAAGGTCACACCAAGGTGCTCAAGCGGTAGCTCTTGTGATCAGCATCAATCCATATACCCTCCAGGCTCTGTGACTCCCTCAAGGACTACTCCTTTGTTACTTCAGAACTCATGCTCCTTTTAACCTAATTTCAACCTTTGCTAAAATATTTAAGATTTTATTTATTTTAGAGAAAAAACACGAGTGTGTGCGAGCAAGGGGGGTGGGGCAGAGAGGAGAGAATCTCAAGCTGATTCCCTGCTCAGCACAGTCACTGTGGGGCTCAGTCTCACAACCCTGAGATCATGATCTGAGCCGAAATAAAAAGTCGGATGCTTAACCGACTGAGTCACCCAGCCATCCCTAACCTTTGCCAAAATATCCAAGGGAAAGATGTGGGAAGACTATAGCATACTCTTAGAGATGGCTAAAAAGATGGCCTAAGCCTGCCTTATTACCTATATATTAGAGATTCAGATAAGGGTGAGATTATGTGTCACCTTTTTTTTTTTTTAATTAATTTATGTGGGAGAGAGCATGAGTACAAGTAGGGGTGGAGGGGAGGGACAGAGGTAGAGTAACAAGCAGACTGCCTGCTGAGCAGGGAGCCCGGGGAGCTCTGGGGGAGCTCGAAGCGGGACTGGATCCCAGGACTCTGGAATCATGACCTGAGCCGAAAGCAGTCGCTTTACTGACTAAGCCACCCAGGTGCTCCTATGTCTCATCCTCTAGTTTTTTTTCATTGTGTTTTTTCTTTTTTTAATGTGTCGCCTTCTTAAGCAAGACTTCCTTTGAAAGCCAGTTCTGATTTGTTGGAAAATTCCAATGTGAGATTTAAATCTGCCTTCTTTATAACTGCCCATCATTCTTGTTTTGCTTCCCAAAGTAAGATGTTTATTTAACCTGTGGGTTTTGGGGATACTGAAAATCTGAAAGTAACAGTACTGTTCAGGAGCACTTGGGTTCTGACTCTTCCTCCCCAGTCCCCATGAAGATGTCACCTCTGACAGAGGGCTCGTTTTTAGAAACGAGAATCTGTCATTGCTTTTACTAAGTTCCATCTCCTTAGCCTTATGAATGTGATACATTAATCTGCGGTTAATGTGTGTGTTTGTATCCATGCGTTCCCTCTTCCCACCAAACAGGAGTTCAACACAAACAAAATACCGTCCTCTTCCAACAGTCCCACAAATTCTGAAATTATTCATTCTTTTTAGTCGGTTTCAATTTTGATAACTAAAATTGGTATCAGATAGATTGCTATCCAAGTTTCCTTCTAGATAAAATTCTAACTTGTCAGTATTGCTCTTTACATTTGGTGTCCATGTGACATCTACTGTGTTAGTGCCCTCTTCAGTCTCTAAAAGAATAATTGGAGATGGATTTCCTTTCCTAAAGTCTACAATTAATTGAAGACTACTGAAAGTTACATAGAAAGTATTACTTTACTTTAATATGCCAATGTAAATCTCTTTTAGGGCAGTTATATGATGGCTATGATGAAGAGTATGAGTGCCCCATCTTAGATGAAGACAGAGTAAGTACTTTTTTTTTTTTAATAAAGTATACTTCTTTTTTTGTTTATTTTTAAAGAGAGGGAGAGAGAACACGTGGGGAGGGGCAGGAGCAGAGTGAGAGGGTGAGAGACTCTTAAGCAGGCTCCATGCCCAGCATGGAGCCCGACACCAGGCTTGATCTCACAACCCTGAGATCACAACCTGAGCTGAAATAAAAAATTGGACACATAACCCACTGAGCCACCCAGGTGCCCCTATAAAGCATAATTCTTAAAATTTAATAGGAAAGTTTACCTCATTTTTTTTAAGGAGCATTCTTTTTTCTCTTTCTCACAGGTAGTTGATGAATTAGAAAACCAAATGAGTGAAGGTGGAGTTATCATTGATTACCATGGTTGTGATTTCTTCCCTGAACGCTGGTTTCATGTAGTTTTTGTGCTGCAAGCAGATAACAGTGTATTGTACAAAAGACTTGAAACAAGGTAAGAAAGGAAAAACATTGAAAAACATTGAATTCTTAAACATTGATATAAGCCTTTATTCGGATTCCTGAAATTGGACCGTACTACCATGATAAAGGATTCTATTTGAAAATGTGACTCTTGGTCTCTCATTAGAAACCATGTCTGTGTGGTACCAATGTTCTGAGTCCAAAAGAAAAAGACGCATGTGTAAAACAGGCAGTAGTTTATAGCAGAGTAAATGAATAATGCAACTGACAGTTTGATTCAGTAAAATATACGATACAACAACCCTGTTTAGTCATGCTCTTTCCTTAATGTAAAACCTTGCTGGGAAAACAGCCAAGCCAAGAACATACTCGGAATCTCAACATTATTCTCCTTCATTAGTCTCTCAACATGAGTGGGAGAGTTTATGAAAAACGGACATGGTAAATCAACATTTCACCACCTTTAAAATATATTTAAGTTGGTCTCTCCAAGAGGACATCAGACTTAATCCAGAATAACCAAAAAAGACAAACTTCTTTGGGAAATGTTCTTCCACTGTCTTGATTCAAGCTGGGAAAGATGGAGGTTCTAGAGGGATTTACAAGGCAACCTCAGAAGGAAAGCTCCAAAAATTTGCCCCCAAGTTCAGGTTTAGAATTTGAAGGTCTCACTGATGGTGGTAGTCAGCTTTGACTAACCATCACTGCATGAGATAACTTGCAAAATCCTTGCACCAAGGAATACAGTAGCAAATATACAGGGAAAGTTGGAGCTAGACCTAAAACTTTAATAATCTTTTTTTTTGGCAGTGAAAAGCCATTAAAAATATTTCAAATGAGAAGTAAGAGAGACCATAATGGTACACATTCCTTTTCACATTCTCCTTTGACCAATTTCAAACAAGGCAATTTAAAATTTTTATTAAAAATTACTCTTTTTAGGGGCGCCTGGGTGGCTCAGTGGGTTAAAGCCCCTGCCTTCGGCTCAGGTCATGATCTCAGGGTCCTGGGATCAAGCCCCGCATCGGGCTCTCTGCTCGGCAGGGAGTCTGCTTCCCTCTCTCTGCCTGCTTGTGATCTCTCTCCTCTCTGTCAAATAAATAAATAAAATCTTTAAAAAAAAATTTTTTTTTAAATTACTCTTTTTTAAAAAAATACTGTTTTTGGGGCACGTGGATGGCTCATTCAGTAGAGCATGCTACTCTTTTTTTTTTTTTAAGATTTTATTTATTTGACAGAGAGAAACACAGCGAGAGAGGGAACACAAGCAGAGGGAATGGTAGCAGGAGAAGCAGGCTTCCAGCCGAGCAGGGAGCCCGATGCGGGACTCGATCCCAGGACACTGAGATCATGACCTGAGTCGAAGGCAGACGCTTAACGACTGAGCCACCCAGACGCCCCAAGAGCATGCTACTCTTGATCTTGGGGTTGTAAGTTAGAGCCCCAGGTTAGGTGTAGAGATTACTTAAAATAAAATCTTAAAAAAAAATTTACTGTTTTATGTAAATAGCCAAAGACTGACACAGTCTGAATAAACTATGAGAGAGCTAGTCGGCTTTTGTTTTTAGCCACTGAAAAAGTTACAAAGTAATCACTTTAAAAAAACAGCTTTATTGAGATAAGTTTACCTACATAAAATGTACCCATTTGAAGTATATAATTCAATGGTTTTCAGTATGTTCACATACTAAATAATGTATATTATGTATCCATCACTACAACCAATTTTAGAAAATGCTCATGGTCCCCTCCGCCCAAAAAACCCATGTCTAATAGCAGTCACTCTCCATATATCCCCAGTCCCCCAGTCCTAGGCTACTGGATCTGCCTATTCTGGACGTTTTATATAAATGAAATCAATATGTGTGTGGTCTTTTGTGGCTTCTTTTATTTAGCATAATGCTTCAGGGTTCATCTGTGTTGCAGCACGTATCAGTACTTATTTCTTTTTTTTATCAAATACTATTCCATTGTATGGATATACCACATTTTATTTATCCATTTATCAGATGATAGATGTTTCGGTTGTTTCCATTTTTGGCCATTATAAATAATTCTGCTGTGAACATCCATGCCTGTGGTTTTGTGTGGGCATTATATGTTCATTTCTCTTGGATATAGAATTTAAGAATGGGGCTGTTGGGTGGTATAGTAAAAATGTTTGAGGAACTGTTAGACTATTTTCCAAAGTGGCTCTACCAATTTACCTTCCCAAGACCGGTGTATGAAGGCGCTAGTATTTCCACATCCTTGCAAACACTGGTTATCTGTCTTTCTGATTGTAATTTTCCCGGTAGATATAAAGTACTATCTCATCATCGTCTTGATTTGCATTTCCTTGATCACTAATGATGTTGAGCCTTTTTTCATGTGCTTACTGTCCATTTGTATGTCTTCCTGGGAGAAAGAGCTCTTCAGATTCTTTGCCCAATTTTTATTGGGTTATTCTTTCTTTTTAATTAAGTTATAAGAATTTTTTGTGTATTTTAGATGCAAATCTCTTATCAGATACATGATGTGCAAAAATTTCCCCCATTCTGTTGGTTGTATTTTCATAAAGCTAATCATCTTTTAAGTAGTTCAATTGAATCTTGTTATAAGGTTGAACTAATTTGAATTTGAATATTTTATCTTTTTCATTAGCTAATTAGCTGGCTAATTTACATATCTTCCTAAAGATTATGTAAATTTTTTTCGATGTCTTTGGAATTGGGAAAGCATAGATAGACCTATATGTATGATCAAGTACCCAATTAGTATATAGTATTCCTAACATAAGTTTTCCACTCTGTTTGGGGGGGTTCCTTTTTTTAATTTAAATTCAATTAATTAATATGTATTATTAGTTTCAGAGGTAGAGTTCAGTGAGTCATCAGTTGCATAGAACACCCAGTGCTCATTCCATCAAGTGCCCTCCCTTAATGCCCATCACCCAGCTACCCCATCCCCCCACCCACCTCCCCTCCAGCAACCTGCAGTTTGTTTCCTATGTTTAAGAGTCTCTTATGGTTTGTCTCCCTCTCTGATTTCATCCCGTTTTATTTTTCCCAGGTTTATTTCTTTTACTAACTAGAATCATGCCATATGTATTGTTCTTTGATGTGCTTGTTGGCGATGTTCTCAGGCTAGCACACACCTTATATCCATTATATATTCCACAGAATTAGTGTCGATGTTTGGGTTGCTTCATTCTGCAATTTTAAATAAAATATTTTTTTAAAAAGATTTTATTATTTATTTATTTGACAGAGAGATCACAAGTAGGCAGAGAGGCAGGCAGAGAGAGGGGGGAAGCAGGTTCCCCGCTGAGCAGAGAGCCCGATGTGGGGCTTGATCCCAGGACCCCAAGATCGTGACCTGAGCCAAAGGCAGTGGCCTCAACCCACTGAGCCACCCAGGCGCCCCTGGATAGAATATTCTTGTCAGTGGATTTTTTTCCTTTTAGCCGTTGAATTTATCATGCCGCTTTCTTCCGGCCTGTAGAGTTTCTACTGAAAAACCCAGTGATAGCCATATGGGATTTCCCTTGTATCTCACTGCTTTCCTTTCTCTTGCTACTTCTACAATTCCCTCTTTATCATTACTTTTGGCCATCTTACTCTATGTCTTGGTGCAGACCTCTTTGGGTCGGTTTTCCTGGGGGCTCTCTGTGCCTCCTGGATCTGGATTTATCTTTTCCCTGAATCTTCCCCCAGATTCAGGAAGTTTTTTAGCTATTTTTTCTTCAGACATATCTTCTGCCCCCTTTTCTCACTCTTCTCCTTCTGGGATCCTATCATGCAATTATTATGCTTGACAGTGTCACTGAGTTCCCCGGGTCTATTCTCATTTTGCAGATTTTTTTCCCTTCTCATCTGCTCAACTTGATTACTTTCCATGACTCTGTCCTTCAGGTGGCTGATCCATTCTTCTACTCCTTGTTTGCTATTTACTCCAGGTAGTCTATTTTTATTTCCATTTAGTGAGTCCAATAGCTATAATTGGTTCTTTTTTACATCTGCTATCTCTTGGTGGAGGGTCTCATGGAGGTTCTACACCCTTCTCAATTCTAGCAAGAATTTTTATGAGCATTACTTTAAATTCCTTATCAGACGTATTATTCATCTCCATTTTGTTTAGGTCTCTTATTCTGATTTTGTTCTGCTCTTTCATTTGGGACATATTCCTCTGTCCCTTCATTCTGTCTATTGCTGTCTGTTTCTCTGTGTTAGGAAAATCAGCTATGTCTCCCACACTTGAAAGTAGAGGCTTTATGAAGAAGAGGTCCCACAGTACAGTGTCTCCTGTTCCCCAGAACCTGGCACTCCAGGGGTGTCTCCTCTCTGTGTTGCTACAGGGGTGTCCTAGCATTGTGGCAGGACTGTGTTTGCCTTCAGCCCAGCCTGTGATGGCCCTCTGCCTATTGTGAGCAGAGTCTGGTCCCTGTAGTATTAGTGGGCTGGTCGGGGGCTGCCTTGGGCTTGCATTGAGTCAGACCAAGTGTTTGCCAAAGATGAAGTAGCACCAAACTGCAGGCATTTTCCCTATGTTGTCCCCTGAGAAGCTTTCGGTAGTGGGTGGGGCCTGCAGTCTGGGGTCACAGACTGGTGTGTGATTCTCCTCCCCCTCCCTGGAGCAGGACTCACTCTGGAGTGGTGCTGGCCCTTGTCTGGGCTGCACGCACACTGGCAGGCTTGTGGCAGCGCCTTGATGGGATCTTGCCAAGAGCAATCGGAGACAGTGGATCTGCTTTGCTGTGGCCTCTTGTCTATGTCAGACCCCAGAGAGTCTGTTCTGCCAGCTTTCCAGTTGCTTTCTGGGTTATTTATACCAATGTGGGTGCTCTCTAGGCCACCACACAGCAAGAGGTGAGCCTAGGATCCTCCTACTCCGCCATCTTCCCAGCAGCCTCTCATAAGTAGGTGAGCCTAGGATTTTCCTACTCCGCCATCTTCCCAGCAGCCTCTCATAAGTATTCCATTTCTTTATAAAGATTTTACTTTTGGGGCGCCAGGGTGGCTCAGTGGGTTAAAGCCTCTGCCTTCGGCTCAGGTCATGATCTCAGTGTTCTGGGATTGAGCCCCACATTGGACTCTGCTCAGTGGGGAGTCTGCTTCCCCCTCACTCTGCCTGCCTCTCTGCTTACTTGTGATCTCTCTCTCTTTGTATCAAATAAATAAATAAATATCTTAAAAAAAAAGATTTCACTTTTCAGTAATTCTCTTCATTCAATGTGGGGCTCAAATTTATAACACTGAGATCAAGAATCATATGCTCCACCAGCTGAGCCAGCCAGGCGCCTCCCATGTGTATTTCATTTTTATATGCCATCTAGTTATTTTATCTGTCTATATCTTAGCTCCTCTAATGCTTTTGAAATCTAGGGCCACAGCTATAGCCTTATTTTTCTCATAACTCAATATCTGGCTTGAAATAGGTAAATATGTTTGCTAATTGAGTGGATGACAAATTGTGGGGAGAAAATTAAGATAAACATTGGATCTTAGTTTAACCCTCTTGTCAAAAAAGTCTCTCATATTTAATGTGCCAGTCTCATTTTCTCGAGGTAAACAGACTACAAGAAGTATTTTTTCATGATTTTTCATGTATTTAGAAGTATCCAATTTCTAGTATGTTTCTAAAATTCCAGTTAAGGTCATTCAATTTGCTTTTTGTTTTATCTTTTCATTGCCTTCCAGGGGTTATAATGAAAAGAAACTAAAAGACAATATTCAGTGTGAAATTTTTCAAGTTCTTTATGAAGAAGCATTAGCATCCTACAAGGAAGAAATAGTACATCAACTGCCCAGCAATAAACCAGAAGATCTAGAGGATAATATCAATCACATATTGAAGTGGGTTCATCAGTGGATCAAGGATCATAGCTCCTAACTTACAAGACTGGCCACTTTACAACCACTCTTGTTATATCCTTGCCATAATGAATAAATTGCCCAGTTAACAGTAAAACTTTTTTAGTAAGATTGTGCTGCAGGACTAGTAGATGGATAATCTAAAGGCTTATGTTTGGGTTTTCTCCCTGAGAAAGCAAAACATTCTCAAGTATAGTATATATAATATCATTAAAGATTTAGAGTAAAAACTGTCATCTTAACTGCTTCAGCTGCTAAAGAATAAATAAATCTGACCAAACGGTAGCTATCTTCTAAGCTGATAACAAAAGAAAATGAAGATGATCCCTTAAAATAAAATTTAAGACTAAGGATAAAACATCAGAGTGTTTCATTTTTATTTCTTAAATTAAAAAAACAAACACATAATTAGGTGGTAATACTTACACTCTATAAAAATCAAAAGGTACAAAAGAGTATCCTGAAAAGGTAGGTTGCCCTTCCACGCTGCCCCTCTTCTGCAGCCACCCAGATCCCCTCCCTTTAGGAAGTAATGTTGCTGGCTTCCTATGTCTCTTACCAAGAGATTTTATGCCTGAGAAGTGTGTTTGTGTACATCAGCTTCTTTACGCATGTGGTAGCATGCTGTTCTGTATTTTCTTTTTTTTCTCATTTATTTTGGAGAGTATATCATCTCAGAACATAGAGACCTCCCTATTCTTTTAAATTAAGGTAAAATTTGCCATTTAAAAGTACACAATTTTTTTGAAAAAGTACACAATTGACTGGCTTTTATTATATTCACAAGAATGTGCAACCATCACACATCAACTGTCACTAATTCCATATATAACATTTTTAGCACCGCACCCAAAAGAAGTCCCTAGCAGTCACTTCCCATTTTTCCCCTTGGAATCACTACTTTACTTTGTCTCTATGGATTTGCATATTCTGGGCATGTCATATAAATGGAATCATACAGTATGTGGTCTTTTGTGCCTGGCTTCTCTGACGTAGCACAATATTTCAAGTCATCCATGTTGTAGCCTATACCAGTACCTCATTCCTTTTTGTAATCAAATAATATTCCGCTGTATGTACCACATTTTTTTATGCATTCTGTCAGTTACACAATTGGGCTGTATCCATTCTGGGTATTATGAATTATGCTATGAACATTTGTGTACAGGTTTTTTTGTGGATATAGGTTTTCAGTTCTCTTGAGTATAAAGGGAAATTGCTGGGCGATACTGCAAATGAGTTCAACTTTTTGAGAATATACCAAACTTTCTGCAAAGTGGTTGCATTACTTTACATTCCCACCATCTATGTAATAGGCATCTAATTTCTCCACATCCTTGCCAATACGTGCTAATGTTTATCTAATAGCCATCCTGTGGATAAAACAGTCATATTTGATTTTGGTCCTCAGTGGTCTTCATTTTGGTTCATTTTGGGGTGGAGTGGGGGGATGGAGGGGCTGCTGGAGACGGAGATGCGAGCCCGTTGCTGAGATGGATCTCACAACCCTGACATCATGACCTGAGCTAAATTAAGGAGTCAGAGGCTTAACTGACTGAAACACCCATGCACCCTGGGCTTCTTTTCATATACCTATGAATCATTCCTACACCTTCTTTGGATCCTTAATCTTTTTTTTTTAAGTTTTATTTATTTAATCTCCACCCAGTATAGGGCTCAGGCTCAAGGATCCCGAGATTAAGAGTCCTGTGCTCTTCCAACTGTGCCAGCCAGGAGCCTCTGGATCCTTAATGTTTTTACCATTTGCACAGAAGTCCATTTAGGATGTGCTATGATTGGTTTAATCAGTCCCCTACTGCTGGACATTTAGATTGTTTCCAGCTTTTTACTATTACAATGTTGCCAAGAATAGTAAGAATAACATGTATATTACTATATGCCGAGAACTTTTTTTAAAACACATTTCAAAAGTGAACTCTCTCAATCCAGATGATAACATCAGAAGTAGGTACTATTATTATTTCTATTATAGGAGATAGATAGAAACAGGGCACAGAATCAAGTGACTCAGCCAAGATCACAGTTAGGAAGTATCAAGAGTCAGAATTCTCTCTTAGCAAGCTCTAACCCATTAAGTTAGGCTGCTTAATGTGTGTGGAACTTTGCACATGAGCAAGTTTATCTGTAAATTCCTGGATAAACTGTATGTATCCATAACATCTAGTAGATTCATTTTAATAACCATATATTGTCTTATTATATGTGTGCAAGACTCCACCCAAATAATAGGTGGGAAAGGTCTCCCAAGAGAAGTTCTTGATCTCCAATCATAACCTAGTATATGCATGGAAGATACACACACAAATGGACCCTTTAGACAAATCAGGTAGATTGTGGCAAGTGCCCTACTGGAAATTCTAACATAATGAGAGAACAAAAGAGGAAAACTCTTCCTACTATGAATATCAGAGGACAGAATATCAGAAAAGGATGAATATCAGAAAATGATGTAGGATGAAGGGCTCTGAAGAATGGGTACAGAGGTAGAGAAGAAAGATTACTCGGGCTAGGATAATATTACAAAGGTGCTATCCAGTATTACCTGGGGTCAAATCATATAAAATGAGGATAATTACTTCATAGGGTTATTGTAAGGATTAAATGGTGTTTGAACATACTAAGCACCATATATGTGTTTGTTACTATTTTTAGTAATACTAATGGCTGTTTTGAAAAGACAGTATTCTTTTCATTACTGGGATTCACTAAATTATAAAATGACTGCTAATTATCTTAACACTAAAATTGACTCATCATAAAGATTTTTCTTCAACAGAAGGGAAATCATAATCTAAAAGGAAGTCTAATATGGAGCTATACACCTTTTGGGAATTTTGTAAATGTACTTACTAATTTCAGTCCTAGGTTTTCATGTTAAACTAGCAACAATTCTTTAACATCTTACAGTTATTTGAAGAAGGTCTTAGGGACGCCTGTGTGGCATTAGTTAAGCATCTGCCTTCAGCTCTGGTCATGATCCCAGGATCCTGGGATCAGTCCTGTGTCGGGCTCCTTGCTCAGCAGGTAGCCTCCCTTCTCTCTCTG
The DNA here is from genome assembly GCA_028646535.1 of Procyon lotor. Taxonomy (NCBI): domain Eukaryota; kingdom Metazoa; phylum Chordata; class Mammalia; order Carnivora; family Procyonidae; genus Procyon; species Procyon lotor. Next base: position 87,069,020 of record CM053607.1, read on the forward strand.
TCTCTACCTCTCCCCCTGCTTGCTTGTGCACTCGCGCTCTCTCTCTCAAATAAATAAATAAATAAATAAAATAAATGTAATCTTTAAAAAAAAATGAAGACAGTCTTAGAAATAGCCCCATTTACTGTCTGGTTTTATTCAAACCTAATGTTAACTTTTTTTATTAAATAGACTAATTTAAAACAAACTTAAGGCGGTGGTGCCTGGGTGGCTCAGTCGGTTAAGCAGCTGCCTTTGGCTCAGGTCATGATCTCAGGGTCCTGGGATGGAGCCCCACATCCGGCTCCCTGCTCAACGAGAAGTCTGCTTCTGCCTTTCCCTCTCCCTCTGCCCCTTCCTTTCACTTGTACACTCTCGATTTCTCTCTCAGATAAACAAAATCTTAAAAAAAAAAACAAAACGAGATAAAAAGTGTACCAAATTTTTAATCATTTTATTTTCTATAAATGAGACTTCTTAATAAGATTTATTCGGTTCCTCATGAATGCTTAATAAGCTTAGATGTAAACATAACCATTGATTGTTTTCTTTTTGCCTGCCTCATTGGTATATATATTCTTGTGTGGACTTTGAAAAAGGGGTTTGGCCCCACATCATCTATATTTCTTCTTACCACTAATCCCTGGCCAACATTTAAATTTGTTGATTTTTACAAAAAGTGATAGGAGTCAAAACTGCTATCCTTTCCTATGGAGCAGGGAGAGTCCAAGATTAAAACAAACAAATGAAAAACAAAAAACCCCACAGCTTTTAGTAACTTTAACTGCTGTATATGTGAAAATATCATGAAAATTATTTATACATACCTAGGCTTTTATTTAAAATTTAGTTCCTTAACCCTTTTGATGACATAATCCCTCATATCAGACAGTCTGATATAAGCTATGAACACACTTCCTCCAAGGAAGACAGACAGATATATATTACTATAAAATATTTTTTATGTTTTTTAAGAGTCTACAAACCCCTGAAATGCATTCAGAAGTTTATTGTCTAAGAGGTTTATTTTTATAGAAGGAAGGATTCAAAGAATTAAAAGGTTAGTGAATAAAAAGCCAAATGGTCATTTGGTCATCCTGTAGGTCTTTACCAGTGCATTAAGCTAGAATATAAATAAAGCCATACTGAGCTGAAAGGAAAAAATACATTATTCTCATTTAATAAGATTATGTAGAAATTCCATAGAGAATCCACACAAAAGCTGATTCTAGAATTGATACAGAGACATGTAGGCAGTAGAGTAGCCGAACAACACTGAAACAGAAGAATAAAGAAAAAAAAACAACAACCCTACTGTACCTGATTTCAAGATTTGCTATTAAAGACTAAAGCAAGACCATGTGGGGTACTGAAAGGACGGACACAGATCAATGGAACAGAATAAGAGAGTCAAGAAAGAAACCCATGCCAAATTAGGCAATTTTTGATGGAGGTGCAAAGAGCAAATCATTGGGGAAAATAATTTTTTAACAACTGATAGATATGCATATTAAAAAGTGAACCTCAGGGGCACCTGGGTGGCTCAGTCGTTAAGCGTCTGCCTTCGGCCCAGGTTAGATCCCAGGGGCCTGGGATCGAGCCCCGCGTCGGGCTCTCTGCTCTGCAGGAAGCCTGCTTCTCCCGCTACCATTCCCTCTGCTTGTGTTCCCTCTCTTGCTGTGTTTCTCTCTGTCAAATAAATAAAATCTTTAAAAAAAAAAAAAAAAAGTGAACCTCAGAGCAATTGCTGGCTCAGTCAGTGGAGCATGAGACTCTTACCTTGACCTTGTGAGTTCCAGCCCCACACTGGATGTAGAGATTACTTAAAAATAAACCTTAAGGGGGCACGTGGGCTGCTCAGTCGGTTAAGCATCTGCCTTTGTCTCAGGTTATGATCCTGGGGCCCTGGGCTAGACCCCTGCATCAAGCCCCACATCAGACTCCCAGATCAGTGGGGAGTTTTCTTCCCCCTCTCCTTCTGCCCCTTCCCCCTGCTTGTGATCTTCTTCCCTCCTTTCAAATAGAGTCCTAAAAATGAATTTTTTTAAAAAGTGTATCTCAAACTTAACCACATACCATATTAATGCAAAATGTTTCAGAGACCCAAATGTAAAACCTAAAATCTATAAAACTTCTAGATGAAAATGAAGTAGAAAATTTTAGTGCTCCTTGATTAGACAAAGATTTCTCTGATAGAACACAAAAAAAACAGAAGCCAAAGAAAAAAGGATCAATAAATTTGACTTCAACAAAATTTAAAGCTCTTCCTCTCTTCCAAAGACACTATTAAGGGACACTGGGCTGGCTCAGTTGGTAGGGCACACGACTCTTGATCTCAAGGTCATGAGTTCAAGCCGCACATGGGGTGTGGAGCCTACTTTAAAAAGAAAAAAAAAAAAAAAGACACTGTTAAAAAAAGCAGAAGCCAGGGGCGCCTGGGTGGCTCAGTCCTTAAGCGTCTGCCTTCGGCTCAGGTCATGATCCCAGGGTCCTGGGATCGAGCCCCGCATCAGGCTCCCTACTCGGCGGGAAGCCTGCTTCTCCCGCTACCATTCCCTCTGCTTGTGTTCCCTCTCTCACTGTGTTTCTCTTTGTCAAATAAATAAAATCTTTAAAAAAAAAAAAAAAAAGCAGAAGCCACTGATTGGGAGAAATGTAAAACAAATGGATGAAACAGATATGTCTTTAAAATCTACAAAGTATTCTCATAAAATATCAACAAAATTAGCAAACCTTTATCTAGATTGACCAAGAAAAAAAGAGAAGACTTAAATTACTACAATCAAGAATGAAAGAGGCAATATTACTACTGATTTAACAAATCAGATTATAAAGGAATACTATGAACAACTATATGCCAACAAAATAATTCAGATGAAATAGGAAAATTCCTAGAACTTCACAAGTATTGAAACTTACTCAAGAAGAAATACAAAATATGAATAGGCCCATAACAAGTAAAGAGAATGAATTAGTTGTTTTTTAATTTTCCCCATACAAAAGCCCAGGCCCAGATGGCTTCACTGGTGAATTTTATTAAATATTTCAATAAGAGTTAATATCAATTCTTCACAAACTCTTCCAATAAGTAGAAGACGAAGGTGTGAGGCCAGTATTACCCTGATACCCAACCAAACAATCACAAGCATAGAAAACTATAGAACAATACTTTTCATAAAAACAGATGCAAAAAATCCTCAATTAATATAATACATGTTGGACGCCTGGGTTGCTCAGTGGATTAAAGCCTCTGCCCTCAGCTCAGGTCATGATCCCTGCATCCTGGGATCGGGCTCCACACAGGGCTCTCTGCTCAGCAGGGAGCCTGCTTCCCCCTCTTTCTCTGCCTGCCTTTCTGCTTACTTGTGATCTCTCTCTGTCAAGTAAGAAAAAAAAAAAAAAAGGAAGAAAAAGAAAAAAATATTTAAAAAAGTTTAAAAATATATATATAAAATACATGTCAACAGAATAAAGGACAAAACAACATAATCACAAAAACAGATGCAGAAAAAGGATTTCCCAAAATCCAACATCCCTGAAACAAATATTACACTGTATGTTAATTGGAATTTAAATAAAAAACTTGGATAGAGGGGTGCCTGGGTGGCTCAGTGGGTTAAAGCCTCTGCCTTCGGCTCAGGTCATGATCTCAGGGTCTTGGGATCGAGTCCTGCGTCGGGCTCCCTGTTCAGTGGAGAGCCTGCTTCTCCCTCTCTGCCTGCCTCTCTGCCTACCTGTGATCTCTCTCTCTCTCTGTCAAATGAATAAATAAGGTCTTTAAAAAAAAAAAAACCTCTAATCATTTGCTTTACCACCAAAAGAAAAAAATTAATAATTAAAAAAATTAAAAACCAAAAAACTTGGATAGAAAAAAATCCAACATCCTTTTTTTTTTTTTGAGATTTTATTTATTTGACACAGAGAGAGAGAGAGATCATAAGTAGGCAGAGAGGCAGGCAGAGAGAGAGGAGGGGGAAGCAGGCTCCCCGCTGAGCAGAGAGCCTGATGTGGGGCTTGATCCCAGGACCGAGATCATGACCTGAGCCGAAGGCAGAGGCTTTAACCCACTGAGCCACCCAGGCGCCCCCAACATCCTTTCTTGATATAACTGAATAGAAGGGAAGTTCTTCAACTTGATGAAAGGAATCTATGAAAAATCTACAGCTAACATCCTACTAAATGGTGAAAGACTTGAAAAGAGGCACAACATCATTAGTCATTAGAGAAATGCAAATTAAAACCACCATGAGATAGGACTTCACAACCACTAAGATAGCTACTATTAAAAACAAACAAAGAAACCCCAGAAAATAACAAGTGTTGGTAAGGATGTAAAGAAGTTGGAACCCTCACGTAGAGCTAGTGTCAATGTAAAATGGTGCAACTGCCTTCAAAAACCTTTTGCCTTTCCTCAAAATGTTAATGAGAAAGTATTTATGGCCCAGCAATTCCACTCCTAGGAATATACCCAGGAGAAATAAAAACACATATCCGTCCACACTTATTGATGAATGTTCACAGCAGCATGATTCATAATAGCCCCAAATTGGAAAAAACCAATGTCCATGTCCATCAACAGATGAATGGGTAAATAAAGTGATACACCCATAAAACTGAATTATTATTTGGCCATAAAAACAATGAAGTACTGATACATGCTACAGTTTCAAGGTATACCTTGAAAACAATAGTGAAAAACACCAGTCACAAGACTGTATATTGTATGATTCCATTTATAGGAAACGTCCAGAATTAGCAAATATTTAGAAACAGACAGTAGAGTAGTGGTTTTTCCAGGGTTGAGGCAGTTGAAGAAAAACGACAAGTGATTACTAAATGGGTAAGAGGTTTCTTTCTGGAGTGATGAAAATATTCTAAAATTGGTTGTGCTGGGGTGCCTGGGTGGCTGTCAGTTAAGCATCTGACTTCAGCTCGGGTCATGATCTCAGGGTTATAAGACTGAGCCCCCAGACAGGCTTTTTGCTCAGCAGGGAGTCTGCTTGTCCCTCCCCACTCTCCCTTTCTCCTGCTGGAGCTCTCTAATAAATAAAATCATTCATAGATAGATAGATAGATAGATAGATAGATAGATAGATAGATAGATGATAGATAGGGATGCCATAGTGGCTCAGTCAGTTAAATATCTGCCTTTGGCTCAGGTCATGGTCCCAGAGTCTTGGGATGGAAAGCCACTGGCTTCTTGCTCAGTGGGAAGCCTGATTCTCCCTCTGCCTGCTGCTCCCCCGCTTGTGCCCTCTCTGACAAACAAATAAACAAAATCTTTAAAAACATAAAAATTTTAAAAATTGGTTGTGTTACACAACAACTAAAAATCTTTGAGTTGTATACTTTAAATTGTATGCTATGTGGCTAAGAGCTAAATAAAGCTGTTAAATAATACACATCAGATTTGAAATGTACTCAAACTGGTAAAAACAAGGTTTTTGGTTTTTTTTTAAGATTTTATCTATTTATTTGACAGAGATCACAAGTAGGCAGAGAGGCAGGTAGAGAGAGAGGGTGGAAGCAGGCTCCCTGCTGAGGAGAGAGCCCAACTCGGGGCTCGATCCCATGCAAGGACCCTGAGATCATGACCCCATCCGAAAGCAGAGGCTCTAACCCACTGAACCACCCAAGCGCCCCAGTAAATACAAGTTTTTGAAGACATTCAACATACCTTTGTTATGTAATAGTTTAGCAGCATTGCACATAGTGATAAAAATCAACTTTAGACTCATGTGCTATTTATTTATTTTAAAGATTTTTTTATTTATTTGACAGAGAGAGAGTGAGCACAAACAGGGGGATTGGGAGGAGAAGCAGGCTCCCCACTGGGCAGGGAGCCCAAGGTGGGGCTTGATCTCAGGACCCTGGGCCCATGATCTGCGCTGATGGAAAACACAACTGAATCACCCAGGCTCCAGGACTCATGCCTTTATTAAATAAAAATTTTATATGCATGCATTCAAGCTCTGCTTTCTGGAGAAGTGTGACAAATAAAACAGGGTTAAAGTTTTTCTAGGGGTAAAGTTTTGAAATATTTTTAGGGTAAAGAGGCTAATTTATGTATTTATTTATTTATTTATTTTAAAAGATTTTATTTATTTATTTGACAAAGATATCACAAGTAGACAGAGAGGCAGGCAGAGAGAGAGGGAAGCAGGCTCTCCACGGAGCAGAGAGCCCAATGTGGGGCTCAATCTCAGGACCCTGAGATCATGACCTAAGCCAAAGGCAGAGGCTTTAACCCACTGAGCCACCCAGGCACCCCAAGAAGGCTATTTTAAATAGGTCAAAGTTTTTAAAAAAGCTATTTTTGGTTTGCAAAGCTACTGAATATGCTAGAGAGTAGGCAAACTGACTTTAAAGTTATAAATATATTAATCTCTTAAAATAATCTTAAGTCCCCCAATCATCTAACATGCATACAGCATTGATTTTGTGGTCTGTTTTGTTTTGTTTACATCTTATTAATTTATTTGACAGAGAGAGCGAGCGAGCACAAGCAGGGGGACCGGCAGGCACTGGGATCATGACCTGAGCCGAATTCAGGTGCTCAACCGCTCAACCGACTGAGCCACCCAGGAGCCCAGCACTGATCTTGTTTTATAATTGATCTTTTTCTACCTCTGGTTTTCCATATGTGTAGGTTATGCTTCCTTGGGGAAGTGGGTGGTTAAGGGAAATGTGGAGTGGATCTGGAGAAGAGGAAGAATCAAAGAGATCTGTTATTGTGAAGAAAAGGTTCATTAGCTTGTTCTTAATCCAAAGTAATCTTTAAATCCTGCCAAGTTTCTGGACCACTATGAAGTCCCTTCAGTTACTTCAAGGACGTCAGATATCAGGAAATACTATCAAAATCACTTCACCCAGGTAATGAAGCTACTGACTTGCGTTCTGGTGGGGTCGGTGGGCGGGGGAAACACCTAGGGCCCCTCTACAGAAATCCACGGCAATCACTCCCAGCAGAGGCTCTCTAAGGTCCCTCTTGTTCCTTCCCACTGCCACGCCTTTGCCCCAGCGGTCCGTCTGGCCTGCAAAGCCCTCCTCATTTCTCAGCACCGACAGCCCGCCCTCCCGGTCCACCCGCACCGCTGAACCTCCGCTCGACTCCAGCTTCCTCCTGAGGAACCCCTGGACACTTCGTGTTTCAACCACCTCAGTTTTACCTTTATTGACGCATACCCCGTCTTGTTCTGTTCCTAAGTCTCGCACTCACTGCCATTTCTAACTCGGTCACTCGTAGTGGGCAAACCTTGGGACCCGCAGCAGGACAGAGCGCGGGCGGGGTCTGGCTGCCCGCGGAAGCGCCCCAGACGGCGCCGGGGGCCAGGGCGGCCCCGCCCCTGCTTCCGGTCCGGGCGGAGCGCGCGGTCACGTGGCTGGAGGGCGGCGGCGCGCACGGCAGAGCCGCTCGGCGCCAGGTGAGCGCGCTGGGTGGGGCGCGAGGGCGGCGGGGGTCCTGCGGGCCGGGTAGGAGTCCGGGATCGCGTCCCCGCGACGCACGCTTCGGAGGCGCGGGCCGGGCCCGGCTGGTGGGGACGGACAGTGGGGTGGACCTCGGACCCGGGCCGCGCGGATTCGTGGAAACTCGGCAGGTTGTGGACAAGCCGGCACACCGGCTGCTTTTCCCCTAAATGCTAGTTTAATGGCCTTTTTTCACGTTGAAAAAAATGAGGAATAGATTTGAAAGATTGTTTCTGCCGTTTCCCTCTCCTCCTTTTATTTTATTTTTCCTATTAGTCTTAAAACTACGGCGCATTAAATGCAGTGTAGTGTCCTGCAACAGAGAAAGGACATCTGTAGAACAACTGAGGAAACCCTAATAAAATTTGGGGTTTAGTTAATGGCATGTATCAATATTAACTTCTTAGTTTTCATCATTGTACCCTAATATTAACAGAGGAGTCTCAGCCAAGGGTATACAGTACCTCTCTGCACTGTCTTTGCAACGTAATGTAAATCTCAAGTTATTTTCACAAAAAGTTGAAAAAATGCCAGAGCGGGATGTAGCAGGCCATTGTTCACCAGGGAGGGCCCACGGTAGTTCCTCTTTGCCGAGCCTGACAGGAATTAGTTGTCTGTTTGACCAACCTGTTTGCTAGGGCAAGAGTGGTCAGGCTAGTGGGTGTGGACGCTTCTAGTCCACGTTTTCTGGGCAGGAGTCTTTTTTCTTTCAGTTCCGTCTATCATGTGTTTGGATACTCCTTGCAAAAGGGGCATGTGCAATAAAAATGTCAGGAAGGACTATTAAAAAGGTACAGAGATGCCTGGCTGCCTCAGTCAGAAAAGCATGTGACTCTGCATCTTGGGGTCGGGAGTTTGAGCCCCAGGTGAGGTGTAGAGATTACTTAAAAACTTAAAAAAAAAACAAAAAACTTTATTTTTTAAAAGGCATGCCTGGATGGCTCAGTCTGCTAAGCATCTGACTCCTGGTTTCTGTTCAGGTCATGATGTCGCGGATCATGAGATCGAGCACTGTGTTGGGCTCCATGCTCAGCAGGCGTCTGCTGGAAGATTTTCTCCTTCTGCCCCTCCTCCCATTCTCTCTCTCTAAATAAATCTTTAAAAAATAAAAAGGTACAATACAAAGCTAGGAAGCTCAGAGGTAAGAGAAATCACATCTGGCTCAGGAGTGTCAGGAAGGCTACTGGAAGGAGTGGCCGTCAGCAGAGGGGCTTAGAAGAGAGCCTTCCTGTGGTGAAGAGCACCAGCAGAGGCCTGAAGGTGACTGCACAGAGGCGGCCTGGGTGCATGTGCAAGCAGCCGGTGTGCCGGCTTGTCCACAACCTGCCGAGTTTCCACGACTGCACATGCAGTTGAGAAGTGAAGCACAGAGCCTGTCCAGGGTGCAGTGGCAGGTAAAATGGGAAGTAAAAACTGGAGTCTCACTGTAGATAACAGGGTGACACTTACTTTAATTATATATGCCATGGAAGCCATGGAACGTCTTAAGTGAGAGAGGGTCATCACTAGATCTGTGCTTGGAGCGGCAGTGTATAGGATGGCTTGGCGTAGAACAACTAGGGAACTATTGGTTTAGCCCAGGAGAGGAAATAAATTCACCAAGGGCTACAAAGTTAATATCCAAAGAAGGATATGGTTTGGGGAGATTTTACGGGCCTAGAGGACTTGATAACTGAAGGGATCAAGGAAAAGAGAACTACCAAAGTTTTGGATCTGGGTGTTTTGGAGCATGAATGATATGTATGCGGAAATAGAGGACTCAGAATGAGATCTAGGGTGGGGTGGGAGGGCACGGACTTCTTTTTGGAACAGCTGTCTTTGAATTGGGGCAGGACATCCAGCTGGAAATATGTGTCTAATTGTGTATAACAGTGGAAGCCGAACGTACCCAGCAGGGACAGAAAGAGGAAAAAGAGGGGCGCCTGGGTGGCTCAGTCATTAAGCATCTGCCTTCGGCTCAGGTCATGTTCCCAGAGTCCTGTGTTCGAGCCCCGCATCGGGCTCCTTGCTCGGCAGGAAGCCTGCTTCTCCCGCTACCATTCCCTCTGCTTGTGTTCCTTCTCTCGCTGTGTTTCTCTCTGTCAAATAAATAAAATCTTTAAAAAAAAAAAAAAAAAAGAAAGAGGAAAAGGAGCCTGAGCAGGCAGACGTGATGCAGGCAGTCATTCCTGTGGGGTCAAGGGGCTAAGAGCAACTGGGGGCCTGTGTGTGGCAGATGGGTAGTGTCGCAGCTTCTGCACAGGTGGGAGAGGCTGAGGGGCAAGCTTAGATCTTGGATTTAGCACTTAGGAAGTCGGTGATCACTTTTCAGAGAGTTGTTTGAATGCAGATGTAGGAAGATTGCTCATTGCCATCTATTCATCCTATGGCCTTTCCCAAGTGACCAGAATACTGGACCAGGAGCCAGAGATACGGCTTCTAGTCTGGTTCTGCCACTACTCGTATAATTTTGGGGAAGTCATGTATAGCTTGTACCAGCATGGAAAAATAAAACTGGAAGAACCCTTTTATTCTTAGCAATACTTAATAGTCCGTAGAACTAGTATTCCACAGGGCATACTTTGGGAAATGCTGATATGGAACCAGAATTTTAGAGCCTTAAAGAAACAAAAAATTGGGGCGCCCGGGTGGCTCAGTAGGTTAAAGCCTCTGCCTTCAGCTCAGGTCTTGGTCTCAGGGTCCTGGGATCAAGCCCCGCATTGGGCTCTCTGCTCAGCAGGGAAGCCTGCTTCCCTCTCTCTGCCTGCCTCTCTGCCTGCTTGTGATCTCTCTGTGTCATATAAATAAATAAAATCTTAAAAAAAAAAAAAAAGAACCAAAAAATCATTTTATCCAATCCTTCCATTTAACAAACTAATACTCAAATTCTGAATCAATGAACATTGATTTCAAATACATCGATGGTACCCTATGAAGTAGTTAAGCTTACACCCATTTTAGAGACTGGAAAACTCCAAAAATTTGAAGGACTTTCCCAAGATCACAGAGCAGCAAGTGGTAGAGTGAAATCTGAACTCAGACCTTCTCTGAGTCAGGGCCTTCTCTGTCACACACCCTGCTGCCTCCCTGGTTTTCAACACTGAATACTTTAAAACTGGCTGACCGGAGCATTAGTAACTTCAAATATTTTCCCTTAGCAGCCATGTGTTCTAAAAGTTGTTTAGTTTGACTGCATTACATATGAATATTTAGTATATAAAAAGTGGGAGAGTACACAGCCAGCAGTTCCCAAAGTTAGATTTTTAAAAACAGCGGAGTACTGGATCGTGGGAAAGTTCATTATGTTCACCTGTGAACAGCAAAAAGACAGAACCATGATACCTGAATTTATGTGGCACATTAAAAAATATTCTTGGCTAATCCCATGATTGCTTACTCTTTCCTCTTGCTACTTTTCCCCTTTGTGTTGACCAATTCGATTTTCTCCACGGCTGGCTGCCTAGTCCTGATCACACCCTCCTTAACAGAGGTTCGAGATTGCATTGACAGGCAGGAATTTGCGATAGAGGTAAAACATGGCTATTAAAACAAAGTTTTTAATAGTGGAAGAATAAGAGAAACGTCTCACTAAAAAAAATGCATGACTTAGATTTAATTATTTTTTAAAGTCCTGGTAAGCAATTATTTAAACAGCAGGATATTTAGAAAATATGTCAGATGTATTTATTTCTTTAATGAGTCTTGAGAAAAGGATGAGATGTTTCTAAACAACTACATCACAACAGTGGTTTTGCAATGACTGGTGGTGAAAGTCCTTCTCAGCTGTACTCCATGCAAGAGGAACAAGGCTGAGCAGTTAAGGTGCTCTCCAGCCCCCAGGTAGGTGCCTCCAGTGGTCGGCGGTCTCCCCAAAGGGAGGGCTCAGTGGTGGGTACTGTAAGGCATTTTTTTTTTTAAGATTTTATTTATTTGACAGAGAGAGACACAGTGAGAGAGGGAACACAAGTAGGGGGAGTGGGAGAGGGAGAAGCAGGCTCCCCGTGAAGCAGAGAGCCTGATGTAGGGCTCGATCCCATCACCCTGGAATCATGACCTGAGCTAAAGGCAGATGCTTGATGACTGAGCCACCCAGGTGCCCCTGTAAAGCATTTTTATCTGGAATGTTTTGCTCTGGGAAGAAGGGCAGGCCCTTAGTTCCACAGTATGCAGAGTGGAGCCGTGCTGAGATGACTGTTTTCCTGCCGATCAGGACAATATTTCAATGCATTTATTTCTTCCTTCATTCACTTATTTGAGAAGTGTTTTTTTTTTTTTTTAAGATTTTCTTTATTTGGCAGAGAGAAACACAGCTAGAGAGGGAACACAAGCAGAGGGAGTGGTAGCGGGAGAAGCAGGCTTCCTGCGGAGCAAGGAGCCCGATGCGGGGCTCGATCCCAGGACCCCGGGATCATGACCTGAGCTGAAGGCAGACGCTCAATGACTGAGCCACCCAGGCGCCCGAGAAGTATTTTTATTTTAAGGATTTTATTTATTTATTTGACAGAGAGAAAGATCACAAGTAGGCAGAGAGAGAGGGAAGAAGGCTCCCCACCGAGCAGAAAGCCCGATGCGGGGCTCGATCCCAGGACCCTGAGATCATGACCCAAGCCAAAGGCAGGCTTTAACCCACTGAGCCACCCAGGCGCCCCTTAAGAAGTATTTCTTGAGTACCGATTCTGTCCCAGACACTGTCTTAGGCATTGGGAATGCAGTGATGAGCCAAACAGACAAAATCTTCTCTTCTTACAGAGCTTACTTTCCACTTAGGGCCATCTGGAGCAGGTCTGGGCTTTAGCAGAGGAAAAGTTTTTGGTTATCCTACCTTTTGAGAGGCATCATAGCAAGGCAGAACCAACTCCTACTTTCCTAGGTCCCCACTTTTATACTGCCTTCCCCTTTTCAGTGGTGTGATTGGAAAAATGAGTAAAATAGGGAGGGCTATGTTAGAAGGCCCTAAGTGCTAAGGGGCAAAAATAAAGCAGGGAAGTGGGAGGGGGAGGAGTTTGCGATTTCAGACCCTTTGTCGGGTCGGTCACAGTCACAGAGGAGGTGCCACTGAAGGAAAGATGCTGAGGAAGTGGAGAACCAGTTGAGCCACTGCCTGGGGAAGAGAATCCCAGGTGAACTGTGTCTTCATAGAAACAGAAGATGAACCAAGTAGAGCTAGAGGAGAGGCTCTAACCAAGAATGCCGAGCCCCTGAAGGGCAGGAAAGACCATGAAGGGACAGAGGCAGGTGGTCTCCATAGTCACTGCAAGTCCATTTTCGGAGACTTCCTGAATTCTCTGTAGCTCTTAGGCTTTGTGAAAACCATACTCTTTCTTCTCTTTCCTTGGCAAACGCTGATCTGCTTTATCCTGACCAGGAGATTAGATTCAGTAAAAAAAAAAAGGTTTTCCTGCTTCCTTATAATTCCCTCCAATCTTTGAAATAAGAGGTTGGATCTCTGCCTACCTAAAAGGTCCTTAAATGTTAAATAACTTGAATCGGCTTGCAAGGGCTGTTTTCCTGCTGATGTCTCGCTGGGATAGTCACGTCCGTATAATGGAGAAAGAAACTTTCTCCCCCCTAAGACCCAACTCTATTATACTGATGGTTTTTAATCACAGATAACCTGCTTTCCTGATGTTGAATACGGCACCTGGCTGATGAGCAGGGTGGTGAGGCTGCCAAGCGAGGCAGAGGTGCAGACCTGGGAAACCGAGGACGATGACATGGCAGAAGGTGACTTAGGGTATGGCCTCGGAAGAAGGCCCGGCGGTATTTATGAAGTCCAAGTTTCACACCTATCGACATCAAGAAAAAGATCTGATGGCAAGAACTTTAGTCTGCCCTCATTTCCAGGCAAGGGGGAAGAAAGAAGTGGTGGCATTTTCCGGTATTCCAGGCATAAGAGCTTCCAAGAGGAGGAGTCCAGAACTTCCCACTACGGACGACAGAGTAGCAGCGGTAAGAGTGCCTAGTGCCCTCTCCTTTCTCCTCCTCTCCAATGAATTTCATCAGTGCTTTAACTCTTCCAACACCAGACAATAGGTCACTGTAGTGGATTTTGGAAGTTCATCTTTATTCGCCTCTTGGGATTGGTGATAGGACAAAAGTAACCCATGTTTCTATTTTCAAGTATTGTACAAATGGTGGAATAGTGAGTCTGCTTTAATACAGATACGTTAGTGATATCAGTGATTACCTACCTTGCTTTTGTGTGTGTGGGATTTAGTGGTATGCTTCATCCTTTTTTTTTTTTTTTTTTTTTTTAAATTCAAGTATTTATTGGGTACCTCTTGGGTGCCAGTGCCAGCAGCTATTCTAGGCTCCGGGGACATTAATGAACAAAATAGTCTCCATGTCATGCAGCTCACATTCTAGTAGAGGAGAGAAACAATTAATCTACCAGTCCACAGCTGTGTAACTTCAGGCAGTAGAAAGTGCAGGGACAGTGAGTATTTGGAAGGGTTGGCGTATGCTCTTTCAGGCAAGGGTCAGGGGTTACCCATCTAAGGAGGTAGCTTTCGAGCACCAGAATGAAACGGTGTCCAAGCCTGGTACTTATCTGGGGAAGGTGTGTTCCAGGCAAAATATGTATGTTTCTGGTTATTTAAGGAATGTCATGAAATCCTCCCACTAAAAATTAATATTTTTTAAAAGCAACCTCTACACTCAGCATTGGGTAGTGCAACCCGGAGATCAACAGTTGCCCAATCCACCGACTGAGCCAGCCAGGTGGCTCTCAAAAGATTAATTGTAATTTATCCGAACAAAAAATAAATTATGCCATATATTAAGGAAAAAATAAAATTCAGAATCACATCGTGATAGAATATTACAACTCCAGAATGGTTGGGAACCCAGGGGTGACTCCATGCCTGCCTAGTGGCACAGCTTTCATCTGGCCGAATCTTCTATAATCCATGTGGTAAAACTTCCCCCACCCAAGTGGAACAAATACAAATTAAAACATTAGAATAATTTAAGAAACACAGTTTCTGGATTTATAGAAAACAGGTTGCAACTGAGGATCTTAGCCCCCCATCTTTCAAAATACTTCTTGAAATTAGCATGGGATTGTTTATATATTTTTCTTTCAGCTCCTTATCATGCATAGAGGTTGGGTTCTGTTTTGCAAGCAAGATGTTGAAAACCGCACATGATGCTAAAATGTCTTTATAAGAACATGAGGAAACGACTGGGAAATAAACAAGATGTAAAAGTATGAGCTCCTGTCTTGTTGGGTTATGGACTTTAATCTCAAGTTAACCTGATCCTACATAAGGATATTGTATTGGTTTCTTATCGCTAATAGGTAATTTCCAAATTACCACAAATTTAATGCCTTAAGAAAACACTAATTTATTATCTTATAGTTCTTCAGGTCAGAAATCCAAAACAGGTTTTACTGGGCTAAAATTAAGATGTCAGCAGGGCTGTGTTCCTTCCGGAGACTCTAGGGGAGAATCCATTCCCGTGGCTTTTCCAGCTTCTAGAGACCACCTGCATTCCTTGGCCTGTGGCCAATTTCCTCCGTCTTCAAAGCCAGCAATGGCTGGTCAAGTCTTTTCTGTGCTCTTTCACCCTGACACTGACTTTTCTGCCTCCCTCTTTCATTTATAAGGACCCTTGTGAATACAGTGGAGCCACCTGGATAATCCAGGATAATCTTCTAGTCCTTAATTTAATTACACGGACAGAGTTCCTTCTGCCATGTATTCACAAGTTCTGGAGATTAAGATGTGGTCATCTTTAGGGCCGTTATTCTGCCCACGACAAGTATTACTACAATAATGAACTTGTCTTACTACAATTACTTACTTACTAACTTATTACTACAATGAACTTGTCATTGCCAACCCAATGTCACTTGTTTCTGCTTGGAGCCTTGGGCCATCAGAGTAAAAACAAGATTTAGTTTTTGCCTCGGATACTGTCATATTGAAAGTTAAGAACAGCAAAGAAGAAATTGTTTTGAGAAATTTTTAATGTCCCTCAAAATACTCTTTCTAAAAAATCTTTTCTTCCTTTTACTTCTTCTTAATCTTCTTGCTTGTGATTTACCACTTTCATGTTTTTCTATTGCCAGTGAGACCACAATGAAAATGAAGCTCCTGGGAAGCCCAGTTTAATGTCTCAATTGATCACAATAAGGAGAGAATAATTGAAGTTACAGGAGACTTCTAGTCATTCTCCTTGGAAAGAAATTAAATTCAGGTTATTTCTTAGATATTCATATCACTACATTGATCAAACTTAAGCAAAACACCAAAATTTATTCACTCACCAGCATTCATGCTTTTAAATACTGTTTTGCATGTAGTAATTAACCAATTCATTAACAACAGTTGTCTTAGTCTATTTTTAGAGAGTATTTTTATTCAAAAGTATGTATCTTTTCATTTGTGCAATGTTTTAAGCTACCTTTTTTTTTTTTTTTTAAAGATTTTACTTATTTATTTGACACAGAGAGACAGAGAGAGAGTGAGAGCACAAGCAGGCAGAGAGGCAGACAGAGGGAAAGGGAGAAGCAAGCTCCCTGCCAAGCAAGGAACCTGATGTGGGGCTCCATCCCCAGACCCTGGGATCCTGACCTGAGCCAAAGATAGCCGCTCAATTGACTGAGCCACCCAGGTGCCCCTTAATTAAGCTACCTATTTTTATCGTTATTTGGTTTATTACAATTCTTTCATCTTGACAAAAAGTTGTATTGATATTTTGTAAACAGATATCCTGTATTTAACTAGTTAAAGTATTCATTGGGGCGCCTGGGTGGCTTAGTTGTTAAGCGTCTGCCTTTGGGTCGGGTCATGATCCCAGGGTCCTCGGATCAGGGCTCGCTCCCTGCTCAGCCGGAGCCTGCCTCTCCCCCTCTTGTGATCCCCCAAATAAATAAAATCTTTAAAAAAATCAAAAACATAAAAAAAATTTTTTTAAGTATTTGTTTTGGTTTTTTTTCCTAATAGATTCTAATTCAGAATTGTCAAATGTGGAATTAAAGCAACGTCTTCAGGATACTTTAGAGGTAAGTACTCTGGCTAATATAAAAATTCTCATGTGACCAAAAACAAAAAGCCGACTGATATTTTAAGTAATACTAAAAGTGTTTGAAAGACAGTGCTGGCTTTCCAGATATTCTCAGTGAGCCACAGTGTGAAGCTTGCAACTTTCAACTGGCCTCCTCTGTATCTTACCTTCCTGATCTCACAAGAAAGCTATTCACATAAAGACACCCTCCAGCTTGTCTCCCCCACCCTCCCAATTTTTCACAACTTCTCTAATCTGCTCCTGGAGACAGAGTTACAAACTTCCCTCCATATGTCTTCTCTGTGTGTGTGCTTGACATAAACTGACTTCATTTAACCTCTTGGAAGTCAGAAGACCAGCAGGTTTCCCAGGCTCTCTGAGTTCAGCCTGCTGGGAGTAGGAGTATTTCTGCAGGGTCCCTATCTTTTGAGAAACAGGAAGCCCATGTAATGTGTATTTCTCACTCTTCTGGTGAAAGCTACCAAGCTACCACACTCATTTTCTAGGGCTGCTGTAGCAAAGCACCACAAACAGGTGGCTTTTAAAGCTACAGAGGTGTATTCTCTCTCAGTTCTGGAGGCTAGAAATCTGAATCAAGATGTCAGTTGGCCATATTCCTTCTGGACGGTCTAGAGGAGAATCCTTCTTTGCCTCTTCCTCGCTTCTGGTGGTTGCCCCTAACAGTCTCAGCCTTCCTTGGCTTATAGCTGTGTCACTCCAGTCTTTGCCTCTGTTGTTACATGGCCTTCTCCCCTTTGTGTCTGTGCCCAAACTTCCCTTGTCTTAGGACAGCAGTCATTGGATTGAGGCCTGCCCTAATCCAGTATGACCTCATCTTAATCTGATTGTATCTGCTATGACCCTCTCTCCAAGAAGGTCATATTCTTAGTACCAGGAGTTAGGATTTGGACATACCTTTACTTGGTGGGAAGGACATAATTCAAATGATGATAGGAACTGTAGCTCTGTGGATGATCACATGCTTATTTTAAGGGCTCTAAAGATTACTTTCAGATTAGTCATTTGCTGTGTGGTCTAAAACGGTAAAGGCGAAAGATCTGGGCTTTTAGTTACAACAGGTACCTGATGGCGAGAGTTCAGTCTAAAGCCTGCCTGGGCCACTTAGAAAGCCTGGAGGAATTTCCAACCTCTTTTGTAAGGTTAGAGTACTTTGATTCAGAGTGCTGAGTGTCAGAGTGTCGAGCTTACGTGTAAACTATCCAAACTGATCATTTTGGGGGTTGCATATCTTAGAGATATGTAGACTAATTTTACTTCTCCCCTCAGGAGGTAGAACTTTTAAAAACTGAACTTGAAGCATGTCAAAGACAACTTGAAGGTAAAGAGGAAGCATTGAAAATTCTTCAAAGCATGGTAAGTTATTTTTTCATTTTGGTCACTTAACACATTCCAACCATAGGTAGTATGGTTTTATCTTTTAAAATAAAAGCACCAAAAATAAAATAAAATAAAATAAAATAAAAGCATCAGTGCTTAATACAGATTTGTTTTTGTTTTTTTTTTGTGGTGTTTTGTTTTGTTTTGTTTTAAGTGGAGATTTTTTTTTTTTTTTGAAGTGGAGATTTTTAAAACAGTTTTATTTACTGAGGTAAAATTTATATGCCATGGATTTCACTTGTTTTCCGTATACAATTTATTTTTGCTGACCTTAGACTTGCATAACCATCACCATGATCTAATTTTAGAATATTTCCATTATTCCCCAAAAGGAAGCTCTAAGCCACTAGCAGTTATCCCCCATTCCCATCCCCACCCCAGACAACCACTCATCATCTCCTTACTGTCTTTTGGCTTCGTCTTTTCTTTTTCACGTAAATGGAATGCTAGAATATATGTCTGGATTCCATGGATTAACACGTTTTTGAGGCTCATGCATGGTGTGGCATATGTCAGTACTTTCTTCCTTTTTATCGCCTAATATTCTATTGTATGGATATGCCATACTTTATCTATTTACCATGTGATGGGCACTTACACTGTTTCCTCTTTTGGGCTCTTATGAATAACGCTGCTTTATTTGTACATGTACCAGTCTTTGTGTGGAAAGTTCATTCATTCATTCTCATATGTATCAGGAGAGTCAAACCAAGATCTTTTGACATGTGAACTATAAAATTCTCCATAAAAGGTGGTCTCTCTGGAAATCCTCTGGTGTTTTGTTATCTTAAAATAAAAATGTGAACCTTGCTGTGCATAAAGGAGTAATGAGAAATTTAATTTATACTGATAGGATTCTTATTCTTCTTAGGCAATACTTGGCAAAGCCACAAGTCACACCCAAATGATGCTTCAAAAAACTATGGAACAAAAGAGATCCTTGGAGAAGGTATTTGCCACTTTTAGTATAGACTTGTTTAGTCCACTAAGCTTTCAAATAGAATTTCCTTTAAAAATCACCATACCAATGGCTATGTCATTTGTGCTTACCCTCTTTTAGTTGTGCTTCTATTTTATACGGTCCCTTCCCTTTTGAAGCTTACAATCCAAAACATATTGTTATACGGGCAAAGAATTAAGATTTCTTTTATTTCCTCATTTTAAGGTAGTAGGAGGCTTGCCAAGTTGACACTTTCTGTTTTTCTTCTTTTTCCTTTTTTTCTTTCTCTGCTTGCCTGGCAGAGCCTGCGATTTTCTGACCATCTCATGGTCACTAAAACAGTAGTTGGGAATCATCTTGGAAGGTCTTGTTCCTGTGCCTGTTCCAAGCCTCCTTTGATGGCAGCGTCCTGGGCTCAAACTCCCAAGCACGTGTTTTGCTTGTGGGTCTGTATGGGTTTGGGGGTGTGGGCAAGGAGGAACGTAGGTTCTGAGGAGCAAACTTTGAAGCTGTTTCTTATAGTAAATAAGGTTTTCTTGAGTGCTAAAAAGGCATGTTTTAGGTGTTTACAAATGTCACAGACTCTTTTTGAACAATAATTAGTTTCTCTTTAACCTGTTCCTTTTAAGTAATTAACGACTTATTTCAGCTATTCAAAATGTAATGAAGTGATTTACTTGTAGTAATTTTCCATGAAAAGTGCTATTTTCTTTCTGTAGGAAATAAATGCCTTGCAATGGGAAATAGAATTTGATCAGAATAGATATAAAAACATAGAGGAATCATGGACCCAAAAATATGACAGGTTTGTATATTCTTATTCTATAGTTTTTCATTGGAAATCTTTAAACTGTGTATAATTTATTTATTTGCTATTTTTAATATTAATTTGAGTAATCTCTACTCCCAACATGGGGCTTGAACTCATGACCCTGAGATCAAGAGTCACATGCTCTTCCATTATGTCTCTTTCTTTGTAGTTAAATATATATATAGATATCCGAGCCATTTAAGAGTGAGTTGCATATAGGGGCACCTGGGTGGCTCAGTGGGTTAAAGCATCTGCCTTCGGCTCAGGTCATGATCTCAGGGTCCTGGGATCAAGCCCCACATCGGGCTCTCTGCTCAGCAGGGAGGCTGCTTCCCTCTCTCTCTGCCTGCCTCTCTGCCTACTTGTGATCTGTCAAATAAATAAAATCTTTAAAAAAAGAGTAAGTTGCATATAAGGCCTCATGACTCTAAATATTTCACTCTGTGTTTATAAAAAGGGACTTTTATAACCATAGTAAAATTATCAAAATTAAGATATTAACCTAATACTCTTTTATTTAGATTTGATAATTATGCTAGTAAATATTTGACTCTTAGTTTCGGCTCAGGTCATGATCTCAGGGTCATGAGATCGAGCCCTGTGTCCAGCTCTGTGCTCAGTGAAGAGTCTGCTTAAGACTCTCCGTTGGGGGGCACCTGAGTGGCTCAGGCGTTAAGCGTCTGCTTTCGGCTCCCGTCATAATCCCAGGATCCTGGGATGGAGCTCCGCATCGGGCTCCCTGCTCGGTGGGAAGCCTGCTTCTCCCGCTACCATTCCCTCTGCTTGTGTTCCCTCTCTCGCTGTGTTTCTCTCTGTCAAATAAATAAAATCTTTAAAAAAAAAAAAAAAGACTC
>CM053607.1:87089559-87100878 GCA_028646535.1 Procyon lotor
ACCCCTGTGCTTGCTTGCATTCTTTCAAATGCATGAATCTCAAAAAAATTAAAACTTGTTTACTTTTTTCTCTTCAGTATGGTTACACTGTTCATTTAAGTTCATTTGTTTATATTTTTATTCTTGGGTTTTTTCCACCACCCTTGTTGATTTTTATTCAGCTTGTTTATTTTTGACTTTGTAAAACATTGACATGCTTCCCAAAGTCAGCCCTATTCTGAGAGGTACACTCAGAAATGTCATTCTCCCCTCATGCCTACCCCATTCCCAGCCTCCTGCCATCCTTCCTTTTCCTCACCATCTGTAGATAACCGGTCTATTTCTGATTTATCCTTCCTGTGTTTCCTTTTGCACAAATGGCCATATGTCTGTTCTCTTATTTCTCCTTCTTTCTAACATCAAAGAATAGCTGATAGTCTTTTGAACTGTTGGTTTTTTTTGTTGTTGTTGTTGTTTTTTAAGATTTTATTTGACAGAAAGATTGCAAATAGGCAGAGAGGCAGGCAGAGAGAGGGGGAAGCAGGCTCCCTGCTGAGCAGAGTGCCTGATGCGGGCTCAGTCCCAGGACCCTGAGATCATGACCTGAGCCGAAGGCAGAAGCTTTAACCCACTGAGCCACCCAGGTGCCGGAGAGCTTTTCTGTTTAACAATGTATCCTGGAAACCACTCAGTTGTGTGGATGGGCCATAGTGTACTCAACCATTTTCCTACTAGATAGGCACTTAGATTGCTCCCAGTATTTTGCAATTATAAACTATGTATCTTTTTTTTTTTTTTTTTTAAGATTTTATTTATTTGACAGAGAGAAACGCAGTGAGAGAGGGAACACAAGCAGAGGGAATGGTAGCGGGAGAAGCAGGCCTCCTGCAGAGCAGAGAGCCCGACGCGGGGCTCGATCCCAGGCCCCTGGGATCTGACCTGGGCCGAAGGCAGCCGCTTAACGACTGAGCCACCCAGGTGCCCCTAAACTATGTATCTTTTTATGCAAGTTTCTGAAGGTGGCCTGAGGTGAATGTAAGCTTATAGGTAGTGTTTAAGATGATTAAAACCTTAGTAAGACAATTTTTCAGAAGGATGCCCTAAAGATATTTGTTTCTCCTTTATTTTTAAAATCTTACATATTTATTTAAGAGAGAGTGAGAGAGAGAGCAGATAAGCAGGGGCAAGGGTAGAGGGAGAAGCAGACTCCCTGCTTAGCAGGGGGCCTGAAGCAAGGCTCGATCCCAGGACTGAGAGATCATGACCTGAGCCAAAGGCACACGCTCAACCGACTGCCACCCAGGTGCCCCATTGTTGTTCTTTTTTTTAAGATTTATTTGAGGGGAGCCTGGGTGGCTCAGTGGGTTAAAGCCTCTGCCTTTGGCTCAGGTCATGATCTCGGGGTCCTGCTGGGATCAAGCCCCGCATTGGTCTCTCTGCTAAGCAGGGAGCCTGCCTCTCCCTCTCTCTCCGCCTGCCTCTCTGCCTACTTGTGATCTCTCTCTCTCTCTCTAATAAATAAAATATTTTTTTAAAAAAAGATTTTATTTATTTGAGAGAGAGACAGTGTGTATATGTGCTCAAGCAGGGGGAGGGGGAAGGATAGATGGAAAAGCAGACTCTCCACTAAGCGCAGAACCCAACTTGGGGCTCAATCCCAGGATCCTGAGATCATGACTTGAAGACATATGCTTACCTGACTGAGCCACCCAGGCACCCCTGATCCTCTATTTTTCATTTTATTTAATTAATTAAAGGGAGAGAGGGAGAGAGAATCTTAAGCAGACTCCATGCCCAGCATGGAACCTGACCTGGGGTTTGATCTCACAACCCCGAGGATCATAACCTGAGCTGAAAGTGTCGGACAGACACTTAATCCACTGAGCCCGACAGGGACCCCTGCTACTTTTTATTATTTTCTTTTTTATTTGGAGATACTTCTGATTCTTTCTCAGCTAAATATACAGAAGAATTAAGAGGACGTTCAAAATCTTACCACACTCTTAAATTATTTTTGTTTTTTGACTCATATACATTTAGACTGTTTTGAAATAAGAAAAATTTTATTTGGGTTTTGTGTTCTAATTATAAGATAAAAATATTCTTGTTCAACCATGAAGTGTTAATATTTTAGTTATATGGAAGGTGCTTTTTTCTAGGCTAAACTGTGAAAATGCAGTCCTCCAAGAAACTTTGAATGTAAAAACAGAAGAAATTAAAATGCTCAAGTCAGAAAATGCACGTAAGTGAAGAGTGGTAGTTTTGATGATTCTTTAAAAATATTATGTTAGAATATCATTTTTAAATAGAGAATATCATTTTTAAATAGAGTGTCCTACGTTAAGAACATACATACTGATAGACAAAGTGCTATTACTTTAAAGTAATATACTTTAAAGATAATAAAAGATATGCATCTTTTAGGGTTTGTGCAATTTAAGAAAATATTAGGTAAAATTCAATTAACAAAATTAACCTAACCATTCAAAAGTAAATAATTGATTAACACCCACAATGTTTGCAACCATCTAGTTACAAAGGATTTTTTTTTTTGAAGATTTTATTTATGTGAGAGAGAGCATGAGAGGGGAGAAGGTCAGAAGGGAAGCAACCCCCCTGCTGGGCAGGGAGCCCGATGTGGGACTCGATCCTGGGACTCTAGTATCATGACCTAAGCTGAATGCAGTCACTTAACCAACTGAGCCACCCAAGCGCCCCTCCAAAAGATTTTCATCACTCCAAAATAAAACCCTGTATCCATTATTTCTCCTCATTCCCTCTTTATCCTATAGTTTTTATACTCAGTGTAAAACAAAATTGTAGAGCACATGATGTTGAAGAAACTTAGTAGGTATATGTTTTATTGGAACAGTGGTAGGAAAAGTATGTAACTCTCATTATCCAACATTTTCTCTCAAAAATATTTTGTGACTTTATTGCTAAAATTAATATTCTTAATTTTTTAAAAAACTTGAAGTTTTTTACACATATGCTTATATTTATATATATATATGTACACACACACACACACCCCTTATGTAATGAGCCACTTTATGACAAAAGTTAATAAAAGAATAGTAAGTAAGGTGTTTTAAGAAACATTGTCAGAAGTTCAGTTATTTGGACAGAATGTGAGCTCTACCCCACAACAGCTGTGTGCTCACAGCAGCTGTTTCTGCTACAAAGTGCAGCGACTCTATCCTTCTGTGCATGGGCATCTGTCACATAGAGACACAGTCTTTGTTTACTCTGTATCACTCAGGCTTTTGTTCACCTGAGGGAGTGCAGATGCGGTTTTCACCAGTAGAAGTGGGCCGATGAGTCACACAGCCAAATGAAATGTGTTGGAGAAATTTAATGGTTTAATCACTCACTTCAGTTGCAACAGCGGGTTTCCTGACACACTTGACTGCTTTCACGTAGATGGCACAAAATGTAGGGCTTAGCAGCTACTTTTACTGGACTGCCCAGCTTACAAATTCTTTTGATTCTATTTTCAGCCACACTAGTGAGAGCCAAAGAACAATCGACAAAAGCCATCTTGTCTTTTCACTGCTCTTTAGCTTCGCCTTTTGCTTAATTTCATCAACATTTTCAAAATGACACTGTAATTCCAAAGTTGAATAATTTTCCTGAAATCCTAGGTAGGATTGGTGGTGGAAGTAGAATTCTTCCACTTCTCCATACTAAGTCCGAGGCTTGGGCACTCAGGTGCCCCTCGTAAGGTGTTTTGAGAATATTAAGATGGCGGGGTGCCTGGGTGGCTCAATGGGTTAAAGCTTCTGCCTTCGGCTCAGGTCATGATCTCAGGGTCCTAGGATCGAGCCCCGCATCGGGCTCTCTGCTCAGCGGGGAGCCTGCTTCCCCCTCTCTCTCTGCATGCCTCTCTGCCTACTTGTGATCTCTCTCCTCTGTCAAATAAATAAATAATCTTTAAAAAAAAATATTAAGATGGCATCAACTTTTTATAAAATTTTAAGAGATGTTGGTTGTTCGGTAAGTGAACTGTGGTAGATTTCTCCTGTGTTAGGTTAGTTCAGGACACAAGTTGCCCATAGCCACATCCCCTCCTCTTCTACCACCTCATCCTGCAATAAGAGAGGGAAAGTTACTATTTTCTACTCAGTAGATAGTAAGACCCTTCTTGTTGTAAATGTTTGGTTAAGAGCCTCTTGCGAAAACTAACAAGTCCCAATAGAGTTTGTATAGCTGATACATTTGATGTTAATGTACGAGATCTCATCTTCTGGTTGTCTTACAATCCAGCAAGTGCCAATAATTGCATTTGTATAAAGTTCTCTCTGAAAATCCTGCAAATTTTCTTTGAGCAAATGAAGACCAGACTTTGGTTGCAAAATTAATATACTTCAATGTTAAAAACAGTAATATTTAATCTAGTGTTATATGTGTATTATCTCACTTGATACTTTCTTTTTGGATGGGGCCATATGTAGTAGGCAATGTCTGTGTACATGCATTGCTTATAAGAAGTGAGTGTATGAGAGACTGTGGACTTTGAGAAACAAACTGAAGGTTTTAGGGGGAGAATTAGGGGGATAGTTGAGCCTGGTGGTGGGTATTAAGGAGGGCATATATTGATTGCATGGAGCACTGGGTGTGGTGCATAAACAGTGAATCTTGGAACACTGAAAGAAATAAAATTAAGTTGTTAAAAAATATTTTTTTTAAATGCTACAAAAAAAAAAAAAAAGAAGTGAGTGTATGATGTTAGTGTAACTCAACTAGGTGAGGCCAGAGTTAATTTTCATAACTGACACTCTCTTCCTTCGCCCTTCCTAGTCTTAAGTCAGCAGTATTTGGAGGCCCTGGCTATGCTCGATGTCAAACAGCAGATGGTGGCTCTGGAAAATGTGTGCCATGATAAAAGTGGTTTTACAGAAGTTTCAGGTCTTGAGGTAGGTAAACAGGTTTGCGGTCGCCTGGGTGGCTCAGTTGGTTAAGAAGCTGCCTTCAGCTCAGGTCATGATCCCAGGGTCCTGGGATCGAGTCCCCTATCGAGGGGACTCCTCCTTGAGTCCTCCTCCTCCTCCCCTCCTGGTGAGCAAGGAGCCTGCTTGTGTTCTCTCTCTCTCTCTGACAAATAAATAAAATCTTAAAAAAAAAGGTTTGAAAGTTGAACAAGAGGGAAATTCTCTACTTTTCTTTTCCCCATCGCCATCTGCTCCATGTTCTAGAATAGCACTATCCTTAGCAATTTGAGAGTGAGGGTAAGAGAGGCCCATTGGGTTCCCCAGGGAAGTTCTTTAGCCTTACTGGCACCAGGCCTGTCCTTGCATTATATTCTTGGACACGAGAAGATGTGCTGGCCGGCCGCCTCCTGCCCCTTTTAGTTCTCATTTTGATAGTTTTAGCAGAAGCTGTGTTAGCTGTGTCTCACATTACATGACGACGGTATTTTTTAGAAGTGGAAGGATGATTATTTTCCTGGCATATTTTAAGTCATTTCATAATTTCTGAGCATGCACCTCTCCCTGGTGGGAACAGCAGGAATAGATGCTAGGCAGCAGGACCAAGCTCAGTCACAAGAAATAACACATGGTGGGTGTTAACACTTACCTCCTTAGGTGAGTTTGCTGCCAGGGATACAGAACTATAGAAAACTGGTACCCACTTAAAGGTTTTGGAGAAGGAAAAGAAGCAAGGTAGAATTCCTTGGTTTTGTTCCAACATTATTTTCTCATTTGTAATTTTCACTTGGATCCTGAAATCCTTGTCTCGGCTTTCTTCTATTTTTGTTTTCCTTTCCAGGTTCTTTGAATTAAGATATTCTTTGAATTAGGTGAACAGAAATGTGCATGTGTGTGCGCGCCCATATGTTTGTGTGTGTGCGCCCTTATTTTGTGTGTGCAGCTCGGCAGTATGACACTTAGTAATGGGAGTAATGCTTTTGGATTTAAAGCTTGCTGTCCTTGGAGCCTGCCTTTGCCATGGCCCTGGAGGGAGTCCCTGTGCCTGTGCCAAAATGGCAGCATCTGCTCACAAAATGCTTCTTAAGCTCAAACAGGAGGTATTGTATTACCAAAACACTGAAGCTTTGGTTTTGTCTCTCTAGTAATAGATTAACAGAAAATATCTGCAATAAATAGCTTCATTTTAATAGTCATTAGCTATGGAATTTACTCTTAGTTTTATGTGATAGAATTAACTTATAAACTGGATCCTATTTACACAGTTCCAAAATACAAATAGTACTTGGCATAATATGGTAGCAACATGAAGTTGTTTGACTAAGTCTGTAGTATTTCCTAAATTTATATTTTTCTCTATAAATGGCCCTAAAAATCACTATACTGCACACTCATGCTTAAAATCACCAGGATCCACAACTCTTGATAAATGGGGAGATAAACGTGAAGCTCATGAGAAAAGAAGCAAGAAGGAAGACACAAAGAAATGGAAAAACGTTCCATGCTCATGGATTGGAAGAACAAATATTGGGAAAATATCTATGCTACCTAAAGCAATCTATACCTTTAATGCAATCCCTATCAAAATATCATCAATTTATTTCAAAGAAGTGGAACAAATAATCCTAAACTTTATATGGAACCAGAAAAAAACGGCGAATAGCCAGAAGAATGTTGAAAAAGAAAACCAAAGTTGGTGGCATCACAATTCCAGACTTCAAGCTCTATTACAAAGCTATAATCATCAAGACAGTGTAGTACTGGCACAAAAACAGACACATAGGCCAGTGAAACACAACAGAGAGCCTAGAAATGGACCCCCAACTCTATGGTCAACTAATCTTCGACAAAGCAGGAATGAATATTCAATGGAAAAAAGACAGTGTCTTCAACAAATGATGTTGGGAAAATTGGACATTCAAATGCAAAAGAATGAAACTGGACCATTTCCTTACACCACACACAAAAAGAGACTCAAAATGGATAAAAGACCTCAGTGTGAGACAGGACTCCATCAAAATCCTTGAGAAGAACATAGGCAGCAACCTCTTCGACCTCAGCCACAATATCTTCTTCCTAGAAACATCACCAAAGGCAAGGGAAGCAAGGGCAAAAATGAACTACTGGGACTTCAAGATCAAAATCTTTTGCACAGCAAAGGAAACAGTCAACAAAACCAAAAGACAACTGACAGAATGGGAGAAGATAATCACAAATGACATATCAGATAAAGGCTAGTATCCAAAATCTATAAAGAACTTCTCAAATTCCAACACCCAAAGAACAAATAATGCGATCAAGAAATGGGCAGAAGATATGAACAGACATTTCTGCAAAGAAGACATCCATATGGCCAACAGACACATGAAAAAGTGCTCAACATCACTCGGCATCAGAGAAATACAAATCAAAACCACAGTGAGATACCACCTCACACCAGTCAGAATGGCTAAAATTAGCAAGGCAGGAAATGACAGATGTTGGCAAGAAGGCGGAGAAAGGGGAACCTTCCTACACTGTTGGTGGGAATGCAAGCTGGTACAGCCACTCTGGAAAACAGTATGGAGGTTCCTCAAAAAGTTGAAAATAGAGCTACCCTATGACCGAGGAATCGCACTACTGAGTATTTACCCTAAAGATACAAATGTAGTGATCTGAAGGGGCATGTGCACCCAAATGTTTATAGCAGCAATGTCCACAATAGCCAAACTATGGAAAGAACCTAGATGTCCATCAACAGATAAATGGATAAAGAAGATGTGGTACATATATACAGTGGAATACTATGCAGCTGTCAAAAATGAAATCTTGCCATTTGCAATGACATGGATGGAACTAGAGGGTATTATGCTAAGCAAAATAAGTCAATCAGAGAAAAACAATTATCATATGATCTCTGTGATATGAGGAATTTGAAAGGCAGGGTGGGGGTTTGTGGAGGGTGTGAGGGGTAAATGAAACAAGATGGGATCAGGAAAGAGACAAATCATAAGAGCCTCCTAAACTCACAAAACAAACTGAGGGTTGCTGGGGGGTAGGGGAGTAGGGATAAGGTGGCTGGGTTACGGACATTGATGAGGGTATGTGCTATGGTAAATGCTGTGAAATGTGTAAGCCTGCTGAGTCACAGACATGTACCCCTGGGGCAAATAATACATTTTATGTTAAAAAAACAAAAAAAACCCCAGCAAGATACAGTGGAAGGAACCTTTTGTACCAGCCAGACCTAAGTTTGAGTCTTAGCTCTAGAATTTTCTAGGCGTGTGGGTGTGGACACATATGTTAAACAGAGAGTAGTAGTAACTAGTTATTGGGTTCTTGTGACGATACAGAGGAAGCAGACATTTAATGTTTAGCATAGTGCCATGCTAGTGCCTGGCATTTAATCAAATGACATTTGCCATAACAAATACAGAATGTGGACCATTTTAGAAATACTTTACCTTTATTGAAGTATGGAATTTTAAGTCTTCAGATATAGGAAAAATAACCGTTAAACATAAGCAATTCATTAAGAAAAGTTTACAATTATACAGATCAGAGTCAGGGTCAGCTATGGAGGGTATGTAAAAGATGATACTCATAATTATTTTCAGTGATATTATCTGGAATGGCCCAAGGCAGTACTGAGATGCAGTCTTTGGCATCTTCCTTTCTTACTCTTTAGGCAGGACACACACAGGGCTATCCAGGGTAATATGGTGAGATCCAAGAAACGGATTAACAAGTAATGGTCAGGCACCATGAGGGAAATTTCTGGTAATTTAGTTCAGAGAGAGCAGCTACTATAGAGGGGAATTAGCAAGTACTAATTAGTTGAAGCAGATGGAATAGATCAGACACTAGACCCATGCTAGGCAGAGAGACTACATTTGCTAATCTGATTCAGCATTCAGGCAAGAATTGTTATGTTTTACCTCTAACACCTCTCAAACTTTCTTTCAAAACTAGTTGGGACTTTTGCAGAAGAGTAAAGAAGAAGCTTACATAATGGCAGATGCATTCAGAATTGCATTTGAGCAACAATTAATGAGGAAAAATGACCAGGCACTAAGACTGACACAAATGGATAAAATGTATAAAAAAGCAACAAAATGGATAAATTGGAAGCACCTTAAAGAGGACGGTAAATATGAATTATAATGGCAATAATCAGGTGTAATTTTAGTTGATTAAACACAGTTAATGTAATGGATAATATAACTGAAATATCACAAGATAGTTGTGATTTATTACAGAATTTAGTAACTATGGGAAGAATGGGGTCACTGGATGTTACGTATGCAGAGACAGAATCTCTTATTTACTAATCATCTGTCTCATTTAAACAAGACCATGTTTTGTAGGAAAACTTTATGAAAGTGCCAGATGATTAAAAGGAAACTGCCGGGGCACCTGCGTGGCTCAGTAGGTTAAAGCCTCTGCCTTCGGCTTAGGTCATGATCTCAGGGTCCTGGGATGGAGCCCCACATCAGGCTCTCTGCTCAGAAGGGAGCCTGCTTCCCCGCCCCCCACCCCACCGCCTCTCTGCCTGCCTCTCTACCTACTTGTGATCTCTCTCTATATATCAAATAAATAAAAATAAAATCTTTTAAATACATACATACATATATGGAAACTGCCTAGGACGTAATAATGAAAATACTAAAACCCAACATTAAACGTATCTAATTAAACTTTGTTGAAATGTGTGATTCTGGGGGCGCCTGGGTGGCTCAGTAGTTGAGCGTCTGCCTTCGGCTCAGGTCATGATCCCAGAGTCCTGGGATCGAGCCCCGCATCGGGCTCCTTGCTCAGCAGGAAGCCTGCTTCTCCCGCTACCACTCCCTCTGCTTGTGTTCCCTCTCTAGCTGTGTTTCTCTGTCAAATAAATAAAATCTTTTAAAAAAAAAAAAAAAAAGAAAGAAATGTGTGATTCTGAAGAGATATTGAGGGGTAGAGGAAAAATCTTGAGTTGGAAATATTAATACTCATAAAAATGAAACAGAAGTTAAGGTTTAGGTTTTGGTTCACAAACCTATCAAAGTTCATGGCCATTTTTAGTACTATTGTACTAGTGGAAACAAAATATATAAAAATGTCATCTAAGAATAAAATTACAGTTGAAGGGACGCCTGGGTGTCTCAGTTGGTTAAGTGGCTGCCTTTGGCTCAGGTCATGATCACAGAGTCCTGGGATCAAGTCCCCCATCGGGCTCCTTGCTCGGCAGGGAGCTTGCTTCTCCCTCTGCCTCTGCCTGCAACTCTGCCTGCTTATGCTTTCTCTCTCTTTCTCTCACAAATAAGTAAATCTTTAAAAAATTACAGTTGGAGTAGATCATCCAATATAATCAAAGTAGCTGTTATTATTTTAGAAGTCTTAGTTCTCTAAATGGTATGTTGTTATTTATCAGTATTATTCAGTGCAACTTGTGTTTCAATTTAAAATTCCAATTTAGGGGTTCCTGGGTGGCTCAGTGAGTTAAAGCCTCTGCCTTCTGCTTGGGTAATGATCTCAGGGTCCTGGGACCGAGCCCTACATCAAGCTCTCTGCTCAGCGGGGAGCCTGCTTTTCCCCTCTCCCTCTGCCTGCCTCTCTGCCTATTTGTGATCTCTGTCAAATAAATAAAATGTTTAAAAAATAAATAAACAAAATTCCAATTAAATTCCAGTTTGAAACTTTTTTTTTTTTTTGAAACTTTTTATTAAGGAAGATTATAATGAAGTTTATAAGTTTAAATGTTTTAATATTAAAATTCTGAGATGACTGTATTTCTAAATATTTTTAATATGTCAAAATCTATAATCCTAATTCCAGTTTCTCTCATTTTCAGATGAATTTGGGGTAATAAGAATCTTATAATATTAAAAATCAAACTTTAATAATAGATACCTATTGTGTTTTATTTTTTTTAAAGATTTTATTTATTTATTTGACAGAGAGAGATGACAAGTAGGCAGAGAGGGAGGTGAGAGGGGGATGCTGAGCAGAGAGCCCGATGTGGGGCTCAATCCCAGGACCCTGAGATCATCACCTGAGCGGAAGGCAGAGGCTTTAACCTACTGAGCCACCCAGGCGCCCCCCTACTATGTTTTAAATATTTTTTTTTCAATAGTATATTTTCCTAATAGCAACATTTAATGTGAAATTTTAGCTTCATTGACTAAACTTTACCTGTCTCTTTGCTAAAATGGTAAAAAGTGCTAAGCTTACAGGAGTAATAAAAACAGAAGCAGTAAACAAATATTAAAGTAGACAGAAGCAGATCATAAGAGTTACGTATTTAGACTATTCATCAGAAGTCAGGGCAACACAGGAAAACATACTTCTCAACGTTCATTCTTTTTTTTTTTTTAAAGATTTTTTTTTTTATTTATTTACTTGACACAGACAGATCACAAGTAGGCAGAGAGGCAGGCAGGGGGCGGGGGGG
>CM053607.1:87100978-87115688 GCA_028646535.1 Procyon lotor
CCCCTCAACGTTCATTCTTAAAGAGGCATTCCATACTGTCCTGAAATTAGTTTCTAAGCATTTTCTGACATGAGACTTACAAAAGAAATCACTGAGCTGGCTAATCTGTTTAAGTCCTTAACAATCATTTATGATAAATACAAAATCAATATTTATATCGCTATTACCTGTAATAATCCCTTGGTAAACGCTGAAGGTATAGCCTTAATGTCCAGCTCAAGGGAGGTGATTCTGCCACGGAAATAAGCAAAAATAGTCCATATACTTAGGCTTTTAGAAATCGATGGAAAGTCTTAGGAGTATCTGTCAAGGACAACAAATGTGTAGGTGATCTTTAGGCACCTCTTCTAAATTAGTCCCTTGATAGGAGCTAGACTGCTAGATTTTCAAAGATCTTGTTTTTGAGGACAGACTTGGTGTTTTGTGATGTAAAATGAAGGCAAATCCCTTTGGAAATTTGATCTTAACTGCTTGTTTTGATGGAAGGTAAGGAGAAGAGTTAGGGGAGAAAGAAAAGGATGGGAGAGGCATGGTTAATCTTACAAAAGCCTGCCACATTCTGTCACCTGGCACAGAAGACCCCCCAAGTGTGTATGGAAGTTGGCCACACGGGTAGTTAGTGGTAGGCAGAAAAAGCTGGGTTTTTTTCTAAGAGGTAGATTCATATACATTGAGCACTTGAGTATGTCATCTTTTATATTCCAGAACTTCTCTTCTTAGCTAAAAAGAACCTCAAGAACTTTTCCATAAAAAATGATTTGATAGGTATAACTCCTGACCTGTTTTCCATTAAGACCCTGAAGAGACCAGAAGCAGAATTTAAAATAACTGATTCATCTAAGAAAGGCCTTTACAAATCCATACAAGTGTCAGTAGCTCTGTCAGTTTTTTAGTGACAAGACTGATTTTATTTATGTATTTCAATAATCTGAAGAGGTATAGGATGACTGTCATAGGTCATTTTCTTATATGTGGTCAACATGTTTAAGATGGCATCAACTTTTGTCATTGATATGAAGCTTAGACAAGTTCTGAGAGATAGGTTATAAGCATATTTTTTTTTTAAGATTGCAAATAGGGATTCATCCACTTATCACAGCTGATGAGCACATCAACTTGTCTGGCTTTTCTCCTTTTTCTCCACTGTTGCTGGAGGAAGAGGTCATGAGTGAGCTCTAGTCACTGTGGTTTATCAGAATTGGGTCTAAAGGGAAATGTCGCTTATCTGTTCTGTTTTCCATCAGACCATTTGCAGAGCATTCCAAAGGCATTCTTGATTTTTTTTTTTTATAAATCCACAATTTTTGTACCTTCTGCTATAAAACTGCATCCTTTCTATGAAGAACATCATCAGTGTACAGATTTCAGGATGTGGACTTTTAAACATTATGTCCGTACCTGGGCTAGTTTTCACAACTGTGCTGTTATTTTTTAATTGTGATAAAATATATACATAAAATTTACCATTTTAACCATTCTTCATCTTCCCAAACAGAAACTTTATCCATTAAACGCTAACTGTCCACTCCCTTCTCCCAGCATCCCCCTCTGCTCTATTATGTAATGGCACAGCAATCCTAAGGCTTGGGTACTATTCTCATTCTAGAGGTGAGGAAACAAAGCTCAGAGACCTTGTTCAAGGTTAAGTGAGGATTCAAGTCCAGGTCTTTCTGCTCTAAAACAGAATTTGCATAGTTAGAGGCCATGTTTTGTTGGGTGTGCATAGTGTTCTCAAATAACAGGTAAGTGGCTGACATTTAACACTGGGAGATTTCACAGATGAAACTGGATTGCTGCCTCCTCTGGAAGGCTGCCGATAATGTGGGCCACATGCTGTCATGAGGAGCAGCTGTACGATAAGATGGGAGTAGCAGGCAGGGCCCTGTTCTCTGGGTCCTTACACTGTGGCCCTCTTAACTAACCTCCTTTTGCCATCCTGGCTCTAAAGTCCGTGTTTTCCCCCCAGTACACTGTGATGCCTGACTCACTAAAGGCCTCCTGAAGAGAACCACCTCCTGACTGGTTTACAAATGAATTATCCCTGGTTCATACTTACCTCTTTTCCTGGAACTACGTTAGTGTCTTTTAATGTCTCAGTTGGATTTGCATGTTCAATTTTAGGATTACCATCACAAGGAAGTAAGAAGACCTTAAGGCAGAAACTACTGGGGATGCTCCCTTCAGAAAACAGTTCTAAGATGACCCAGGACCAGAATAACCCTCAGGAAGTCTTTAAGATGCTGACAGAGTTGGTTAGTATCTTTGCTTTCCTTTTGTTACAGGTTATGATTAAGTTAATCTTTCTGCTTCCTATTAATTCAATTTTTTTTTAAGTTTTTTTTTTTTTTTAAAGATTTTATTTATTTGACAGAGAGAAACACAGCGAGAGAGGAACACAAGCAGAGGGAATGGTAGCGGGAGAAGCAGGCTTCCTGCAGAGCAGAGAGCCCGATGTGGGGGCTCGATCCCCGGCCCCTGAGATCATGACCTGGGTCGAAGGCAGACGTTTAACAACTGAGCCACCCAGGCGCCCCCCCAATTTTTTTTTTAAATGTAATTCTTTAGCACTCTATACTTGCCTTTTTTGCCCTTTTCCCAGCTGATGTACCATCCTCCAGTTTTGATCTTCATCTTAAATTCCCTGCATGCTCTTCCCACTGCTCCCATCCATGTTCTTCCTGCACAAGTTTAAAGCTTCACCTCTGAAAAGAGGGGGCTCCCCTGTAATTAACTGCAGGCACCTCCATCATCTGCACGTATGCATACAATCCATGCCATTCAGGAATTTTTAAGGTGTACAAGGCAACTTTCTCACACATTACATCCTTTAATCATCACTAAAACCCTGAAAATCAGTCCTATCATCCCCATTACATATATGACTAAACTAAAAGACTCATGCTATATGAACATACTTATCTATGGAAGTGTTCAAGTTATTTATTCTCATATAAATGTATAAAAACAATTTCACATAAATAACCAACATTCTCTTGCAGAGGTAAGTACATGTTAATATTATATACACACATATACACACATCATGTATATGTCTTCCCTTCTCTTTCTTCAGATGATTTGCAAAAGCTTCAGCAGAAGGAATGCTGCTTTCTGTTCTTCTTTTAAAAAAACCTCCTCAGTAATGTGTAGCGTATTATTTGGGAATCAGTAGACACCTAATTATTTACAATGACTGACTTGACAGAATCAAGATAGAACATTTTGAGAAAATTTCTTCTGACTATAGCTCTATATTCTGTGATCTACTGACTAACGGGTATATTTTTATTTAATCTTTAAAAAAAAAAGCCTTATTTATTTTAGAGAGAAAGAGCGTGTGTACAAGTTGGGGGAGGAGCAGAGGGAGAGAGAATCTCCAGCAGAGGCCCCAGTGAGCACAATGAGAGCTGAACATGGGGCTTGGCTTGATCTCATGACCCTGAGATCATGACCCAAGCTGACAGCAAGACTCAGATGCTTTAATGACTGAGTCACCCAGGCACCCCTGGTATAATTTTAATTTTTGTATGTGCAGTTGAATGATAAAGAAGAAGCTCTGGCTCATCAAAGAAAAGTTAGTTACATGCTTGCTCGGGCACTGGAAGAGAAAGACACCACCTCAAATGAGAATAAGGAAAAAAGTCCTGTGAAAGACAATTTTCCATTAAAAAACCACTGGGAGAATTCTTCAGAATTCTCCGAACTGCATGATCCTGTATATTCAAGTGTTCAAATTTTAAATTCTGCGGGCTGCATTTGTTCCATTCAGCACCTTCACAGAAATCAAAACTGCACAAGAACTCTCAAAAGATCCTGTTCTTTGCCATCAAATATCATGTTTTGAAAATAAACCAGTTGAAATCGGAACCAAGAGCTGTTTCTATCAAGAGACTTTAAAAAAGGACTGTACAAATGTTGCTACATCTTCAGAAGTCATATATTTTCTGGGTTTAACTTTCAGAAAGCAGCTTAAACACTCAAACATTTTCTACAAGATATTAGTATTGTGTTGACATATTTTATAAATTACATTACTATACCTTATGAAATTTTCAGTATTTACCAACATCTTAAAAACTAAAAAGTGATTTTTGAGAAAACAAAGTTATTTAACTACTTAGGTTGACTAAAGGGATCTTTGGCTTAAGTAATACTATCAATTAATCCTCTAAGAAGTAACAATGCCTAGGATTAACTGAATGTTAATTTTTGGAATACATATATCTTGTTTTATTGTATTTTTTCAGGATTTTCCATTTGTCACAGCAAGTCTGATAATTTCCTTAACTTTAGTTAAAAAGTTATTATGGTGAGACTTTGGCAGAAGTATATTCAAAACGTTGTTAGTTACCTTTATAGCTTCTTTTTTTGTTGGTGTGGGACACTTTATAGACAGACCTACAAAGAATTCTAGCATTCGCACCATTCTGATTTAACTTCTTGGTTTTGATGCTGAATTTTAAGCCATTTAATTTTTTTTCTTTCTATAGATGTTACATAATAAAGATCTTTAATACCTTCTGGGAATGTTGCTATATTAATAACATCACAGTTATGTCAAAGGAAATGTATTAACTTATCGGAAGTTTTAAAAAACTTTTTTCTAGTTATGATCTCTAGTAAAAAAGATACATATGTGGCTTGGCTACATTAAATACTATATTTAAATAGATGAGGTAACAACAGGATAAAATAAGGTAACAACAAAAAGTATAAACCATCTATTGTGTTAAAGCAACACCATTTAGTTGGAATTAATAAATACTAATAAAACATAAAAACTTGGCAAATAAATTTTGAAAAAAGGAGTAATGATGAGGAACAACTGTTACTAGATATTAAAAACGCACTGTCCTGATAGTAATATAAAGCTACCTTATTTAAAAAAATGTGGTATCAGGAGGTCAATGGAACAAGATAAAGACCATACACAGACTTAATACATGTAATGATTTAATATGAAATAAAAGGTAAGAAAAGGAAAGATTTGGTAATGTTCACCAATACCAAAATTGGAAGTGTAAAAAATAAAATAAAATAAAAAGGCTCTTTTTTAATGTGTATTTGTAAAATACAAGTGTATGTATATAAAATGCAAATTCATATAAATTGATAAAATTTGGAACACAACAACAATGAAGAATCTAAATCAACAATTCATAAAAGGGATTATATATGGTTAGCCAATGTGAGGAACTATTTAACCACAGTAGAAATTTTAAAAATGTAAATTAGAATGAGATACCAAATTAGCAAAGACCACAAAGATTATGTTACTGCTAGAAATGATGAGGTGAAACAGATCCTTTCATACAGCATTGATGACTGTGTATATTTGAGACCCTGCATTCAATCTTAGGGGGTATATACTCAAGTGTAACTGCTAGATCATATGAAAATGCTCTTTAAAAACTTTTAAGGAAAGGCCACAGTTTTCCATAGCAGTGACACCCATTTTACATTCCAAACAAAAACGCACAAGGGTCCCAATTTCTCCACATCCTCACCACCACTGTTTGTTATTTTCTGGGATTTTTTTTTTTTTTTTTGGATAGTAGAGATCCTAACAGGTATGAAGTAGTATCTCATTGTGGTTTTGACTTGCATTTCCTTAATGATTAGTGATGTTGAGCATCTTTTCATGTGCATATTGGCCATTTCTACATCATCTTTGGTGAAATGTTTATTCAACTCCTTTGCCCATTTTTTAATATAATTTTTTTATCGTTGAGCTATCTTTTATCAGATATATGATTTGCAAATAATTTCTACTGTTCTCTTCACTCTGTGCTTATCACTCCTTTGATAGACATTTTAAATTTTGATGTAGTCTATTTTGTCTTTTTAAAGAAAGCAGTTTTTTCTCTCTTGGGAGCAGACAAGGAAACCAAACAGATCTAAGCACAGCTGTTGGCTTATAGATGGAGAATGCCATGTGACAAGGCATGTGGACTGCCTTAAGACGCTGGGAAAGGCCCCTGGCTAATAGCTAACCAGGACAGGAAGCATGTGCATTAAAATTACATGAAATGAATGAGCTTGGAAGCCAATTCTTCCCTAGAAACTCAGATAAGAGCTAGTTCAATTGACACCTTGATTTTGACCTATGCAAAAAACACAGTTGGGCCAAGTCAGACATCTGGCTTACAGAACTGTTAGCTAGTAAATTTGTGTTACTTTAAGCTGCTATATTTATGGTAATTTTTATACAACACAAGAAAAATAACAGTCCATAAATCATGAATATGTAGTGTTATATACATAATATATATTTTTATATATTAAGCAGATATTAAATAAACTAGATTTATGTGTATTAACATTGAAGGGATTTAAAAAGTTTTGAGTTAAAAAAAAAATATGAGATGTACAGCCTATCACTCATTAAATTTTGAGACCCAAAACAATATATGGTGTATTACTACATGTATTTTTATAAAATAGCAGTATAAAATCATGGAAGGACATATTCATTTCCTGAGAGTCACTCTCCTTTCGGGAAGGTGAAAAGGAAAAGAATGGAATGACATATTAAAGGAATTCAATTTCATTTGTAATTTTTTCTTCTTTTTTTCCTGTTTAGCATATCAACATTTGTTAACTCTAGGTAGCATGTATATGCTACATTTCTACTACTTCTATTTTTGAATACTACCCCTGCTACTACAAATCTGTGATGCTATGTGGGCCAGCTCACCAAAGTAACTGATGATTATTTTTATTAAGGTTTCCTGAATGCATTTTCAATTCTATATTTCAGAGAATTGAACTTAATCATACTTTTGCACTCTCATCAGAAAAATCAGAATTGTTTGTTTTAAAATACATTTAATAAAAATAATCCAGTTTTACATATTTTACATGTGTGGAATATTTACAAATTCCTTCTACAGCATTTACTTAACGTTTACTATTTCTCCATTATTTGCCTTTTTGACTATTTCCTTCAGTAGTAAAATACTGTCCAGTGATCTCTGTAACTAAAAAATTAGCTTCTTGGGTAATCCTCCTAGGTGAAAAAAAAATGAGGTTGTTCACATTTAATCTTACAGCAATTCTAACCAGTCATTGCATTCCAACTACATTGATTTTACTTCCTTTGATTTGCTAATAAACTTATTTAACATTAAGCATACAATATACCAGTAAAAAATTATTAAGAAAATAAGGTACGTATTGGTAAGTTCTCACAACTCTGGTGTATACTCAAAAGCACCCATATCCTTTTAAAAAGCTTGATTTAATTATATTTTTCAATGGAAACAAATATTGCTAAAATACCACATTCTCTACCACACTTACGAAACAGCTCATGATCGACATTTCTTAGCTGCCCCTCAGTCACTAGCTATATATTACCTATTTGGAGTTTTCTGAATTCATCTCATTTCTTATGAAAATGAACATTTTACCTTGTTCCAAGGCCTGTGTTCTCTTCCGTTTTGTTGCTACAGCTGGATTTGACTGCTCCTTTAAAGTTTCCAATGGACAATTTGGTCTTGGCAGCTGACATCCAGGTGTTGGCCCTGGCCGATTACTGAAATACTTAGTTTTCAATGCCTTGAAAAATGGAAGATACCAAGGAAAGTAGGGTTTTAAGTGATTATCTGAACTGTGTTTAAGAAAATCTAACCTCCAGAATTGTTGGGAATATTAAAAACACTATGTGAATACCCCACTTCCATGAAATTAATTTCAAGAATTTAGATGAGCAAATTCCTACAAATAAATATATAACAGCTTAAGATCCGCTGATAATTCATTACCATAAGAAAAAGATACTCCCTTCTAATAACTTTTCTACAGTTAAACAGCCTATACTAAATATAGAATATCCTTAGTAAGACATTGTATAATTCAGCTCTCTAAGGGCCCTACAGTTCAACACATAAAGAGAGAAACATGCTTAAAAAGAACTTCAAAGTTTGTCAAAACATCTTTATGTATTCAAATTCCATATCATGTAAATATAAATTCTTTAAAAACAGAGCTTTTTTTTTTTTTTAATTTTTATTAACATATAATGTATTATTTGCCCCAGGGTACATGTCTGTGAATCGTTGGGCTTACACATTTCACAGCACTTAACAGCACATACCCTCCACAAAGTCCACAACCCAGCCACCCTATCCCTAACCACCCACACACCCCCACCCCCGCCCGGCCACCCTTAGTTCGTTTCTTGAGTCTAGTAAAAACAGAGCTTTTTAAACAATGCAAAAAGCTGGAAACTATGTGTTAAAATCCAACAATCCATTGCAAATTATTAAAAATTTTACTTGGAAGGAATTGCACAAGGTTATTTCTATATACTACCTGCTCAATGTTTTATGATACAATATTTCCTTTATTTTGGTTCAAAATTCAATAAAAATAGTTTTATTCTAAAAGATACATAGTCAAAATCTCTAAAATGATTTAGAGATTCCTGACTTCAAAAGAGTTGAATTTTTACAGTATTTCTTCTGAATCAAGCAGTTCCACAAGTAAAATAAGCTAATTCTGAGCTATCAGAGATCTAAGAAAGGAACATTATCTCATTCTAACTTTGACAGATATCCATGACCCAGAACACATTTTTAAAAATGCATTCTAGGGGCGCCTGGGTGGCTCAGTGTAAAGCCTCTGCCTTCGGCTCAGGTCATGATCTCGGGGTCCTGGGATCAAGCC
The DNA here is from genome assembly GCA_028646535.1 of Procyon lotor. NCBI lineage: Eukaryota > Metazoa > Chordata > Mammalia > Carnivora > Procyonidae > Procyon > Procyon lotor. The sequence goes on from CM053607.1 coordinate 87,109,649, forward strand.
CAGCATCGGCTTTCTGCTCAGCAATGAGCCTGCTTACCCCCTCTCTCTCTGCCTGCCTCTCTGCCTGCTTGTAATCTCTCTCTCTCTTTCTGTGTCAAATATATAAATAAAATCTTTTTTAAAAATTAAAAAAATAAAAATGCATTTTATCAAAATATAACCCACATAAGCTGTCACAGTAGTAGTTTTCTATAAATTTTGAGTTTTAGTATTAATGAAAACAACTTTCTAGATAATTTGATCTAGTCTCAAGTTTCTTTTGATAGAGATAATAAGTATATGTGTATGGGTGGAAAAGTAATGAGGTACTTATTTGGAATTAGAAAAGAAATTCTAATGGTAAAATATCTAGCATGTATGTATTAATGGTAGCATTATGTACTGCCAAAAAGAGATAGCCTATGGAAATAAATGCATTAGACAATGATTTGGTAGCCTGTAATAAACTTAAGTGAAAAAAAACAAGAATCCTTGGTATATTGTACATTAACATGGTTTGTTAGATATGAAGATTTGTGCCATTTCATTTATGAAGCCAAATTGTTGTATTGCGATGCGTTCCTCCATTTCCCTGCCTCAATTTTAAGTGTTTGTGACACTATCCTTTTTTGTCTTGTGCTTGTTTTTAAAACAAAGAAAACTGATTCCACCCCCAATCTACAGGGCTTTTATTTTTTTGTTTGGTAACATTTCTCCCTTCTTTTATAAGAGCAGATATTCTTGGTCTTCCTAACTTTTTTTGAGTTTGATTCTTATTTCCCTTAAACAAAGGTCAGTATCAGTGTTCTGTTTAGAGTATCTTTCAATCTCTTGTAAGCATAAGTTGTATTAAGAACTATACAGGGTGCCTGGGTTGCTCAGCCAATTAAGCATCTGCCTTTGGCTCAGGTCACACGGGCTGCACGGTGGGCTCTCTGCTCGGCAGGGAGCCTGCTTCTCCCTCTCCCTCTGTCTACCACTGCCTGCTTGTGCTTTCTCTCTGTTAAATAAATAAAATCTTAAAATAAAAAAACAAAAAAAACTATACAATTTTTGGGGTGTCTGGCCTGTTCAGTGAGAAGAGCATGCAGCTCTGATCTCAGAGTTTTGAGTTCAAGCCACACGTAGGGTGTAGAGATTACTTAAAAATGAAATCTTTACGAAAGAAAAGAAAAGAACTGTATTATTTTCTTCCCCATTATCACTTTCTGACTATGACAATGATCAGCATGCATACTGGGACTGCATTTCATGGGGAAAAAAACCAAAACACTTTTGGCATTAAGCTTAGCACAAACCTAACTGAAATACCATTATCTTAACAAGTACAGAATGCTTATTTTTTTCTTCTCTAGGTAAACTACTTGAAAGCCAATTAATTATGAAATAAATATGTATTAATATGTTCCTTAATAAAAGTAAATTCTCCTGTTGTTGTGTGTGCATGGTATAACTTAATACCAGTCTGAACAGCCTGTAGCTTGGGGACAAGATAAAATCTGTTATTCCTGAAAACCAAAACACATTTTCACAGTATTTAAAGAATGTTAGAAAATCTTAAGAAATTCTTTTATTTTATCTATGCCAGAATTAAGATTATACTCTTATTTCCTAATGTAAGAAAGATATGCTAAAATACCTGTGTCGCTGTAATTCGAGTACATGGGTTAAATAAGAATAAGCCTTGTATGAGATCTAGCAAGTCGTCTCCTGCTGCAATGAAGATGTGTTGTAACGGGATTCCAGGAAAACTCTTAAATGTCACGAAATCTGGAAGACTACACATGTCCTGTAAAAATATTTATAATTCAAACTTAAGGACTGAAAGACAAATAGTTCTGAAATGAAGAACTAAAACCGTCAAATGGGAGATTGTAATGATTTCCATCAAACTGCTTTGCACCATTGTCAGAAATCATTTGGTCAGATACAGAGGCTGTCCCAGGCCTGGTCTTTCCGTCCTGGAACCATGGATTTGTTCCTAATCTTGTGGAAAAGGCCTGGTACTGTGAAAGATGCTGTGACTTAGCCACATTTTGGTACTATGGCAAAGCTGAGCTGGTTCCTCTAACCGCTGCTGAGTCCTATAGCTATCCAGAGCTTGAAAAAATTTGTACACCACAGTTTCAATCAGAAGGTAGAGTCTTTAAAATTTCTCTTTTCTAATATTTATTCTCAGGAGATAGGGCTGTAAGAGGAAGGAAAATCTAAAGGTTTACAATTAAATTTAAGAATAAACAAGTAAGGGGCGCCTGGGTGGCTCAGTAGGTTAAAGCCTCTGCCTTCGGCTGAGGTCATGATCTCAAGGTCCTGGGACTGAGCCCCGCATCAGGCTCTCTGCTCGGCGGGGAGCCTGCTTCCTCCTCCCTCTCTGCCTACTTGTGATCTCTGTCAAAAAAAAAAAAAAGAATAAACAAGTGAGGGGTGCCTGGATGGCTCAGTCAGTTAAGCGTCTGCCTTTGGCTCAGGTCATGATCTCAGGGTCCTGGGATTGAGTCTGCTTCGGGCTCCCTGCTCAGCGGGAAGTCTGCTTTGTCTCTATCCCCAATGCCCTATCCCTTTGTGCTCTCTCTCAAATAAATAAATAAAATCTTTAAGAATAAACAAGTGAGATTACCTTATTGAACTATGATATATAAAATTTAGCAACTTAATTTCGTGTAAATTTTACCCAAGATTTAAGATTTCTTTTCTGTAGACAATGTAACTAACAGGTTAAAAATACATGGTACTGATATATCTTAACTGTTGGTGAAAATTCTATAAATACACCCTAAGCCCACCAAGATGCTGATAAACATGAAATACCCACCAAAATGAACTATCATGGAGCTGTTAAAAAGAAAAAGGTCAGTAATAAATATTACGTAAAAAGAGCAAGTTGGGGCGCCTGGCTGGCTCAGTGGGTTAAAGCCTCTGTCTTTGCCTCAGGTCATGATCCCTGGGATCAGAGATTCCCAATTCCTGGGAACTGAGCCCCACATCAGGCTCCCTGCTCAGTAGGAAGACTGCTTCTCCTTCTCCCACTCCCCCTGCTTGTGTTCCTTCTCTCACTCTCTGCCAAATAAATAAATAAAATCTTAAAAAAAAAAAAAGTTGGTTGCAAAAAAATTATATAGTATGATCCCATTTTTATTAAAGACAAAAAATGCATCTCTATGTTTATGTGCTTGTGTATATATCCTCATATCAAGACTTTCCACCAAACTGACAGTGATTAACCCTGGGATGGGAATTATTGGGATGAAGAAAGGGCAACATGTATAAAGGAGGCTGGATAGTATACCACAATTTTAACTTGCTTTTTGATATAAATTTTTCAGAGTATATATCACTAGTATATTAAGAAAATGAATACATTTCTTTAAGTAATACCTATATGACAGCAACATAAAGAACCCTAACTAAATTTCAAAGAACATGTATAAAGGCTTACAGGCCACTGTTCCTCAGTAGGTGTGCCCAAAGTTTCAAATATTCTTGTTAGTTGATCAAGGTCTGAATCTCCCGGCAAAAAAGGAACCTGGAAGAGAGTGAGAAGCAGGTATTTCAAGGTGATTTATAATACTTATACAAATAATACTATAAATGTATTTTAAAAAGTAAACTGTAACAAAAACAAAAATGTAGTCTAAGGTACACTAGATGCGGCACTAGATTCTACCACTGCTAATCAAATAAAGAGCACCAGGCTTCCCATTTTATTCGCTCCACAAATCTTTAAAAAACACTATGTAATCAGTACTGTGCTAATTAATTAAACCCTAGGCATTTAAAGTAGGGAAGAAGATAAGGACACTTGGGTGCCTCAGTTAGTTGAGTGTCCAACTTTTAATCTCAGCTCAAGTCTTGAACTCAGGGTTGAGAGTTCAAGCTCCACAGTGGGCTCCACGTTGGGTGTGAGGCATTCTTAAAAAAAAAAAAAAAGAAGTGAACAAGACACTCTTTGCTCTCCCCTGGGGTGGATGTGGGGAATGCTGGTAGTACAACTAAAGGGGCATCTGCCAGATGATGTTTTCAGTGAGAACACAGGATCCTAGCATACACAGAACAGCACCTAGCCTACTCTACATAGGCCAAGGAAGGGTTCCTAGAGGAAGAACCAGTGAAAGCTGAAAGATGAAAGAGTTAGCCAGAGGAAAAGTGTTAAAATAGTGAAAAAACTATTCTAGCTAAAGTACAAGAACAAAGGCTGGCAGGCAGAAGAACATCTATATTATAATCTTATTTAAATAATATCTTGGGGGGACGCCTGGGTGGCTCAGTTGGTTAAGCAGCTGCCTTCGGCTCAGGTCATGATCCCAGGTTCCTGGGATCAAGTCCCATATTGGGCTCCTTGCTCAGCAGGGAGCCTGCTTCACCCTCTGTCTCTGCCTGCTTCTGTTGTCTCTCTCTCTGACAAATAAATAAATACAATCTTTAAAATAAATAAATAAAAATAAATAAATAAATAATATCTTGGCATACTATTTCTTTGAAGAGGTATTATGGCAAAATTTAAAAGGATAAGTGATTACAAGTTAAAAATTAGAAAGTAGTAAGAAATAATTAAAATCCTTGCTACATACATAGATATTATTTTCCAATTCATCCTCAAACATCTTCATAAATATATGGGACAGTAAAAGAGTTTGCTCTCTGAACAAAGACCATTCATACTACTTGAGACCTTGAAAAAAATTTACCAACTCAATGAGAAAATGAGATTAAATACCAGCTTTCCAACATTTCTATTACTGTGGACCACTACCACCACCCCCACCAACCCCTGCCAAAAAGGCATTTAATTCTGTCAGTAATCAATTTATTCCAAGCTCACCCTTTTTGCCTCTTCCAAGAAAACAGATTTGAGCCTTTAAATGTTTTACTTCTGCCAGCTGAAGCTCTGTCAATAGAGGCTGCTGGAGAAACACTACAGGAAGACTTCTGCTTCCTAGTAGTAGCTTGTATGTCCAGCCGACTCCTTCAGCACTCTTGGCTTCTCTAGCAACACGTTGCCACAAATGTGGACAGTTTCTCCAGGGCCCCATGCACAGAGCAGCTTCCCTCTACAGAGGGCTGTGCAGCAGAGTGCCTCCGGAAAACCACCTCACCCAGAATAGCTTTCCTCCCCAAGCAAGATGATAGATTTTCAACGACTTCTGCCAACACAGCTCTACAGCAACTTCTCTATCATCCAGTGAACCACACTGTGCCCACGAGGTCTAGATCTCAGTCCCTGGATCAGTCCTTGGGTGCTCTGTCTCAATCCTAGGGTGGCTGCTCCTTTTGTCTACTCCGATATGCTTTAAAATGATCTCTTTAGTTTTTTTTCTTTGATTTATTTATTTTAGAAAGAGATAGAACTCGAAATCGTGGGGGGAAGTATTAAGCAGACTTGTGGATGAGCGCAGAGCCCAATGTGGAGCTCAATCTCACAACCCTGAGATCGCAACTGAGAAGAAACCAAGAGTCAGATGCTTAACCATAAGGACCACACAAGAACCCTTCTCTTTACTTTTTGTCAGTCAATCCTTCATTATTCCAATAGCTAATCAGTTAATTCTTAATATTAAACTTTCCTTTTGAATATGTGCTTTCTATTTTCTATTTTTAAATTTTTTTTTTTTTTGCAGTTTTTCCTATTTTAACCAACATCTCAATTACTTTTTTTTTTTAAGATTTTATTTATTTGACAGAGAGAAACACAGCGAAAGAGGGAACACAAGCAGAGGGAATGGTAGCGGGAGAAGCAGGCTTCCCGCCAAGCAGGGAGCCCGATGCGGGGCTCGATCCCAGGACCCTGGGATCTGACCTGGGATGAAGGCAGACGCTTAACGACCGAGCCACCCAGGTGCCCCTCTCAATTACTTTTTAAAAAATTTTTTAAGTTTAATTTTTACAGTAATATCCTATCCCTTCAATATATTTAACCTTATTTTTCATACATATGTAATTTTTTCTTTCTTTAAAAAACTGGGATGCACTTTCTTCTAACAGACCAAAATATACCCTAAATCTAGTGTATGGTTTAGTTCTAGTCTCCTGCCTGATCACATTTTCTCTCTTTTTTTTTTTTTTT
>CM053607.1:87116188-87141003 GCA_028646535.1 Procyon lotor
TGTAAGCCTGATGATTCACAGACATGTACCCCGGGGCAAATAATACATTATATGTTAATAAAAATTAATTAAAAAAAAAAAAAGAAAAAGAAAAAAGAAAACCAAAGCTAGCAGCATCACAATTCCAGACTTCAAGCTCTATTACTTTAATAGTTTAAATACTTTATCTAATACTTTAATAGATTAAAGCTGTAATCATCAAGCTAGTATGGTACGAGCACAGAAACAGACACATAGATCAATGGAACAGAAAAGAAGGCCCAGAAATGGTCCCTCAACTCTACGGTCAACTAATCTTTGGCAAAGCAGGAAAGAATGTCCAATGGAAAGAAAGACAGTCTCCTCAACAAATGGTGTTGAGAAAATCGGACAGTCACATGCAGAAGAATGAAACTGGACCACTTCCCTAAAACATACACAAAAACAGACTCAAAATGGATGAAAGACCTCAATGTGAGACAGGAATCCATTCAAAATCCTTCAGGAGAACACAGGCAGCAACCTCTTCGACCTCAGCTGCAGCAACTTTTTCCTAGAAACATTGCCAAAGGCAAGGGAAGCAAGGGCACAAATGGACCACAGGGACTTCAAGATAAATAACTTTTGCACAGCAAAGGAAGCAGTCAACAAAACCAAAAGACAACTGAAAGAGTGGGAGAAGATATTTGCAAATGATATACCAGATAAAGGGCTAGTATCCAAAATATATAAAGAACTTCTCAAACTCAATACCCAAAGAATAAATAATCCAATCAAGACATGGGCAGAAGACATGAATAGACATTTCTGCAAAGGCAGCATCCAAATGGCCAAAAAAACACGTGAAGTGCTCAACATCACTCTGTATCGAGGAAATATAAATCCAAGCCACAGTGAGATACTACCTCACACCAGTCAGAATGGCTAAAATGAACAAGTTAGAAACGACAGATGTTGGCGAGGATGTGGAGAAAGGGGAACCCTCCCACGCTGTTGGTGGGAATGCAAGATGGTGCAGTCACTCTAGAAAACAGTATGGAGGTTCCTCAGAAAGATGAAAATAGAGCTACCCTATGACTCAGCAATTGCACTGGGTAGTTATCCAAAGATACAAATGTAGTGATCTGAAGGGGTATCTGCCCCCAATTTTATCGCAACAATGTCCACAATAGCCAAACTATGGAAAGAGCCTAGATGCCCATCAACAGATGAATGGATAAAGATGATGTGGTATAAATATACAATGGAATATTATGCAGCCATCAAAAAAATGAAATCTTGCCATTTCCAACAGCATGGATGCAACTAGAGGGTATTATGCTAAGCAAAGTAAGTCAATCAGAGAAAGACAATTATCATATGATCTCACTGATAGGAAGAATTTGAGAAACAAGACCGAGAATCATAGAGGAAGGGAGGGAAAACGAAACAAGACAAAACCAGAGAGGGAGACAAACAATAAGAGACTCTTAATCTCAGGAAACAAACAGAGGGTTGCTGGAGTGGAGGGGGTTGGGAGGGATGAGGTGGCTGGGTGATAGACACTGGGGAAGGTACATGCTATGGGGAGCGCTATGAGTTGTGTAAGAGTGATGAATCACAGACCTATACCCCTGAAACAAATAATACATTATATGTTAATAAAAACAAATGGACACTCATCATCATAACCTTAGTTTTGTGGGCAAGCTGGCAATTTAATCAGATTTGAAGGCTGAGTGTTTTAGTATGATATAAAAAAATTTTTTTTTTTCATATTTAGTTAGGTAATCTCTATATCCAACATGGGACTCAAATTCATGACCCTGAGATCAAGAGTTGCTTGGGTAGTGCAGTTAGTTATGTGTCTGACTCTTGGTTTCAGCTCTGGTTGTGATTTCAGGTTTGTGAGATCAAACCCTGCAATGGGCTCTCCACTCAGCATGGAATCTGCTCAAGATTCTCTCTTTCCCTGTCCTTCCTTATGCTGCCTCTCTAAAATAGGTAAATCTTAAGAAATGAAGAAAAGGATCATACACTCCTCCGACTAAACCAGCGAGGCGCCCCATGATGTAAAACTTTAAATTATAACAAGTTGCTTAATGTGTAGACTTTGGATCTCAACTTAAATAAACCAACTATAAAAGACATTTATGAGAAAAATTGGGAAATCTGAACACAGACTAGGTATTGGTTTATCCTTCCTTTTCATCAGATGATAATGGTATTATAGTTAAGATTAAAAAAAATTCTTATCATTTTGAGAAATAGTATATGTAGAAAATGTCACGATAGCTGGGATTTGTGGCAAAAAAAATGTGATATGAGGGAATTATAAAATAAAGCTGGTCATGTGTTAAAAACTGTTGAAGGTGGTTGGCGGGTACACTGAGGCTCATTTTTCTCCCCAGAGTCTCCTGCTGAAACTCTCATTCCCTCTGCTTCAATATGGACTATTTGCTCTCTTGGCCTGATGCACACCTGCTTGATCAGAACTTCCTTTCACTATTAAATAAGGAACTCTATTCACCCCTTTTCTGTGTTCAATCTCATGTTCTCTGGATCCCACATCTTTCTCTTGATTTACTCTCATGTAATAGTAGAGCACAGCTTCAAATAAATTCCTAGGAAAGGAAGCAGATGTAAAATTTTTAGTGTAATAAATTGTATTTATTCTCAAAGCTAACTGAAAAATACAAATGGGCACAAAATTCTAGGTTGGAAATTATTTTCCTTCACAATGTGTTCTATTGCCTTCAGGATTTCAGTGCTGCTGTTGAAAAGTCTGAAGCCATTCTTTTCCTTAATCCTTCATTATGGTTTCTATGTAAGCTTCTCTCTGTTGTTCCTCTCTGTGGAAGTTAAGTATTTTTCTTATACTGTGATCCTCTGAAATTTCACAATATGCCTTGGTATGGGTCTTTTTTTCATTCACTATGTGGAGTCTTTGTGGCACTTTAAGTCAATTCACATCCACCAATGCTAGGCTATTTTTTTGTGAATTTCCTATTCTTCGTTCTTTTTTGTCATATTCTAGAATCAGTCTTGGATTAATCTCTTAGTTTTTTGTTCCTACTTGAGGAAAGAATTCTTGAGCTTACTTTTCCAATCCTTCCACTGTCTCTGTTTGCTTTTAGTTATCCTATGTAAACATTTTCAAGATTCCCTTATTCTTTGACTGTTCCTTTAGTAACAAAGCATCATGTTCTTCTTTTACAGATGCACTATGTTCTCTTAGTCCTCTGAAGGTGTGGTAGAGATGGAGGGTTAAATTTCTTCTGCTACCTATTTTTCCCAAATTTCTTTTTATTTTTTTAAAGGATTTTACTTATTTGAGAGTGAGTGAGTGAGAGAGAGCATGAGCAGGGAGAGGGGCAGAAGGAGAGCAAGGAGACTCCCCGCTGAGGAAGGAGCTGAGTGGGATCGATCCCAGGACCCTGAGATCATGATCTGAGCTGAAGGCAGAAGCTTAAACCACTGAGTCACCCAGGTGCCCCTTCTTATCCTTTTAAACCCTCTCAGGGGGTGCCTAGCTGGCTCAGCTGATACAGCATATGACTCTTGATCTCAGGGTCCTGACTTGAAGCTCCAGGCTAGGCCTACATAGAGCTTCCTTTAAAAACAACAAACAGCGGAATGCCTGGGTGGCTCAGTGGGTTCAGGCCTCTCCTTAGGCTCAGGTCGGGATCTCAGAGTCCTGAGATGGGGCCCCCGCATAGGGCTCCCTGCTCAGTGGGGAGCCTGCTTCCCCCTCTCTTGCTGCCTACCTGTGATCTCTCTCTGTCAAATAAACAAATAAAATCTTTAAAAGAGGGACACCTGGGTGGCTCAGTTGGTTAAATGCCTGCCTTGAGCTCAGGTCATGATCTCAGGGTCCTGGGATCAAGCCCCACATCAGGCTCCCTGCTCTGCAGAGAGTCTGCTTCTCCCTTTCCCTCTGCCCCTCACCCCTGCTCATACTCTCTCTCAAATAAATAAATAAAATCTTAAAAAAATAAAAATAAAAAAGAACGAGAGAGTCAACAGTGGTGTAAGGGTGGGGAGGGGAAGAGGGAGAGAATCCCAAGCAGGATATAACCGACCCTGAGAGTCGGCCACTTAACCGACTGAGACACTAAGGCGCACCTCCAACCTGTTCATTCTTAACTTGTCTCTCTCTACTTACTTTCTCAATGGAATGATAAATCATAACATTAGGGGCTATGGTTTTAACTTGGTAATGAATAAACTGTGTTTTGGGGAGCTGACAGATTCTCAAACGTAAACTCTGTGTTTTTGTGAATAGCAGAGCTGTCATGCCAGCTGATCCAAAGGACCCATCACTAGCACAAGGATTACAGTTCATCTTCAAATCTGAACATTTGAGTGTTTCTTTTGCAAGCGCTCAGAGGAGTGAGCTTCTCCAAATGATGCACAGAACTCACACCAAACTAAAAAAGATGTTTGAGAAGGTAACTTTTCTTTGGGGCATATAGAAGCTATTTTCTGTTCAAGGAACTGAAAAGCTATATTTTTGTGTCTTGGGTTCACATTTCTTTAAATACGTATCACTTGAGGAGAAGAGTAGGGGTTAGAAAATGGAAAGAAAGGAGGAAAAAACTCTCAGCTTCAGAAGGCTTACCCAACATTCCTTGGCCTTCATCACACAGAAAGGCTAAACTAAACTTTATAGCTCAAGAAAAGTTTCTAAGGCACCAACTTTCTCTCCAGTGAGGGTAGCAAGACAGTGTTTTATTTTAAGATGGTTTCAGTCCAGAGAAATGCTACAGGACCACCACATCCGCTTAGTTTGAACAGAACTAAAATAATCTTACATACACTGCTGAGAGTGCGGCTGTAGTGGCTGGTTTTACACATTTCCTAAAGTGTAACTTTTAACAGCCCCAAACAAAAAAAGTCCCAGGACCACAAAAGTGCACCCTAACACGTTTAGTTACAGCAGAGATGTTATAATATTACAGCCTGATGAGTTTTAGTATAGTTTTACTTCAGTTATAGAAATCATCTATAAAATCTTTATTGTCCTCAATAAGAGGTCTTCTCATTTCCTGTTAACAAAAAGGCTGCAATGGAGGAGGTGTTTTTTTTTTTTTTTAATGGTCTGTTTGTTGACTTTTTTTTGGAAGAATGGTACTTCTCTCTGAGAATTATCTATGGGAAGATAATTCTTATACAAGTCCTACAAACAAATAGCTATTATAATATCATAGTGTATACATCAATCCTAGACTTACCCTTAGAAGCAGCTCTGCTAAGATACAGCCAACAGCCCACATGTCCACACCTACACCATACATTCTAGCTCCAAAGAGTAACTCAGGGGCCCGATACCACCTGAAGAACAAAAAGATATGTAATTTCAAAATGGAATTATTAAAGTACTTCTGGGAGAAGAAATCTCTTCAGCAAAACATCATCCCACTGATGACATTCACTTTTATGGATATATTAACTCAAGAAAAACTGACTATAAAACCAAGCAGTTCCAGTTGGTTAAGTGTCTGCCTTCAGCTCAGGTCATGATCCCCAGGTCCTGGGATCAAGTCCCACATCCGGTGCCCTGCTCAGTGAGGAGCCTGCTTTTCCCTCTGCCTCTGCTTCTCTCTGTCTCTCACGAATAAATAAAGAAAAAGTCTTTAAAAAAAACAAAAAACAAGCAGTTCCATCCTGGAAATTATACATATCCTTGGTCCATTTACTCCCCCATTCTTAGATGATTAATGCCCTCTCTCTTTCTGAAACTCTCAACACTATCCTACCTCTAAGCCACCTTACTTCCAACTTCACTGAAAAATATCCAAGTAATGAAAAAAAAAAAAAAAATCCCATGGACTCACCTATAGTCATTTGTATTCACACAATCTGCTTTTCCTATCTGTAACCTCAGATGAATGTACTGGACTATTTTAATGACAATATATCAACTTGGGGTGCCAGGTACCATGCTCTCTTGCCTATTTTCTAAGATACTGAAATTCTCCTACATCAATGTTTTCTTCTTCACTAGACCTTTCCCACTAATGTTCAAACATACCATAATTTTTCAGCCTTAAAAAATAAACTAAAAAACAAAGTACTAGGGGTGCCTGGGTGGCTCAGTCGTTAAGCATCTGCCTTCGGCCCAGGTCAGATCCCAGGGGCCTGGGATCAAGCCCCGCATCGGGCTCCCTGCTCGGCGGGAAGCCTGCTTCTCCCGCTACCATTCCCTCTGCTTGTGTTCCCTCTCTCGTTGTGTTTCTCTCTGTCAAATAAATAAAATCTTAAAAAAAAAAAACAAAAAAACAAAGTACTAAACAAGAAAAACTTCTTTAGGCCCAACTTTCTCTAACACCTACCTCCACATTCTCTGGTTATTCTGAAAAGGTATCTATTCTTACTGTCTCCAATTCCTATTTTCTTATCCTTTTTTTTTTTTTTTTTTTTTTTTGACAGAGAGAAACAGCGAGAGAGGGAACACAAGCAGAGGGAATGGTAGCGGGAGAAGCAGGCCTCCTGCCCAGCAGGTAGCCCGACGTGGGGCCCAATCCCAGGACTCCGGGATCACAACGCCAGCCAAAGGCAGACGCCTAACAACTGAGCCACCCAAGCGCCCCTCCTTTTTTTTTTTTTTTAAGATTTTATTTATTTATTTGACAGAGAGGAGAGAGATCACAAGTAGACAGAGAGGCAGGCAGAGAATGGGGGAAGCAGGCTCTCTGCTGAGCAGACAGCCTGATGTGGAGCTTGATCCCAGGACCCTGAGATCATGATCTGAGGTGAAGGCAGAGGCTTAAACCACTGAGCCACCCAGGTGTCCCTTATCCTTTTAAAAGCTTTCAGGGGGTGCCTGGCTGGTTCAATTGGTAGAGCATGTGACTCTTGATATCAGGGTCCTGACTTCAAGCTCCAGGTTAGGACTACATAGAGCTTCCTTTAATAAAAAAAAAAAAAAAAACAGGGGCGCCTGGGTGGCTCAGTCGTTGAGCGTCTGCCTTCGGCCCAGGTCAGATCCCAGGGGCCTGGGATCAAGCCCCGTATCAGGCTCTCTGCTCTGCAGGAGGCCTGCTTCTCCCGCTACCATTCCCTCTGCTTGTGTTCCCTCTCTTGCTGTGTTTCTCTCTGTCAAATAAATAAAATCTTTAAAAAATAAAAAAATAAAAAATAAAATAAAATAAAATAAAATAAAAAAACAAACAGGGACACCTGGGAGGCTCAGTTGGTTAAATGTCTGCCTTCAGCTCAAGTCATGATCTCAGGGTCCTGGGATGGAGCCCATATCGGGCTCTCTGATCACCTTTTCCCTCTGCCTCCGCCCCACTGCTCATGCTCTCTCTCTGTCACTCTCTCAAATGAATAAAATCTTAAAAAATTAAAAACAAACAAACTAATCCTGTACAATATAAACTTTTCAATTTTTTAAGCAATTCTTACCTGGTTACAACCTGATGTGTATAAGCTCTATTGGGGCTCCCAAATGATTTGGCCAAGCCAAAATCTGCCAGTTTTAGAACTCCATTTTCATCTAGCAACAAGTTGTTTGGTTTTAGATCCTGTATCATGGAGGTTTTAAATAAACATGTAAGCAGGTGAGAGAAAATACCATAATGCTATATTTAGTTGACTTAACTTTAAACTTTGCCAAAAAACAGGGTAAAACCCTAAATTTAAACAATAATCAGTACTTTTTTAATTGACCTTAAATCTTACCAAGCAAAATAAGATTGGTTGTATTACTGGTGAGACCTTGTATCAAGACATTGGGTCGCTGAGCTTCAATTTACCTACTTCATACGGTTGCTGTGAGGATTAAATTTAGCATTTTCTATAAAGAGGCTACTGTAATGACTAGGAACTCAATAGACAGTTGTTGCTATCTGTTTAGTAACAGTAATACATATGAACTTAAGTAAATAAAAATATTATGCATATAGAGAGGATGAGGAACATACTCCTCAAAATCTATACTAAAAAGATATTAGCAATAATCTAAAAGGGATTCCAAGTTTAAGGTATGAGAATTACTAACTATAAATTATATATTTTAGCTATTTATCTAAATAGAGGGTCTAAGAACATCTACCTATTGATATTGTCAGCCTTATTTCAAGAGCTAAATATTTCTAACACTGACTCAACTGTTTCAGAAACTTCACTACTTCATAGAATTTTAGTTACTAGAAATACTGTTTTTCTAAATATATTTTAGCACTGTATAATTTAATCCAGATTCTCACTGTATTTTTTTTCCCATGTCACAATAGCATAGGTATAGCAGAGAACACCGGACTTAAAGACAAAACATGTAGGTTCTAAAAGTCTGTCAGTTACCAGCTACTGACCTTGAAAAAATATATATAACCTTTGTCAGGTGATATAGCAACTTAGCTCTTCGCCTATGAAAAAAATGAAGAACTGGGTCTCTTCCACTTCTAAATTTTAGATAGTATTTTAGAGTCTTCATGTCATAACCTGGTGGAAAAACTGAATGGAACACCCAGAGGAAGCCAGGAAAAAATGGCGAGCCCCTATTTTTATTTTAAAAATATATATATTTAGACCATTTATGTAATAACTGACTATATAAAACTTGACTGAGACAGAAAGAATCAATAATACTTGGTTAAAAACCTTACCCTATGTAGAATCCAATGCTGATGTAAATATTCTAACCCTTGAAGAGTCATCAACATGTAGGCTTTGATGTGTGATGGTGTCAGCACAAGACTATTATCCTTTATTATAACCTGTAAATCCAATATATAATATATAATTATTCCAAATAAATCACACCATATAAAATCGCATACAGACATAAAATGAATTTATCCATCATATAGGAGAACCTCAAGAAACCCTGCCTAACTCTCCTTAGGAATCACTGTCAGAAAGAAATTCCAGTTATGTGGTTAGGGCAAGTATCTCTGCCAGTGCATTCTTTCCTACTTCCTTGTTTAAAAGACATTAACACAGAGGCGCCTGGGTGGCTCAGTAGTTGAGCGTCTGCCTTCGGCTCAGGTCATGATCGCAGGATCCTAGGATGGAGCCCTGCATGGGGCACCACACTCTGTGGGGAGACTGCTTCTCCCTTTCCCACTCCCCCTGCTTGTGTTCTCTCTCTCACTGTATTTCTGTCAAATAAATAAATAAAATATTTTTAAAAAATAAATAAAGACATTAACACAGTTAACATTTGTTGTTTTGGGGCGCCTGGGTGGCTTAGTCGTTAAGCGTCTGCCTTCGGCTCGGATCATGGTCCCAGGGTCCTGGGATCGAGCCCCGCATCAGGCTCCCTGTTCAGCAGAAAGCCTGCTTCTCCCACCACCATTCCCTCTGCTTGTGTTCCCTCTCTCGGTTAAATAAATAAAACCTTAAAAAAAAAAATTGTTGTTTTGCTCCCCCAGGATGCACAGCCCCTTCTGATAACAGCATTCGGCACTCCTTTGGGAAACCACCTGGTGAAAATAGAACTGACCACTACCTGTGTCCTCTAGAGGTAGATACATGACCGACATATAACCAACCACCACACTGAAGCCTGCTGTCCAAAAGACTGGTTTAGGGATGGACATGTGATCCAAACGAGGCTAATCAAACAGGCCAAGTACTTCTGTTAGAAACAAAGGGAACAGGGGTGCCTGGGTGGCTCAGTGGGTTAAAGCCTCTGCCTTCAGCTTGGGTGGTGGTTTCAGGGTCCTGGGATGGAGCCCCACATCAGGCTCTCTGCTCGGCAGGAAGCCTGCTTCCTCCTCTCTCTCTGCCTGCCTCTCTGCCTACTTGTGATCTCTCCTTCTGTCAAATGAATATAAAATCTTTAAAAAAAAAAAAACAAAGGGAAAAAAGCACTCTCTTACAGATTAAACTCTAAGGATATAAGCCTGAGGTGCCTAAGCCACTATCCTGAGAAATAAAGCCGATGAAGAAAGGCAACAAAGAAGAAAATACAGTTGAGTTTAAGTGCAAGACTGAGTTTTCCATGGCATTATTTGAGAACTGTGCTTAAAGCCAGTTTATTCCTAAATTTGTAAGTTATATTAGCTAAAAATTCCCATTTTCTTTTTTTATAATCAGATTTAGATTAAAAGGTATCCTGGGGTGCCCAGGTGTCTCAGACGGTTAAGTGGCTGCTTATGTCTTCTCTCTCTGTCAAATAAATAAAATCTTAATAAAAAAAAAAAAGTATCGAAATTGGCAAGAAGCAAAACTTTCACTATTTACAGATGACATGCTATATATAGAAAATCCTAAAGATTCCACCAAAAAACTACTAGAACTGATCAATGCATTCAGTAAAGTTCCAAGATCCAAAATCAATATACAGAAATCTGTTGCATTTCTATATACTAATAATGAAGTAACAGAGAAATTAAGAGAATAATCCCATTTACCAAAAAAATAAATAAATAAATAAATAAACAACAACAACAACAAAAAGAAGTCAGATTCAGGCAAAATATGTCCTTTGCAGTGCATAGTTCCATGAGTTTAACAAAGACAGCCAGTTGTGTAACCTCTATCATAATCAAGATAGAGTTCTTTAACTCCCACCTCCAACCTAATCGCCTCAGGCCTATCTATACCTAATACTTTTTCTACTCCCATCCCTGGCCTCTACTGACCTGATCTGTTTCTTTAGTTTTGCCTTTTCCAGAACATCATTTAAGTTGAATTATACAATATATTGCCTTTTGAGCCTGAGTTCTTTCATTTAGCATAATACATCTGAGATTCCTCTATACTGTTTTATGTATGAGCAGTTCATTTCTTTTTATCCCCCAACAGCATTCCATTTTACAGTTATACCACAGTTTGTTTTTCACTAGATGAAAGGTATTTGGATTGTTTCCAGCTTGAGCAATAATGAATGAAGCTGGACATCTGTGTACCAAATGATTTCTGTGTAGACATATTTTGGTTTTTCTTAGACAAATATCTAGCATTGGTATTGCCAGGTTGTTCTTTAGCTGTGTATTTAACTGTTATGAAACTGCCAAACTATCTTCCAAACTCGCTGTACCATTTTGTATTCTCAACAGCAATGTATGAGAATTTTCAGTTGTTCAACATCCCTGGATTGTCAGTTTTTGAGATTCGGTTAGTATTAAGAAAAAGCCCAAGATCTTATTTTCTCAAAAATAAAAAAAAAAACTTAGCTTTCAAAAGGAGGATATTCTGAAAAAAAAAAAAAAAAAAAGGAGGATATTCTGTGATAATACGGAAAAGCAACTCCAAATTCTCAAAGGCCTAATATTCATTTGTATACGGAACTTGGTAGAGAGAAATGCTCTGAAATCCAAATCTCTGTATCTAACACTGGCAATATGGCTAAATGATTCAGAAGAAAAAAGGAAATAAACATTTAGGTTCTCTTTTGATAAAAAGAGAAAAGAAAGTCCTCTAGGAATCTTAATCTTACCTCCAGATCAGTTTCCATAAAATCAAAGACAAGACTAATATTAGATTTATGTCCAAAAGCATCAAGGAGCTGTAAAGCAAAATTAAAAAAATAAATAAGTAAATAAAAATGTGATTTTCCAGAAAATATTTGAAAAGATTATACCAACTAAAGTAATTTTTTAAAATTTAAATAAGCATCTGGACTGCTGATAATTCTCAGCTCAATCTGAATTATCTCATTAAAATTGACGTTTATCCTTTTTCTTGCTACGAATTAGTAATTTGAGGCACAAAAAAACTAAACTTTGTTATTTTTTAAAGATTTTATTTGAGAGAGGGAGACAGCGTGCACAAGCAGGGGGAGGGACCGAGGGAGAGGGAGAAGCTCACTCCTCGCTGAGCCAGGAGCTTGATGCTGGGCTCATTCCCAGGACTCAAAGATCATGACCTTAGCCAAAGTCAGACACCTAACCAACTGAGCCACCAGGTGTGCCTAAACTTTACTATTTTTATTATTTATTATTTTTTTAAGATTTTATTTATTTATTTGACAGAGATACAGCGAGAGAGAGGGTACACAAGCAGAGGGAGTGGGAGAGGGAGAAGCAGGCTTCCCGCCAAGCAGAGAGCCCAACGTGGGGCTCGATCCCAGGACTCTGAGATCATGACCTGAGCCGAAGGCAGATGCTTAACAACTGAGCCACCCAGGTGCCCCTAAACTTTACTATTTTTAAAAAGTCATTAAAATACTTAAGCTCTCCTCCAAAATTCTGAGTTATAATTAAGAAATAAATTAATGAAACTTCACCTCAGTCTCCAATTCTGTGCTCAGTATTTAATAAAATCCTATGAATAAAAAAGAAAAGAAAAGAAAAGAAAAGAAAAGAAAAGAAAAGAAAAGAAAAGAAAAGAGAAAAGAAAAGAAAAGAAAATCCTATGAATAGAAGTGGCAGCTATCAGGGGTGCCTGGGTGGCTCAATGGGTTAAAGCCTCTGCCTTCAGCTTGGGTCAGGATCTCAGGGTCCTGGGATCGAGCCTTGAATCAGGCTCTCTGCTCAGTGGGGAGCCTGCTTCCCCCCTCTCTGCCTGCCTCTCTGCCTACTTGTGATCTCTCTCCTCTCTGTCAAATAAATAAATAAAATCTTAAAAAAAAAAAAAGTGGCAGCTATCATTCATTATATGCACCCTCTCTGCCAGTCTCTAGTTCCAGTTACTTTATATGCATTCCATCAATTAACTAGTCTCACCACAACCGTGCAGGGTAGTTATGGCACCGAGTTGTAGGTGAGCTTACTCAAGGTCTTATACATGGTAGGGCTCTCTAGGCTTCAAAATGATTTTTTTTTACAAAATTAGGCCATATGCCTGTATTAAATCTATTCCATCAGTTGTATAGTTTTAAAGACACTGCCTAGGGATGCCTGGGTGGATCAGTCAGTTAAGTGTTTGCCTTTGTCTCCTGGAATGGAGTTCACTGTTCAGCAGGGAGTATGCTTCTCCCTCTGCCTCTGCCCCTCTCCCTGCCTGAGCTCATGCTGTGCACCCACACGCACTCTCTCGCTCTCTCGCTCTCTCTCGCTCTCGTGCTAGCAAGCGCGCGCATGCGCACTCGCTCACACTCTCTCTCTTCCCCCCCCATGCGCGTGCTCTCTGTCAAAATAAATAAAATCTTAAAAAAAAAATTTTTAAAAATAGACACTGCCTACAGAATCAATTAGAACAGAAAATACCTATTAGTCTGATAAATTTTTAAGTTTTTCGCAAGGTTCACCTAAAACAATTCATCTTGCTGAGACTTCAATCAACAACTACCACATTCAGAAATGACAGGATCCCAAATCCCAGAAACAACTCAGATCATACTCACACCAATTATATTTGGATGACTTAGCTCCTGTAATAATTTTATTTCTCTTAAGGCTGTTCTATTTATACCTATATGAAAAAGCAAAGCAAAATGTGAAAAATAACTCTGACATCTCAAATCTTACGAACATTTTTTGGGATAGGTTAGTCTTTCAGGAAATAGCAGTGAATATTCTACAGAAAAATAAGAGCTATTTTGACAATTTTTTTAACATCTGGTTTTATTTTATATTACTTTGTTTTTAGCTTAACAATCACTATGATAAATGGTGAAAAAAAGTATTCACTTTGTAGCATATCCCTTGAGAAAACTGCTGGAATAACAACGTGACAGTGTGTAACATTAAAGCAATAAATAAGTCAACAGCTTCCTCTTTCTCGCACTACGAATATTAGGAACAGATTCTTGACACTAAGAGCAAAATAGCGGTAAGACAGTATCTTTCCCAATACAAAGGACAGAACTCAAAAATAAGATCTGGTACTATCTGTTAAATACAAGATGGGTCCTTTTTATAAAAACTAGTTCTTGATGACTAAACAAGACTTTTAGCATGCTAGCACACAAAGCTATGGAGGAAAGGTAAAAACATGTTTTCTTCCATTCAGCTATTTCAGTGTGAGCTTTCCATACTTCCACGAGGTTGTATTCTGAATTTTCAAAGTAATCAGAAGTTCAGAAAAAGAATAAACAAGTGCTTGAAACAATACCTTAAAGAGTAATGAAGACAGCAAGACAAGGCACTAATAATCTGTTGCCTTAATTTACTCAGATGACTTGGATGACTTATAAGACTCTTATAATCCATCCAAATGGTGGATATCACAAACATCCTGTCTCTATCCTGAGTCTACTCTTCTAGCACCCTGCCAATAACTATCTAGAACCACTCATAACTCTAATACTTTGCTAACTTCCTTTGTGAGAATAAAAACTTTTCTTGTTCTGTTAGATTACATTGAGTACTCACCATCTTTAGCTTCTGATCTATGTCCAAGTTTAATCTGGTGGGGGGGAAAAAACCCAAACACATTAAAAATGTGTTAAATTATTTAGACTTAATGCATACCATATAAACACTTCAGAAACTTAGCCACAGCAAAAATATGTAGCAACTTAAATGTGGCCAGCAAGCAAGAAGAGAGTGGAAATCATGAATCTGAAAGGCAAAATTAACAATATAAGAAAGGACTAAGTTTTGAGTTGCATTTAAATAATGGAATTAAGAAAATAAATGTCTCATTTATATTTGCAAAATTAAATGTGGAAAATTTACTGAGGGCATATTGACTAATAAACAACAAAAAAATCGCTTCTTGGCCTACTTGGAAGGAAATATATGACATAAAAACATAAAATAGGGGCACCTGAGTGGCTCAGTGGGTTAAACCCTCTGCCTTCAGCTTGGGTCGTGATCTCAGGATCTTGGGATCGAGCCCCGCAGAGCACGCATCAGGCTCTCTGCTCAGCAGGGAGCCTGCCTCTCTGCCTACTTGTGGTCTCTCTCTCTCTGTCAAATAAATAAAATCTTTAAAAATAACATGTTCTTAGGGAACATATTTTCCCAAAAACAAAAATTACAAATTATGATGGATACAAAAAATGGTTAAACTGTTGTTACCATTAATACACATAACAAAACAAAAAAAATCAAAACAAACTGCATTAATAGATTCAGGCTTATACCAGTCTCTTACTGACTGCTTTATACAATGACTACATGTAATAAAAAATAAAAACATAAAAAAATAAAAAAGCCAAAAAAATTACTTCTGGAAAAACACAGTTATTCTACCTTTATTTTTTATTTTTATTCTTTTTAAGATTTTATTTATTTATTTATCAGAGAGCAGAAGCACAGTGAGCTGCAGGCAGAACAGGCAGAGCAGACAGAGAGAGAAGCAGGCTTCCCGCTGAGCAAGGAGTTTGATGTGGGACTCGATCCCAGGACCCTGGGATCACGACCTGAGCCAAAGGCAAATGCCTAAACAAATGAGCGACCCAGGCATCCCGCTATTCTACCTTTAAAAATATCTCCCGGCTAAATGCAAACTGGTGCAGCCACTGTGGAAAACAGTATGGAGGTTCCTCAAAAAACTAAAAGTATTTTACCATATGATCCAGTAACTCCCCTACTGGGTATATACCCAAAGAATACAAAAACACTAATTCAAAAATATACATGCACCTCTATGTTTATTGCAGCATTATTTACAAAAGCTAACAAAATATTGAAATAGAATATTACTCAGCCACAAAAAAGAACGAAATCTTGCCATTTGCAACAACATGGATGGATCTAGGGGTATAACATTAAGTGAAATAAGAGAAAGACAATACCATATGATTTCATTCATATATGGAAATTAAGGAGCAAAACAAACTAACAAAGAAAAAAGAGACAAACCAAGAAACAGTTAACCACAGAGAACAGATGGCTATCAATGGGGGGGTGGGGAGGGATGGGAGAAATAGGTGAAGGGGATTAAGACTACACATCATGGGGCGCCTGGGTGGCTCAGTGGGTTAAAGCCTTTGCCTTCGGCTCAGGTCATGATCTCAGGGTCCTGGGATCAAGCCCCACATCAGGCTCTCTGCTCAGTAGGGAGCCTGCTTCCCCCCCTCTCTCTCTGCCTGCCTCTCTGCCTACTTGTGATCTCCCTCTGTCATATAAATAAATAAAATCCTAAAAAAAGTAAAGTTAAAAAAAAAATTTAAAAGACTACACAGCCTGATAAGCACTAATATATAGAATTGCTGAATCATTGTACTGTACACCTGAAACTAATGTAACACTTCATGTTAACTATGCTAGAATTAAAATAAAAAAAAAAAAGATTCTTGGTAATGATAAAAATAGATTAAAAGATAAGGCACTCAGCAATAAACCTAACGAAAGATGAGCAAAGCTTTCCAAAACTAATAATAAAGTAATAAAACAATATTAAACATGCTTAAAAATGAGACCAAAATAGGGGCGCCTGGGTGGCTCAGTGGGTTAAGCCTCTGCCTTCAGCTCAAGTCATGATCTCAGGGTCCTGGTATCGAGCCCCGTGTCGGGCTCTCTGCTCAGCAAGGAGCCTGCTTCCCCCTCTGTCTCTGCCTGCCTTTCTGCCTACTTGTGATCTCTCTCTCTGTCAAATAAATAAACACAAAAATCTAAAAAAAAAAAAAAAAAAAAAAAATTGAGACCAAAATAAACAACACACTCATGGGTAGTAAGACTCAGTAATCATATGTATGTCAATTTTCTTTAAGTTCAATGCAATCAAATCTAAAGCTCAATAGCATTTTTTAAAGAACGCTGACAAATTGATTCTAAACTTTACATGGAAAAGTAAGAAGCTAAGAACAATTTAAAAATTTTTTACATTTTGTAAACACATTAGTTTTTACAACACTAAACACTAAACACATTAGTTTTTACAACACTTTAAACACTAAATTACATTAGTTTCATGAAGCCATCTACTTCATTACCCAGATTAAATAACTATCAATATTTTGCCACACTTACTTCATTATTCATCCTCCCCTTTCTGTGGACTAAAATGTATTATAACCAACCTCAGATTTCATGTCATTTCATCCCCATGTTCTTACGTAGGCATCTCTAAAACATGGACATTTTCTTACATATTCAAAATACCATTTTCATACTTAATAAAATTAATAATAATGCCATAGCAGTATGTAATACTTAGTTCATATTGAATTCTCCTGATTGTTTGAAATTTCCCAACTGGCAGATAAAGTAGCTAAGATAATTTTGAAGAAAAACAGGTATGTTTAACTTATCAGATTTCAAGGGTTTTGAAAGACAGTAGTAATTAAATACACTATAGTATCTGAGCAGGGGTGGAAAAAAAAAATCAATCAATGGAAAAAAGAAAATAGTGTGCCCTGAAATGGATCCAAGTATATACCGGAACTCAGATTATAACTAAATGCAAAGCTTGGCATTACAACTCACCAGGAAAAGGACAGAGTATCAGTAATGCTGGGACAGCAAGGAAAAAAATATTGGATCATCGTATTACACAAAATAGAAAAATTAATTCCAGATAAAATAAAGACCTAAATGTGAAGAGGAATTTTAAAATTTTTAGGAAATAGAACCCTTAATAAACTGGAGGTAGGCAAGCAGATAAAAAGGAAACCCATAAAGGAAAAAAATGGACAAATTCAACCAGAACAGAATTATAAATTTCTGTGCCTCAAAAGATACCATATATAAACCAAAAGTTTAGCCAAAGACTGGGAGAGGATACCTGCCCTGCAAATTTCTGACAAAGGATCAATGTTAAGAATATAATAAAGAATTCCACTAATTAATAGTAAGAAAAAAATTAAGCACCCTAACAAAAAAACTGGTAGGAAAAAAGGCTAAAAAGCCAATAAATCTAAGAAAAGATGATAATCTAACTGGTATTCAGAGGAATATCGATTGAAACAATCATACACCAGGGGCGCCTGGGTGGCTCAGTGGGTTAGAGCCTCTGCCTTTGGCTTAGCTCATGATCTCAGGGTCTTGGGATCGAGCCCCACATCGGGCTCTCTGTTCAGCGGGGAGCCTGCTTCCCCCTCTCTCTCTGCCTGACTCTCTGCCTACTTGTGATCTCTCTCTGTCAAATAAATAAATAAAATTTAAAAAATAAAAAAATAAAATAAATAAATAACATAAAAAACCAATCATACACCAATTTTGATCCAGGTAATTTAAATGTAAAATCTGACAATACAAACATGGTAAAAATGTGGAGGGAAGTTAGACTAGTCCAAACACTTTGAAGAGCAATCTGACATTATGTGGTGAGGGTGATGCTGTATATTCCCTAAAACACCAACAATTCACAGTTGGTTTCAAAAATAGATACAGTCTCTAAAGAAACTCACATGAATAGGCATCTCTGTAGGGCTGTATTAAGGGAAAATATAAAAAAAATAACAACAAAATAGCCTAAGAATGCATCAACAAGATTTGGACAGGCAAATTCTAGTGTAGTTAGATGATGGAATCTAATCACTAATGATCATATACAAGCCACATCTACATGTATCCATATAGGTTTCAGAAATAATGCTGTTTCAAACTGTAAAAAAATATTTACATATGCAGGAGTTGAGTGGGGGGTGGCAGCCAGCCAGCCATTGAGAGAAATAATCTAAAAGGCCACCAATAGAGGACTGGTTAAATAAATGGGGAAACATAAATTGAGTATCCTTTTAAAAAGATGAGGTGGACGGGGCGCCTGGGTGGCTCAGTCATTAAGCGTCTGCCTTCAGCCCAAGCCATGATCCCAGGGTCCTGGGATCCAGCCCCGCATTGGGCTCCCTGCTCAGCAGGTAGCCTGCTTCTCCCACTACCATTCCCTCTGCTTGTGTTCCCTCTCTCGCTGTGTTTCTGTCAAATAAATAAAATCTTAAAAAAAAAAAAAAAAGATGAGGTGGACATCAATGATAATATTTTTTTTTAAAGATTTTATTTGTTTGACAGAGAAAAAGAGATCACAAGTAGGCAAAGAGGCAGGCCTAGGGAGAGGGGGGAAACAGGCTCCCCGCCAAGCAGAAAGCTGCATGGGGGGCTCACACAGGACTCGATCCCAGGATCCGGAGATCATGACCGGAGCTGAAGGCAGAGGCTTAACCCAATGAGCCACCCAGGTGTCTCGATAATTTATTTTTTTTATAAATTTCAAAAGAAATGAAATATTCCACTTACCTATAAACATACTTTGAAAGTCCAAGATACAATTGGGAAAAGAATACAGAATATTCATTTTTGTAAAATTAAACATGCTAGTAAATGAACAAGTGTAAAACTTTATAGCAGAAAGACTAGAAAATGTCTAAAATGAGACTTCAAAGGAGTTAGGAATTTTGAAGAAGAAACACATTCAAATGGCAGTAGGAACAATAAGGAGGTAAGGACGCCTGGATGGCTCACTGTTAAGCCTCTGCCTTCAGCTCAGGTCACCATCCCAGGGACCTAGGATAGATCCCCATGTGGTGCTCCCTGCTCATCAAGGAGCCTGCTTCTCCCCCTACCTGTGCGCCCTCTCTCCCCCTCTTTCTCTGACAAATAAAATCTTTTAAAAAACAAACAAAATGAGGAGGTGGAGGTCACCTACCCCACCAAGAGACCTTGAGATGTGACAAAAACCTCTGAGAGGGGGCGCCTGGGTGGCTCAGTCCTTAAGCGGCTGCCTTCGGCTCAGGTCATGATCCCAGGGTCCTGGGATCAAGCCCCACATCGAGCTCCTTGCTCGGCAGGAAGCCTGCTTCTCCTGTTACCATTCCCTCTGCTTGTGTTCCCTCTCTCGCTGTGTTTCTCTCTGTCAAATAAATAAAATCTTTAAAAAAAAACCTCTGAGAGGATTACTGATTTCAGTAGCACAGGAAAGAACACGCAACCTGGCAGCAAAACACTTGGATTTAAATGCTAGTTTTAGCCATTATTATTTGTGTCATTATGACAAGTTACTCAATCTCTCTTAGTCTCAGGTATCTCAAGTGTAAAATAAGGATACTTTCCCTACTTCACATGCCTATATTGAGGGCTAAATGAAAAGAATGTAAGTGAAGATGTCTGACACGAAAAAAATTAGCTACATATGACCCAAGTTTCTTGAATGAATCCAAGTAAAAAAGCTACTAAAATCATTTTTTTTAAAGGCACATCAACGTTAATGCTCACGAAAGCCTTTCAAGGAAAATCTGTACACAGAAAATACAGATGATACACAAGACGGATGCAGTAGTGGCAGAAACTGTGGACCTGGGAAG
The DNA here is from genome assembly GCA_028646535.1 of Procyon lotor. Taxonomy (NCBI): domain Eukaryota; kingdom Metazoa; phylum Chordata; class Mammalia; order Carnivora; family Procyonidae; genus Procyon; species Procyon lotor. The sequence goes on from CM053607.1 coordinate 87,136,173, forward strand.
ACCACGGCATTAAATAGCTCTGAGGACCCAACAGATGAGTACTTGTTCCCCTTGCCTACGTCTGAGGTTATAAAGCAAACATTATAGCTTCCTCTTCATTTCAGTTCCAATTTACGGAACAACAACAAAACTAGTTCGACCCGAGTTCCATCCTAGAACACAAGACATTAATAAATTGTTTTCTCTGAAAATGACATAAATATCTCATTAGCACAGCACGGTCGAGAGTCGTACAAAGCCCAGGCATCAACTGATACATACAGACATCTTCAGAGACCGAAGGAAAAATAACAGTAACTCACTTTCTTAATGGCGACAATTTGGTTGGTGTTCTTGTCTCTGGCCTTGTAAACCGTGGCAAACTAGAGAGAAAAACAGAAATAATCTAAGTTTGTGGGAACTTTTTTGTGTTTGCCTTTTTACTTTTTCAGACCTGGAGGAGCAAACACCCCGGGGTTCTTGGGGGCGGATTCGCAGCGGCGTGGAACGTGCTGAGGCAGGCCACTTCCCGTTCCAGTCTATCCTTCAGAAAGGACAGGGCCGCTTAGGGGCTCCCCTGGAGGGAGCACACAGGGGCAGCAGGTGCGTCTGGGCAGCCTCGCCCAAAAAGGAGTAGCCAGGTCAGTCCTCTCGGTTCCACCAGGTGATCTGCGAGGCTGTGAGGCGGCCGGCGTTCTCGGTTCAGAGCCCTGCGAAACCCATCCGACAGCCTCACCTGTCCCTCCCCGAGGAAGTCCAGTTTTTCATAACGTTTTGCTCGCGACTTCACGTCCACCGCCATCTGCCGCGCGAAACTCGACTCCAACTGAAAGGAGCGAGCTTTGGAGACACCAGGAATTTAAAGCTACCTTACTGCCTCCAACAGCCACTTCCGTTGAGTGCGAGCCGACGCTTTATTAGCTCCGCCCCACTTCCGGTTTGAGCTTGGGTGCTGCTGAGTAAGGCCGCATAGAGCCCGCCCTACGGAAGCTGCGCGAGGCTGGGTTTGTTGGCTTTTCTGCGCCGTCTCCGCCCTGTCACGCCGTAGCCTGTTGGTGCCGGGAGTGGTGCGTTTTCGCGGTCGCCTGTGTCTTAACGTAGACATTCCCTTCTGTACGGGGGACGGGTCAGCGTTCTCATATGATGGTCTGAGTTCAGGATTTAATAGATATGTATGAGTGTGGAAGACTTGATCTTATCCCCGATCTCGCTTTCTGGTTCTTGTCAAGGGCGTTGGTCGCCATGGTTGCTGTGGACCCTGAGCGTCGCTATCTCCGGTTACTTACAAGACAGCCCAGTTCTTGGGGCGCCTGGGTGGCTCAGTGGATTAAAACCTCTGCTTTCAGCTCAGGTCATGATCTCAGGGTCCTGGGATCGAGCCCCGCATCGGGCTCTCTGCTCAGCAGGGAGCCTGCTTCCCCCTCTCTCTCTGCCTGCCTCTCTGTCTACTTGTGATCCCTCTCTCTCTGTCAAATAAAAAAATAATCTTTAAAAAAAAAAGAAGACAGCCCAGTTCTTAAGGGCTGGTCAGAAGGGTTTCTTAATTCAGTCCTTTGTGAAGTACTCCCCGGGAAACAAAATCCAAGTCAACTGAAGAATTTCGTGTCGGAACAGACTTGGTCATCCGTTTTCTACTCTGTAAAATGATAATAGGCTACATCATAACTAGTTGTAACGACTAAATAAAACACCCAGAAAGTTGACATTGTAAGTGCTCAGTTGTTAATTGTGAGGAGTACTCAACCTTGATTCTTGTAAGTTTTCCTGCAAATCAACACGTTAAACACATTAATTAACTTACTCATCGAATGTATACTGAGCATTTACTATGTGCCGGGCTCTGTTGCAGACTGAGAAATCCGCAGGGAAAAAGACAAAGATTCATGCTTTCCAACTGAAGGAAATAAAATATGTTATGATGCATACTGTTAAGTGTTTCAGAGATAATAAAGTAGGGAAAGGGGATATAGTAGGGATTGCAGTTTAAAACAGGGTGTTAAAAGACATCACTGAAAAGCCACTGCAATATCTATCTATCTATCTATCTATCTATCTATCTATCTATCTATCTATCTATCTATCTATCTATCATCACTGCAGTTTTCTGCAAAGTGGTATGATCTGACTTAATGCTTTAGAAAGTTCACTATAGCTGTTTTGAGAGACCACAAATTAGACTTAGCAAAAAAAAAAAAGCAAGGCCAAAGAATTACTGCAGTTATCCAGATGGCTATATAAGAGTTTATCAATTTGGCTTCTAGTCAGTAGGATTTGCTGAAAGACTGCATACGGGTTGTGGAGAAAAAACTGGTATTTCGAAGGTTTTGAGCTGAAGCATTTAATGTTTCTTTTTTGTTGTTGTTGTTCTTATGCCAATTTTTTCCCCCAAATACTTTTATTTTTTCAGTGTTACAAAATTCATTATTCATGTACCACACACAGTGCTCCAAGCAATAGGTGCCCTCCTCAATACCCATTACCAGGCTGGCCCAGCCCCCCACCCCCATGGGATGAATCTCAGAATTCAGAAATTCTGAAATGGAAATATTCATTTCCAGAGGTGAAGGCAGAATACTAAGGTTCATAATTTAGTCAAGATAATACAGAGTAAGGGTTGAGTTCTTGCTCTAGATTTGGACTACTTGCATTTGAATACTAGCCTCACAAGTAATCAATCACTAGATTTATCACTTGGACAAAACATTTAACATTTTTGTTCCTAGTTTCCTCATTTGTAATAGGACTACTCATTGGGTTGCTGCAAGGCTTAAATGTTTTACATTTCCAAAACCCTTAGAAAAGTGTCTGACAGTGCTGTTCATTACCTATCGCATAACTATTACCGGTCACCTTCCAGCTCTTTGTCACGGGGTTTTTTTTTTAAATTCTGTTACATTCATAGGCAAAATTCTCATGTATTACACAAAACACCATCTTTACCATTTATCTCTTGTGTCAAGATATACCTAATGATACATGGTGTCATAGAACTTAGGTCGAAGTTCCTTCTGAAAGTCATCACTTTAACAGTAACCTAACTTCACCCGTAGCAGAAATAAGCTAAGTAGTGAGCTAAATGTGATGGTACACTTGTGAGGCTAGAAGTTCCAAAGAGTATCATGGCCTATGAATTGATAATCACTGCATTATACTATGCTGCGTAAATGCCTATTTGGGGACATCTTAAGTATGGTAAAAAAGGCAGTTATTTAGGTAATACTTTGGGTTCATTAGGTCATTGTATGTACAAAATGCCATTCGGCATCTGTAAAGCATTCTCCAGTTTACAAAGCACTTGCAAGTATTAGCAATAGCCAGCTTTCAAGATGGCCCCAATGAATCTTTCCTTCTGGTAGCAAAGCACTTGTGTAGTCGATTCCCACAGTGAAACGGACTGTTCTGTGTGACCTGTAGAATGTCAGAATTGAGTCCGTCTAACTTTTAAGTAGATCATAAAAGGAATTGTTCCTTCTGCTTTGCATGCTTAGATCATTTGCTTTGGGGGAAAGTCAGCCATCATGTCAAGAATTCAATCAGATAGCCCTGAGAAGAGGTCTATATGGGGAGGAACTGGGGCCTCCTGCCAACAGCCAGCATCAACTTAAGTCATATGAGTGAGTCACCCTGTAGGTACATTATCTAGCTCGTCAAGCCTTCAATAACTGCAACCCCAGCTGGCCTCTGGTTACAACTTCCTGAAAGACATGGAGAACTGCCCCGCCAAAATGCTCCAGAAATCCAGACCCAGAGAAAAAAATGAGCTATTAAGTGATTATTGTTGTTTTTGCTACATTTTGGGCTTTCAGTCATGAAGTTGTGTTTTTTTTTTTTTAATATTTTATTTATTTATTTGACAGAGGAGAGAGATCACAGGTAGGCAGAGAGGCAGGCAGAGAGAGAAAGGGAAGCAGGCTCCCTGCTGAGCAGAGAGCCAGATGAGGGGCTCGGTCCCAGGACCCTGAGATCATGACCTGAGCCGAAGGCAGAGGCTTTAACCCACTGAGCCACCCAGGCGCCCCAGTCATTAAGTTTTGATTTGCTACAAAGTAATACACCATAGGGACAGCTGGGTGGTTGAGTTGGTTAAGTGTTTGTCTTTGGCTCAGGTCATGATCCTAGGATCCTGCGATCGAGTCCCACATCAGGCTCCTTCCTCAGTGGGAAGCCTGCTTCTCCCTCTGCCTCTGCCTACCACTCCCCTGCTCATGCTCTCTGACAAATAAATAAAACTGAAAAAAGAAAAAAGTAATATGCAATACATCAATGGATCCTGTCTATCATATTGTATAGCATTAGGGAGGAAAACTGAAGATGGAACAAATTCAGCAATTTGTGGATGGTTATATATATTTTAAGTGCTCATCTCCTAAATGAAAATGTAGGCTATGTATTTCTCACTGAACATGGCTTTTTGCCATACTTGTGCTCACAAATTCTGTAAAAATGACAATTTTTTTCATTGTGACATTCATGGTTGGAGCTATAAAGGTGGCCTTCAGATGGTTCTAGTATGGGGCTTCTGACTGCTGGCCCACAGAATCACAGAAGTCACTCTTCATTATCTGAACCCACTCTGTTTCGGAAAACAAAAAAAATGACCTTGGCTTCCTTTTACTGAAATGAAAAAATTAGAGAAAAGAGAATAGTGCTAACTTTTAAGAATATATTCCAAATAAGTTTTTAAATGATAATAGAAAATAATCAATCACATTGTTTTTCTGAGTCACCAGAACAGCTTATTTCTAGTACCAAATACCTATCTCATATTCAACTTGGGCAACATTTATACTAGGCCACAACAGAGAACTCATAGGAGAAGCAGATAAACTATGGAATAGCAAAAAAAAAAAAA